>RSEF01000001.1:83631946-83717863 GCA_003993805.1 Himantopus leucocephalus | reverse complement strand
ATGATCTTAAAGGCCCCTTCCAACCTTAACAATTCTATGATTCATGTCATTTCCACCATTAACAAAAGAATGGGTCTCACTTGCAAAAGTTTTTATGCTCTTCAGGCGTTCTTCATTTACATTGTGAAACAGATGTCTGGCTGCGCTGTCCTGGACAGCATTGTCACCTTGCTGTGCGGCACCTGCTTTTCCCTAGGAGAAACACCAGAATAAAACAATGAAAGAAGCAAGATGTCCTTAGAGGAGACAGTGCCTGCCTTTATAATAATCAAAAGCCATAATGCTATCAGGATTCTTTGTTATGAATGGTCTCCCTATGAAACAAGAGAAGACATTGCAGAAGACCTTCCAGCGTAAAGAAAAAAGACACTGTACGAGCCTGAAATTTCTCTGTTGACTCATTTTCAGAGATGATTGTGAGGACCCATGTGATAGCTCAGTTTGGATCAGTAACTGGTTGTGCTACTATGCTATATACATCACAAATGATAAAGAGAAGTAATGTAGAGCCAGGGCTCCCTGCCACCACAAATAAATAAAAGGGAGATTCAGGCACCTTCCTTCTCTGTTCTTTTGTAACCCACAGACCCACTGCATATAGTCCATGAGACCATGCAGTGCAGCAGAGGGGTTGTTTCTCTCCTGAGTCCCTACTTCCTAAGCTAGCCAGTCTAATTCTCCTCTCCTCCATGATAATGCTTAAGCAATCCAACTCCTGAGCAGGCTCCCTCAGGCTCAGCCTTTGTTTTCTCTTTCTGACTTCATGGCCGCAGCTCCAACCATTGCCCCAGTGCCAGGGAGATGCCCAGATATGTCTGTGCAGCTCCACCAGCTTTGGACTGGTGCATCCTGGTGCTTTGAAATTTTCAAAGACTTCTGGTAGGCCACATTTAAGGGCATTTTAATCAATGTTACTATTAAGTACATCCAACACGGAAAGGACGCTTTCCTGACAATTTTCAAGTTTCTGTTCCAAAAAGGGCATTCTCAAGGAAAGAGGAGAAAACATGAGTAGCAGTTTGTTAACATGGGCGAGGGGTAACTAGAGCCTTTTTCTGAGAAATGGAGAAACCATATGGGAAAAGTTTTCCCCACACACATTTTGGCCTGAGGTAGGCATCCCTTTTTCAAGTTTATCAGCAACAGAAAATTACAACTTATAACATGAAGCAACATTGAAATAAAGTTTGAGGACGTGTGTGAGTACAAAATGGAATACTGAATATTCAGTGGCCTGCTGCAATTTGTGGCCAAAACACATGGTCATGTTTGCGCTACGCTGAGCTGGCAGGGAGTGAAATGGCTGCTCATCAAATCTGAATACTCACTCCTCCCTCACAGTTCCCTGGGACTGGTAGCAACAACCCTGAAACCCTCCTCACCCAGACCTCTGTGCTACTCCTAACTCTCCAGAAGAGAACCAGGAATTCCTCCCTTATGCCCCCAAGAATGACTTGGGACTTATGTCCCCTTCTCCCTCGCTGCAAGTCACCCAGACCATACACACAAGCAGTCATACACATACAGAAACATCCAGGGTGGAGAGGACCTCAGGACATCTCTAGTTCTGCTCAAAGTATGGTCAACACTGAATTCAGACCATATTGCTCAGGGTGTCATCTTGTGGGGTCTTGAAAACCTCCAGAGGTGGAGATTTCACAGCCTCTGTGGGCATCCTGTTCTGGCTGCGTTCATCCTTGTTCAATTTCGTGATGTTCCTTCCTTAGCCTATTCCTCCAGCTTGCCCAGGTCCAGCTGAAGAGAAGCCCTGCACTTGAGCATACCAACTTCATCACCACAGTTTACTGTCATCTGCAAAACTGGAAAGGTTGCACTCCATCTCCTCCTCCAGACCACCGATAAAGATATTAAATGTTATAGGACCCAAGACAGACACCTGAGAGACTCCACTTGTAACCAGCATATTGTAGACCATTATTGTGTTCTCTGTACTGTTCCCTCTCCTAAGTGATTCTTTGTCATTAGGAAGTCCTGCCTACGCCATTAGTGGAAATGACAAAGCACAGGCAATTCTTTTAGCAAAAGGGAGTTTTGCAGACACCTTTTCCTACAGTACCGTCCTGCCCTTAATCCTCATGGGACTTAGCAATTGTTTACCTGCAAATCAATTGTGTAGTCTTTCCCAGGCATAAGGCGGTTAACATCGGCATCCCACATCTCATTGAAAAGTTTAGAAAGTTCATGATTTAAGGCCTTCCTGTCAAGAAATCCAGAGAAATACACATGTTAAAAAAGACACGTGCTGTTATTTCTGCAAGTCACTTCTACAGTCTTCTAATGTCACTCTATGTTCTGGATACTAGCTTGTCATAAGGAGAGTTTTCGCTTCTCCCCACACCTTTCTGTCAGTGCTGCTCTAAAAAATATACAGCTTGCGGTTCATGTTCATATCTAAAGACTGCAGGTAACCTGTAAGGAAACGTGAGCCTTCCCTATGGCTATTTTAGAGTATATTTTAACAAAGTTCTTGTTAATAAGCCTTCCTGCATTTTTCCATGCACTGAAATAAAAATGAAGATGGTGGTGTTTCATTCAGGAGGATTCTATGTACAAACCAGAGGCAAGCAGGAGGTCGTTATCAGCATGCAACAATCATACACAACAAAACAGGAAGCAAAGAATTCTCTCTATGAGGCTTTTCTAGCAGCAATCTTATATACGCTCTTCCTAGCTTTTTTCCTGGAAGACTCCACACTAGAGATGCTTTCCTTTGCCTATACGTGTTGGTTATCCTCGCATAAAGTTAGTGTGATGAAGGATGACTATGACTCTAAACACACGGTCTGCATACAATAAAATTCTCTCATGCATTGATCTCTGATGCACATACAAACCTACCCAGGTCCTTTCCTCATTTTAATGGAATTTTGTCCTGCATAGTAGTGTAGAGTTTTCAGAAGTCCGTCCATCCATCCGTCCATCCATCCATCCATCCATCTATCAACACGATCTAGGAAGGGTTGTTATTGTGATGAACCACCCAAAGTTAACTCCAGTTTCAAGGGCATTATGTCCTCACTAACCCATACAAAGTGTGTGTCAAGACAAAGAACAGAGTGGTGAAGAAAGAGAAGTGGGTTAATCTTTAAATGACTGACAGTTGAACTAATCAGTTACAAACCAGCACATACAATCGAAGCCCAGAGAAGAACTGCTTGATAATTTTGAATTTCTCCTCCAAAGCAGGTGTTTCCAAGAAAAGGAAAAAAGTGCAGAAATTTGTCAACAATGGGCATTTATTTCAAATAGCCATTTGGACAACTTGTCATGATTTTGTCATCAGTTCTCCCAGAATGAACCAAGGCACTTTCAAGCCCTACTCTGAACCTCCTGATTACTGTTACGACTCCTCCTTCTGTTCTGTCCAGGATGGAGATACTCACTGCATCCTCCAGCCAGTGGCAAATTCCATGCTCTCTAGCAGAAAGAGCAAACAAATACTGTGATAAGGTCACAAACAGTCTTCTCACGTGGCAGCCTTGATGTGAGGCAGCCAGGAAGAGCAAAAAGTGAGCCAGGCGGGCACCTGCCCCATTGTTTGCAGGGAGGGAACAGAAGTCACAGCAGAAAAAAGAAGGCATTAATCAAATAGTGGGAGATTAGTCTAGAAGCAGTACAGCAAGATTTTATGTGCCTTCTCCTGTCCTGGACTGCACTTCGTCGCTGGCTCATAAACTGCTGGTCTAAGCTCCATATTGAAGGAAACAGAAAGCAGCAAACTATACCTGGAGAACTGGGACTTTTTTCACATTATTGAGCAATCCTTTTTCTCCACAATTGTCAGTGTAACTGTGGGATGGAGCTCACACAGCCTAAGATTAAAATCCTGAAAAGCCTAAGCAATCTGCACTTAACTCCTTGAGAGCTTGCTGCCCAAAGGAATTTATATCCCTGAGTTAAGAGCCAAAAGCTGACAGTTTACATTAACATACCAGAGGATAAGCGGCAGCAGCTGAGGAGCATAAAGAACATATATAATATTCATATTATACTCAGCATCAACCTCCTACAGAAGGGCAGGGCAGACAACCGTAAGTGCTTTGGCTGCCACACCTCAGTCTGCCTGCAGCTGGGACTCCGAGCCATCACGTACCTCAGCTACGCTGGAGGCACTGACAGACTTTTCACTCAGGCTCGGTGATACTTTGAGATCATCGTTGATGGGAGATCTACAGGATCACTTGAATTTTGAACTGGGCTTGAATAGGTGTCAATACCTGAAAGAAGGAAAACGACTAAAAATTCTAGTAAATGGGAGCCAAAGGATATGTTTGTTGCTAGGGTTAAACAGGAATATGAAGGAAGATTTCTGCTTGGAACAAGCATGGATACTTGCATGGATCTTACGCTGGAGCAGAAGGAGGCTGTTGCAAAGGAGCTATATTCAGCCCTTGCCCAAACCCAGGCTCTGCTTCTGCAGCAGAAGGGTGGCTTGTGGCATCACATTATCAATACTGGCTGTGCAGCCTGAAGAAGGCACCTCCTCAACTTCACGGTTAGTTAGCCTCACAGCGTATCACAGAAGCCACCAACAGCAGCATTTTTATTTTCAGCTGTATATTCTTTCCAGAGTCTTAAGAAGTGCAATTCCTTCTCAAAAGTGCTTACAAACCAACACTAAACAGAAAATTGTTCATCTCACCAGCTCAGCTGAAGTCCCAAGAACAGGATCAACAAGTTCACAGAACAGTACTGGAGATGTTTTTCAAACTTCAGGTCTACATTTGTGTTACCTTGGACTGACCTAATTTTATTGGATCACTTTTCTCTTGCTGTCTACTCTTCTGCATCAACTTATCCCATTTGTTTGCATACTGCCCTATCATGTTTAATACAGTTTTTACTTTGGAAGTAAAAACCAGTGGGGGATAGATGTCTGCTGCCTGTTGAACATCCAAGGTATGTGAAATATCAGGGGGGATATCAGTTGTGTTTTTAATATTTTGTTCCACGTATATAGTAGTTTATATACATATATTTTAGTATGTAGGTATTTTGGTAAAAGTGGCCTATACAGGAAATCTGTCCTCCCTTCAATACCTACTGCTTGTTCTTGGTCTGCTCTTGGCAGATTTGTCGTGTGTTTATAAAGGACTGTAGGGCTCTGTTTGATCTTTCCTCCTCTAGAAATGTTATGGAATATCATATGAGCTCATGGAGGCAAGCTCAAGGTGTCTACTCAGGAGAGGGTTACAGCAACAGCATACCTAGAGATTTCAATCCTCATATTTATTTAATAAATATATTCCTACTAAATGTATTCCCGCATTCAGAAAATGTGTCCTAAAACCCTAAAGTCACTTAATTTTATAGAATAAAAGCCTTTTCTCTCCTTTTTCTCTTCTGGGTGCTACCACAATATCATCATGGACTTTTCCTCTCCTTTTTGTTGTCTCTTTAGTTTCCAAACAGAGCAGAGGACCTGTACACATTGTAACCGAAGATCAGAATAAAGAAAAATATATGTCTGCCCAAGCAAAGAACTTGTTTAACAACTTCCATAGTCATCCTGTAAAAACTCTTTCTGGACAGTATTTCTTTACAAAAGGTCCATAAACTTAGCTTATACATATGAAGTGAGACAACTTCAAAGAGAAGCAGCCCAACACCTTCATGCAAATCCATGACACACAGCATTTAGGTCAGGTTTTCCTGAAAAAGAGTATTGTGTGTTCACTCTCTGGTTTTCGACACGATGTATGATTCAAACCAGAGATTTTTATCATTAATTCTCAGTCCCCTCCCTATGGTGAAATCTCTCAGTTGTTAGATTTGTGCTTTCACATAGAATAAATTATTTCTGTTCAAGAAGTCTGGCCAATTGGATTTTGTCCAGTTGGAGTCTTGCTTGGATGTGCTTACATGCGCAAAGCACCACCCCAATAACAAGAACACTTAGTCTGCACTTGCAAGAGCTGAGAAAACTTTTTGGGGAGGCTCTTTGCAATAGTAACTCTAATGCACCAGCAGTGCAGCTAGAGCCAAAGAATTGAACATCTCCATTTTATTGTAGCTTTCAAGCAAAACATTCACATGGTATGCCTGTTTTTCCAAATTATTTTCTTGTATGAAACCTTCATTCTATCCAAAACAATGCCCCAAGAAGATGTCTTTTGTTGCTATAAATCAGAAATGACTCAAGACATGAAGAGAATTAAAGGGTCAGTGGTGAAACACGTGAGCAAGAAGTCAATAGTGTCAAAGGAAGGAAAACATATATTGCAAATGGGTCACACAGAGCCCTGCAAAAAAGATTTGATTGAACATCTCCTCTAAAGTGAATTTACCTTCAGAGATCCTTTGAACAACACCCAATTTTAAAAAGCCTTTAATCTTGGCATAGAGAAGAAAAATGTTTGGAAAGCCTGATGAGCCGCCTTTTACAAAAAGTTTCCAATCATTTAAAGAAATTGGTTCAAATGTTGTGAAATACATGCATCAGCAATTCTCTCGATTTTTCTCTTACACCCGTCTGTATGTCTTTTACTTGAGTACAGTGAAGTTTTTGTTAGTTTAAAGTTGGTATTTGAAATACCAAAGCATAAGTAAGACAAGTTTTGTAGGTGGAAAGGAAAATGCATTGTCAAGGGACAAACATAAGAGTGGGCAGTTACTCGGCAAACACTCTGCCAAGGTCCTGGGCAGGCAGGTGATGTTTGGAGAACCGATTTTACGTCATCAGCTATGTTTAAGCAAAATCTGACTTTAGCACCAGCTTATTTTAGCTAAAACAGCTTATGATTCAGTTGTCTCACCAACTTTTTACACGGAGGTGAGTTAGTAAAACAGAACAGAAACAGAAACAGGAAGCAGGGTTATTGCAGTGCTGCGTTTCACATAACTCCCTTTTACACGTCTCCCAGACGAATATATTCCATCCCCACTGCCCTTCGCGTTAGAGAAGAATTACTATGATTTTCTCTTACCGATTAGCCATGCCAGGAAGAAGTTGTTCTCTTAGCAAGTAGACCGAGCAGGGAAAATGCAAGCTGAAGCTCAGAAATCCTCCTGGTAGTCCAACGCATGGAGCTGTCTCCCTCTTATACTCCGCTTGCCCGCTGAGGACTGTCACTCAGCCTGACAGGCAGCGCAGGAAGGCAAGGGAGAGGGCAGGAGGTGCCAAACCCCACAAGAAGACGTGGAGTGTAAAGACAGTACCACCTCTCACGCCTTTCTTAGTGCAGGCAAGCTCAGACCAGAAAGTCAGAGCCACCTCTAACAGGCTCCTGCTTCGCCTTATCTCGGCAGACAATCAGTATGGCAGGGAATGCAGAAGGCGACGGCAGAGGGACGCACGGCGACTGCTGCCTTCTCCCACCTGGGCTTTCAGGTATCAGCCTGAGATCCTTGTATGAGCTACAGACATGAGTCATGGCATTCCTTCCGCAGTTATGTTGGGTTATTTGTTAACACATTTCAGATCTCTGTGTGATTTTTGGGCCCAGAAATAAGCTCTTCAAGCCTGAAAGCCTTGATTGAGACAGACAGGCCATTCTAGTCTTGCTGTTCTATATACAGTTATTATTTGACAACAGAAGGGAAGTTGATAATAAATCAAGGATCAAAAAAAATTATAGGTGGGGAAGAAAAATAAAAAAAAAAAGTGTGCTTCTCTGTTTACAGCTGAAATTGCTAGTTGCAACCTTGTAAATATAAGGAGGCATTATAGCCAGGAAATGTTTCACAAAGGCAGCACTTTGCATGCACCACTGGAAGCAAGTGGTGGCAGATGCCAGTAAGTACAGGTACCCACTCTGGTCCCTGTCCTTGGAAGCATGCATTCCTTATGTGGCTAAATTAACCTTCAGATGGTTTAAAGCTTTTTTTTTTTTTTTTTGATTGTTTCAAAATTTTCTGCTTCATAATAATTAATTCCTGAAAAACATAGCTTTAGGTTTAAACTGTATATATGTATATACAGAAGCCAAAATGGTTTGATGTTAGGCTCCTATTTATACAAATGGTTCTGCACCTCTGGTCCATGTACCCCTTCAAAGAATCATATTAGAGCCATTCAAAGCTGCAGGTAATGAGGATGCCTGCCACATGGAATTGCATAGGGGACAGGGCATGCAGCCAGCTCACTTAAAAGTGAGGCTTCCTTCTGACATTGGAAGGGGAAGTAAATGTATCTCAAACTTGAATATCCTTCATTTTAACAGAATTTTTTCTCTACCATTTTTTGTTACCATTTATTGCAGTTCTGGGTAAGCAAGCTAAATGACAAAAATACAGTGCCTCTGTTTATCAACTGAATGCAGGAAGTCTTTTCCTAGGCTTTCATTTAAAATACAGAAGCCACTGGGCAAATTCTGCCCATAAAAATATTGCAACTCCTTTATTCACATTAGCAGAGACAGCCCAGATGGGAGCCCAGGGAACTTCCATTTACAAGTAGCAACATCACTGGAGTCAGCAGATTTAAGTTAATCTTCGATAAAATTACAGGTCAGATAGGTAGCATTGCTAGCAATTTCATAAGCAAACATGTACTTAAATCTGTTGTAAAACTTCTGTCCTATGATTTAGCTGTTGAGCTAAGAAAAACTTAAGGATCCCAAAGCGTGTAAAAGGTTGTGTTGGCCAACAGAAATGAAGCACTGATCAAAAGCAAATGAGATCAGCGCAGAATCTGGGTCATTCCCAGATCTAATGCAGGCAGTAAGAAAACCTGAGTGTCCAGAGAGCAGCCTTGCTAACACTGTGGGTTGGCTTTCTCTACTGAAGAGGTCAGGCAATGCTTTGTCAAAGTCATTGCACAGGGCAGTGTACGTTTGCTTGTGCAAGAGCTGAGGTGAGGCTCCCCCTGCTCTCTGTTCCTCTTTTCTGGCACAAGGGAACAGGGAGGGTATTCGGTGCTGTCTCACTCGCATGTGAACAGCATTGCTAAAGGAATGGGGCAATAGACTTGCAGAAGACGCTCTGCCTAACCAAACTGACACCTCAACCACCAGATGCTGACCTTTGCCAAGGTCAAGGATCAAGGAAAGCCTGTGAATAAGGCCTGTTTCTAAAGCATGTAGGCATCTCTGTGCATTTCTGGCCTAAGTATTTTGATTTTCTAACCAAGGTGGCCAACAGGTAAGTGCTGGTTTGTCACCCCTAGTCAGGTGCCTAAATTTCCCTGAAAAGGGAAAGGGCTCATTCAGAGTTAATTTAAACCTCTTTGGTGGATCGAGCAAGAACACCATGCTTTACAGGCTTCTAGACCAAAGCAGCCAGGGCTCACACATGCACGAAGGACACATGTGGGTTGGACGGGCTCACTCAGGGAGACTGAGTAAAAGATGGCAGCTAGAACAAACTGTTCAGATCTATAGTAGGCTCAGTCCTTTCCCCGAAGAAGCCAGAGCAGGCCTTTGGGTTGTGTTTTGTGCTTGAATACAAGGAAGAGGAAAGTTTCTGAGACACCGAGTTTGCCTGACATTCCCGTGGGAGCTTTGGCTGTTGCTGCTGCCAAGTCTCCACAAGCTGACCAACACTGAAAAGCAGTGGAGACATAGCCTGGGCTGGTCAGTGGGAACCTAGCCAGGTCACAGAATCACAGAATCACAGGATTGTAGGGGTTGGCAGGGACCTTCGGAGATCATCTAGTCCAACCCCCCTGCCAAAGCAGGGTCACCTAAAGCAGGCTGGACAGGAACGTATCCGGCAGGTTTTTAATATCTCCAGAGAAGGAGATTCCACATCCTCCCTAGGCAGCCTGTTCCAGTGCTCTGGCACCCTCAAAGTAAAGCAGTTTTTCCTCATGCTGAGACAGAATTTCCTGTGTTCCCGTTTGTGCCTGTTGCCCCTTGTCCTGTCGCTGGGCACCACTGAAAAGAGTCTGGCCCCACCCTCTTGACACCCATCCTTCAGATATTTATAAGCATTGATGAGATCCCCTGTCAGTCTTCTCCAGGCTAAACAGACCCAGGTCTCTCAGCCTTTCCTTGTAGGAGAGATGCTCCAGTCCCTTGATCATCTTTGTAGCCCGCTGCTGGACTCTCTCCAGTAGTTCCTTGCCTTTCTTGAAAGGTCAGAGCTCACTGAGAGAAGGGGGTGGGGACTTTGAGGTCTCTATTCTTCCTGAAGCATTAATTCTCAAACTGGAGCCTCACCTGACCGTTTGTCTCCCACCAAGCTCCATGGTCCCTGTGCCCAGCCTATCCCTTAGTTATCATCTTCCCCAGTTTCCTAAGCCTCAGCCTCTCAATCCTGAATCCCTTCTCTCTAGCCAATGGTGCTATAATCACTCCACTTACTTGGGAGTTTCTGGTGCAGCGGCAGTCCTCAAATTGAAAAGTAAGAAAGGATTACACAGCCAGGCACACTTTTATCACGGAAATGCCAGGAGTAAATAACTCCATTCCTGCAGCTAAATGTCTTGGTAAAGTCTAGGTATAGACTGTGCAGTGGCGTGACGTGCTTACCTTTGGGTTGGTCCGTTAACCTGCCTTTATTCACCAGTGCTAATTCCCAGATAAACCATGGCTGACTTGTAGCCATGGCTGACTTGACGAACGTTCTGACAGACAGACGAGGTGCCTGCACAGTCAGCGGCCCAGAGGCTGGGAGAAAGCAATTGCTTGGGGACGCAGGTGGGTCAGCACCCCTGTGTGAGCTGAGGGGCTAAGGGAGGAAATTTTTTATTGGTTTGGTTTTGTTTTGTAAGGAGAGACTGTGCCTAGGAGCCATCGAGGCCTGATTACTGCAAGTTGAGACAAACTGATTAAAGAGCTTTGAGGCGTTTCACATTTAGCACAAAGACACATTTGCTTATTAGTCATTAATTTGCGCACATTGATGTAACCCCAAATTTTAAGCTGCCTGGCTGAAACATCCTTTCTTGCTGCACAGCTCAGTTCTGGCGCTATTCCGATAAACATCGCCATTAATTAACCAGGCTGTTGGCCATCACCGGCCGAGACGAGACGGGGCAGACTGACGGGAGGACTCAGAAGGGCCAGCGCAGGGCATCCCGGCACCCAGGCGCCCTGCGCCTCACTGCGGGCCGTGCGCGGGCGCTGGCTGCCCGGCAGTCCCAGCCGGGCGCGTTACGGCCTGAGACGTTTATTCGATGCAATGACGAGTTGTGGTGTTGACATACAGAAGCCATCCTCCTCTCAACCCGACAAGGCAGCGGGGGCTGGGGCTTTGATTGCCGGTTAGAAAAGGAAGGTACGGCCATTTTACTTTCCCCCGTCATTATTTATGCAGCTAATTAAGGGCAGAAGGCCGTTATGTATGCGGTACGGTCACCGACCCCTGACAGGCTCGGGGGCAGCCGCTCCGCACGGTCTTCTTCTTGCCGCGCTTTCCCCGCCTCCCGCTGCCCTTTGCGCAGCCAACCGGGCGGTCCCGCCCCGCCGCCATTTCGAGCCTCAGGGCTCCGGTACCGGAACTGGCGGTTCCCCCACAGCCGCCGGCCAGGGCCGCGCTAGCCGAAACAAGGAGGGAGGGGGGGGAGGGGGGAACCGCGCCTCTCCCACTTCCGCAGGGGGAAGCGGGACCCGCCGCCTGTTCACCGGGCGAGGGGCCCAGCTCCCCCATCCCCCCCGACCTCCGGACCCGGGTGCAGCCGCCACCGCCGCGGGACGCCTCAGCGGGGAGCGGCCGCCCCCTGGCGGCCCGGCCGGGGCGCCTTCCCGGTGGGACGGGCCGCGGCGGGCGCCGCTCCCGGCAGCCACCAGGGGGCGGTAGCGGCTCGGCGCTGATTGGCGGGTCGCTTGTGCAACGTCACGGGGCGGGGCGGGGGTGGGCGGTGCTTTGGCTTCCGGCCGGGGGCAGCGATGGGGGCGCAGCTCAGCACGGTGAGTGCGCCCGAGCCCCGGCGGCGGGGGGCGGCGGCCGGCGGCCGGGCCCCGGGGTGGTAGCGGCGGCGGCGGGGGGTAAGCGGGCCCTGCGCTCTCCCGGCAGCGGGCGGTTGGGGTGCCGGCTGCCGCGGTGCTGCCTTCTGCCCCCGCCCCGTTCTTCCCGCCAAGGCCCCGAGCGAGCTGAGGCCCCGAGGCCTGGCTGCGGGTGAGGGGAGAGGCGCGGCGGCCCGGTTCCCCCCGACCCCGGGGCGGGCCGTCTCCGGGCGCCTGAGCGGAGCGGGGACCGTTGGGCGTTGTCACGGGGTGCCCGAGGCCCCTGCTCCCTCTCCTGCCCTGTGCCCGTCACCCGGGAGGGGAAAAGGGGGGTACCTGCGCTGGGAACCGCGTCCGACATCCCCTCCCCGCAGCGATGCGGTGGCTCTGGCACCTTCTCGTGGCTGGCGTGGGCCGGGGCGTGCGTGGCAGGTTGGACACCCACGGCTCTCGTACGTGGGATGATGGTGCCTGTGTTGGCTGCCGTGGCCTGTGCGCTTTTCTTCTCTCAGTTCCCTGAATAGTTTTTCAGTGTCCGTGCTGATGGCTTTGAAACCACCAGCCTGGCAGCTGCCGTTGTAGTGGAGGGCTCTTTGGGGATCGTGTCTGCCGCGCTGTTATCCGTAGCATGCATTGTTACCCTCTTTCCCCAGCCGCCTGACACATCTTTTCTTTCCTCTGATGCACCTGCTTAAACATTTCAGGCTCTGGGTTTGTGAGAGAAGCAGGACGGAGGTGGATGCGACATAAGCTAGTTTGGGTACAGCTGCTTATTAGGTTACTTGAACAGAAAAGAGTGAGGCAGATGATAAAACTGCAGAAGTGCCTGTCCCTTAATCCTTTCACCGTTTTCTAAAACAGATGAGAAGAATGTTTAACTAAGATCACTTAAAAATAGGGTTTGAATGAGGAAGTGGGGGAGGGGGGGTGGGAGCTGAGGGCACGAGATTTTTCTTGCCAAAGAAGCATTTGGTGTGGGTGTTTGTAGGGCAGTTCGGTGATGGAGTGTCCTGCCATAAGCTTGCGTTTAACTGTGTTTTTCTCACCACGCCCTAGCGGAAAGGGCTGGCAGTCTCAATGCTATGGCTTTTTTCTTTCTTCTGGCCTTTTTTTGTTATTCCACAGAGGTCTGTTTCCATTAATAAAAATTCCTGCTCAGTTACTTATTTTGTGATCTCTGTTAGCAAAGATTTGTGCGACTGGAAACTATGAGTCACCAGATCTTCATTTAGTGATTCCTGGCCTTACAGTCAGCCAGTCGCTCCATCTCCTGCTGCAGATCTGATCCAGCTTCCATGGCTGCAGTGCAGTTATTTTCATGAATATCTTAATATACTCTGTGATAAGAGTACATAGATGTCTTAACCCTGAGAACGTATTTCTTAGTAAGGATGACTTTTTGTAATCATTCAGCATTCAGTTCTTCCCCTTTTTTCTGCCCACCAGCTGATACCTTCTGAGAAAAGAACTAAAATAAGCTGTCTGAATTAGTGGGTGTGCTGTTTCTTTCCAGGCTAAATCCCATGAGGCTTTTGCACTAATTGACCGTAAATAACAAATTGCCTTCCACGAGACTAACACTGTGTTAAAAGTATTTGTCAAAATTAAACTGCATTCTGCTCCAGCAGACTCAGATCTGGTGCGTTGCTTCAAAAAGTGATGATTATGCACATGTGGGGAAAGAGTGTGTTAATCTCATTTATTGAACAGGTATGGTAGTTTTCACTTGACACCTGATGATCCAAAAATGATTTGGAAAGATGGGAGAAAACATTTATCTCTGCACACAGGTGGAGAAACTGACTTGCAGAGACGATATTTTGAACTCCACTCTCCTGCCTTCCTGACCATCTAATACTGATACACATTAGGGTTGGAGTTGGGACTGAGCATAGGTTTTTGAATTCCCATTTTCAACTGCAGTTTTGCTAGACCACAGCTGTGCTTTTTTTTTGGTCCATTTTAGATAGCCCATCTGTAAAAGAAACAAGTTTATTTTAATGTATTAATGTCTTATTTGAAACATTTGCTGCAGATTCAGCTTGATATCTCCACCAAGTCTCATTCACCTGTTGCAATTGTCATTAGGAAGTTTATTTGCTGCTCTGTTACTTTCTTACTTTCTTTAAAAATTCCCCTCTCTCCTCCCTTTTTTGTCACTCAATAACAGAAGTTCTTCTTGGAGCTGCAGTAATCTGGTGGATCTGCAGGAATTAAAGAATAGCATTCCTGTAAACTTCAGCTTCTTCAGAAAAAAAAAATCTGAGCGGAGCTATTTCAGTATTTTCAAATAAAAGTGAAAAATGCAGTGTGTGTGTGTATGGCATGGTGTGCCTTCAAGCTGTACCCAGTGTTGATATATTTTAAACCTGTACAGTGGCATTTTAAGAAGAGTGAGTTTATGCTGTCCCTTTTTAAAAAAATTTACATCTGCCACAGTTTTAGTAGTAATAATGTAGGGCATTCTTTTTTATAGCCTCCTGAGAACTGGCACACCTGTGGAAACGTGCTTGTAAAAGACTGGTCAGCTTCCTTTAAAATAAAATGAAAGTGAAAGCTAACTGGGCAGGACTTTGAGCTTTCACAAAATAAGTTAGTGTGTTGTATGCAATCTTAGAATCTAAGTATGCACTAAAGCAGTGGTGCGCGTTAGGTGACGAGATTGAGGAGCCTGTCTGCCTGTGAGTGCACTGAGGAGCACAGAGGCACAAGGGTGGGTGGAAAACCTGGGTGATACCCTGACCCGGCTACTCTCAGGCCTATTGCAGGAGAGCAGCAAACTCGTGAAGTCCTATCTTCCTCACACATGCGCGTAAAGGAGCACAGAGACACTGGCAGGTGGGGCAGCCCCAATAACCTGCCCAGAGAAATAAGCCGTTGCCCCGTGGGTCAGGGGTGATACCTGTCTGCATGGGTCAGTGGAAGGCTGGCTCCCATTGCAGGCTGGGGGGGCATGGGATGAGGGGGAGAGCATTTGGGGATTGTGGGACATTTAAGGGAGGAATCAAAGGTGGGGATCGAGGCCATTTGTGGAGGACCAAATGTGGGCAAAATAAAAGGATAAATGGATAAGAAGGGCTGACCCTGCGTAAACAGGCCTGCTCTGTACCCTTATCTGGCTGTGTCCTGCAACCAGTCCTCATTAAACTCCATAGCTGCTTTCCCGGGAAGGGACACTGTTCTGCATGCGCATGTGCCTGGAGCCGGGCTGCGGGTCGGGGGGCCTGTGTGTCTGTGGTGCCAGCACCCAGCGCGAGTGTGCGATGGCTGGCAAAGATCAAGATGGACTAGGCAGCACGTAGGTGAGGTGGCCTGTGAGCCAGGTTTGTGTGCACCTCTGAGGGTGAGACCACCAAGGCACTGGCTGCTGGAGGGGCCGGGGATCCTGGCCATCTGCCAGTTACTTGAGGGCCCACAGCACATGTGATGGTGTGTGAAGGGGTCTGTGCAACGGTGGCTCGTATGTCCAGATGTCAGCAACTGGGAAGACTGGAGTCTGCGGGCAGCTGCTGCGAAGGCTAAGCCAGCTACTGGTGGATCCACATGATACACATGTGTATGCGTGTATTCCCCGCTATCAGACCACCTGATCCATTGGGGAGGCGGGGGGAACAGGATGAGACCATCGGTGCTGTTTGTGTGAGTGTCTGTGCTGATCAGTGTGTACAGGCACGTGTTGTATTGTGTATGTGTGTCTATATGTGTGCCTGCTGGATATACGTGCTCAGCCTCGCTAGTGGCTGGACCGGGGGACATGGAGCTGTGGCATCTTCATGTCTGTTGAGCTGCCAGGTTTGGCAACCCTCTGCTGGCATGTGAAGTGCCTCAATGTAAGAGTAACGCCGGGTATTCATAAAGCAAATTTGTGTATTATACTGGCTAGTGGGTTTTTTAATATTTCCTCTTCCTGCTCATATTAGTACAAAGAAACACAGTTTTTTTGGTAGTTAGATTGTCATGTCATGCTACTGTATTCCTTCTCACCAAGATAACTTTCTTTTGTTGTGCACATGTGTCTAACACTTTCTGTATTGCTGCAGTTGGGTCGAGTAGTGACATACCCAATATGGCTAATCTACACCACCATCCTGAGGATTTTCAGGAATCCCCATCCTGCGATTACTCTGAAGGATCCTGAAGTGAAGTATGCGTTGAGGCTGATTGATAAGGAGGTAAGTGCATGTGCAGTGCTGAGTGTGACCTCTCTGTGGATACTGTGAAATGCTTATAGCTTCTTAAATCTTGGGTAATGTTGCAGCAGGGTAAATACTTGTATTTTAAGGAAAGGACTTCTTCATAAATGCTCCTTGCCTAGTAGATCTGAGTTCTGCAAGCAGTTTGTTTCCAAGCAGAATGCTGCTTTAGAAATGACCAAACTTGGAGCTTCTGTCACGTGTGTCTCATGCCATGGAGCATCAGCAGAAATTCCTAAACTCTGCGCTACTAGATTGGCTATGAGACAGAAGTCATGCTGTCAGGCAGAGCAGGCAGTTTTTTCATGGTCAGTAGCATTCAGCATAGTAGGTGTCAGAACTATGTTGATACTGATTCCTGTTACTGGATTTATGACTCTAATGTGTTACAGGAAGAAGGGTGTTTAAATTATATAGTCCTGACAGCACCTGAGCTGTCTCAGCTTCTCTTTCTCTCTGTTAAAAGTAAAAGCCATTCTGTACCTCCCAGGCTGCTCAGCTGGGTTTTCAGAGGAAAGTTATGACCCTTTCAGGGGTGGGTCTTGCTACCAGAAGTTGGTAACTCAACTTGTGGGAAGGGGACCAAAGCCACAAATGGTGAAAAGTCCAGATTTCCCTTGGATAAACTCACCATCAAAAGCATGAGATAGGAATCTTGGCTTTTCAGGTGTGAAGTCAGACCTGAAGATTTAGTGTTGACTTTTTAAGTCGATGAGCTACTCAAAGTTACCAGAAGAGTTTTGATGAAAAGGGCTTTGGACTGGAACAGAGCTTTGTTTGAGGTATAGAGAGTGCACCTATAGCTTGGCTTTCATTTGTTCTGTCTGTCAAAGAAAACGATTACCGTCATTCCAAATCCTGGTTTCGTGGGAACTGAAAGCTTCCCCATGGCTTGGGCTGGGTGGCATTACTGAATTTGTTTCCCATGTGTACTTACTGAATTTATTTCCAGCGTGTACTGCAACAACACTATTATTACATACTCCCCACTTTCTCGTGGGATCTGTAGCACGTGGTTGCAGGTACAGTCTGCCTGACCTGCAGGAGGGGAGGGAAGCTTGAGGCACTGGCCCATGCTTCTGAGAATCAAGCTACTTGCAAGTTTCTGCTGTAGCAGTTTGTAACAGAAGAGAATTCACTGTTCACTTGATATTTTTTTATGCTAAATACTGATATTTTTTTTCTCACTCGGTTGTTGTATGCCTTTTTCAAATCTTGGGATGGAGGAACAGCTCTTATATAACCAGGTCAAATGCTGCTGCACATGGTACCTTGATCACCTGCGAATATTTGACTGATTGATGTTTATAATTTTTTTGCCTAAATGGGAAATGTGTCCTGGAAACAGAAGTTAATTTTGAAAAATAGTAATTTGGTACAATAAGTGCTAGTAGCTTCTAACATCCTGCCAAAAATCTGGTGCAAACACTCCGATCTTTGGTAGTAAACTTCTCAACATTGCCATGTTCACCTGTCTGGGAAAGATGGAATTAGTCAGAGTCTTTCTGACATGCTTCAGTTTGTATTTTACCAGCTATTAAATTTGAAGTAAATGAGAACTTTAATGTAAAACCACCTTTTGTTACACAAAAACATTTTAACTTGGGAAGGTAATCGTGGCTTTCAGTGTGGTTGTGGAGCCTACTCAAGACATCTGTGTGGTTGGGTAGAGTTTATCGTCATTGCAAGAGGAGTATCAGTGCACTCGTTTTACCTTGTAGTGTTGCTCCTTTTGCTTGCCCAGGTGAGCTAAAGACCCTCATGTTTTTAAAGTTTCTGCTATTTCCATGTTGGTATTTATCATTCCCTTTTTGTGACTGTGAAGCTGTTGGTACCTTCAGCAGCAGAGCACCAAAACATTTTTTGTTTAAAACAAGAAATGGACAAATGAACTCCCTTTTTTGGGAGTAGCTGGGGGTTGTAAATTTTAACCTGACATATTTTGATGATATAGTTGAGACTATGGCCTTGCAGAAGCTTTTCTTAGTGAACTGTGGCCCAAGCAAAGGAACAAGAAGCTTGATGAGGAAGGGCAGTGGCAGGAACCCCTTAGACTGATTTCACAGCTTAAGAAAATGGGCAGATGACTGCAATGGAAAACTGAGTCATATGTACTGGGCTGCCATACAGCAATATACGTATTTCAGAAATTTCAGAAGGATTCCACAGTTATGTAGAAACAGTTTTTAGGTGTCTGCAATCTGAAGTTTGAAAAGCACTGGTCTAGAGAATGCCTAGTTTGACATGTGTATCTTTTAATGCAGCTTAGATTTTTGTGTATGAAAGCTGGAAATTGAATGTACCATTTTGTCAAGCTGTTGCGAGCAGAAGCCTTTCTTCCTCCACTCGCTGTCTGCCTTTAACCTACCAGCAGAAACGTTAACATCTGCCTAAACTGAGTATGCCATACCTCCTGTCTGTTGAACGAAGAAATAGGGGGCACAAGGCTGCTTCCTAGTGTTTAGCGTAGGAAAAAACTGTCATAATATAGTTAGGTGTGCTAATTTAGTTTATGCCTTAAAAAAGCCCATGACCTCAGGGTTTGGGTGGTTTTTTTTTGTAATGGTAAGCATAATTTATTTGTTGCCCTTCAGTGGCTTCAGCAAAGCACCAGCCTGGAAAAACTGTTCTCCAGCTTTGCATTTGCAGTTGCGAGTGTGAAGAACTCCTCAACACCTGCAACTTGAGACAGAAATGTGTGCTGGTAGGCGGAGGCCAAGGGCTTCCAGGGGCTTACGTTAATGCCAAGTGATGGCATCGGGGAATGCAGTGGAGATGTCCCCATGCTGGAAACGGCTTCAGTGTCCTGTTTCAAGGCTATCTTTAATCTAGCCTTGACTAACGACTTGCTGAATGGCGTGCGCAGTGTTTTGGCCATGTAACAGAGACAAGTCGTAGGCATGCTGGTCTAGGTACGAGGAATTTCTTGAGCCTTGTAGTATTTCTCACAATTGTCTTTTGTGATGCACCAAAATACTTTTGTTTGGATACCTTCGGCAAAGCTATCTCAACTTTAATTGATGAGACGATTAATTGGGAATTCAGAACTTTATTCTTTCTGCATGCTGTTAAAGACAGCATCTTAAAATAAAGAATTATTGGCAAAATCCAGCTTTGAAGTAGTGAAGCTGGTGCTGAAATTTTCATACAGAAACAGCAGCAGTCAGTGCAAGAGTGGCAGCATTAAGTCCACATTAGTTGTCTTTCTGGTGGAATTTTCAATGGCATTTACTGTTCCTGAGTAGACAAAAGTACAGAGAAGCCCTTTTTAGACTGCCACTCAGTTCCCTTCTTTCTTCAGCATTTACCTTAAAACAATTTACTATGAAGAAAATTTCATCAGTGTGGCTAGAACTCGTAAGTGAAGGCTAGACAAACTGTGTTGAGAAAGAAATCTGTCTCCACTGGTTACTTTAATAATAATAATTAAAAAAAAAGGGTTACAATATTTTATAGGATGTTTATGAAATTTTCTCTAGAAGGGATATTATGTCCCATAGGGCTTTAAATAAATAAAGTCTTTGGATGAGGCATTAGGCTGTATGCTGTTTCTTTCTGTCTTTTTTTTTTTTTTGCTGTCTTTTTCAATCCTATGAATGTGACCTGATTTTTTAGAGATAAAACTTATGTAGTATAAGAAACATCATTTTATTTACTCATTACCAAAATTTTGTTCAACGTATATTACTTTACTAGTAAAAGATTAGATTAATTATCCCATCTGGACTGCGTAAATTGCTGTAATTTTGTAATAAAGTTCTTATCTAAATAGAGTGCTCTTTTCAATTTTAATTAAGGATTAATTCAATTTTTTACAGGAAAAATATTTTTAGGGCTCTTAGCATAGCAAAGGGGACGAGGTTGCTACTTCCTAATCTTGACATTTGCTAGTGTCTTCTGAAATAATCTTCTACATTGAAATGGTTAATCCACCTGATTTTGAGACATCAAAATCAAAATTTTTTGGCCTTGAACTCATACATATTTAAACTTCAAATCAGAATTGAAGAACTGATTAATTTTTATCTTGTGGCCTTCTCACAGAAGGCAGTGTAAATGTTCATATTATTTAGAAAGTTATTGTTTAGTCTTAACCTGCATATGAGTATCTTACTAAGTTTTGCTATTCACATTTAAATATACATCAAACCAGTATTTGCATTTGTCTGTTTTATTTCTATTTTTACTTCTGTATTATTTCTAAAATATTTTGAGATAAAGGTAACTTTTCAGGGAGTCTGAAGGAAAAGTTGACCTCTGCAGGATTGCCGTGTTCAGAGGAGTTCATACTTGCATTAGGCAAAAATTTCAATTAGGATGCTGCTCTCCCCCAAATATTTAATCCTGCAGGAAGCCAGACTAGTGTATTGGTTTTACAAGTGAAATCACAGTCATTAAATTGCAACAATATATCTGATTGTTCTTTTTATTTTCCTCTTTCAGGAAGTTAGTCATGATACAAGAAGATTTCGATTTGCTCTCCCTTCTATAGATCACGTTCTGGGTCTCCCTGTAGGTATGTTCTTGTTTTCCTCACTGAGAATCCAAGCATTGTTAATGATATATAAGAGATTTTGTGGGGATTTTTTTCCTACGTTTTGAACTGTTGAATTTCGAATACTCTTGAGCTGGTATTTAGAGCTCTGCAAGATTATCGTCATGATGCGAGACATCTGCAGGGTCTGAAATCCTGTGTACTTACAGAGGGCGTACATCCAGCTTGTTTCTGTGAAGACAGTAGAAACACACATTGGTCCTTACTTGCATTTTTCCAGTCTCAGCATTCCAGTGCGTGTTATTCCCATGGTCTCTGTGGACCCTTTCCATCTCCCAAGGCAGCGCTCTCAGCTACTTCGCCGCTAACACATGCGGTTTACCAGATGATCTGTTCACTTCTAAATTTGCGGCCAGTCTCGTGGAACTTCTTAATCACCATGGGGTAGATGTTTCCTTCGGCCTTGCCATGTGGCCTGTTGCCTTCCATAATAGCTTAGTGCTATTGTTTCTTACTGCTTATATAAAGAGCATTTAATTGTGACTTGTGTTTAACAGGGACTTCTGCATTAAGAACCTGTTGCAGTGATCTCTGGATCAGGTGCTTCGTGGTAGTCCTCAGCACCTTTCCAGCATTACAGTCCATTGTGTTTAGGTTCCCTCTTGTTTGGGATATATTATTCTCTTGATCCTGTTAAGTAGCCACGAGGGCAAAACTAGTTTCCCTCCCTTGCCCATAATGAACATTGAGGAGTGAGCTGTCTCACCTCTGTAATTGTTCTTGTCCTGCACACTAGCAGAAGGGAAGCCGTCTGGGGTGGATTTGGCCTGCTGGATGCCACGGCTTCCTCCAGGGTTTTAGTAAGGTCAGGACAAAGCAGCCAGTTGTTTCGGCGTAGTCTGAGAGGGTGCGTCCCTGGTCCTGCATGGTCCCAGGAGCAGCATAGTCATGCTCCCAAAGGTGCTCTGCACGGGCTAATCTGTGGGTGACTGAGGGAGTGGTTTACTGGGCAAGACGTGGGAAGCAGAGAGAGCTGAAAGCTGGTGAGGGGTAGTAAAAGCAGCTGGGAGCAGCAGGCCGGGCAGTTGTGGGACAGATGCTGGTGTGCACTCTGTATGTTTGGTCCAGCACCAGCGTTTTGCTTCTACCACTAGCTGGAGCGTTACAGGAAAAAACGCGATTCCCTCTGAGGGAGAGTGGGACTGTGTGTGGCCCCGCGCAGAGGCTACCAGCTGCTGTCATTTCAGGGCCAGGTAAAGCTGTAACAAGTAAGAGCATAAAGCATGTTTTCCCTTTGGGAGGAATGCCATTTTTGGATCTGTACCAATTCTTGTGAGGCATGCCCTGACAGCGGTCCTGTCTGTCCAGGTTCACAGTCTGCAGTGGTCACCATGGGTCTGTTCCTGGAGGAGGGGGTGGTGAGGCCACCCCTTGCCTGGAGGAGGAATGGGAGGCTGCTGCTGCAGCTCCCTTCAGGTCTTCCCTAGCGGGAAACACGGATGCTACCAGATGTGTATAGGTTTTGCTGAGAGGGTTATTTGAATCACCCTTATTTTATGTCTGTGTACAGCTTCAAGTGAGTTATGGTTGCTCATTTCCCAAGTCACCAGGTAGCACATCTTCATTTACCCGCTGGTTTGCCTCCCTGGCCCTCCAGCTTGGCAAACCAGCTCCTGGTGAAATCCCCTCTTTGTGTTCCCATAGCAGGCACAGGAAATGCACCATCTTTGGAGAACTGTGTTCATCTTATGAGATAGTCTGTTTTTTTGACCTAGTGGTGAAAAAATAACAAAAAACAAATCTACCCCCCAGGTATTCTTCACTTGGGTCTCTTCAAGGTGTTGGAATTTTACAGGAAAACCTTTCAAAAGAGTTAATTCTAGGGTTTTTTTCATCAAAAACATAGACACTGAGAAAAGGAACTATTGTAGAGAGTTCAGCGAATGTGTGACAGATTGAAACATGATCACTACATTCAAATGTTAAGCTGGAGGAATAGCAGGGTTAGAAAAGTGCTTTACGTCTAGGCAGCCTTAGCAATGGCAGCTAGAAGACCTCCTGATAGACATGAGCAATCTGTGGTCAAAGAACAGTTATAAACTCAGTTGTAACTAAACTGTAACACTTTATAACTAACATGTTAATAAAGAAGTGTGAACAGCACTTGACAGTTTTCCCCTCCTGTGTCCTTTTTACTTGTCTGTAATGGCGAGGCGTATCACATCTTTTGCAAGGTCTCACGTACATTTTGGGCTTCGGTAAATGTAAGTGCATGAAGCTATCAGAACAGATATGATTGATTGACAGATAAAATTAGCAGCAGAGTTGTTTGCCCTTCCAGTTAGAATCTGTGCATGGTTAACAACTCTGGCAAGGTGTTATAATGTCAGGAAAATGAGAGAGGAAAAAATGATGCCCTGAAACAAGGTCGGTAGGAGAACTTTGAGGCTGTGTTTGCAGTCCATGCCAACTCGGTACATCTACTGAAAGAAAAACCTTTTGAAAGCAAACTGCTTTTTTTTCTTCTCTGCGTACAGGGCAGCATATCTACCTGTCTGCACGAATTGATGGAGCTCTGGTTGTTAGACCTTACACTCCAGTTTCCAGTGATGATGACAAGGGCTTTGTGGATCTTGTTGTCAAGGTGAGAATTTCATGCTCTTCTACCAGGCTGGCCAACTCCTGAGCCCATGTTTACACTTGCAGTGCTATGTGAAGTCTGATGTGCTGGCTTCTGTTCAGCTATGTGCCGCTGCGGACTTCCACTTGTGACAAGTGATCTACAATTACCTACAATCCATATGGCATTTTACAAGCACTTCTTTAATGAGTGTGTCTCATGAGATGCTGCATAATTTTCTGTATTTGCATACTGCAATTTTCCAAAATCTGTGTAGACCTGCAGATGTTCATGTGCTTTTTTAATCCTTCTGAAATAAGGAATTAACCTTGCCTGAACTGTCAGCTTCTTCTGAAGCTAATGTAATATGGTCATTATGATCATTAAGAGCAGTGGTCATTATCTTTACCGATCCAGACAGTGTGAATGACTGATTTAATTGGCAAGAATGTAATTTTGAGCCTTGTGATAATGTACTTCTGTTTTGTCTCTTGGTAGCTAGACTAAGCAAATGTATTTAAAGCTGACAGGAATTAAAACCTGACTATCTGCACTGGATTTCCTCTTAGGATTTTACTCTTAAGTTTTTTTCTTCTTTACAACTAATAACACTTTATTAATTTATTGTGAAACTAGATGTGAATTTGCCTTTTACTACCTACTTACCTTCATGAGCATGGCGTTGCACAGTGAAGACATGACAAGGGAAAAACGTAAATCTTTGACTCTCACAGAAACATTTCACAAGACTCCTTCTTCCCGGTGTAACTCTCCATGCACGCAAATGATGCTGTTCTTGTAAAAGTGTAGGTAGTCTCAGCTTGAACTCTTTCACACCTGTGAGATTTAAAACAAAAAACCCAGCACAGTTCCAGCAGTGTAACTACACCCACTGATACCTGCTGGTGAATGGCTGAATATTCAATTAGTTGGTAGCCACTTTTTTTGTTACTCTAACTTTGAGGTGCAAGCAGTTGGCATCCCAGGAAGAAGGTTTGGGTATATTCCTTTGCAACTGAGCTGTCAGGGGTCTTTCTCAGAAGTTTTTCTGTTTGAAACCATAGTGGTGCTTTTTTTTTTCCCCCTTTTGAACTTGGGTGTAAATCACATTGATTATTTAGAGATATTTTCTGTGTTACAGAAATACAATGGAGAAATTGCCAGTCTGCGTCCAGTCTGATCAAAACTGGGACAAGAGTGGCATTTTAATTGTTTTCAGAAAACTCAGTGCTTCTCTTTTATTGTCAGTCAAATTTGTATTGATAGTATTTCTTTTGTATTGTGTTCTTTGCATGAGTACCTATTTGCATAGGTACCTAAGGGCAAATGCTCATCTTTGAACTGTGAGATCAATTGTTTCATTGTTATTTTTAACAGATCTACTTTAGAAGCGTCCATCCAAAGTTTCCTGATGGAGGGAAGATGTCTCAATACTTAGATAGCCTGAAAATAGGGGATACCATTGACTTCAGAGGACCAAGTGGCCTGCTTGTCTACAAAGGAAAAGGCAAGGCTGACTCCAAAGATATCATTTATCCAGAGTAAACAATACCAAAAAAACCCCCCACATTACAAAGATTCTTTTCTGACGTTAGCATCTCTGCACAAAAGAAATTGCTAGTGTCTTAATTAAGTCAGTGGCCATCCTGAGAGGATACTGTTACATGACTACTCTCAAAGAAAAGAATTCTCTGCCTGCTTACATGGACATAGTTTATACACAGATAAAAGCATTTGGTATTTGTGCTGTCCAATGCTAATTTCCCAAGTGAAAATGAACTTTTTCAGTAGGAAGTACTTTTTTACTGATATAAACTATCTCACTTTGGCACAGTGCAGCCACAAATGTGTCATAAAAACCTTCTGGCAGCAAAAACCTTGTGAGCAGCAGAACTCAGACACATGGTTTTCCAGAGCTTTGTATGTTGTGTTCATATTATCCTGGATGAAGAGAGGTGTGAATACAACAAATACAACATTTTGGGCAATTTCAAACTCTCTGTCAGATTTGGCAAATCAGCTGAAAAAGAGGAGATAAATATACAAAAAAATACACCCTGCATATTTCAGGTTTTCCCTTAAAATAATCTGCATGGGATAAATAAACTCTCTGAGCAGACTAATTCCTTTGTGTAGAACTGTTTCCAGAATCTGGGCTTCTGAATACCACTGGGAGTATGCGACATGAGCAAATAGAAATACAGGTAGTGATGGCTTGGTGCTATAGTCAGGAGTAAGCAATTACCCACGTCAGTGTTTGGTTTATCATCACGTGTCTCACAATCTCTGATCATCTTTCAGGATTTGCTTTAATTCGTGACATCTTCATCTAATGTCTGTTTCCTGCTCCTGCTTTACGGAGGGGGAGGGTGACAGGGCTGAAACAAAATCAATTAGCTGAACGTGCTGGGAAGGCATCATAGGCCCTGTTTCCTGCTTTGGTCAGTGTTTTCCATCTCTCTCTCTCTCTCTCTCTTTCCAGGTGAGTTTGCTATTCGGCCTGAAAAGAAAGCTGACCCAGTTACTAAGAAAGTGAAATATGTGGGGATGATTGCAGGTGGGACCGGTACGTATATGTTAGGATTCATCCTTGGTTTCTAACAGCTGGTAGATGTGTTTGTTCATATTTTCTCGCTCTTTCATGTTCTCGCATCATTGACCTGCCTTTCTCTTTCAGGGATAACACCTATGCTGCAGATCATTCGAGCAATCATAAAAGACAAAGATGACCCTACTGTTTGTCAGCTGCTGTTTGCTAATCAGGTAATTCTGCCCTTTTTTCTGTTTATAAAGTTTTGCTTAACTAACAGAACTCAGCAAATGAAATTCTTGTTGAGAAAGCCTGGTACAGAAATACAAACCCTGAGGGGAGAAGTGAACTGAAATGTTGAAAACTTCCCATAAATTGGGTTCTTAGTGTTACTACAGAAATACAGCTTTCTTACCAGCTAATGCTCGCTTTCCTGCATCTCATTATTCTGTTTCTAATCTAGTTTATAAATGTTTTAAAACTCTCTGTTCCTTTGTGCAAGTTGTTACATGTTTTGGGCAGACTTTCAGGGCTCTCTTTCTTAGTGAAAACATGAAAGAGGTGGACATCTGTCTCCTTCAGCAATTGTAACTCCCCGGCTTCACAGCAGGGTTTGTATGTGGAATCTTTCTGTTTAAGAACCCCTTAGGTGAGGCTAAAATTAGCGTTGGTCTCCGGCAGCTCCCTCAACTACGGAGCTGTGATTCTGCATGGCTGTCTCTTTTCATTTCCATTCCCTCTGTCAGTTCTTCATGTGTTTCTATTGCTCTTTGGGGTGTATCATAGTACCCTGCTGGACAAAGGGAAGATCTCCCATCCATGGAATCCTTGTGATAGAGATTTCTTGGATGCCCAGGCAACCCAAATGGTGGTGTGCTGCTGAACTGCAACGCCCCTTCTTTGCCTGATGTTCTTCTGGTGTTAATACTTTTGCTGTTAAATTTCTTCATTATAATATTTGTTTCTGGATTTTGAGCCGTTACTTGTGGTGAACCTCACTTCATTCCTGTGGTTTTTATCTTCACTAGGCTCTCCTCTGTCATTTGTCTCTCCTCTGAAATTCAGTGTGTCCTCATTTCCTTTGTACCATATCTGAATTATAAAACAAGATTTTTCTATCCAGGTGCCAACAGCTGCCCTGTTCCGATGCTTTATTACAGTAAGCCCTCCTTAAAAGCCCTGCCGGCGCCCTCGGGCGCTGGCTGGTGCGGCTGCAGCAGCTGGTCCCTGCTGAGCATGAGGAGTTGGCATAAAGTACAGTCGGTATGAGGGCAGGAGGGCCAGGATTTGCCATGAGTAATTCAGAATGACTAATACAGGGCTAGAGCTGCTTTAGCAACCTGGAAAACCCACTGCTTCTTGCCTGGAGGACTTGGGGAACAGTTGCCTGCATATTAGCCTGTGTAAACATCAATCCTTGGCTTTAAAGAGTCCTTGTGCCCAGTAACTGCACAAATATAAGGCAGCGTCGTGACAAATGGTCAGTCACAAAAGCCTGGACACTAGATATTTTTTAATATCTAATATTATAAAATATTTAAAAATATTTTCTAATGTATCTTTTACTGATATTTTATTTTGGCCCTCCTGAAAGGACTGTGTTGGATTACAGATGACAATGTATGTGGGCTTGTACTGTGCTTCTGACGAGCATATTTTGAGTTGGTCAGACCCAGTAACAGCCTTTCAGGAACACATACAACAGCAGATCCAGAAATAGGCACCTTCTCGGCAATAGTTGCTGGCACATTCCCCCGTACCCCCCCAGTTACAGACATAGTGGTGTCCTCAGTGCCAAATTATTAAGGCTGCAGTGGTACCACTTTTAGTCTCTACCCTTTTCCCTCCTTCCCAAACTGCAGCTGCTTTTATGGGAATAAGGCTTTCTCTTGGGCCTTCAATGATTGCATCAGGGAGGAGCAGAATTTGATACCCTGGGTAACATATGTGGTTCCAGTCAGAACTCGATACCCTTTTGGTTATTTGGTGTTCCACATCCTGTTTAAAATCCAAGCAATCTCCGTATGGCAGTGCTGATAAAATTTGAAGTGGCAAAGGTGAAAAACTTGGTATTTTCCTGACTGAATGGCACAGTGTGGAGGGGTAGGGAGATGTTAGTTTTTTGATGAAAGTTGCTTTTGTAATAGAAGTGCTAAAAGAGGGCTTTACTCTTCACGACTATGCTCCATGCTTATCTGAGGGCTGCACTCAAATGCAGAGCGTAATCATTGTTTTCCTTATCCTGCAGACCGAGAAGGATATCCTGTTACGTTCTGAGCTAGAGGAAATCCAGGTTCAGAATCCCGGTCGCTTTAAGTGTTGGTACACACTGGACAGAGCACCTGAAAGTAAGATCTAACATGCTACTTCCACTGAAGCTTAAGTTATGAGTATTAGTGCATGTGTTTGACAGGAGAGATGCTATGTCATATGCATATTTCTGGGCTCCTTTCTTGCTTAATGAGTTGTGTCTGGATGCATCCAGTAGCATCATTCTTCACACTGTGATGCACAGAAAACTCCAGATGTAATCGGGCCGTGTTTCCAAAGTTACAAAGCTCACCTCAGGTGAACGGTAGTGCAGTGTTCCTCCCATGACCATACCTGAATATTTACCATTATTTACTCTGATCCATGGTGACCTTCCATTCTCCTTCCCCACAGATATAAAGATAATATGTTATCTTACAGTCTTGTGTTTAGAGCATGCATCAGCGCAGCTGCGGTGGGAGGGTCAGAGGCACTGTATCTCACGGAGATGCGGCCAAGTGCAGACTCCTACCTAGCTGTCATTGTATGGCCATTCACAGTAGCTGACCTTCTTCGTAGGCAATGGAATTGCCTTTGTATTAACAGTGTTTCTCAGTGAAAATACTGTTCCAGCTTGGTGCAGTCCAGTTTTAAGGATAATGTGGTACAGTTGGCTGATCTAGGTGAGATGATGAGCTAGCTGAATGTGCCTCCCTCAGCTGTGCAAGTTTGAGGAAGGCTAAATAGTTTCCATGTCATTCCTTGTTGGTTCCCTTTCTTAGCATTCCTCCTCACGCCCAGCCACGTCAGGATAGATTCACATGCCTATTCAGTGGTAGTTTGGGGCAGAGAAGGAAAAGACGTATGCCTTCTCTTACCTTATGACCGAGAATATGCCTCCCCTGGGGTGGGGGAAAGGGTCTTGCGGTCCCCAAAGTCTGTTGCTGACATGTCATCGTCTGTAATTAGTGTTCTGGAATTTCTAAGGCAGCTTAGATTCAGGTATAATCACTGTTCCTTTTCTTTGATATTTGTGAATTGTGAACTGATCTTAGCAGTTGTGATAAAAGTGCCTCCTTAGACCCTCTCAGCACTATTCTGCAGACTTTCGCTACCATACCTGAAACTGGACCAAAACTGGAAATTTTCGGATTGGTCTGTGGGAGAAAAATGTGTCAGTCTTACTGTGCCCAGTAAGCAGCTTTTTGCATCCAGGACTGGGGATGTGATGGGTGAACTTGAATCCTGGTATTAACTGATTAGCACCATGAGTGTTCCTACTGGGAGCAACTTCATCAGCTAGATTTCCCCTAGCGAACTTGTAAACAGTGGGATAAGGAGGATGGGTGTTGGTTATTTCACAGGGCTGGAGCTGCGAAGATTCACGTTCTGTTCGCAGCTCTGCTTAAAATTTTCTTGGGGCTTTTAGCAAGCTTGATTAAAAGTTAGCCCTTGTTCTCTCCATATATTAGTTTTGCGTCTTAAAAGCAGAGGTGGCAGTTTTTCCATGTAGCATAACTGTGTTGAGGACACTAATGCACGTGGAGTGTACAAATGCTACATCCCAAATGTTACTAAAAACACCCCAAACCCCCCCGCTTCATTCTAAAGTGACTTGTATCAATCTTTTCCTCTTTTCTTTGTTCCTCTTCCCCCGCTTTCATTTTTTGAACAGATTGGGATTACAGCGAAGGATTTGTGAACCAAGAGATGATCAGAGACCACCTGCCCCCGCCTCAAAGCGATGTTCTGATCCTCATGTGTGGACCTCCTCCCATGATCCAGTATGCTTGCATTCCCAACCTGGACAAACTGGGCTACACCAAGGACATGAGGTTCTCCTTCTAAAGAAGACTGATAATTCAGTGATTTTGTTTAGAAGGGAAGAAAAACCATTTAATGGGGAACAGGACAAAGTTACAGAGACGGCTGATGCACAGTGCTGGGAAGCTACCTTTGCATTAAAAATGCTTCATGTTTTCTGAATCTCTGGCAAGTAAGACACTTAAGCTTAATGGTACTAAAACTGTACTGGATGTTGCACAGAAACAACTGTATTGTGGAAAGGTAGCGATGCCTCGTGCTCGGCTGTATTGTACTTGTATACGCCATCTCGAGGACAGTATAGCTGCTTAGGGTAGTAAACACTCACTCACACTTTTTCTTAGCACTGCAATCAAATGGCAGTAATATCGTGCTTCCTAACACTGTGCATACCCAGTATTTTATTTGGTATGAAGTATGAAAATGTATAGAATGTGCTGGATTATTTACCTTGCTTATGCCAAATTTTAATCCTCACAGAGCTTTTAAGTATGAGGGCCAGGAGTGTTTGCCTTGTATGCGTAATCTTTGCAACATCAGGAGCTTGAAGATCCTTCTTCAGTTTGGAGGATGACAATTAACCATTTATGACTGAAGTTGTTCAAGCTGCCTCGGTAATCAAAACAGAGAGGTAGACAGCAATACAAAATTTGTTTCCTTTGTATTTTGGAATAGCCTCTCTTAAATGCAAACACTTTTCCAGCTGGTCACAGTTCTCATCCCTGGGCAATGAAAGAAACTACAAAAAGCAGGCGGCTTTGTGCACTGTTCCACCAATAGCTGGAATTTTTTGCTTGTATGCGCGTGGAGTACTGAAAAAAAAATACTAACTTTTGTATTTACTTTTGAATAGCGGATGGTGCCGTAGGAATACAAAAGCAGTTGTTCTGCATGTCCTGTGCAGTGAAAAAAATGCTGGGTGAAAACTGGATCTAGTTTTAGTTTCTCGTTTCCCAGAGGTGGATTTGGAACAAAGGGAGCTCAGGTTTCGTTGCCAGGGTGGGTTTGAGCAGGTAGCCCAGCTGCGGATGCGGCATGTGTACAGTCGGGGGACTCGCCTGCATCGCTTGCTCAGGCAAAGCTCCAAAGGGTTTTGCCAGGTAAGGATGCATGGGAACAGCCTTAAGTCACCAAACTGACAGCAAATTCAAATGCCTCGCTGAATCTAAAACTGTTTCCTAGATGCTGTTTACTATAGCTCTGATTTTTATTTTTTTTACTATATTTTTTTTTTACAGCAGCCTTTTACCTAGTCTTTACTAGGCATCTTGGGTGCAGAGCCTTCTGCTTCTAAACAACAGTGGTGCTGCTGAGATTAGAGCTGTCCTGCAAGGAATCTATGAAACTAAAAAATCTTGTTCTGGTGATGAAATCAGAGCAACCGAAAGGATGTTTAGTCAGATATGAAGTAATGTGGATGCTAGTGAGCTACCAGTGTCAGTGTATAATATCACTTGTTTAAAGATTCAGATGGGTATTTCAGGTTATAGCTTGCCATGTTTTCTTTTGTGCCTGTACAGCAGATGGGTACCGAGCACTTAAAAGGTTAATTTTCAGCATGAATTAAAAGGAGAAAAAGATACTACAGTTAATTTAAGGAACCTCAAATGGATAATACTGTTATTAATTTTATTAATTGGACGCTTGCCTCTTGAATTCTTGAATTTTTGACCTGTGCTTCTGAAACTTGTTCGTTTAATACTATGCTCCAAAGTTCAAATAATGCTCAAGTAACTTTCAGTCCCTTTTTTTGGAGGCAAAAAGCAGAAATATGAGAGAGATTATCTTGCTGCTGGTTTATATCACTGTGGGATAGGCATAGGGTTTTTTTTCATTATTGTATTTAATGAAGTTTTCTTGTAAAAAAAAATAACTCTAGCTGGTTACGCATCAACTATTTTGTATGACTTACTCTGCTTATTCAATTACTGGCTTTTTTCACATCTCTGTAAGAAATAAAGTATCTTGCAGGTGAATCACCTGTGTGTTACTGAGCGCATCATCTTCAACTTTGTAAGAGAAAAACTGTAATTGTAAAACACTCTAGAAAGTGAAGGTTCAAAAAAACAAAGCTAGCTTGTTAGAGTTGTTTACCCAAGTGCTTATTTCTTCCTTTTTTTTGAATTTGGTGAAAACTGCTGTATTTGGATGCCGAGTCAAGGAGTAAACTGTCTCTGTTTTTCTCCCTATCACTCCAATCTCCTGATTTCTACCTTTATTTTGTACAATCTTCTGTGTGAACATGAAGCTGTTTTAATAAATAAAAAGAGGGATTTTATATAATCTACTGAAACAAAACTGTGTCACGGTCCCTTTTGCTTGATGGTCCTATATGTAGCAGTTAAACAAGCCAGGGATAAAAGTTGCATTTTACATATTCTGTTTTTTTTTTTTTTCCTTTGAGCCAATTCATCTGTCTTTCAGAAAATAGGAGTATTCCTCCACTTTTCTGACAGGACGTGCTGAGTACTGCTAACCTCCCTGTTACAAAGCAGCTGGGGAAACATGAACCTCCTGCATGAAGGGCATTTTGTGGAGAGTTTCCTCAGAGAAACAGGATGGAAAGGGCGGCTGCTGCTTTGCCTTCACCTGGGGGGGTGGTGGTGGTGGGGGGGGCCCCCTTCACTTACCGCTGTGCAAAGGCAGATATCCCCCCAGGAATAGCGAAGGCACGCTCGCCGGGGGTCTTTTCTCTGGCTCCTGCTCCTGTTGCAACAGAGGATCTGAGAAGAAGGAGGTAAGAAATGAGCCATTCCTTCTTCTTGCTCCCACAGCTGGGTCCTGAGCCTGCACTTCTGGTGGTGCCGCAGCAGTCCCAGCTGTGTGCCTGCTGATCCCTGCTGGTGTTAGCCCTGTCACAGCTGCGAGCAGCTCTTGGTTCTGGGCTCTGGTATGCGTGTGGTGAAGTGACCGCTTGCTGTAAGCAAGTCCTTGCCTCTCCTGGCTTCCCAGCTGCCTCTATGACTGGGGGAGGGGGAAAAGGGGCAGAGGGGGCTCTGTTTGCTTTAATTTTTGAAGGCACTGTATGACGGGTAAGGAAATACACGTTGCCTCAGGGGTTCAATAGTGTCCTCCGAAAGTTTCTGGTGAGAATAACTTGGTTTACAGAAAGGAGCCTCATATTGTTCCTGAGCTTTTCTCCTCTTGGTCCTGCCTAAGTAAGTGAACTGGAAGAAGCGGGAACAGTGTGTGGGCAAAGCCAGTGCAGCAGCCAGGCTCTGCCTTGGGTTCGTCACTTCTTCCACGTACGGGTCAGGTGTGAGTCGGGGAACAGCCAAATGGGATTGGGGCAGCAGGGATCTGCAGCTTTCCTTGCTTGAACAGCATAAGGGGGTAGTGGTAGCAGTTGCTTAGTGCTTCTGGGGATCCCGCCCTGATTCCCACCCTCCCACCCCCATTTGAATTAACAGGACCCTGTTTTTAAACAGATCTCCCACAGACGATATCCAGCACTCCCATTGCATCCATCACAAGACCTCGGACATCAGGGTGTTCTCCCCCGTCTGGCCCGAGCCTGGCTCCCAGCGATGGGCGTTTGGAGCGTACGCAGGCAGCTGGCTGCAGCTGCTTCCTGCAAGTGCACAGCTTCTAACACCAAACCCTCCCTGTTCCAACTGTTTACTTGCAGTGGACGCAACCAAGCACCATCCTGTGCCAAGCTAACCATAGGAACAAGAGTCCTTGCAGCAGTGGGAGGGAAATGCCTGTACTGCAGGGAGCGGGAGGTTTTATCCTCCCAGGGTGTGGGAAAGGGAAGAGAAAGAAGGGGTGCATTGGTCACCCAGGGAGGAAGGAGGGAGAGGGGTTACTGTGTGGCTGAGGGATAGGACAGCTGTAGATCGAGGCCTCTGCCAGGCAGTGTCCATGTCACACAGGGCACGCTGCTGCTTTTGTCACAGAAGGGGGGGTTATGCCAGACGCCCGCCTGCAGCAATAAAGCACCGGCACCAAGGGCCCAGGTCATCTCTGCTGCACCCAGGTAGGGTGTGATAAGCTAATCATGCTTCTTAAATTAAAGTTTCTTAAGAAAGGGTGGGGTGAGGTGTTCTGCTGTATTTTCTTGAGAGGAGGACCTGCCTGGCTACGCTAACCAGCCAACAGCAGCAGCGCTGCGTCTGCTCTTCCAACAGAAGCCTTTCTTCGCTGAGCTACGCTTCTGTGAGCTCTTGAGATCAAATACAGTATGAACTATACAAACTATAAATTAACAAATGATGTCCAAAGGAAAAAAAAAAACAAAACCACAACCGAACCCAACCCCTTCACTTTGCTTTTTCTAACCTTATTACACAAATTACCATGGGATTAAACTGCCTGAGGCCACCATCTTACCTGGTAAATCAGTGTTTGCAGTTACAGAAGTCTGTGGTATGGCTGTGAGTCACCTGAGCTGAGACTCCAGCTTAGCTAAATTAACACTGTCAAATTTACATTGTTAAATACTTTGTTGTGCATCTTCACCATTATTATCCATAGTACGGAGCCGTGGCCAGTTCCCACCACCGCTGAGGGCTTGGGCTCCTGAGCTAAAAACCCTCAAGGCAACCAGGTGAGGAGTGTGGCGCAGCCGGGGCGACGTACCCCGGCTCCCACAACGCCTGCCAAGCCCGTGTGAATTCTCTGAGGTACCAGAGCCACCCTGGAGGACACGGAGCGAATGGCCAGCTGCCCCAGTGTGTAACTTCCATCGTCCAAATTCTAGAGAGTTGAGACATTTTGATTTCCCCTTCCCTTTCCAATGCCCCCCCCCCACCCCAAAAAGCATGCAAAGCATCCAAAGGAAAAAAAAGCCCAACCAGTTTTCAGAGAGACAGCATTCCTACAGAACCGAAGCACATAAAAAGACACACACTATTTATATTTAAAGAAAGATACCAGTTCAATGCAGAATGAAAGCTTTTCTGCTGGTCTTTTATAAACCAAGCAATCCTGCTGCGGTATTGGTTATGCTGTTAGTTTAAAGAGGCAACACCCCCGCACCCCCCCCCACCTCCCATTCCTCCTGAATGGTAAAACACCAGAACGCTCCCCTCTGTCCCACCAAACCCCTGCTACACGCGCAAAATACGATGACGCCAGCGCTTTTTAAAAAACAACTGTATCTCAATGACCTATTTCAAAACTAAAAGGCTTCCCCATACCCAGCTACATTTGTGACACAGCAAAAAGTTCACAGTTCTCTCTCTCTGTGTGTTTGTTTTTGTTTTGGTTCACCTTTCAGCTTCCACCATGGAAAGCTGTGAAAACTTCTGGCACTGCTGCTGCGGCTTCTTTATGCTCTTTTTTTTTTTAAAACGGCTGCGTAAATTTAAACAGCCTTTATTTCTCAGCTGTCCCATCTTATAACTAATAAACATAGTAAATAGTAAAATATGAATGCGATTTTGAAACCATTTTTCTGCTGTTCAATAAAACGAATATAATCACTGTAAGAAAGCTACAGGCAGAGGATTTTTGCACCAACAAAACTACTCACATGATAGCTATAAACAAAGTGAGTTTACCAGTTTGAAAACTGATCAGGTCTTCCTTTGCTGGTTAACAGTGGCTGAAAGAAAGTAGTTTTACAGTTGTGCAATCTCAAAGTCTCACTTTGTCCACTAAAAGCTGAGGGGAATGGACTAAATCAGTCCATAAACGCAATCAGCTGCTAAGCTACTGAAAACAAAGTCAAAAAGTGAAATAATTTTGCCTCCTCCAGACTTTTGCTCTCTGCTGCGAGTGGTCAGGAGCTGCCTCTGCTGCCCTGAAAAGCAAAAGCTCCCACCACCACCACCAGGGCCAGGTTTTTGTCCCTGTTGGCTGATTCCCCCAAGGTTTCTTTAACACCTGCCACTGCTTTTTTGTCACACCTTGACCTGATGCAGCCGCTCAGCAAGAACAGGCTTTGCTGGGACCAAGCCTGGTCCTCCGTTTCAGTCACAGCCCTGAGGCCCTTCACAGTCTGGCACTGATCTACTTTTAACAGGCAGGTAATTAACAGGTCTGTCACATAGCCCATTTCTGATGCTGGGAAGGGCTTTTCCTCTTAGTTGTGAATGAGCTCACACCTCCAAACCAGCATTTTTCAGCGCCAGTATTGTCCTTCGCCCTCAGCGCAAAGCTTCTGACCAGCACCAGTACATTTTCTTTATTACAGCCTCAACCTCCTGTTACAGAAAAAATCTGCCACACAGTAAACAAAGGCTGTGAGTCAAGTCTAACATGACCTCCCAAAGGCTCAGGGCGATAAAGCTTTCATTGGCTCCAGCCAAGACTTAGTGTCTGGCAAACAAAATGTTCTGGAAAAACGATGTGCCTTCTATAAACACATTTTTCTGGCAGGTAGGTCCTGTTGTTTAAAACCTGGAGAAACTGACTCAGCCTGGCTTCTACAGGAGGTAAGGGGAGGAGAAGGTGGGAAATAAGGGGGTGGAGGGGAATGGCATGCGAGAAGAAAAGTGAGCGAGGCAGAGCTGAGCCCCACGCATGAGCCCCACACATGAGCCCCACACAGCCTCTGGTGCCGGCGTGCAGAGTCGCTGCTGTTAACCAGCGGTTTACAGAAAGTTTACGTACACATTGCCCATATCCTTCAGTCCATTTTTTACACCAAGGCAGTTTTCCAACACGCCTTTTGTGGGCAGGAAGCTGTCAGTACTGGTGACAAATTGCCGTAGTGCATTCCTGCCCGACAGGCGGCATTTTTGCTCTTCCTTGGCAATGCTGTCTAGCATGACTCCGCAGATGTCCTTGGGCTTCCCTGGCACACCAAACATGATGAACAAGCCCAGGCAGTCCTGTCCTACCAGGTGGCAGAACTCTGCGAGCTTCTCAAACCTGCTCCTGCTTTGGAAGTGCTCATCTGCCAGCACAGCTTCCCGGCAGCAGTCCTCCACCGCCTCAGCGGGGCTGCCTTCACTACAGAAAAGCTCAGCCAGCTGTAAAGCCTGCACGGCCATGTGAAGTTTGATTTGCTTGTCAGCCCCAGACAGAGTCCAGATCCAGTCCACCCCGAACAGGGAGGACTGCTGCTTGGTCATTTTGCTGGTTGTGATACGTTCCTCCACTCCCTTTTCCATGCAGAAGGTGATGAAGTTGACCAAAAAGATCTCACTCAGAGTGTTTGTGGCTGGCTGGAATTTGCTCTGAGGATCCATGAAACCAAGACAGTCCTTCAGCCTTTGAGATGAACGGACCACACCTTGGCTGAAGACTTCCCAGATGATTAGAGTTTCAGCCTCGTTCTCCTGGTTGCCCTCATGTTAGACCTCCTGGCCTATTTTCTGTGCAGCAGGAGGTCGTTTCCACATGCAGACTGCCTCAGGGAAGTCTGCTCCTTTTCCAGCAAAGGCTCTGTAGGCGCTGGGCTCAGCCGGACCTGTTAAGCATGCACAGGGTTAGCTGCCGCCTTCCAGATGGAGGTCATGGCACCGGCAGAGCCGAGCGCTGTGAGCAGAGCAGGCTGCCGTCCCGTGGGGCAGACGGGCTGTGTCCTGGGTGTGTTTCTCCGCAGCTGACCCAGCAGCGACCAGCCTGACAGGCCCAGTAACTTTCACACCTACTGAATTCATCTGCGCTTGTTTTCCTTATTGTTAATTCTGGCACCATTTCTTTAGCTGATGCTATCTCATTCCAGTCTGATCTTACCTCCTTTGAGGTCCTTTCTAGGACTATTGCAAAGAAGCCATTTTATTGGCACTGGGCGTTTCCCGGAGATGAAAAAAACCCTTTTTCTTTTAATTCCCCAGAGAAGAGTATGCATCCCAACCTGAAGACTTCTACAGGGTGCTTGAAATGACATAGTGGTCTTTTTTGATGGGCTGTTGCCTGTATCCCAATATTAACTGCCGCTACCGTCAGTGGCGTTAGCTGTGCCATGGCAACGCACACCAACTCAGCTGGACTTCTGGCTCAACTGAGAATGTTGTACTGTTGCTGCCTGTAAACTGGCTCATCTCAGGGAAGCTTGGACAGTCAATGCACCACCACGCACGACTATCAAATACAACTAACCAAATAAAGGAGCTTCCTAACCTTAAAAAAAATCCAGTTGTCCTATCTGTGAAAGCTGGAACGTACGTTACCACCGCAGCAGGAGCCACCCCTGCTCAGCTCTGGATGTTGCTGCTGACAAATGCACCGCTGTGGTCTCTTTATTGGCCCAAGATCTAACCACCATTCTCAAGAAACAGGCTTTGTCCAGTGAATGCCGCTCTTCCTCCTCCGCTTCATTCTGAACAAGTGAAAAAAGTGCTGAGGATGTGTCCTTTTTGCCCTCTTTACTCTCATTGCTCAAAAAGTCTTCATTTAATCTCTCCTCCTGCCTATAGATGTTCCTGTCGTCCTGCCGCTCCAGGGAAACACCTTCTCAGGTGCATGGGCTGGTCAGTCCCAGTACTGCCCTTGGGTACCTCTCTAAGAAACAGATCATGTCCTACATATTACATGTCTTTTCTTCCATAGGTCTTCAAATGTGTCATGGGCCCATCTCCATTCCTTCATGACCTTCTCACAGCTATGATTAGGGATCATGCTGCTGCTTCTCCTGTTACCTCTCACCGTAACTCTAATTTCCTTCTTATTCAAGGGTTCCCCAGCACCTAACACTCTCTCCTGGCTGACCACTGCTCCAAATCTACTGGCAACTCAGAAGGTTTCTGCTGCTTAGCTGCCACAGAGAGCACTATCTTCTTCCTCCCAACTGAGGATAAAGAGGCTCAGTAGGAAAAGTTCTTGCTGCAAATGAAAATGACAAAATACTAAGGCGAAACATAAAGTATGCACTAAATATTCATAACAATGAAGCAGTGCAAGGTATAAAAAGCATGCAGGTAGGATAAGTGCAACTTCTCTCCTAAAGGGGAAGCCAGGATGCAACAATACCTAGTGGGAATCGGAAGAGTCATTCCAGAGGCTATTCTGGATTACTTCCCCATTCCAAAAGCATATATGTAATTTAAGCAAACAGAAGAAAGCTGGGTTTAATCTCCATGGGCTCTTGATCGATACACATCTATCTCTTCCTCATCACTGTAGACAAACAGAAAACAAAAGTTCATTAAGCTCTAGGTTTCAAAGTGCTTATCCTCAGCGTTCCCACTGAAATGTTGAGCTGATGAGCAAAACCACAGAAATGAAGGTCACGAGATAGGGGCTCTGCCTCTTCTGGTCCGTTATCTGGGCTACACTGGGCAAAACACTGATCATCATTTGTACCTGCACCCCAGCAACAAAACATAGTTTGGGGAAGCTCAACTCCTGTTGGCAAAGCAGCTGGAGCTCCTACGGCTGCTGAGGGCTGCGAGGACGTGGGGAGGGGAACGACACCTGGGACCAGAAGAGACAGTTGCCCTTTACAGCAAGAAGGGCCAGAGCTGGTCCGTCCTTCCTTCAGTACCCTGCGAGGACTCGCCCAGGAGCACACACCGAGCAATGGGGAAGAACACTTTCTAATCACACCGTACCAAACAACCCAAGATGGTTCAAATCGGGATCCCAGAAATAAGTTAAAAGACATGGGGTAGTTGATTTCTTAGCTGTTTGCTGAGTCCTTCTGCAGGCACTACTGACAAATGAACTAATGAGTCCACAGAAAGTGTGCGATTTTGCCCCTTCTCCCTCCTTTGTCTTTTAAATAGAACAAAAGGAGCTTCCTAGGAAAATAAAAAGGAAAAAAAGAGGATGCATTAAAAAGGAACCAGCTTCCAGAAACACTTGGCATTTTCCACAGACTTTATTGGATTTTACATGGCAATACACAGTAGCTATGTTGCCCTCTTCAAACACGCACAGATTAAAATACCCCAACGGTACCAATTGTGTGCACACGCGCACATAAACTTCCTGACTTTATCACTTTCTTTCATATTCCACCCCCATAAAATAACCAAGGTTCGGATGATGGGCAGCTTCGAGGGGATGACCTGGCTTCCAACCGGTGAATGCAGGAAAGGGTTGTTTGGAGCAGAATGCTACTTACACTGGACTTAAATAAACCATCATCTGCCGTTGTTGATACACTTGCTAATAGCACTGTACTGAAGAGAAATCGGAGAGTATTTGTTTGTGCCTATTTCAGCACATAATATTGTGTAACTAGTCCTCCCCTTTCCCCGCCCGCCCCCCCCCGTGAATATCCACGTCACGTTCACTCGCCAGCATCCAGTGAGAGCGAAGCTGGAGCAATACCTTTACTTCAAAGCCTGCACCACATCTTCCCAGTGCTTCTGCAGCATTTGGGAGAGCAGGGTCTTAAGCTCAACTTACACATAGGTAATAACCATATTGCATAGTGTTCACAGAAAGCGAGCCCCGAATTCACATCCCAACCATTTGCACCCTAAAGCTGATGACAGGGGTTAAACAATGTGCTATTTCTGCCCGAGTAAAATAGCTCAAACACCCCCAAGGCTGCAGAGGAAGAAATAACAGAGAGCAAATTATTTGCGGCCAGGAGTTAGTCAGGAATACTGAATAAAGCGTCAGTTGTGGTCTGTTTGTAGACAAATGGTAAGCAGCACAAACTGTTCTATGTACACATTACGGATTGTTTGCCCGGCTTCAGTTACCAAAGAGAAAATGGCAGCGCTTGATATTATGTGTAACATAACCGGTCCACATCAAATTTTTCATCTTGGTACATAAATAATAGCCAACAGCGCACATCCTTCAAAGAACCAGGCTGGAAATAGCTTATCAGGTTCCAAAAATATAATGCTAGAACGTATCTCCAATCTACCCCAACATCTGATGGGACTGGGCTCCACGGAAGCCCTGAAAGAACCTTTCTTCCTTTCCTAGCTTTGTTAATAGTGTTTCAGAAATACCCACAAAGTCAGCACAAATCTAACATCCCTTGCACCACACCAGCAATGTGTTGGAAATGGTCTCACTTCCAGCGAGGAGAGCGATGAAACGAGTGACAAACGCTTGGTAAAACAACACACCACCGCAAGGAACAATTCCAGCTGTACTTTTTTTTTGCCTTTACATGGCAAAGAAGCTTCATGCCATTGTGCTAAAATACATGCAACGTTCAACACCATACGAATGACCACTGCGATAAACAGAGTTACTTTTTTGGGTTTGCTTTTGGCTTAGGACACCTCGCAATACTGAAAGGCTGACAGAAGATTTCCACTGGCTAGTTAGGATTTTTAAAATCTTGATGATCTTGAAGAGTAGAGGAGCTGTGCTTTGAGAAGGTAAAATGATGAGCAACGTGTTTGATATTTCAATTTTGGAGGAAAAGTCCTACCTTAGGTTTAATATTATGAAATAATATATTTCCTATACATTTCTCTATATAACTTTTTTTTTTTTTTTTTTGCAACAACACCATCTTTACGTTAGTCACAGCACAGAAATATCCCTTCCATACGCAGGGAGTACTCTCAACTTTAAGGAAATTTTTTAAGTCACAGAAGTGTTAATAACCTTGTTTGAATGCTATAATTACTGCTGCTGGGAACAAGAAAGAAGACATTTTAAAATGCGCAGTTTCCGTAAGAGTCACTGCTAGAAGAAACATGCTTTATAATTGTTTCATCCCAAATGGAAGATCATTAAACTGTGCACTTAGCAAAAAGCAACGAAAGAAAACAGTTCCAAAGGTCAGCCTGCCTTTTCCAGTAACCAGCTGGTATGCAAACTGGCATAATCTTTTTACAACCCTCTCCCCTTCCCCCACACCTCGAACTTTCCATCACTCTATCTCACAAAATTTAAATTTTTGCTTTTATATGTACTTCATATACTTCTTTTTTCTTTTTCTTTTTTTTTTTTTCTATAAAACTGTATAAAAATAGGAGCAACAGTCAAGAGCTACCGGGGAATTTATGCAAGGCATGGATGACTAAAATCCTACATTGGATACCATAGGAAGGGCAGAACTGGTATTTGTGCTCAACAAATGCACTTCAAAAAGGGCAGTAACATCTTTTTTCAGCTGAGAGCCTAGAGAAAGCTGATGCACAATATCTACAGACACAATACTTCTACCTAACGTCTTCTGTTATTTTGAAACAGTATAAAGGATTATCTGAGGCCGTGAATAAGCAAAAGGAGCACTAGGATACCATGTAGATTTAAATGCAACACTCTGAAACATACCACCAGTTTGTACATTAAATATAGTAAAAACAATTACCATTCATGAGTGTCTGGGTGTTTCTTATGGCAACTTTAGAGTAGGCAAGTAGGCACCTTTTTTCTTTTTTCTCCTTTTTTTTTAAAAAAAATTCTCCACCTCCCAATATTACTTCTAACAAACAGAAGCAAGAGCAATGTAATGTACATGATCTGCTGCCCGTCACGTATAATGATGACGTTTCTTGCACATAGGAAAGTGGGCCGTTGTCAGTGCCTGGTGGTTACTGTCACACGTTGGAGTCCTCATCTGTTATACTGGTGCTAGGAGAGCGAGTCGCAAAGTCTTTAAACATTTCATCTTCTTTCAACATGTGCTAGAAAGGAGAGGAGGGAAGAGTCAAGGTTCAGGCCCTCACAACTAAAATCAAGCACCTGGGACGGTCCAGTCCTGTGCCCGGCAGCAAACGGCGCTGTCAGCCCTGCCAGCCACCGCTTTGTTCTGCTGAGGACGTTTTGCACCTGCGCTGGTTCCTCACCAGCTTGCAGCTCAGTCCCCTTTCTGCTGGCCTGAACATCTAGGGGAGCGCAGGCTGGGGCTGGGCTTCCACCAAGAAAATGCAACGTGACCCTCGGCTGGCAACCCACCGCCCAAGGGCAACCCGCCAGCCTAAAGCCAAGCGCTGTTGTCCTCTGCCCTCCCTGGAGGGTGGAGAGTCAGCAAAGAGAGCTGGTGACCACAGGCCACCGCTCCCAGCCGGGGGAACCTCCCGGCCAGGATGGGCAGTTATCTTCCTCAACCCCTAATTTTTCTTTGCCCCTCCGTCCCTGTACAAAAACCAAAGGACTTCAACTGACCCCTAGTTCTGGTGAGACTTCACTATACCCGTAATTTGCACAGTATTCTATATACGGTAGCCCTCAGAGACCAGCGGCGCTTCACTCTAGCCAAAGACTAGGTCCTGCTATGCACTGAAATTGATCAAAGCAACTGCCCCCAAAATTACAAAATTCAGCTGCTTGACAGAGCCAGTAATAGCAAAGAAAAGTTGTACTTAGTGTATTTGTATTAAATAGCATTGCTATTAAATAGCATCGCTATTTAATACTAGCGACTGCCAGGGGGTCTATACCCATCTTGCAGAAACAGAGATCTTATTCCACAAACCCCACTTTTAAGACTTACCGTCAAGTTGTTGATGCCTTCAGAAAATGCTCCTATTTGCCTCACCGTCCCTTCCGAATCTTCCATCTACAAAACCCAGATAATGAATAATAAATCAGTAATACAATCAATTCATTGTATGCCACGACAGAGTGGCAATTAAGTGCAGCACATAATGTAACTGCTTGATTACACCCAACGTGGTCAGAGCATGGGAGGAGCGTGCCATGTCGGGAGAGGACAGTTATGCCTGAGTAGGTCGTAAAGGCACTGCATTCACAGCTTGAGCCTCCTTGGGCCAAGAGACACTTTTGTTAGTAACGCTGCATGACTGCAAGAAGTCAGGACCTTCACAGGCCAAAGCAAAAGGAAGACTTCCCTGAGAAAAAGAAGGTTTTCCATCAAACCTGACAGCACAGTCAAGGACTCCAAACTGCTAGAACTGGCTTACCTGCTCCAGCCTGTCCAAATCATCATCGTCATATACTCGGATATCAAGGCCAGGCTTAAAACCCTTCTTCGACCCACTTCCAGATGCCCGCCCCAGCTCCATAGGACACACATACTCTTCCACATCATCTTGCTTCTTCTTCCTCAGGCTCCCAAAATTGCTGAAGGCAAGCTTCTTTGGCTTACAAGTGAAGAGAAAATTGACAAGTTAGAGAATCAGCAAAGAATTAACAGATCTCTTATTCTTGCATCAGTGTTTCAATGATATGGGGTCAAAACCCCAGTGCTCTCCTAAACGAAGATCTTCTGAATAGCTGTATTTCACTATAATCACATCTGAAAGAACAGTATGTATCCCCTCATTCTACCATTGTTAAGACAACACCATTTAAAGGATCCCAAATGAGATCAGAATCCCACTGCATTAAACCATGAGCATATAAACAATAAGAGACAGCCTCCCTCCCAAACGTCTTATAGAACAGACAGAAGGACACCACAGAAGAGTGCTACCTCTTCTCTGTGCATATGAGAGGCTGAGATGTGGTGTGTTCATAGTAGACACAAGCGCCAAACCCAGATCTGCTGAGTCCTGCTCTCGTGCTTTCATTAGCAGCCAGTCCCTTTTGTCAGACGTTACTGAACTGCCCTCCAATCATGGATAAAACCAGCACAGTGGAGATCTGAATGTCTGCCTGGAAGCTCACGCACCGACCCAGAACAAGTGACCTACCTTTACTTTGGCAGTTGCTGTTAAAAGGACATAGTCTGGGGACTCCATGGCTTCGCGTTTCTGCTGCTGGGCCTCCTGTCCAATGAGGAGGTTGAAATGAGTTGCCAAGTGCCGTCTCAGTAGCGTCTTGTTTGGTGGGATGTTCAGCAACTGTGCCATGGTTTCTACATTGAAACGAGGCTCCAAAACCTATTAATCAAATCACAGAGAATCCAGCTGAAGCCAGTACTGTCTGATAAGGTCTCAAGGAGATCAACAGACACACCTATCTTGGCCACTTCCTAAGGCTGTTTTAGGTTGGGGGCTTTTTTTGGATTTTAGAGGAAACATACAATCAAGAGGGAGAAATGAGAGTTAACTAGTTAAATTGGCAGGTAAGAAGACAGACACAGATAAATCCACCCTTAACTCACGTAATGTGTGAAGCTGCCACAAAACATTTACCCACTATCCTCTTTAATTCTGGAAAACGTAGCCAGAAAAATGATGGAAAATAAAGAGACAGAAAATGTTTGGAGCATCTAATGCTACAGCAATTAAATGCAATCCTGGTTTGACACTGAAATCACAAATTTTACAAAAGTAACAAGACTTCCTCACAAAATAAAAACATATCTAAGCCTGGGAAGGAAGACGGCAGCTGTTTAACAACCTGATAGCAGCATACAGCATTGTAGGACAGGAGATGGAGAATGCCCTACCTAAACTAAATTGTGAGGGGAATACAGATAATCAAACACATTGCTGCCCACCCTAATTCTGCCCAAGACACTCATGTCCTTCAGACTATAGAGTAATAAATTTTGATAGCAACTTCTTATTAAGCAGAGTAAGAAGGTGTGTGCAACAAAGATAATGTCAGAACTTTGCTCTAGCAAGTCTCAGCCATATTTTTTTTACTAAAATAGAACAAGTCAGCCTAAACCCTTACCATCAGTCCGCCATGCACACCGCTCCCCCGCAGATTAGGTGCATACTCTGCCAGATCAACAGAGCGTAACCACTCCATCACACGATGATTGGTCCACTGGGTGACCTCAGAAGGTGTGACATTATTCTGTGGACAGGAGGAACAGGCAGTTAAGGAGACTTCCCAACTCAGCCCCAATCTTTACCAAAACAAACCTCTCCTGCCGCCCTTAATGAATGCAAGCCCACTCTGCACTTGAGAAAAAAACCCTCTTTTTGGATTGCTATCTTGCAGCAATGCCAACATGGACAGTGTCCTGCCTGGACAGTGGGCAGGTTTGTATTATGCTTCTTGTCATTTGATTATCCTACTGTGCACTAGGACTACTTGCAATTTCTACCAGTAGAACTGAAAATGTAACTAGCTCCATGAGCCGCAGTGCTTTTCTTGCAGATACGCATCATGAATCTAAATCTAAGAGTCTGGGTTGCTTCATCATCCATTGCCCTATCCAGCATACGCTGCTTCCAAAACAAACTGATGGCAGTCTCTTGCCTGGTAACAGAGCCAAAATCCTTTTACACAGAGAATTTTGACGCAACCATCAATTTTCCAGAGAGTTACACAAGACTTACAGTAACAGTGCACTGAATTCAAGATGATTTATGTTCCAGAGAGCACATCAGAGGCTAAGCCAAAACAGCCAGCTGTTGGATAGGAAGAGGAGCGGGAGATTTGGCAAGAAGACACGAGTCTGGGGCTGTGGCAGGTGGAGGAAAGGAGAGGGCAGAGCAGGAATAATCAGAAACACCAGGGAAAAACCCGAGAGGATTCCTCTTCACGGCTTCATCTTAAAGCAGTACCTCATCAGACGGCCTCCTGCGCAGACAGTTGGGCTCGAAGTTATTTATTCTCAAAACCTGAATGGCTCTTTTGATGCTGAGGTGGTGGAGGACGCTGACAACTTTCAAGGACAGCAAGTCATCCTGTTGAAGAGGAAGGGGGGGTTAATAAACATAAACATACTTATTAGTGGAACCAGCACTTGACTGGAGTCAATTTTTTTTTTCACTTAAACATTCATCTCACAGGTGACTTACTTTATAGCTCGCACAGACTGGCTGTTTAGTGTCCCACCAGTGTCCGTGGAGTGTCAGGCATCTCTTAGGACAATTCATGTCATACTAAGGAATGCGATGATGCCCCACGGAGCTCCTCTCTCTGCACTGACCACAGGGCACAGATGACTGCCTTTGGCTGGACAGGCAGCTTTTAGACGTCAAGAGCTGGGATAGATTAGTTCCTCCCTTTGTGACTACAGAAGCAAGCAGGAGTTTTGCTTCGGCTCCATTAAAGTTCCCTCTTCTTGTACTCAGGGCTCCTCCAAACTGCCAAGGAGGGGACAGACAGAGCCTTCTGGCACCCAAGGAGGCTCAACTCACAGGACGTGTGTTGGACAGTGGTGAAGTAGACAAAAGGTTGAGATGAGGCTCACAGGTTAAAAAAGGCTGCTGGTGCTACCCAACACCCTGACCTGCTGACTGGTTTGCAATCTACGCAATGCAGAAGGTGTCACGTTTTGCCCACCTCTGGTTTCATTCCAGTGTCTAGCCCCAGGAATTCAGCATTTCAAAACCAAACTAATTGGATTCTCCCTCATTTAGGGAGCCCAGCCATGAAAAGCTTGTAAGCAGGAATATGTGACAGACCCGACTAGAATTCCCAGCTCGCGCGCTGCTGCTGTCGCTCCAGAGGACTACTACAAAAGAAAAACCTCCCCTGCTCTGCAACTGTGGTCACACGCTGTGAGACTTGCACACTCCTGCTACAGTAGGCTCTTCAGTTGTAATTCAGTCCTAACTGTGCCATTAAGTGTCTCAAAGTCCAGTTCTCTGCTGGTGCAAGTTGGCTGACGTAGATAAATTTATGCCTCCTTGTGCCAGGGTATTACTTATGTTATGAATACTGGACTCTATTTTGTCAGGATACTTAAGACTAGATTCTTTGCTTATCCAAACATTTCATTGTGTTCGGCTAACCTTATGATGAATCTAAGAGTAGAGTTTCTGTGTCATGGTTTGCTATTTATTATAAAATAAATACAATATTTGCTATTACTTATTTTGAGCCAGGGTAACTTCACGAGATTTTTTAAAAGCACTTCTTTCATACTTTGCATACAGCTGTATTTAGCTGGTCGTTTACACTGAATCTGTTGTTATAATTTGATGGTTAAACTCTGTCCAAAAATATTTCTAGTGATCTACAATTAAAGGGAAGTGACAGGAAGAGTATTTATTGAAAAAGCTCCCGCTACACATCCCTCTTCTGTCCACCTTTTACTTTTCTTTCTTTTTTAATACAAAAAAGACTGACTGTTGAAGAATACAAGTTCCCTTACATTACGGCTTATGCTGCGTCTTAGCTGCATTCAATCCTCATCCAGTTAATACAGTGGTAGTAAAGTCTCCCAACTCAAGATCAAGCTTAATGGAGCCTACTGGCATCAGATCTCCCAAGACTTAAGAAGCAGAAGAAAGCAGCTGCCTCCTACTTTTATATTAATGTCCAAACTCAAAAAACTAGAGGAAACAAACAGAAGCAGTGAGTATTTAACATTTGACAAAAACGGACTCGACAGCAAAGTCATGCCAGCAGACAGCGCTGTGCTTGTCTTTTAGGAGGAGAGTTGGATGGATCAACCCTAGGCTTCTTCCCGGGGCTACTGGAAAGCCTATACAAAATACATGTTAATGTGGCATAAAAAAAGTAACTTTTACTCTGCCCATGGCACGGCTCATGAGAGAACAGAGTGTGATTGATTTCTTCTTTGTTATAAAGAAGGGATTAATATTAGTGGTGCTCAGTTTACATTTGTGTCTCCAGAGAAGAACAAAGGTCTTATCTCATCTTACCTGAGACCTTACACATAGGAAACCTGCTGGGTTGGCTTCACCTGACCAGCAGTAAAGTGGGGAGTTGACGCTGGTGCTAAGCAGTTCGAAATACATTATGCAAAAGCTATTAAATGTAGCCTGTTTTCAAACAAGTTGGCTCTTAAAACTGCAATTGTCTTCAAAGGAAATTGCTTGGGTTTTCTTAACCTAAGCATCCACATGAATAGGTAAGTAGACTGAATGTTTGCTCACTGAAGAAAAAAGTTCCACCTACTTCTATTAATTAGTAAGAACCTGAACAGCAAAGGCCCAGCTGCACGAACAGCGACCGCAGAATTTGCACACTTTTGTGTACTTACAAACACTGCCTGAGCACATCAGCGTCATGCGCAAGTGTTAAGCACAAGATTGCCCATTTCTCATGCATGAGTCTGGGCTCTTGTTTACTATGTTTGATCTTCCACCTTAATATAATATCTTTAAAGCTGGAAAAAATACAGGAAATACTTGCAGGTGAGTAGTAGTATCGGACATTCTGTTTTCAAGAGGTTACAGCTATTAGCATTAGCTTAACACAGGACACCCACTACAGTTTCAAGAGTCCTTTAATCACTGCAATGAAGCACAGAAATACGGCATTCTGGCTCATCCTTTTAGCGACAGCAATGCCTCTGACACTCTGACCTCCCTCAGCCTTCTCCCTTCAATTATCCAGAGAATTTCAAGACCGCGTTTATGAACCACCCAACACCTTTGAAATTATTGTCAGAAAGTCCCATGAGACACATGAGATGCTTAGCTGTTGAAGTCTGTATTTTTGGTACACTACATGCACATAGGTGTAGCCTCTGCGACACTGCGAAAGCAAGCAAGAGTAAGCTCCAACTTTAGCTTCCTTTCAGTAGATCCAGTCACCTGGGACAAAACTCACGTGTGCAGATGGCAACCACACGGTACTTTTACATTCCTTTTTAAAACTTTCAACACAGGCCCAGAGTAATGCAGAGATGGTCTGCTGACCTCCACACAGGCGCCAACTTTCTACTCTAGGAAGCTACAAGCCAGATCGCTGTGATCCAGCTCTTCAGCTCCTTGTGGACACTGGATCCCTTAAGATGCCTGTAAGGGACCCAAGAACAGCTGTCTGTGACACAAGAGCTGCCCAAGCAGCCACAGATCCCCTTCTGCACCCCACAAGTGGGCTTTTTGTGGGGCCAGCCAGGATTTGGCCAGCAGCCGCTTGCATGGGAGGGACAAGAGGAAGAAGGTTGGCACTGGTGGCAGCGCCTCCTCTCCAGCCACAGTCGGCTGTCTCTCAGGGCCAGCTGCTGCCCAGACACTCCCTCCTTCGCCCTCATAGCAGAGGCACAAGGGTGTGTTTGCGGCCAGGGCTGCTGCCGAGGGAAGGCTTGTGGGAGGCTGAGAGGAGGTGAATGTGGGAAGGGAAGAAGGCTGCTTGCAGAGGTGCATGGCAGGGCATGGATCCTGGTGCTGTGGGGTGCAAAAACAGGTTGCTGCCGCTGGCGAGTTGACCCAAAGGGAGCAGGAGGAAGATGGAGGCTGGGATGGAGATAAATGAATATAGTATCTATGCAGTTGCATCAATAGGCACAGCGAAAGCAGGTCTCTCTAGTCTCACCTGGTCTTTAGTGAGCTATCTGGAGGTACGCCAGTGTGCATTAAAGTGGGGAGAAACTAAGAACACAAGATGTCAGGAAAAGAAGTGCCATTTACTCACCACGCTCATGTAATGCAGCATTCGGCCGTCCACCTTTCCTTCATCAAACTGGGTCTTATACTGGGGGAGGCCAATGTCATCCAGCCACCCTAAAGCAGAGACAGACACTCATGTTAGTATGTTAGCCAAGTTACCTAGCACCAGTTAAGTGTTATTCCCACTCTCTGAGCCCCAAATTAGGCATGATTAGGAACACCTATCAAAAGTTGCTGCCTCAGCATGTAATAGAATCTTACTGGTAACCCAGTGGTAATCCAGTTTTCCATGATTGTTTTCCTCTTCAGACCCGAGTGCCTGCAGAGCAAGCTGAAGCTTCTTCCGATGCAATGGGTGCTTTATCCCAAGCTCCTGTGAAGGCAAGGAAAGCAGCAAACCTAAAGACAATACTGTGGTTTATTTCTGCCTCTACTGAATTACAAACGGTTTCAGAGAGTCACACTGTACACAGCACTTGCTGGTGACTTGGCAGGTCTATTTTCTATTTGCTGAGTATCAGCATCATTTTAGCACACGTTCAGCACTGGGGAAAGGCCCACTCACTGTGGTAGATTAATTTCAAAACGTAGCGGATTCCAAACTGTATGAAAACATCGGCCACAATATTCTCACACAACATTAAAAAAACCCCACAATATAAAACATGTTAGCATTCAGAAAAATACTCGATGGGACTACTTCCTTCCCTCCCACTTAGGCAGGTTAAAAGGTTAAAAGAATTATTTAGTTAAGAGCACACGAAGGTCTCAGGAATTACTGAAATTTATTGATACTTCCAAATGCATAACACCTTCCCCAGTTTAGTTGCAAGTGCAGCCATTCCAGGATCTCTTCAATCCGACATACACTTTCACCAGTGCTTGGTACTTAATGTTACCTCTGATAACATTATTACAAGCCACTATGTCCATATCACGCTTTTCTTATTCCAGATGTAGTGTTAACTACAACTTTGAATTAGCTCACTCCCTCATTGAGAAAACAGAGTTACTATTTGGTGAGGATAGTGATTTCTAAAAGCGGAAAATTCAAATGTTAGCAAAAAGTTGTTTCAAAGTCTAGCCTGAATCAACTTTTTTAATGTTGCTAGTTTTAGAAAACAAGAGGTAAACAATTCTATAATGCTTTAAGACAAATAAACTGATCACCCTTGTGTGTAACAAATCCTCATTCCTCTTCATGTAAAATGTGCAAAAAATGTCATCAGACCAAAACAGCAGCTTTTTACACCTTTCTCACACAGGCATAAAATAACTGTACCATACACAAGTGCTAATGGATCTACAAACCCATATGATAATAAGGCACTCTCATGTGCATATTTTTAAAATGGCATGGCCGATTGATATATCCATGCTTAATGAAGTTAAATCACATATTTGTAATTATTACAAAGTACTACATTCCTACGAAACTTCTACTAAAAAGAAACAGATTTGGCATCGCTGCAGATTACCACATTTTTAAAATTCATCTTTTTAATTTATTTGTTTTTTACTGGATGCATCTTACAGACATGACTTACATTCACAGAAATAGCAATTTTTTGTATGTTTCATTGAAAGCAGGTTCCAGTACTTCTCACCTTTTCCAGATCCTGTTGAGAAGCCTGCAGAAGTGTTTGCCCAGACAGTATCCAGTGTTTGCCATTACTCATGTAAGAGCCTAGCCCTTGGTCCTGGAGCCAGTTGCAAACCTGCTCCTTCGTCCACTTTGCAAATGGCATGTCCAGCTCACTACAGAAGATTTNAAAAAAAAAAAAAAAAAAAAAAGACTGATAAATCCCACGTCTCAAATCTTCTATTCTCATACATAATGATAAAACCAAAACCTAAGCCTAACTCATGAGTATTTTGTGGGAGTTGGGACAATCTCTGTGGGAGAACGTGCATCGCGGTTGGCTGTTAGGTGAGCCTTGTGAGGAAGAGGGTGTCTCTGCTTCTGAACCGTTAGCACCATCAAGTGCTGATTGCTGCTGATCTGCTACTATCACAACAAACATGGTCTATTAATACTACTGAAAACAACCACCTGTGCTGCCTAGAGTGGCTAAAACTCTGAAGTGAGTCTGTAACGTTTCACTTTAGCCTTTAACTCCCAGAAGCACGGCAGGAAATGTACTGGAGGAATATCTGTCATTGCCGTGAGTGCTCACACCTTGCTTCACACGGCCTCACAGCTGCACTCCCGTGAAGCCGCAAGCAAGGAAGGCTCTGCTTGGCAGCAGGACCCCACCACCCAACCAACCTCAACCCTGCAAAGACCGTCTCTCAACGGAGGAAACGGCCTGGATCTGCCTGTTTCTGTTTGCCAGGAGAGCGGACATTTCATTTTGGAACTGTGCTTCTCCTTTGCACGCCGTTGCTCAACCGGAGCTGCCGGGAAGGCAAGCACCAGCACACTCTGCACCACTTGTCTTACTTGTGAGACTGCCCCAGGTCTCGAGACCAGCCCAGTCGTGGTCCCGCAGTTGCTCTTGTCCCTCCTCTTTTGAACTCCGTCTCGGACATGTCATCTGGGTTGAAGGTGGTAGACTGACTTCTTTTAAGTCTAGTTTAAAGGAAGAAAGAATATTCACATTTTGCTCAGGAAAGGGCACGCTGCTACCACTGCAACCAATACAGGCAAGGTCTCCTATGGAGTTTGTAGCTGCTCTTTGACCTGTCACCGACCTACTGTTAGCTCTCTCCAATGCCACACTGGCTCCTGCTCTTGAGACAGTAAACCACGGAGCCACACATTGGAAGGGGAAAAAGGGAAGATGTGTTGCCAGCAAACCCCCACGCAAGTCCCAGCTCTGGAGAACGGTCATTTCTCATCTTTTACTTACTTTCCAAATAACTTCTTGATCCCCCTGGCCTTTTTCTTGGAATCCGGAGAAGGTGGCGTCATATGTAGACTATCCATTTCTTTCGGGCGAGGGGGCAAACCAGCCAGATCCAAGTGATCTGCAGATCCCTTCTCCGTTTCAGCTATTAGAAAACAAAAGGCCCGTCAAGACCCACTTGCGCAGGACTGTACAGATACACTCCTGAACTTGGGAACAACTCTTGCTAAAATTATTGAGAGCCACCATGTTAAGAAAATGGGGCAAAGAGGTACGGGAAAATCCAGGAGAAAAAACATGTGTTCCTCCTTCATGGGCCTGACTGGAAACACTCCAAGGCAGTGGTCTGCACCAGTTAAGTGCCTTGCATCCAAGGTGGGCAAAAACTACCTTGTGAATCAATCCATGAGTGAAATCCCAAGTTTACTCTTCCTCAGGGAATGCTCCTACAGTCCTTTCACAGACAGAGCCGAGGCACATGGATGCCCAGAAACAATTCAGTGCCATGGCAGGGAACCAAACCGGGAGTCCCCAAAGTACATAAAAATTTCCTTGCAGGCATCCTTCCTGATAGCCTGCAGTATTCCTCAAGTTCCCCATCCAGGAAATTCCAGCAACAAACACCTCCCGCCCCAGGAGCAGGAGGCCCTTTTCCCCTCAATTCTGCAAATTGTGGAATATTTTATTCCTCTGCAGAGAAACACCATGGCGTTTAGGCTCTGTCTGAACTACATCTTCTGAGTGATGCAAAAAGCATCTCTGATTAGAAACCCTACACGTTACCGCCCACTCTAAAAGCATCAAATCTTTGATCTGTAGCTGTTGCTTTCTATGACAACAAACATGAGGGGTCCTGTCCCCAAAAGGGAAGTTGTCACAAAAGCTAAAGTAACAAAGAAGAAAACTATGTTAAGATCACTTAAAACAAAAACTAAAAGAATTGCAATATCTACTAGGCTACGTAAGCAGAGATGTGCCAGCAAGTGCCAGACAGCTGAATAAAACTATCACGTGGAGTTTATGCCACTTACTTGCTGGGGAACAGTGACAGCACGAGCCTGTTCAGATGAAGCAGCCGTGGCAACACAGCCTGCAGGAGGCTGACCGGCCTGTAACCACTTTTACCATCTTTTAACATGGCTGTGTAATTAGATGACCATCATCTGTTTTTGAAATGGACTCTCAGACTTCCAGGAAAAAACCAAACAAGTTATGCGAATCACGGTACGGCATGTATCACTGGGACATGTGGTCTCAAGCCACAGAGTTAACGCTGCGGCAGCCACAACGTGCCACGAACAGCAACAAACTGCAGGCTTCGCCAGCGTATCTTTCTGCTGGGCAAAGTTTAGATTATTCAGCCAGAATATATTTGAACATGTCCCATTTTCCACTGATTCTTTGGATGATAAACCTTGCAGTGAAGCAAAAAAGGTCACATAAAAGATTATTTCCGGGCACTTTGGTTTGACCGCTATCGAATACGGGGATCCTGCCAGTGAGAGACAGCACTAACGTTGAACCAGGCTTTTGCATTTGTGTTTTTTGCTTTACTTGTACAAGAAAAAGTGCTAGCTTAGAAAAAACACATTTAAACAGCATTCTACAGAGAGAATACCAGGACAAGGTTGGGTGCATTAGTAGCAGAGATTTGCGGGTATTGCAATGTTTGCTCTGTGTACCTCGCTCCCTTTCACGCACTGACACAACCCCATAGAACAGCCAACATTTAAGGGGCCACATGGGAAACTAAGAGGGCCCAGAGCACTTGGTTTCTTCGTCAGCAAGGGGCACACCGGGTGGCTGTACAACTACCCCGACTGACACAGGTCTGCTTGCTAGGGAAGGACTCTGCTGGTCTTACCTGCCCTCACCAGAACCACCCAGGGAACGCTCACATCAAAAGACTGTTTTTTACTATGTGAATGGCTCCAGCCCCATCTGCCCCAATTACTTCTCATTCATTTGTTATATCATAAATATAACTACATCTAAAAGAGGAATTAAGTATCCTTCCCTCTAGAATTCTCCTAAGTGAATGCCTGGGAAATACACCTCATTCCCTACTTCACCACCCTTTAAGCTTTTCCAGAGTGTCCAGGACAGATGACAGCACAAAGGCACCTCCGGTATTCAAACATCAGCGATTCTCACCTGCTACCTCGGTCTGTGGGTAACTTTGTGCTCAAAGTTATGGCAAAGGTCTCTGCAAATTACCCCGCAATCTCTCTCATTAGTAGCGGTTACTGAGAAATGGCACAGCTGACTTTTAGCAGAGGGCAGATGTTACATGAAAACTCCTTTTAGTGATGGACAGAAGTTTCGATGCAGAGCTCTGGTGTCTAGTTCTTGTTTGAAAAGTGTGTGGCCATAACCAGCTGTTAGCAGCAGTCACAACACAGTGCTGGTACAGGCAGACATGCAGGATTACTATACCTAACGTAGGTGCACTTGCACTTCGACTGCGATCTTCAGAGATCCAAACAACGCACATAACCACACGCAGCACAACGGGAGAGAACACGCAGAGGGACAAGGTAAAACACAGTTCAAAACTTACGTCAGCAAAATACAAGACAAAAGGAAGGGGATACATGAGACACATGCGCCACACGCAACACTGAATTCACACAGAGATTAGGATTACCAATTCACTGTTAATCCCCTTTTAACAAAAAAGAAATGCAGTAGAGCTCTATGGTGGAGAGGGTAAAACAGCACCACAGGCACTTCAGTGCAGGGAGGTCACTTGCTCCATGACACATTGGGCAGGAGACTCACGGAGGCTCCCGTGGGGTAGCGAGTATCTGGACACCGGCTTTACAGATGGAAGCACTGAAATCTGGACAACATAAATAACTTACTCAAATTCACAGGACCCTGATCTAGATGGCCCATCTTCCAATCCTTTGTGACAGCCACAAGTACTCCACTTTGTTAGACAAACTAATTTCAGGTGAGACGAGTGATTACACAAAAGCACACATGAAATAAACCAAAGCAAAGAGTCTAACCCTCAGAATAGACTGTACATCTATTCCAAGTAAGCTAGCAAGTTCCCATGCTATATGTCATGGGCAAATATCGGCAGTGGATAATAAATTTGTAGGTATGTTATTTCTTTTGAACAAAAGTCTAAAATTGTCTTTGAGTAAGTAAGAACAGGAGACTTTTCTACTCAACAAAGCAGAAGCTATCCCCCTTCAGGCTTCTGAAAGCTAGAGCTAAATTCCTACATCTCACGCAGGAGAAAGCCAAAAACTTTAGATGAATGGCAGTAGATCTGATGCACAGATGCTCACTTGATGCTTGAACTGGAACACTGGGAAGACTACTACAGCAGAGCAGTGGATGCAAGTAGCATTTCAGTTGGTGGCAACAGCGACTTCTGCATTAAGCAGAACATTTTGTGTATTTCATTGTCATGTGCAAACATCATCAAATGACAATACCAAAACAACCTCCCCTCCATTACAGGTCCAAAAATCAACATGAGCTTGAGTAACTTGTCAGTCCTGTTCCTGTTGTCACCATCTCTTTTGCAAGGCTGCTTAAATACACATAAAATAAAGAGGAAGACTGAGTGCTGCTGCCTCATTTCTGTACATCTGAAAATCTTTTGAAAGATAAACTGAGGGGGGAGCCAGGGGGAAAAAAAACCAACAAATCCCATGTGTGAACTACTGCCACGCAGCTAGCATTTCAAAACAGCAGCAATCCACTACAAGGTCCCAGGGGAGATACCACAGCAGAGGTTGAAGCATACCAAATACTTCATTACATCAGTGAGGTTTTTTTCTGTTGTTTTTTTTTTTTGTTGTTGTTGCTTTTTGTTGCTGTTTGATATTTTCCAAACAAACTACTAAGAAAAGTGCCACCAAGTGACAGTGAGACTAAGGGTGGTCTTCCTGCTTCTTAAGACAGTCACAGCTGTTGTTAAGACCCTTCAAAATACACAGAATCTGCATGCAGGTGCACAATACCTACCCAGATTGGGGGCACTCGCGGTCCTCTTGTTATTTTTAATCTTGAAAAAGCCTCGTCCAAACGAAGATCTGGCTTTACGGGTACCAAAACTATCCTCATCGCCTGTGCCGCCATGGGAAGGAGACTTTGGAGGGAGGGTTGCGAAATTATTACCTTCCACAGGAGGTTTAACCTGCTCAAGTTAGGGAAATAAAGATTCAGTATCAGGGAACTGCAAAAGGCCTTTTGGAAAAGACTGCAAAGCGACTGCTGACAGATAAGCTAGAGAGTCCCTCTCATTTGTTACTACAAGAAAACAGAATGTAAAAGCTATAAAGGAAAACATAATCAAGATCTTCATTTGAATATGGTCAGGACCCAGGATTACTATTGCTACCTTCCAATAATAAGTTGTCTTCTTCAAGATGTTTCTCCGTTTCTGCAAGACTGGCTTACAGGTATGGAAAAGGTAAAAATACAGTCCTGGAAGGCTTTGAACTTTTCCAGCTTTCCAGGGTTTCTGTTGCCCCAGTGGGAGCTGTAGGGGCAGTGGGAAGCAAAGGGAGAGAAAATACTCGCACCGTATATTGGTTCTCTGCCAAGTGTCAGACAGCTCTTTTTGTCTATCAGTGCTCTGCAGTTTCAGAATTAATGGATTAATTGACTATGTCCACTGCCAAAGCTGAGAGGAAATGAAATATCAAGCAAGGAGTGTAAATACGAGGACAGACACCAGACACACCAGTTAAGCAATTTAAAACAGTAGTTTTAACCTTGCCAGTTGTTTCACTGTCTCTTTAAAAGGAGGAAGCAAACCCATTCACAGTCCGAATATGATCCTTTGGCTTTTGCTGAATTGATACAGCATTAACCCTACAAGTGGTATCTGAGGTATGTTGTCTCTGCTCAGGTCTTCCTATAGGTAATAATTGCTGCATGCAAACTATGGGCATACGGTACCGCAGGGTAACTGTTCTGTAATGACAGTCTTTTTAGCAACAGGGTTGCTACTCACAGAAAACAATTTGGAAAGCCAAAGGTTTTTAAAGAGACACTAATAAAAGGTAATTACAGAGTCAGTAAAATACTTAATGGTTAGCTTTGCTAATTATGTAGTAGTATAATATGTGGGGGAAACGTTAGCTTAGATGGCAACCTTATGCTCAACCAGACTGGAAGATAATCCATGTGTGAGAAGACAAGAACGTGCGAGACATTACAAGCCTGACACTGAAGCGATGGTGACAACCATCATATACTCCTCGCTATCTTGTCTGCAGATCTGCTATTCCCCCCTCTGGAACTGCATGCCACAATTTCACACAACTGAGCCTTTCAACACCCGCTCACTGTCTGGGTTTCTCCATGTACACACATGAGTGCACACACACGTTACCTCTGTTGGCTTCTGTGCAGAGTCTCTGTCCTGTTTGAGAAAGATTAAGAAAGACATTTAAAAAGTCAGGGTTTATAGCCAGTATTGAATTCGTTATGATTACCCTGATTTAATTTCTGACTGAAATACCATTCCCTGCCTATTTTTTCCCCCCAAATAAGTCTCTTCAGAGCTGTATTTCACACAGATTAATTCTTGCTTTCTTTGAGGTCAGTGAGCTGACATGAAAATACTGTTGCTTTGGTTTACTTTGTAAAGGATTAGCTGTGTATATAATTAGTGACATGCCATTTGTTAAGGCACTAATGGGCACAGCTGGCTGAGGGAGACCCAAAGCAGGAATCAGACAGGGTACAAGCCAAGTAGATAAAACATCCACAGCCTCCACTCCTTGGCTATCCAAACGAACCAAAAGAAACCACTCCAACCCATGAACACTAGCTCTCATTATCAAGTTCTGGTTACATTTTCAGTCCTGTCAACATCCCTCCTAAGCCGTAAGGCACAGCTCAGCGGCTTGGTTATCAGGGAACTCAGTGGCTTTTAGGAGGTCAGGCTGTCAAAAAAGAGCACAGGAATTGCCCTGATTTGATGACATTGTTAGAGGCTAGCTGCTTTTGGTCACTTCAAAAGAGACCTAAACTGAAGCTATCACCAGACATACAAAGGCTCAGTATTTTGTTCCCAACCACCTAAAACATATAGTCACCCCAGACTGTATTTTATAATGCATTAATTACACAGCCTTCCAAAATTATTAGCCTTACACACAGGTAGGAATTGGTAGTGGGACTTACTTTCCTCTTGTCTTAAATCAGAAAAGCGTATCAACTAAAAAAACTCAAACCTCATTATCTGAGGAAAACCACAGCAAGAGTCTCAGGTAAATGCCTCATGCCAAAAAAAAAGAAAACAACCCAAAAAAGCCGCCTGTGTTTTCAAGGACAGATTTTCTCCTTTAATGAAACCTGGAAGATGTCACACATACGTGACCATTGCTAATACATGACATCAGGAGCCTTACTCTGACTCAGAATTTCTCAGAAGGCAGCAACAGAGCATCCACGAGGTCACTGCCACAACAGAGACATCATCCCTATTTCTAAGGGGATGGGAGGAAGTGAAAGACCAAACTAACCGGTTCAGATGTCTCTTTTCTCAAACTGCTCAGACTGCTGGACTTCTGCAGCGAAGAAGTTCTGAAATGACATAAAAACAAAGCCAAGTTACTGGAATTAAATTTGCTAAGATAAACACACTCTCAGGGATCAGCTTTAAAGAAAGCACTATAATACATGATGAGATATACTAAAAACAAAGACACTGAATTAAGGCAATCAAGGCACTAATCAGAGCCCACACAATTTGATGAGATACTGTAAGAACCTCCATATCGTAATTACTGCTGCTAATGCTTCAGTGACACAATGCCTACCTTTGGATATTTTTGGCTTCTTATTTAATGTTATATTTTCAGAAGCACAAGCAGAAGTTACACAGGCAAAGGAAGTGATATAAACAAAAGCTATGAAAAACAGTATTTTTAGCAACAGGCTTCTGACTAATTTAATCCTTAAAGAAGCCAGGCATATTCAGTCAAGCATGTGTGTTTTATCTTCAGTTCCATTTTGGACCAGATATCCCCCAACTGCTGGTGGGATTTACAGTGTAGAACACTTAAATCTGGTTGAAAAGAAAGTTACCAATAAAGTTTTTCCCACAACCAGGTATAAATTAAGAACAACTTCACTGAATTTAAAGTTACCTATCTTTATACCAACATGAGGGGAGTAGAATTTGGCTGTAGGAATGTTCTTGTGGCACTAAGTCACTTGAAATACGAACAGCCGCTGAGCCTCACACTGTGTACCAGACAAACCTGGTTAACTTAGGTCCCTTACTAACAAATCTCTTTGACTCAACTTTGAGTTCATGAATAGTCCCACTGATTTCCCTAGGGAATATAGCTATCTGGTAGAAAGTAAAATTATTTTCCTGTTGTAGTCAGCTGATCACCTTTCTCCCACTATCAAAAGAAAAAAAGCAAATCCCATGCAGGTGTACTATTGAAAACCATGAATTTCAAACTGTATTGACAGTCTACAACCCAATTAGAGATGCTTCACAATGTAGAAGAAATTAACTGCACACGTGCACAGATAAAGCATTGAAAAATAAGGATCATGAAAACATTGGACACGAGCAGAAAACTAGGACCACTAAATATCACCTTGGCTAGAATCAGTTGACATATTTACATGTGTATGTAAAATATGGGAGGTGCACTGGGGGGGTTTCAAGCTGACAATCACATATAAATATGTTTCCTAAACGTTATTGATTATGATACTTACACTGGACTATCACACAGTTGAGTTTCTGGGGAGGAACTTGTGGATCTTCCTTNAAAAAAAAAAAAAAAAAAAAGAAAAAAAAAGAAAAAGGTAAGGCATTTGGGGATCCCATCCAAATACCTTGCTGATACAGAAATCTTGTCATCTCAGCCTGCTTTAATCCTGTTAATCACTTCAGCTGTTATGGTACTAACTTGTGGCAAATTTTCCCCTCTACGGTGGCAAGTCTTGTAAAAGATAAAGGACAAAGGTGAGCTCAAGAGCCCCAGGAAAGACGACTTGCACTGTAAGTTGATGACAATACTGCACTATTCAGCTTAAATAAATGCAGAGGTTACAGCATGTGCAGGGTCTGCAGCAGCACCAAGTAGTGGAGGTCACCGCCTCCCTGTGAGTCACGCACAGCGCGGGGCATTTTGCTGCAGGTTAGTGCTCTGTTTGTTTTCTTCCAAGATGGGACACAGATGAAATCCCTGCTGGTGATGGCTAGAGCTGCATGAAGTTTCTGCACAGCAGAAATCAAGCAAAGCTGATCTTCTGGATAGGATGCTTTCCTTGACTAGAACTGGAAAAATCACACATCAACTTGTGCTTGCACTGATTTTTCACATCGAGATCGATGATGGTTTTAAGCCAACAAGATTTCCTTGCCCTTAGATTCTTAGTATTGGATTTTCATTTAGCTAAAGCCAGGGATTTGGACCCAGAAGAAAAAACCCTAGCACAGCCTTTGTCTAGCTGCAAGTCCAGTGTGCTTTTCAGCACTCCTTATGGTGCCAGTCCAGATCTACAGGTGCCAGGTTTCCTCAGCCGGGCAAGAATGGTGAAGGCTTAGCAAAGCTGGAGGAAGCTGATGGCCACTTCTCACCCAGGAGGCTGCTGCTGGGTTCAAACATGGGGCCCCCTGGGTGCCACAGCTCAGGCACAGCCCCGGGGTGCAGCCATGCATCCCCATCCTGCCTTCCCTGGGACACTGTGCCTTCACACTTCAGCTGGTTTTCAAAATCTCAGGCAGGGCTCTCATAAGAGTGAGCGAAGAAATATATTTGCGTTTCATCACGCCACAGGACGGCAGCAAGGATATCTCTTTCCCTTGATCTTCTGAAATGCTGCTTGGGTTTCCTTCTGGGGCTCCATTAACAGGTCAAGGTTAGAGCCCGACAGTTCTTTTGTGGCAGTTTTGGCAGTGCCTTACACCAATCTTTAGCAACTATGGAAAACGTCTGCATGCAAATCATCAGGAATTCATTTGTGCTAGCACAGCCAACACTATCTCAGCCAGACCTAGATGATGTAAACCTAGATAAAAATAATGATTCTGTGTCCTTCATGACATTAGATCAGTTTTTCTCTCCTTCTGTTAATTTCTTGTGAAGCAGCTGGTATAGAGTATGAGCGCTGCTACAACCAACAGCAACCAAATTAATACTTGCTTACTGAAAAAGATTTAAACAACGCACACTGTAAAAGTTTAATCAATGCACTTGATAACACGAACATCAGCTTAGTTTCCTATAGCTAGTCAAGTGAACATTAGCCTTGTTTAAGTGACTTAATGTTTTGACAATACAGTAATTGACAGATTATTACTCTCATTAAATGTCACAGAATACATGGTTTACAATTGAAAAATACATGCAAACAATAATACCTCATTTCAGTTGCAGGATCTAGCCTAGGCTGTGTTTTCACTTTCTCTGCAACAGTTTCTGCGTTCTTGGATGTTGATGAAAAAGAAGGGATTGAAATCTGTAAAATACTGGTGTGGATCTGTAAGGAATTCTAAAAAGAATGAGGAATACGTGTTACACTGTTTTGAGCTGAAATTAAGCAGTCATAAATGAAAAAAGAGCAACAGATAAACTATGAAAAGAAGGATCTGAAGTAAGATTTTTAAAAGTGATTTTTTCTTTCTTTCTATTGTAGTACAATGATTTACTACTTGAAAGATGGCACTGAAGATAAAACATGAATCATTGCACAGATAAGCTACAGCATAGATAAAAATCTCACAAGTCTCCCAAAGCTGCCTGCTAAATCTCTCTCTACCACAGATCCCATGAAGGGTAGTTCACTTTTCAGGTTTAGTCCTGTCCTCAGCCACTCAGAGAATACCAAAAGCTGCTAAACATTTAATTTAATTTAGTTTTCTTAATCGTGTGTTCATGCTGTTTAGTTAAGTAAGTCAAGTCTTTCCTCTGACTCAGAGATTTAAGAGAAGAGAACTATAGTTTTATTACTGGAGAATGTGATTGTAAAAATCAGAGACTGGACCACAACTTACTTACCATTTAACTGAATGGATGTAATGATGATTGCCTTCTTTTAAATATGACAGGATATATTAAGTAAATTCCAACATGTTTACTTCAAGTTCCCGACAAATTGAACACAGCTCCTAAAACAGCTATGTTTGATATGAAAAGTAGTTTCTATGTTTGATAGAAAAAGTAGCTTAGACCCATTCTCATGACAAATACAGCTATTTGCTGTCTCCTGATCCCATTTGATGGTTAAGAAAAATAAATTTAACTGAACTCAAATTAAACTCCTCCAAAAGGAAATGGGACATTACTAAAAACTGTGCAATTCTGAAAAAAATCTCCTCAGAAACTTGAGTTTTGGCATCTGCGATATGAATCCAGCACAAGCAATGTTTTCAAGGAGCGATGGCATTACATGAGGAAGAAAAAAGATACCTCTTCATGAATATTTATGTTAAACTCATCGTGGATTGGAGATGCTGTTACTGGTGTTGGGGATAGGCTCTTCTCCGGGTCAGTCAGACTTGGTGTGTCCAATAAAACTGTGGAAACAGACCCTGAATTCAAGAAGTCTTCACTGTCACTTTCCTTGCCTGAAGGGAGAGAAGATGGAAACTTGTTGGTTTTACTTCTGGATACATGATGACCCTTGGTCCCATGCAAGGCACAGCTGGTGTGCTCATTTATGGCCAAAAAGGGAAGAGGCTAGGATTATTAATTTTTTTTTTTTTTTTTGGACAGACTACAATAGGGGAAGGGGAGTCATTGCCAAATGTTGCTTCCCAGTTCAACTACCACAACATATGGGGGTTGGAGCAGAGGGAGGACATATATCTGACAGCAAAAAGCCCAGCAAATGCCCTCAGGGCATTTAGTGGAATCAGTTTCAATGACCTGAATAAACTGGAGTAATTCCTGTCTCATGTTCTGGAATTTCATTCAAAATAGTTCATTTCCTTTATTTCACTACGGAAAGACCAGGGGGTCAGGTGTGCCTGAAACTTAAGATGTCTCTATGGTATCTTCAAGTTACCCCAGGAAAAGTGCAGCCCACTGCACAAGAGTCTAACACCAGCTTTCAAAGGGACTACATTATGTTTGCAGGCTGCTGCAGACTGAGAGTGTCTCATTTAGTCAACACCGTAGCCTGCACCAGCATCTAGCATCCTCTGCTCCCAGTGAGCAACTTGCTGCTCCTGAGCTGCCTCAGTACCACCAAAAGGCTTGGATTGCCACACTTGTCATCAATACCAGAGTACTGACAATGACAAGAAAAAGTTAAAGGCAATCAATACGTTCTAAAAAGTGAGCAGAAACCTTGTACCGATCACTAAAGATCTGATGCAAATACAAGCCAAAGTCTGTTCACAGCAAAAACCTCTTTCACCCACTTTTCACTGCTTGAAATCTCTGTCCATGCTCCATGAATTGATCGTAAAGCACAACTCCCAGAGACTCAAGGTCCGTTTTAACATCCTCCTGTCTTTGAAGGCATAGAACTGCATAAAACAGCAGTATGTAGACTGAGAGAAAGCTGCTTCCTGAACCCACTGCTGCACCCACCTCAGGGCTGCAGTGCTTGTGGGGGAGCTGGACAGGCAACTGGAGACTGTGCTCAAGGGCTTTCATGTGGCCCTGCAGATCAGCCAGTGACCTTAGGAGCAGAGGTCAGGATCTCCTTATTGCAATCATCGCCTCCTCATAGAGGTGGCCTCTCAAAAGTCAGGCATAAGCAAAGAGTTGCACCAGGAACTTCTCTTTTCCCTGGGTCTTAGCCCCAGTCTCAGCAGCATATCCAGATGGGGCTCTGCCCTCCACTTTTCCTGCCTTGGCCCAAGACAGCAGACCCAAGAGCCCAACCATGAATCCACCACCACAAAAATACATATTTTGCCTCCTCACTCATTTCTGGCTATTGACAATCTTCACTCTTTGAAAGGATTCCTGGGGGCTCCTACATCCCTCTCCTAGGAAGGTCATCCACCTCCAACATTTGCATGGACAACAAAAGCCCTTGTCTGTCCTAAAGCAGCTCAGGCAGCAAGCTCAGGTCAATTCAAGGTCTGTGGAAGGCTGGGTCGGCCTTCGGTGGCCTTCAGAGGACTCAATGACAAGGGAGGTTTCCATAAGCTGGTAATAGAACACTGGCACACAGACTTCTAAGTTGCGCATATATTATACATGCATACATTATCAGAATCCTAATGTCTAAAATTTGTTGGCAACAGCTCTTTCAGAGAACAGTCACCTACAAAATGCAACCTGAGTGCTGAAAGAACAGGATGCTGCAGGGAAAAAACCCATCAGGCCAGGATTATTGCTGGAGATGTTCATTTTCTAACATCTAAGTGTTTTCATCTAAAAAACCCAGAACCATTTAATGTTCTACATGTGTTTCTCTGATTTTCTTTTAAGGGAGACAGGAGAGGGTATTCAATGCAATTACATTGAACTAGTGACCACCTCAACACTTAGCACCTTTGGGGACCATAAGTTCCTGGATCTGGAATCCTCCACCAGTCTTGGAATATATGGAATGGACCATTACATGTTATGGTATTTATTGTAGCTACCATTTTGCCACACAGCTAAGCTCATTATCTGGTGGCAGAGGTGGCTTTGCAGGAAAGCAGGCAGCCTGCTTGTAGGAAAAGGCAGCCTGGCCCCCACTGTGGTAAGGAAGGAGAACTATTCCGCAGCTGCTACACGTGTTGGTTTGTGAAGGCTCCATTACACATCAAAGATGTCGTGTGGCATCGCAACACAGTCCTGGCAGCACATCTACTTTGCTACAGACATTTTTGCAGCTCTTGGTTGGGCATTGCTACCACAGCGCGTGCAGCTGCTGGGGCGGTGCTGGTTTGGCTTGTAGGAACATGCACGCTCAGGCACTGCTCTGCTCAACTACCAACTCCCTCCCCAGGAACACAGGTAAGAGAACAGCAGTTTTTAGCAGTTAATGTAGCAGCCAACCCTGAAAGGCATTTCAGGAGGGTATGTAAAGAGCCTGAGAGCTTATCAGATTCAAGCTAATTTTACAAGGGGGAAATAAGCAACCTGACAATAAGTTACTACTACCAGATGGTAAATGGGACAGCACCCAAATGTGCAGCTGCCTGGACAAAAAAGACAATTTACCAGTTCACACCAGTTGAAGAACTGGCTTTTACTCTACCTAAGAGATGCCTCCAAAGATACTAAGTCTAAGAGCTGATATAAACACTACCACAATGCACCTAGAGTTTAAATGAGAGTAGAGTTTAATTTTTTTTTGATCGTACAATACCTTTTTTACCTTGAGCCAATATCACCATGTCTTGAACTTTCTTGTATCTATTCAGAGATTGGCGAAGCTCTTCTATCTTCCGATCCTAAAATAAAGGAAAGTTGTGACTGTGCTTCTTCCTTCAGCAAATCAAAAATAAGACAGACGAATACTAGACATTCTTCAGTTTCAGTGGTTGTGAGACTAAAAGAAACGGGAAGTGTGGATGGGACAGGACCCAGAACTCTGAGAGGCTTTGAAATATCAAAACATGTATTTAGCAAAAACTATCATCTGGCTGATCACCAGAATTGTCCCAGCCTTGAAAGTGGATTCCAGCTCCCTCGTTAAGTCAAAGGTAGAGTATAATAAATTTGGCATGTACAAAGAAAGCAGTAATCAAAGGATTTAGGGCTTTGGTGATCAAAAGAAAACATCCTACAGAACGCACATGCATATGAATGCGCAAAGCCATACATGAAAACAATTCATACTTTACAGAAAGCCCTTTTGGAAATGCAGCTTGTGATATCTCATGGGACTTGTATGGAGCTCTTTCCATTTTCAGAACATGGTGTAAATTGCATTCACACTGAATTGAACGACACAACAGTGTAAGGACTCCGTGTACATACCACAGAGCTCGTAAGTGCTCAGTTATAGTCCCTTAAAGGCACTGCAGTGCTTCTGAATATAGTGAATTACTGATTCTTACAAATTTGACTTTTTAATTGAATTGTGACAAGTTCATATGTGAAGATTTTCTTAGAGATTTAACTCAATCTGATGAATAATTACTGAAAAAATAATGACTTTGCTACCTTCTCTTCATTTGCTGCCATTAGAGATTCTACCGCCTTCTTCATTTTCTGTACCTCTATATCTAAAAACACAATACAGTTCTCTAAGTCAATTTACATAAGACAGTGTAAGGAAATAAGAAAAACAAAAAACCTAGAAGCAACTCGGTAATATCTGAAAGTAAATTTACAAATTAAAAGACAAAACACAAGCCACTTAAATTCTATTTTAGAGAGAAATATATAGAAGAAACCCCTTTTTCTCCAGAACCTTTTTTCCGACATTTTTATCAAGGAAATGATGAAATTCAGAAAATTTCCTTACCCACCTCCCCAGCCTTAGGAAAATGGAAAAGTCAAGACTAAAACTACTGCTTGACTTCCACTACCTCCCTCTTTCAAATAATCAAATAACTGCAAAACAAAAAGTCATTTGGATTTTATAAAATACATCCTCATTACAACAGTCAACAAACACCCCAAACAGCATCTTGAAAACCCACTATACAAAGCAATAGGATTAATGTGGATATGATGAAAAAAGCACTGTGCAGTGATGCTTAGTCTTAATTCAGTATGGATGTAGAAATGAGGATAGCACAATGGAATGAAACAAGTATTTGCTGTGATGAGCAGTCATGCTAGAGTACATATTGTAGTTTTGACTTGGAAAAGGTCCCTAATACAGACATCAGTGTTCTGTGCTTCATCTATAACCCTTATTTACAAAGAAGTATAAATACATGCAAACACATATGTTCTAACAAGGTTAGTTTTTGGAGGTGTTCTGGACTAGAAATTCAAAAAGAATGGAAATAATCTCCATTTTTGCTAAAAACCTGCGTTGCGCAAATGAAGTAAACTTTAAATTTCATTACAAACATAGGCAGGTGGCCAAATTCACAGGCAAGAAAGCATTTTACCTGGTTTTAACTTCCTAAAATTTCTCAGAAAGCAAACAGAGTGAGAAGAACATTTTCCTTCTTAACGAAATGCAAGAAGAAAACAAGCTGCCTGGCTGGCTTTCTAGATAGAAGACATCTAGACACTTTGGGCCAAAACTGCAACTGATCCAGTTCCAGTGATTTTCACTCAGTTATGCTAACAGAAAATCTGGTTTACTGGGTTGTGCATTTGGAATGCACGTTACTGGAACTGCAGTTGACTGAGAGGCAACTGTTTTGTCTGTTTTGTGAGTCTCCATGAGACCAAATCTTTCTTTGCTTATCAGCTTTTCTTCAGAAAGCTTTGCATTTCAAGTGTGATACCCACCCTTATTCTCAAAGTGTAACTAAGGGTTATAGGTGATGCAACCTAACGATATTTGTTAAAGCAGTTTTGCAAACACATGCAGAAAGCTATTCTGAAAAGCACTTCTGAAATGCAAATGCTTGTGGAAAGACATCAGAAACCTTACTTTTATCTTTGAGCTTCTTTTTACAATTTTCATCTGTGCAGGAAAATCCATTGGATTTGAAATTAGCATGAAGATTACAACATTAAATAACTTTTAAGACAATATTGATACTTAAGGAGTCAACTATTCCTCATGTATTATTACAGAAGCAAGCCGTTCACGGTTTCAACCTGCACTTCTCCTGTAACGTTCCTAATGACACAAAATAGTCTCACTGCTCTTATACACAACTACCTGTCTCAAGGATATATTTTTCAGCTGTATGTTTTCACTTACAAAGCCTCAGAAAAGGCTTATGCCAATGGATTACTCTTAAGATAACACTCTACTGGCAAAAGCCAGCTAAGCGATTATGTATGTGTAAGGGGTCACTTTTTAGTGATCTTATGCAGTGGTTTTGAAAACAGATCATTTTATTAAACAAAATGTGACAATCTACACACAGCATTTTCCTCCTCAGGTCAGGAGAGGAAACTAATTAATCTCTCATAGCTTAATTTTTCTAAAAAATGTACTTTAGATGCACAATCTTAAAATCAGCAATAACTATCAGTGAGATACATTCAGAATTGAAATTGCAGCAGGTCAAAAAAGTCTGTGGAAAATTTCTGTGAGGCTTTAAAGAAAAGATTCTATTTTTAAATAAGTTCCCCAGTCTAAGTTTCCCCCAAATAAATACTGATTTTGTTTCTTCTCTGCAAGCAAATAAAAGAATTATCTGACATGTAAAATTTCTGTGCTAATTTGAGCTTAATTAGGATTTAGACTTATCCAGTGCACAAACACAGAACCAGTCCTCAAATTCACATACTTACGGCTGGGTCCACACTGAAGATTTGTTGGTACACATCATACTTTGGTTTGCAGTATGGCTTTTCCCCTTCCTTACCAGTAAGGGGTGTACAAGGAAAGCCCAGCACAGATATCTGCACAGAAAGTTCCCTTCTCAATATAACCTTTACGGGGAACTTGTTGAAATTCATTTAAGGATTTCTTTGCCAATACAAACAGCATCTTTTGAGGCACAGTGCAAGCCATGTAAAGAGCTAACTAGGGATTACTTAGGCTAGTTTAAAGTTGATTAAGAACCTGCTATGACAGTTGCGTCATGAATACCCACTAAATATGTTAAAAGAAGTAAACTCGAAGACAGAAAGTATACAGAAATTGAGGCTTTTATCTGTGATTTCCTGTAAAACCATTCATGGAAACATGACCTCAGATGATATGTCTGAGGAGGATACAGTGAGAGAGCCTCTCTTCTTCTTACCTCTGTCCAGTATTTCAATTCCTTCTCCCTTCAGCTTGCAAACCAATTTTTCTTGCAGCCTTTTAACCTCAGCTTCCTTCTGCTCCAGTTTGTCTTTCAAAGCTGCGAGCTCGTCCTGTAACAGACACACAATCACTCAGTGCCAGCTTCCACCTGCATCTGAGACATTTCCAAAATTCCCTCCTGTGAAGCACAGGGGTCAGGCCCTCAGCTAGTGGAAATGACCAAGGGCCCCCTGACATTTACACTGGCTGAGGGCACACCCACCAGACTGCCTCTGAACATCACAACAGACCGCTGAGACCATAAGGGGGCAAAACCAGGGGGTCTATGATCCAAAAGTGTCGGTCTCACGTATAATGGAATAGAGATTTTACATCTAAACTTAAAAAAGAAAGAGTACAGAAAAAAAAAGAAAGCAGATTTCTTACTTATTTAACCTTGCAGAGAAAAAAAAAAAAGTGCAAGTGATGAGGCTGAATGCTAAAATTTACAAACACTTATTTTGGTATTTATAGGGCATTTTGTATGTTCAAAGCTGGACAATTATGGAACTGTGCTTACATCAGGCTGAGGACAGTTTCAGAAATAACCACTGCTACTGTGAAAGAAAAATCAATCATGACACCATCAAGCACATAAACACATACTGGAAAGCAGTTCAGACAAAAACGTGGTACCTCTGCCACAGTTTGGGTTTGCTGATCAAGCATTAAGAAAGGAACTTTAGAGTTAAAATTCATGGGAATAAGACAGATGGTGTTTGGGGGAGTTGGGGTGTATTAGATAAATGCTGTCATATTTTAACTTAGATCTAACCATCTGCACTAGCAAGTGACTGGCACGGATCCATGCATTTAACTTTTTAAAATTTGAGTCAAATCCTACCCAGTTTAGTAACATGTTTCTTTGATGTCCGAGGATATCTTGTGCAACAGCATCATCAAGACAGGACCCTCAGTGCAAATGTACCCAACACTGAAAATTTAATTTGTTCAGTTTGTAAACAAAACAAAACAAAGCAAGACTCATAATGCTGGCAATTACTGAAGTTTTAAATCCTTAAAGGAATAAACCAAACTAGAATACTGTGGCTTAGGTATGTTCCTGAGGTTCCCTCAAAAGATGTGTTGCAAATATATAGTGATGTCTGCGACCCCAACTATGGCCCAGACTACAGAATTTCCTGAAATTGGTTCCTGTTTGCTCTGAAGCATCATTAAAAAAATAGATCAATCTTAAGATTGTCAAGAAATCAAAGCTTCTTCCAGAACACTGGCTGGGCAATACAATCCTCCACTGCTCCAACTTGGTACGGATTTTGATGGGATTTCTGCCAATGTAGGACCCCTGCTCCTCCAAAACAAGACCATGTCTCGGTCACTTGAGAAGCTGCTGTTATACCCATGGGCAACTAGAGTTGCATGTGGTCGTTGATGTGTATTTCTTCTCCTGAGTTAGAAACATGATATGTAAATTTACATGTGGGAGAGAGGACAGTATAAAAGAATCACTATTTTCTAGCTAGTTTTCATGAATAAATTTTCTCTTAAAAGGTGAGAAAAAGTTCCGTTTGAATAATGGACATAAGCTACAGAACAGGCAATCTTCCCTTGGAAGGGGAATGATTTTAACTCAAGTCTAATTCCATTATGTGTAACCTATGCAAAGTTCACAACACTAAAATCCTCTCCCATCTGATATAAAAGCTGTTTACGAGGAATAGCAACACAAAGAGCTTTCCACATCTAATGGGAAAGGGCACACTGCATATCAACACACAGCAATTAATGAAGAACAGAGCATGACAGCATGATGCAAGACAGACCGTAAAACGGTGGAACATGAAGGATTCAAAACAGGCCCAATGTTACCCAGAAACTACTACACCTTTAGCATCTGGCTTTTTTGCTCCATCCGCTGCTTTTCATACTGCATCTGACCCACTTTGATTTTCATACTAGAAAGTTTGGCCATTAAAGACTGGTAACAGAGACAGAGGAGTGAGAGAAAACTGAAGATAGAAAAGAGACAAGGCTAAATGGCAAAGAGAAGTTAGACACTTGCAGAAACAGGCTGCTAGAATTACTTAGGTGAATGCTTTCTCTTCAGAAGCAGCTGATTTTTAGCACATTTAGGAAAAATATACACTCAGCTTTGGTCTCACCTACAGCACACGCCTTATGCACTGCAACTGGTGTTTCTTGACACATATGTGAAATAAGGGTCTAAACAGGTAATAAATTTAATGTTAACAGCCAGCTGCATTGTAAGTTATCCTTCATAAAAAAAAACAATGCCCAGATCTGAAAACCACAGCATGAAATTTGGAAATATCCCCTGATGCTAAGTGAGTACCATGAAATCCCCGGGCCTGAGTGTGCTCAGGAATTTGCAGGGTGCAGGCAAGGAACGGGGGAAAGAGAGTGAACTTCTAAAGCCTGACTTACACCCATCTCTGCTTCTTCCCCTCAGCCTCACTTACTTTGGTCGTTTTCAGTTTTTTCTCATACTGGAGTCTTTCATTGTCCATTTCTCCCACTCTCAACCGCAATTCATTTATTTCCTGGATCAAATCCTGAGTGAGAGGAAAAACAAGACGAGAAACAGCAAAGAAATTCAGTAAACAGAACAGAACAATAGCTACCCATTGGTAGGACCGTAAAACCACAGCAGCAATAAAAGGCATGCCATACACAAAAATACACCACCCAAATTCATAGCCAAGTTAAGCAACTCAGAGCTTCCTAGATACCCAGGGACTGCATTTCTCAGTTTCTGCATTACTGCACTGAATGCAAGAGGGCAGAGGACAAAGGGAGACATAAATTGACATTGTGTTCCTGTGCTGAGGGCCAAGAAAGGCCTCCTGCCCCTCTGGCTGCTCAACTGCTTGGATGTTCACCACTACGAGTGGGTAATGGAAAACCGTGGTAGCCGTCCTTCAAGATACAGAAGCCACATCTTCCCCTTGCCAGTCCCTCCCACCCCAGGCTCACCAGCCGTCACCCGCCTTTTCAAAATATGAAGTGATCACAGTGTAAATCCATGTTTCTGCCACTCAAATGAGCCCCTCCTAACCGAGGGCTGAATGGAAAAGTCATCACTGGTTTCTACAAGCACAAAAGGCATATGTGTTTAAGCATCAACGGCACCACTACATCTGAGCTGTGCAAATTCATCCTGGTTTGGAAGAAACTCAGAGCCACCACCAGCTCACATCTGAGCTCTTCAGCAGAATAGCTCAACCTCCTGGCCATCCTGGAAAGACCTACCAGGTGTGGAGGTCGGCCCTGAGAACCACCAGCATTACAGCTCCCTTCCTGCAGCAGTCAAATGAACCCTGAATTTTACTGCCCTACCAAGGTGCAAGGCACTTCTTTCTCCAAATCTCCCCGTCCTCTAGACGGGGAAATGGGTTCTTAAGTGGCCAGCTGCAGACCTGCAGGAAGCCTGGGGGACAGCCAGGACAGAGGGTCCCTCCATATAAGAGATAACGAACCACAGCTTATTGGGAAAATGATCTTCCTGCTCAGCAGGGGAATACATCACCAGAAGGCTGTGGCTTTTGCATAACTCGAAGATGTCCAGTAAGCTGCTGCCTCATGTATATCTCACTGACCTTTAGTTTATGCACGAACACCAGATCAGTGTTACATTTGTNAAAAAAAAAAAAAAAGAAAAAAGGAAAAAAAAGGGAAAAAAAGCAGTTTATCGGCAGCTACTATAACGCTGTATCACCAGGAAAGTCTTCAAAAGAGAAGATAAGTTCTTTGTGCATCCTAGAAAACATAAGAGAACTTGAATGGCAGTATAACAGCTTTTAAGCTGTCAAGAAGATAGTATGGTACTTAGGTTGGCTTGTCTTCCTACGTGGTAAGGCAAATCCTATCCATGTCAAGCAACAGTGTACAACTGTAAGCACAATTTTTCAGAGCTAAGTGTATAATTAGTAGAGATTTATAATTTATAAATTAACAAGCCAGCAGCTGACATTTAGTGGGTATTCATGGGTCCCTGGTAACACCTGCCTTCCAGCCCAATGACACATTTCTAAGCATACAAGCCTCTGGTTATTATTTTGTGCTTAATGAATCTGATGGCAAGGGAGCAGCATCTGTATTTCTTTAGGAAGATCCAAGCTCAATTACAGAACTACAAGGAAAATACAAATACAGAACATTTTGATGCTATTAGTAATTACTATTGCTAATGTATGACTTTCTGATTTGGATACACCTGCAATTCCTCACTGATTCTTCAATGTGTGACCTTTACCAAGCACATCACTTTTCTAAGCATAAACGTACACAGATGTCAGTCTGCATGACTACATTAATTGAGCTGTTTCTTATGAACACCAATTGTTCTAGATCTCTAACAAATCTATGTTCCCAGGTCTGATGGTCAGCTTTGACACTATGACAATTGATTCATTTGGGGCTTTTCTCTCCTGCAGACATCATTTTTGCTTTGGCATGATCCAATGTCAAAATACGATGTGTAGTAATAACTGTTGAGGTTGTTGCCTACATATTTATCACTTGAACTGCATTACTTCTAAAATACTGGAGGAGGAGAGGGAAACCAGTTACCTGTATTTAAAAGGCCCCTCTGAGCAAAAGGAATAAACCTCCGCTCCTTTGATGAAAAAAGTTAGTGCAACCCATATAGATTAACAGAAATGCCAAGATGCACTCACAATGTCATGGAAAACAGAGCAATCTTGCAACCAGAATCCAAGAGTGTAAGATCTTGGAGCAGAAATGAAATTCTTCTGCTTAACTTGCTATGGGCCTCAAGGGCAAATGGACCCTTTACCACTGCTAATTGGTCACCAAAAAATACTGCACAATTTGCTCAAGGGTTAAATAGAACTAAATTCAAGTCCTAGCAGCATGCTTTAGCCTAAAAATATTTTCAGTTACTCTCTTGCAAGTGCAACATTAACTCACATTTTGAGTTATCTACGACGCAGTAACTGCAAATGACATTCATTCTCATTTTTGAGGCAGAGTACGTTGAAGATTCACCAGGTTCCATATACAGACCCTCACTAGTACAAAAGAGATGCTCAAGCCTTGCATAAATGAACAGAGGAAAAAGAAAAGGCCCAAAAGGGCGGCCTCCCCTGCTACTGAATTACTATTTACCTTTGGGCAATCTACCAGAGGCAGAGATTGTCAAAGGCACTAAAGTTCCCTGAGAAATCCTAAACCTCCCAGTGTATTCACTTTCCTGCTTGCTTTTTCTTCCACTATTCTCTGTTCAACTCATTTTGACTACAAACCTTTCACGGCAAGGACTGTGCCTTGCCCCCTCCTGCAGCAGCCCCAGCAAGGAGATCACAGCGTTGTTGGAAACCTGAAGGTGCCAACTGCTTATGACCTGAAGAGCTTTTGGGACCCGTGTGATGCTTGAGCTGTGTCTGTCCCCATGGTACTCAGGGTGTTGTATGGATTCATCAGGATCTGAGATCAGGCCAAAAACCCACCGAGTTCCCTGGCTGACTTGGATGAACCCGCAGTAAAACAGTCACCCACATGGTGGCCAGTGTATGGCACTGCTCTGCTTGCATTTAATACCTCCTCTTCGGGCACCCATAAATGCGTTCAAATACCTGCCCTGAGCACAGTGCATGTTCCTGTCTTACGAAACCTGCAAAACAGGAAAGAGCCATTAAATGGTCCTCTTCTGATCCAGGGTCAGGTCCCCCCATGCAAACACCCAACAGCTGTTCCTTGCGCGGGTCCATGACTGGAGCTGACGGGGTGGGACATACAGACTCCTGTTTCCCAAAGCCTTTTCCTTCCCCACTCATGTTACTTGCGCTCTTCATGGCAGGGCCAGGGAGGCACAAAAAAGCAATGATAACTTCAAGCTTCAGAGGTCAGAGGCTTCCTTACTGGCACTGGAAACACAAACTACATTTGCAGTTTTGCTCCACTCAGAAATTCATCTGCCAAAAGGAGACTGGTGGTGTTTAAATTATGAGGAATTCCCCATGAGCGAGCCAGTTTAACCTCTGGCTGCTGCTTCAAAGACCATGTCTGGTTATGGACTCCTCCCTAAATAAACTCCCTCGTATGATATTTTCTTACATAAACTCAGCCCAACTCAGACCACCCGTGCTCCTAAAGGAAAATAATACCGGTATCTGCTGAGAAAGTGGAAAGACTGGAATGGTTTAAAGAACAGAACAATTCTAGATCTCTATTAAGTATACAATTAGCTTTGAAAAAGCTGCGTATTTGTGAACATCTAGACAGGAAAGTCCTAGAGCACAAAAGAAAAAAAAGCTTACACACCTAGTGAAGCATCTGTTTAGAGAAAGAATGGTGAATGTGAGAAACCTACCAAGCTGGAATGGGAAGTTGCAATGGCAGACATAAGTCAAAACTGGATAACATGAAGGATTTAATCTGAATGGTAATTCTGTAGGAGACAGTAGCTCCACAAAAGTTGTTTTAATATGTCAATGAGTTTTTTTATTTTCACTTTCTTTTCCCTAAATAAAACCAGAAGCAATATTCATAGTTTTTCTTTCCCAGTCTGGGTATGAATTTTTTTTCCATTTTGAACACTGCATGTAAATGCCATAATGTGTTTTATGGTAGAGTATTTTAAATGTCCATTTAAATACTCATCTTTGCTGGAATAATTGATCATCTATTACTTTAAACAGGAATACAATTAGATTAACACTGAATAAAATATTGTGTACTTCTGAATAAGTCCTGCCTCCAAACTACCTGTCAGAGATTTTGCATGGCTGAGACCCTTACAATTAATTAGCCATTCATTTCCACTGAAAAAATGGAAATTAAGACATATTATCCCTTTCAGTGTCTAAGCCTAAGCCTTTTTACAGCTATCAACTGTTGAAACAAAGAAGAAACATAATCTATCACACTAAACTACATCATTCTGATTTTCAAAGGAAGGGAGGAACATTTTTGTAATAGTTCATTAGTTCTAGCATAAATATCCAGAAAATAAATATATGTAGCTCCCACTTACAGTAATTACCTTTTAAACATAATTTAGATTATCTTATTTTTATCAAAGACATTAAGCATATTTCAAGGTATTTCAAAAGGAAAGGTCTTCATAGCTGCAATGCAGGTAAGCCTCTTGTACCGAGCCTACAGAGTTGCAGCACATGCTGTGGTCCTCACACTAACCACTTTTCTGGAAACAGAGGTAGCTCCACATATACCTTCTCGGTCTGCTGTCTGAATTGTGCTATTAAGTTATGGAGAGGCTGCACTCAAGGAGGGAACTGAAAAAAGGGGGAGTACAGGAAAGCTCAGCAAAAAGTCCTATTAAATAAAAATAAGAATAGAAAGAGAGGAAGCAAATCACCCAAAGCCCAGTCACTTTTGTTACGTGTTTTTGGAAGGCACACAAAGCCACAGGGTGTTTACAAATGGAGATGCAGTGGAAGCCAGTTCTGAAAGCACCCGCTCACTGCAGTCATTTGGACCAAACCTTGCCTCCCCAAAGCCATTTGCTGCTGCTGTCAACTCATTTATCTGTTGTTCAGGCTGTTTATGATAGGTGTCAGTATACAGGTGAAGAGTTATCTGTTGTGAAATTCATGAAAGAGCCGAGCACTGTGTGGGCAGAGAGACCTCATGGGACCTGAGAAAGCAGCCAGCTCTTAACACATCTCCTAAGGATGCAGAAGACCTTCAACGATTCCTTCCACCTGCCAATTTGTCCAGCATTGCCTGGACTGTAAAACCAGCCGCTTTTAAGGCAATGATGTGATCCTTCACATAACATGTGGTATCAATCTAGAGGAAAAGGTAATGGGAGGCAACATGAATCCGATCCACAGCTTGGCGGCACCCAGATGTGCTACACTGCAGGAACAGACACCACCATCACTACGTAAATGATCACCACCTTTCAAAGCTGAACATGATCTGAGTCACTAGTTTTCAACCTGTGGACTTCTTTGGGTCTGTGTATTACTTCAGACAGTAATTCAAAAGCAAGCCTAACTTTTGCTCTTACACTTGCAATACAAGTGAGGAACAACACTTCGCTGGACAATTAGGTAGGAAACTGGAAGGGAGTTGATAAACCACTGATTGAAGTGGAAAGGGGAAATTTTGTCTCCTGTGATAACATTATGACTTCTTCCCTTCTAGAAATGACTGACAACTGGAACATTCACAATACAAACATCCAACATTTCAGCTCATTGATGAACCCAGAACTGGAAAATTTTTTCTGCTTCCTAGGCAGACTCCAAGGTATTTCTGATATGGAGCACGTCACCCCAGCAGCGAAGCTCGGCCTGATTCTTGGAGTTTCCCAGAAAAAGTGGGCTTGCCCACCTGCTTTGAGGCTTTCTGGCTTCAAACGCGAGCAAGGTTCAGCTACACAGATCTGCGGTGCACAGAGGGCAAAAGCCCCAGGAGAGCGCTGCCAGGGATGGCAGCTCTGGGCTGCAGCTCTGCCTGGCACTGTACACCGTGGGGCTGAAGCCAGGCTGAGATGAGTAACCATTGGCTTCTCGGTCCTGGGCTTCTGTGGGGATGGGGTTTGAAGTGAGGCTTCAAAATGCCCTCACACTATGTCACCTCATTCTCTCTGTTACTGAAACCAAAAGTTACGTCTTTTAGTGTGGCACGCCTGTGCACGTGCATGCTTTTTGTACTTGCAGTGGGCTTAAGCATCTGCCTCAGACATGCTTATTAAGATGACGACAGTTTCAAATTGGGACAGGAGAGTGCAGTATGTTCATGATTTTATTTATTTAAAATCCATCCTAAATGCCATCCCTCCTGAGATCTGATGGCAAGAATCAAAACCTGGTTTTAGAAATCCTTCTGTGTAAAACCAGAGTTTACCAAAGAGGATAGTTTTTATTTTAAGAGATACATGTTTTAACCTTAAAGATTAATACCCTTCTTGCCAAAAAAAAAAAAAAAAAAAAAATCGCAGGAAATTTTCAGGTAACATGAAGCCACACACAGCTTTCACAATTTATTCAGTTGGGTTTTACTCACCTCTGTGTCTCTGAATCTGTCCTCATAGTCCAATCTATCCTTCTCTACGGATGTAAGCTTTAGCTTCAGAGTGGAAATCTCTGCCATAAGATCCAGCTTCTGAGTTTCAAGGGATGTTCTACTTAAAAGCTCCTGATTCAAGATAAAGAGGAAGAGAACAGAATTATTCATCCAAGGGGAAGAGATCAGTGTCTTATTTCTACAGCTAAAGGCCTCTTTCATGGGGAAAAGCACCACACTCTTCTTTGCGCTCTCTGAAGCCCTGGGACACAGCTATCGCCCATCTGACAGACTCCAGGCACTTAGGATGCATCTGAGATCACAGGGGCACTATCACGGGTTGGCTGCCAGGATAAGAAAAAACCTTGTCTGTCATCACAGTTGCTCTGGGCATCAAGGAGCTTTGAGGGGAACCCACCCATCCTGCCAGAGGCTTTACTCCAAGTCTCTTTGAAGTTCAGTCGGGAAAGGCTGAAAGAAGAGCAGGACTGGATTCCTACAGTGTAAAGCAGCACTGACATCACCAAGCACAAAGACTTTAAAGCAAATATAGCAGAAAATTATCACTTAGTTAAGAGACATCAAGAGGTGAAACACCTTGAAGTGCACTGCTCTCACCGAAGCAAAATGCCATTTGTTAAGACAGAATGAAGACAGACAGTGAGACAGACATGCGCCTGTGAAATACCTGCTGCAGCATCTCTTCCGTGGCATTCAGCTTCTCCCTGTGCTCCTCTAGACAGAACTCCAGATCCCGAATCTTTTCTCCTTGGGCTTCCACCTGGTCTGTAAGCACACTTACCTGCACAGTGGGGAAAAAGGCACGCATATTTAGTACCTTGCACCCATGCCATATGTGTCACCCGAAGAACTGTATGTAAGTAACAGTGCTGGCTGGGTCACAGATGAAATGGGACTATGGGAGGAGGAGGAGCACCAGCGCAGCTCTGTGGTGGACACAACATGTGGCGAAAGTGACAAGAGAGGAGTGAAAGCTGTCCCCTCACGCTTACTGGAATTTCAGCCAAAGTTCTGGCGGACACAATGCAATCCTGCATCTTCCCTCCTGACTTGTCCTGGAAGTTTTCGCAAGAGGTGGCTGCTGCATTTTACAGTCAATAATTAAGCCTTTGCTGTGGCAATACATTAACTAAACCCCACTAACTCCTACTTTAACAACCAAATAGCTAAACCTCACTGCATACAATTTATTCTGCTTTCCAAGTGGTTGCACACAGTGTGCCATAGTGTGCAAGACAACACCTTTGAGACTGCAGACCGATTCCCATTTTGCCTTTTCTGAATTAAGTTTTTGTTTTAAACAGTCTCTTTTTGAGGAAATCTGCAGTACTGCTGGGAGCGGGGACAAGCTGCCTAGAGCAGAGCTCAGCATTGTCACAGCCCTTAGGCCAGGTCCATGTCAGGGGACTGCAGGACGCCTGAGCAGACCAAGGGGTGCCAGGTAGTCCCAAATCTGATGGCAAGAGTAAGCCAGCTGGCAAGGGCACTGAGGGCTGACCCTGTCCAGCTCAGCAGCAGGGAAGCAGGACCTCTGAGGAGGTGCTCATGTCCTCCTGCCCGTTGGTCAATCCTGCAGCTTTTGTCACCTTTCATGAGGACAGAACAACTGTCAGGTGATGCAAACGGCATGTGAATGGTCATGGGAAAACGGTGATCTTAAGGACACACATGTATGTAAGATGGTGGTCGCTCTGCAGACTTGCTCACCTGATAAGATTCAAAAAGAGATCAGACACACAGAAAGAAAGCCCTTTAGATTTTTTCTGCAATCTAAATTCACACCTATCCTTAATCTGTGTTACGTCTCAGATATCAGCAAGCTGCCTGAACACTGTCCAAGATGACACAACTGCAAATAAATTCTCAGAGGTTTTATCGCATACTATAAAAAAGTCTTAAAATGCAACAGCAGAAAAAAAATAATGTAGGTGACTACTCACTTGCAGAACAAGAGATTCCTTATCATTTTCCAGACGAGCCAGCCTTTCTTGATACACATCTCCATTCCCAGATATATGTCCATTAGTCTGAAAAAGACAGCAAATATTGTGTTGTCAGCTATTGTGCCATAATCATTATTCAATGTTATCAACACACTTAAGGAGTATTTTCAGTCTGCACAGTTCAAGAACGGATTTAAAGTATTCCTCAGCCCCCAAAGGGTTACAAATCACATAAACCGTCAACAAAGGATACATGACCACCATTCAGGACAAGAGGCTTAAAGATGAGAAAGAAAGAACCTTTTGGCAACCCAATTCTGCAAAATTCCCTTACTGTGCATTCAGCATTCTGTTAACAAAATTTGTGCTCAATGATGTACTATGCTAAGCCATACTTGCAAAGAGACAAAGAACCCAAGACATTCAGCAAGTGAAAAAAATCAACGTACAATCTACAAAATGTGCATTATGCTTCTTGCAAGTCAAACAATTTTTTCTAAAAGACATAGTAAGAGACATCCTTTTACATTAGGCACATTTTACTGGGTATGGGTGAACGTCTGCACTTTAAATGCATCTCTCTGTAAGGCTGCCTGAGGCTAAAGAGAAACAAGAATACATGCTAATGCTATCAGAGTTCAGAGGAATCAGCAACTTTCTTTCTTCGTAATAACTTCAATGCTCTTGAGCAGTGAGAAGGATTTTACTCTATCCATATTCAAAGCTGTCTCAAAGCACTTTGTGATGGACGCCACAATCAGATCTCAGCTCAAAGAAATTCTTGTTCCCATCATCGCATAAATCACTTAGAGGAGTCTGAGAAGCTGCTCTGAAATTCTGCACGCTCAGTACAGAGGCTTCCACCAACTCCAAGGGGCCTTGATTTCCCTCTGAATATATGATGAAAAGAAACTGGGCGACGGATCCTTGTGCCCCCGTGAGTCCCCAGCACAACCCCGCCATGAGAGGCCACCCCCACGCAGGAGCTGCAAGCCTTGGGCTCCTGCTTTGGATCTGCCTTTCAAACAGCCTGTCTCCCCCGATTGCAGAGGATGCCTCAGGAAACCTGCCAGCTAAAACTCCTTCGCTAAATTACATGCCGGGAGAAACTGCCTTGTTTGAAACCAGCGGAATAAAATGCCCACCAGCATGACTTGAAGATTAGATGCAAAGCAAACAGAAGGGGGTACAAAGTATTTGACCTCACCTTAGCACTCTCCTCAAGAAATCAGGCTGTGTCCTGGCAGCTTGTAAATCAGTGTGCAGTTGCAAATGTGTCTTCCAAGTATACATGTGTAACCTTTACAACATGACCATAACATCTCCCCTGAAATCACTAGAGCTACAGCAGACTAAGAAAGGATGCTCCGTCGTAATTTGTACCAATACCTCATACCATAATGACGTGCTGAATCTGAATTATTTAGCAGTAAATTATTAGACCTTCTGACCATCAAGAAACTAAGCACTAAGGCAGAAGTACTCCAGACTTCTGAGTTTGCTCTGTTTTCCCCGTCCTCTATGAGAATTTAGCTCATGCCATAGGATTTCCATTCAAGATCAGTGAGTTCTTCAGTTCTGCAACAGTGTTAATTTAGGGGAAAGAAGTTGAAGAGCTTCCAAAATAAAGTTGTTAGCTGCTCAACCAGCAGATTATGCTTTAAATTTTGTAACTTGACTTGTATGTGAAATACAAAAGAGGTTTTTGCATGCTTTTGCTATTCTGCAGCTCCCTTCTCATTTAATGACCTCCAACACATCTCAGGCACTTACTTAGCCTCTCTGAATACAGCGCCTGTATTTTGTAACATAAAACACATTTATCAATCCAGTGTGTGACTCTGATGTAGGACAGTGATATTCGTCCCTTATTACAAGCAAGCAGACAAGGTGCAAAGACGTCCCTCCATCCTGCCAGGGCTCACATGGAAGTCCCTTGTCAAAGCACAGACTCCCTGCCTCCCAACCACCACATCAGCACCCTAACCACTGAACCTCCTGATACCTCTGGTCAGCATAACTAGACACAAATTAACTAAAACCAAAGACTGCATGAAGAAAATATGTTGAGATAAGTATTGGTTTCACACTACGATGAAAATGTCTTTACGATGCTGTGAAAACCAACGAGGTGTTAAAGCAGAATGTTAGTCATTGTGCACAGCATCTTGCCAAGACACCTTTGTTGTTAAATTCTGTTCACATTTCTCAAAAAAATCCTGGTTTGCTCAGCACATCATACCTGGCTTTAAAATAGGAGCATTTAGACGCAGCTAAACACATTTAGACACAGGACACAGCTGCACATTGCCATAAGAAACGAGGGAGGAGGTGATGGGAACCCCAAACAGGACTGGAGTAAAGGTTGCTCTCTCACAAAACCAAATACAAAGATGCCTTTGCTGGCTGTTCCCAGAAATATTTTGTGAAATCTGCATAAAAACAGGCCTCCTGTAGTCCACCAAAACCAGAGAACTGCGTACAACCCAACAGCAGTTTGCTTTTTGCCTGAAGTGTTGTAACTTCTGCATAAATACCTGGGACTAACTCTTCATTTTAGATATGAAAAGGCAAGAAAGTCACTGACTTTCGTTTCAGTGGAGAAAAATATAAGAGTTGGAGAAAGGACAACACAGAAAGGCCACAGCAGCTATTTCACAGAGCAGCAGCCCCAGTGCTTCTTATGGTGGTGCAGAGATCAGGGGCCTGCAGGCAATGGCTACACGGTGCCTTCCTGCATCTCTCCTCTGCGCTGTCTTCAAAGGTAAAAAGTTGATACCCAGCATGATTTTCTTCCCAGAGAGACAAGGAAGGAAGACAAGAGATTAAACACATGAAAAGAAGAACAGGACGATGGCGGCAGTGGGCAGGACTGAAGAGAAACAGAGAGGGAAGACGCCCAAAGACTGGATATGGGAAAGCAGTACATCAGGAGATGGGGTGGGGGGAGCCTCAGTGGGGGAGGAACAGACTGCAGGGAGATCTGAAAGACGCCAGGAGATCTGGTGCGTGCAAAACCTGGGTGAGTAACACTCGGTGTGTCCTTCAGGAGGAGTTTCTCCCCACCTAGGGACCCGCAGCCTCCCCTAGGGCTGAGGGACTGAGCCTGGCAACTACTCACCCTGCAGAGCAATGGCTCTGCTTTGGGGAAAAAAACCCCACAAACAAACAAAAACTAAAGAAGAAAAAAAGAAAAGTAAATATTTGATTCAACAGCAACTGCAAACATATTTGGGGCACTTGGTAGTTCTGGATCAAATCTGTATCATCAAAGTCAATACAGGATTAACATAGTTTGCTAGCTGTGTAAGACAAGCTTTGCCATTTTCCAAAGAAGGATCTTTTTCATCAGCAGCTTAAAATCTATCTTCAATTAAGTGGTTAGACTTTGCATGTGTTTTCAATTTAGGGATTAATTGCAAAACACTGTATGGGAAGAGAATGCAGATTTACCAATACTGATCTTAATCCTAAAAACAAAAGAACAGTTGTCACGATCCCACTGAGGCTTCGTAGAAGTTTGAGGTTAAGCATTTACTTAAAACGTCTTATAAGATCAGACCCAGTGCACTTAAAAACTCTTCAAGATCAATCCGTGGCTAATCTGTTAAACACGTGTGTAAGCTTTGTCTGCAATCATGCAAGTGTAAAAATCCACAAGGCTCTGGAGGGAATTATTCCTGTAATAAGTAGATGCATCACCAAACTTTCACAGCTCGCCTGTCCTCAGTCTTTAATCCCTTTTCCCTGGAAGTGAGTTAGCATTCCAAACCACAGGTAAGTTTCTAATTGCTGCCGTTTTAAACTTCCTAATAATAAAAAAATTAAAAAAAAATCCATTTCCTCTCAATTGCTGAATTCTCCTTTCAAAAATAGAACTCTTTTTTAGCCTACTGCAGCTGATACCCTCATTTCCCTTCATTTTCTCTTCTGCTTTTGAGGCAAAATAAGCAGCGCAAATCACACTGTTCTTGCTGCAGATGCAATTTGACTTGTATAGAAGGAGCTGCCACTCCACACCATTATTTTCTTGTATGGCAGATTGCACTGACTGTTTTGACCACCGCAGTCCAGCCAACAGTTGGGCAAGTGAGCTGTCCCTGACATCTCTTTCCTGACCATCTGGAGTTAAATTAGAGCTCATCAACATGCTTACGTTGTTCAGATCATTATAATATACATTACCTACGCTTAGTTAAGCACAGCTACTGCTGTTCTGCTTGTTCACTCAGTTTTAGAGAGTTCCTTGTAATGGGGGCTCCTCCAGCCTCAGCTACCTCAACATTACTTTATCTGCCACAGGCAAAGCCTGCAGGTTTTCCAAGTATTCACCACTGTTCTCCCTGTGATACAGAGCTGTGACAGCTTTACCCTCAGTAATTTATCGATTCCGTCCCAAATTCATGCTGCTCGAATCTGTCTGAACACAATCTGTACCAGTGTTTAACCAGTTTGTGTGGGAGCCCACCGCTGCCCTCCCAAACCGGCATCTCCTGCATTTCACGCCTCCCTACTCGTTGCTCTGAATATCTGCAGCCTGCTCCACATGCTCCGGTAGCAGGCAGGCAGACATGCTGCTAAGCTTTTCCTAAAGTTTACAGATTAGTTCCTCCTTACAGAATGAGCAGGGGGAAAAAAAAAAACCAACCACAAACCCACTCAAAAACCCCCGCATTGTATGTTAAAGGCTTCGCTACAATATAAGTGAATTCTGAAAGAAAACCAGCTGAAGACAGACCTTCACTCTGAGGAGTTTACCTGAAACATTTTCTAAATATAACTAACACAGCTGTTCAATAAGGAAGACACAACCGTTTCAAAATATTCAGTTTCTTCAACAGCAGCTCAGCTGGTATCTGATATAAGAGAAAGACGAAATGCTTATTCCCTACCAGCGTTGTCCAGCTATGTATGGGTTGTCACTCGGAGAAATGCAAGAGCCAGAACAAACACAGATAGCCTTACCTTATTTAGCCAGACGCAGTGTCCGTGAATGTCCCAGCTATACTCCATGCTGGTCATGACTATCTTCATGCATTTAAGGACACGAGTGACTGTGGCAGGCAGCCGAGGCTGAGAGCTGCAGCCCCAGCACCACAGGCACCCGCTGCCGTCAGGGCTCCTCTGAACCGAGACGGAGAGGTTAACCGACGGCGGGTTTCCTCGTCTAACCAAGGACGGAGGCGAACGTGGCAGCAGAGTGGGAGATGTGGGAAGCGGAGCGGCGAAGCAGCAGCGCTCCTCAGGCGGAGCAAGCACCTCCTCTGGGGAATTAACACATCAAAGCCCGGGAAGATCAACCTTTCTTCCAACCTGAGCCCGCCAGCCACCGCCGGGATCCCAACACACAAAGGCCGGGCAGCAAGGCTGATGAGGATGGAGGCAGAGGGGTGCAGAGCTCTGTAAAGCTGACCTGGAGCAAGGGCAGCCCCACGCAGGTGGCAGTTGGCCACCTCCACCCTCGCTCAACAGCTCCCTCTGAGAGCAACGCCCTCCTCTGCACCCTGTGTGAATCATCCCACCCAAAAAAACACAGGAGAAAAGAGCGATTCTGATCCCTCTACCTGACCACAAGGTAAACAGGAGGGAATTTTCTTTTCTTGCTGGGCTATTGTCCTGGTTTGAGGTAAAACAGGACGTATTTTGGTCAG
>RSEF01000001.1:83602802-83631846 GCA_003993805.1 Himantopus leucocephalus | reverse complement strand
CAACATCCCCAGTGGCCGATTTGGCCTAAACCACGACAGCTATTAATTGTAAAGGCTGGAAGAACACATGTTAAGTCACTTGTAGGCGCCAAAAAACCAGAGGAACGAAAAAGTTGACTCAATTGTCCCAGGTCTCACGAGTGGCTTGTCTCAAGCTTATGTCATACTTAAGAATGACGCAACAATAACAACCAACCTCTGTCCTCACATTTAAGTTTCAATTTACCCACTAACAGCAGCAGCGTAACGAATCCTTAGTATTTTTGACCACAGAGCCTAGCTCCCCGAGTCCTGTGACTACCTCGAAACCCACAGCTTTTATTACTAAAAGGAAACATTTACAACTACCGTTGATAAATAAAAATCCCCAAAACATGAATACTGAGTAACAGAAGAGGAGCAGAAGCTGTGTTTTTTAAGCCAGACTTACGCATTCGGGATCGGGAATGGTGATTTTCAACGGTGCTGCCCTGTGCTCCAGCACAGGATGGCACAGGTTGTTCTTACTGCCAATGACCTCATCCATGATGCATGAAGATGCCACACCAAGGTGTGCTATAAATGAGCCCGTATTATCTTCCAGTGTTAAAAACACACCAGTCTGGATGATCACCTTTAGCAAGAAGCAGGGTCCTGTGTTTCAAGAACTTTGAGTGTTAGATCTCTCACCGACAAAAAGTATTGCTGGGAGGCAGTTTATGATGACAGGCTGAAAGAGTATCACAAGGCTCCTTTCATTGCAACCTGAGGAGGGATCTCAAACAGTTGTTTGGTGGTAAACGCCGATGTGCCACCATAGGACCTTTCGATAGCTAAACTCAACATAAGCACAAGCAGAGCCAAATGAATGCATTGTACGCCCACACTAAGACAATCAAACAACAAACTTTGGTTTGAAGACAAGATTTTTCCATGAATAAGAAATACGAGATGATTTCTGGCTAACCAAACCGCCTCCCCTACTTGGGAACCACCCTGTCATCCAAATAGGCCAATACATCTCTGTAAGATTACAAGCTATGTTTATCCAGCGAGGAACACTTCTCTCTGAAATCTAATATCGCCTCATATTAACTCTCATTACTCCCCGCCACTCTCTGGAAGAACCAGCTTGTAGAAGAAGTGTCAAAATTTGAGGCTGGTCTGTGAGATGCCAGATCTGCTATTCACAGCAGCAACACTCTGGATCGCACAAACCACTATGGGTATCAGAGCTCAAGTTAACTATCCTCTTCAGATGAGCTGAAAATGTTCTTCAAGAAATCTTTGGAGATCATGAAGTTTGTTTTGCTTTAATGATCTTACAGTAAACTTCAGAAAATCACTTCTGGAGTGAAAAAAAATATTATAATATATATATTCAGAAAGTCACTTCCAAAGCTAAAACCACAGTTGCACTCACTGTGGATTTTAAAGAAAAAAGTATTATCCTGGCTCTTTCATTTCAGGAGCACATCATTTAAAGAGGAGAAGGCACACAACAGGACCCACATACACAAGTTCAGATCAGGAGCTTGGGGAAGCTGGCTCTGAGGTGTGGGAAGGGACTGTCCACCCACCCACCCACTTCTTTCTACCCTTCACCCTCCTTTTTAACAAGACACAGTTGGTTTCTTCTTTCTGGGAAGGCTGTTGTATAAGATGATTTTAAAAAAAAAAAAACCACAAAAAAAACAGTCAAGAAAAATAATAACCAGAAAAAGTGTCTCTTGTTTGTTTCAGATGAAGAAAAACTGGAGCAACACTCATGACTGGGAGCAAGGTTTCTGAGAATTATTCTTCAAGCGATGGATCTACCAACTTCCAGCTGGACAAAATGGGGCTGCCTTGGTCTTGCAAAAGGCAGTTTCATTTAAAATGGTCTTGTTACTGGTGATGATGTTACAGATTACTCACATGCTGTCTATGTTCAAGCCAGAAGCTCCATTTTCACAGAGTACAGCACATGTTTTATTAAAGCATACATCAGAATACATTAAACATTTCTGTTGATTGGAAGAAATCTGAAAAGTCTCCAAAACTTTGGAATAGTTACGGATTTCAGGTCTGGTCCCCAGTGAAAGCACACAGTTCCAACACGTCTGCACTTAGAAAAGGCCTCAGCACCTTTCCAGAACAAATGGCCTCATCTGTAATTTTAACCACGACATTCACCTGCCCTCCATTTGTACACCAAGACTTGAGCAAGGTTTCAGCAACACACAGATCAATTTTGAGCTGTAGACAGATAACTAGAAAGGATGTGTTACAGTTAAACTGGCTTATTTGTGAAGCAGAAAGCTGCATGTACAACTTCTCTGAACTCCCCGTGGGGACCATCTGATTGATTCTCTTGGAAGAGCTCTGCCAGATGTCCAGGCACTGTACATGCACTCTGGTGTCGCGTGGCCATCTGGCATCCACTGGTTAAAAAAAAAAAAATCAACATGAGGCATTTTAACTCACTGGCCCTTTTTGAGTGCTTGCATAGACTTCTCTAACTCACTGAGAGGAGCAGAAAGGAAGTGGTCACTACGCAGCAGTACAGGGACACAGGGCAGCCAATTCTGGCATGCCAAACTGAGTACTCTGCCCCATTTTACAGAAGCGAGCAACTTTGGGAGACTGCTGTCAGACCTTTTTCCCAACTAGGACATCAGCGGTTTCCCTGCAGGGGCCAGGAGCAGATTTTTCTCTTGTGACACACTCTTTGGCAACAGCAAACACTATTTTTGTTTTCCTCTGAGACTCAAGAGACTTGCTTACAACTTCGGAGGGGATGTCACGCACCAGTTCCAGCAGCTTGAAATAGCCTGATAGATGCGACTTCTTCATGCGTGGAGGATTAAACCAATTTCAAACCAAGGAGGTGTCTTCCCTTCTTTGGTAAGGATGGGCATAGCTGCAGAAAGCCTTTCTGCAAATCATCCGGGCACTTCACGTAACACCCTCCTGCTCAGTCAGAGACTGGCGACGCTGGTGACACCTGCAAATCCCATGCTTGTAGCACACTACAAAGTGTAACATTCAGTCTTTCCTACTAGGGGTTTTAAGGATGCCAGAGAGTACAGGGGGAATAGTTTGAGGCAGACTGAGGAGAAGCAGAGATGGAATAGCTATTTTCTGCAATCTTTTGTACGCATAACCCCTGCACATCTTTTCCAGTGCTTCAGAGGCACTAAGCTGAACGGCACAACAGAGCCTCTCCTCTCCCAGATTCAACCCATGGCTGCACTGAGAACCATTACTGTCTCATTGCCGTGTGGTGATCCACATCACCGGGGTCTGAAGGACCTCGTTCCAGATCCTAGCAGCCAGGCATCCCTAGATGACACATTTGCCATCACAAGGGGCAATGACTGGCCTTCACCTCATTAATCTCAACAGGCACTGCAGTCTCCTGCCACGCTGCTGGACCCCCTTACTCCAGAATAACCTGCGGTGGATCAGCATCACTAAGTGTGGACTACTGATGTTTATGCACAGCATGGGGAGTGTTTAATTTTCCAAGGCTGTTTATTTGGCATATGAACATTTTCTTGTTTATAAAGGCTATACTTGCACAAAACCTGTTATATCCCTTGACTTCTGCTCCACACAGCGCAGAGACTAGTTACAGCGATGTTCACTGCTGTATGTTACACAGGAAGGAAACGCTGATGTTAGCAGGAACTCTGCGCGTTTTAAAGATCTGCCTGGAATGTCACCCCTGTCTCCTCCTCCTGATCTCAGCATTGGCTGCCACGCTTTGACAGAGAGATCCAAATCCCACTGGAGGTAGTGGGAAAGCTCCCATGTGCTTCATTAAGTGTCAGGCATTCTCAAATGAGTAGTTCAAAGCAAAGGAAGGGGGCAAAAAAAAAAGCTCTCCCCTAAAAACCGTTCAGCAAGAGCTACAGAAGCAAGCCCAGATCCTTGTCTCTTTCCCCAGCGCGGGGCATGGCCCATGTGCTGCAGGATGGCACGGCCGGTCACCCAGCGCCAGCCCCAGCCCCACGCCTGGTGCCCGCTCCCCAGCCACAGGTTGGGCACACACAGCCCTGCACCTCACACGCGGGGCTGCGGCATGCCATGCTGCAACTGACCACCAAAATAAATCTGTGTATCGAGATAAAAACGCTTTTTTGCAAGATCTGCCATGGCTCCAGGGTGACTGAACCCTTTTTGAAGGGGTGTGATGTTCGTCCTGGGAAGGGACCAGGTGACAGTGGCTGCCCATCCCAACAGCAGCAATGCATCGGGTACAACACAGAGCCACCACGGTGGCCTGTCCTGCATCAGTCCCAGCCTTCAGCAGATCTGGCATCCCCATTTCAGCAGCATGGTGTTACCTGGGCCAACACCAAGTGGCCAACACCTGGACACTGCTGTAATGCAGATTTGGAAAAATCTGCAGAAGCGCACACCCGTTGCTGCTGTTGCCATTACAGCTTTAGGCTGACTTAAACGCTGAAGCACAGCGTCTAGAAATAAGTCTTGACTTCCCCTGCTAATGCTTCCCCGAAACCTGTGCACACCCACACCACCACAACGCAAACCCTGCCACAGACCACAAGCACAAGGACCCTTGGCCCTGCTAGGAAGTCACCAGTCACAGGGCACCTGGAGGTGAAGCCAGTGGGTCCTTTGAAAATGATGCTGTGTAACTCACCTTCTGATAAGCACATTTTATTTCCCAGCATAGTCTTCAGGCAGCCTCCATTTGAGCCAGATTTTATTTTTTTGGCAAATCGAGGGTTGGGGAAAGAACAGTCTTATCAGGTATAATTTGGGGTATTTTTAAAGCAAGGGTGACAAAACCTGGTAGATTCACAATGCAGAAAATAAAAATTTGGTTTGATTTCCAGGTTAAAGGGACGCTGAGCTCATACCACTCACATCTGTTATAAACCAGGTAAGGAAGCTCAGTAACAACACTGGTCCCGGTAGAAAATATGCTGCCAAAAATGCTTTCTAGTGAAAAGTTCATATGGAAAACAGCTTTTTTTTCCCCCCCATTTAAGTGTCTGATTCCTATAAAAATGCCTTACCCAAACCTCTTAGATGAAACTCCAATTACTGAAAATTTTTTGCTCCCCAAAATGAGGCATGGTGGTACATCAGAAAAAAAAAAAAAAGCGCACAGGTCAACCCACTGCACAAGGTATTTGAGCTACAGCTTTTCCAAGGCCTCACAGCAGCATCTCCAAACCAAAACCTTTCCCTTTGGTTCTTTGAAACCTGCTCTAAAACGGTGTAAACCACAGCCCTGCTGCCTGAGCCAGGCGAGCTAACACACAAAACAAGCGCGTTACGGGTGAAACAAGGCAAGACCATACCATTTGACTTTGGAGCCATTCGATCAGAGCCTCTGCCGTCGAGTCCGGGACCTGGCAGCGCAGCCCCTCTCTCTCATCCGCTTCCATCATCTCCAGCAAGCCCCGCAAATCCTCCACCAGGTGCAGCGCCCGCAGGCCCCCCATGAAGGGGGAAGTGGGGGACTGGCAGTCAAAGATGCCATTGGAGTACTCCAGCGCCTTTGAACCTGGAGGGAGAAAAATCACACGGGGTCAGGCATGAGGCAAGCAGGTCAGAGACACAGCAAGGCTGAGAAATGCTAGGTGGCGTTTGCGCCTGGCAGGCATTTATCTGAATGAAACGTAGCGCTGGTGCTTGGTTCTGCCTGCACCATGCAGCAACTCGGAGAAGGGCAAGCTGGTGGGCTACATGGATGGAAGCTCCAGCAGAAAGGAGCTGGGCTGATCCAACAGAGGACATGTATGCCACAACCTATGGGTTGAAGACGTGGGCTGGACTCCTGCTGCCCGGCATGTATCGGAGGTGAAAAGTCCTGTGGGGGGAACAGGCTCTGCTAAAGCTTTGAGTCACCCTGTAGGGATTGCATGACCCAAGTCAGACATTGATGGCGTCCAGAGGAAATCGTGCTCGGCATTTTTTCATGCAGGAATATGTTATGCTGCTCCAAGGCACTGGAAATTTTTTAAAAGAATAAAGAAAAATATGAAGATAAATAAAAAGACCAAATCACTTCTCCACAAGAATAAACTTTAAACCCAACAGTTTGACATGGTAGCACTGACATTTGCATGTTAATAAATAGAAAAATCTCTTCTTTGCATAAACTCAAAGTACGTACATTTGACCTACATTAGAAGTTGCTATATATTAAGTAAGAAAAGAAACTATGAATTCAGTATTAAGGTTGATTTAAGTCAACCTAGCTAATTCCAACTATAATTTCAGCACACTGATTTGTGACCTTAATACTGTAATGCCTCGGCACAATGAGATGCGTTCATGACAGAGCATCATTTGTACTGTCAGCTTTTGGAAACTGCAGTGACATGCCATATATGCACTTCCACAAACTTTCATTCACCTCATCTGGCAAGCCACAAAAATGCAAGTATTCTGCTAATTCACTTTGAAAAAAATAAAGAGAGAAAAATCTCCACAACAGCACAGGAGATGATACCCCTTTGCTATATCACTTTATAGGTCTGTTCAGACACATGGGTAAATGAATTCTGTGGTGACTTAAAACATCCCAACACCACATTTTATTTTTATATTAAACCCCATCCTGCCATAACCAACTTAGGCTCTTGGAAAGGCAGACACATGATCGGATCCAAACAACAGTATCTACTTATGGAAATTACTAAAGTCACAGCTTAAATGTATTTTTAGAGATCATTATGATCCAACTGAATCCACTTCACATGGGTTCTTGCTATGTGGCCTTAATATCTTAAAGAAAACTGCAGAGAAAAGTCATTGTTCAAACAAAGCATGCACTGTATGATGATTTTTTTCCCTAAGGGAAATTATTTTAAGTGGAACTATTAAAGACTTTATAACTGTGTTGCTACCCTTGCAGGCTATTTTTTCAGTTTGGGTAGCTGTTTGCATAGCTCTGCTGGAATAGGATTAAACTATCAACTTCTTGCTGCTTTGCTCCTCTGTGTTGTGTACTTAAATTATTTTCTAACTCACTAGACTCAGCTTAAAAGCAGAGTTTGTATACTTTGTGATGCCTCTCCTTGGTCCACTTACAATTTACAGGTACTTATAAAAACCTCAAACGTTCAAGTCAGGTCCAAACCAAATGTTTGGACCCAAAGCATTCCAATTTTGAAAAAAGGAAAATTAAATTCATGTTTTAACTCTGTAGAGTTGAGAGAAGTTCAGAGTAACCAGTATCAGGCAAACTTACTCTTCCTGCCTTGCAGCAGTGCTCTAACCACACTCAGCCTGGTTTGAAAAGTGCCTTGTCCTTGGCTTTCGTGGTCTTGTGTGCACTAGCTGAACTGCGTCACTCAGCCACTTTAAGCAGCATTTTGATAGAGGGTAGGAGAAAAACTACAATCCATTTAGCTGTGTCCATGTGTGAGAGTCCATACAATTCCTCCACTCCATTTATTTGTAATCTCTAAGCTATAATGGAAGACACCAAACACAATTACCGGAACATTCCCTTCTCAGCCTGAAACTCTGCCCTCCAGGTATGAGAAAGGAGGACCGAAACAGCTAAATGAACAAGCTGCTCCAAGTGTTTACCTGCTATAATGCCATCCATCTGCTCCAGAGCCGCAGCGAGCATGTCACTTGCATCACTCATCATCTTCACTCTTCTCGGAACAATCTCCAGCTACACCATAAGGAGCAATAAAACACCGGTAGCGTGAGCTGGATCCAGAGCCTCAAATCTCCAACTTAATCTGCAAAAGAGAGTTTCATTTCACTGCATATTCTCTGAATTCAGACACCACCCTTGCCAGACCAGCAGGAAGACTAGGGCCATTTGCTGACCAAAACAAGACTTGGAGGTGTTCACCACCAAGCATGAACTGGCATCAAATAATCAAAGCACCAACCTGATGATCCAGTTCCTACTGTTGGTCAGCCCATGGCCTACTCTGCCTGCAGGTCCATGCCACTGATGGGGCATCCCATAGAGTACCTCAGAAATCCCACATGGCACTTCACAGAAGCTCACATAGAAGACACAGGCCTTCTACCACTAAAAGAAAGCTGCAATTCAGCAATCAACCACATGTCTATCTGCTGGGTTTTTTTCCCCCAAGAATCTGCTGGTATAGAAAAAGAGAAGTCTGACCATTTGTCCAAGATTTGTGGATGTCTGACAATCCAGAAGTCCCAGGCATGCAATTATTTGCCTACAGGCAGGATATCTCAAATGCCCGTGACTCACTGGACGTAGCGTTTGTGCACAGACTATCCCTCCGAAGACGCTGCTCTGAGCTTAGTGGAGATTCATGCCGTAACGATGCAATCTGATCTTACCCTCAAACTTTTGAAAGTCAGAAGTGGTCCCCAGAGGAGTATTTCCAGCAGCATTTGGAAAAGTGAACCTGCCCAACGTGGTGCCTGGACAGGTAAACTAGTATACCTGAAATCCCAATGGGCTACAAGATAAGCACGTGCTTAGGTACTCTGCTGAAGTGGAGCTGCAGAGGTCAGAGGCGTACCTGATCCCTCCACCCCAGCACAATGGACACACAAGCCACCGAAATAGCCCAGATTGCCATGGCTTTAATCTAGGAGACGCGAGACTACTTCTGCTATAAATACAGTTAGGGAACAAAGCTAAACAAACACCAGGAAGGAAAACTCGCTTTAACCTTTTGCATACTCTGCCATTTGGCTTTTGTATTAGGCCACACTGCTGCTGACATTTGCCCCAACATAAGCAATTAAGAAAGTTGTTCACAGTATCTCTGGCATAAGTCCTGGAAAAGAGTCTACTAAAAAACAAACCAAAACAAAAATTCATGTTATAAACTGAATTTTCCCTCCTATGAGTCGCCTTACTGGTGTGACCCAGCTGGGAAGTAGCTCTTACTGGAGACTGCCAGTTAGCTTTGCTGAAATGCTACCCTTAAAATGCCAACAAACATTTCATCTTCTGTATCAAAACTTTTATTACATGAAGTAGGTCCAAACCCTGAGGTAACTTTTGAAAAACAGCACAAAGACTACTGCGCTTTTGGCAAATGCCTAGCTTTATTATTTAGTTGCCGGAGTCAGAAAAGGCACGAAAACTTTAGAAAGTCAAAATACCTGTAAGTCAAGGTGTTGCAAATTTTAAAAAATGCGGTAGCATCATAACTGAAGACTTCCAACCTTCAAGGAGGAAGCCCCTGATTTTAAACACAATGTAAACATTAAACTTAAAGCAGTACAATACCTGCCATAATATGCAGATCCTACAAGACATGTGGTCCGGTGCCTCTATGTCTGATAAAAATGAGCAGAAAATGCAGCTTTTGCAAACACACTCACTTGGATAACACTGAAGACAGTCCTGTTTTTTCTCCGTTAGGATTTCCTGGCTCTAATAATCAGGTCCTGCTCAAATATGGGCATCCATGAACACAGAGTGTGAACAATTTGCAGTGGGTTTCCCTCTGAAGGCAAAGAGCACACACAGAAAGCCCAGGGCTGGTGCTGCCCCAGGCAAAACACCGATTCCTCACAGCTTCAAGTGGAAAAGGACCCACAACGCAAAGCACTCACAAACCCGCAACAGCCAATTAACGTTTGGGAATCAGGAGTGCCCACAATCTTCCCAATGTGCATAAATACCTCATGGGAGGAGTACAGAAGATGGCGCCGGACTCTTCTCAGTGGCGCCCAGTGACATGACAAGAGGCAATTGGCACACATTAAAACACAAGAAATTCCACTTAAGCATTAAAAAGGGAAGGAAAAAAAAAAAAGTTTAAAAAAAAATTTTAAAAAGCTTTTTTACTGCGAGGACAGCAAGCACTGGAAAGAGTTGCCCTTCTAGGGTCTCCATCCTTGGAGCTACTCACAGCCTGACCGGACCCGGCATGGTGCAGCCTGCCCTGGGCAGGGGATGGGCTGGAGACCTCCTGAGGTACCTTCCCACCTCAGCCATCAATAAGCTCAGCACAGCTCACGATCAAGCATTGAATACAGTATTGAGGAGGCCGCCTGGGCAAAGCCAAACTACAGGCTTAAAATGCGCTGAGGAACAGAGGGCTCCCTAATCATCTTTGTTCACAGTGCAACCCTTGTTCCTCACCTTCTGTCCAGGAGAGACATTAACTGGGGGCAAAGTACTGCTAATTTACATTTGCACAATAAAGCCATGGCTTATAGGCACAGAAAAATCACCAATCCTGCACTTCATCCAGGCACAATCACTCCTCATGTTTCCAAATAAATCCCTCCTTGCTTTTCCTAAACAAAGGTTTTGTCCATGGTTACCAAAAATCCCTAAGACAGCTCTACTGAAGGGAGCAGCAGTGGCAGATGGTGGTACCAACAGCATCCAGGAGACCTCCAGCATTCACCCCACTGTCACCAGATCCTACCTCCAAGGAAGGAGAGACGTCAGTCTGCACAGTGCTTCCTCCACGGCTACTGCAAAAGGAGCTGTGCCGCTGAGAGCAGCAGTGAGAATTTTTAAGATAAAATTTAGTGAAGCAAGACTGTGCAAACACACTGACCTCCAAAAACCCTTCCACCACTGACGGAGCATCTGTTAGCAGTCTGACCAAGCCTACAGCTGAGAAACTTGGAGAGGTGAACTAAAAAGAACAAAAAGCCCCCAAGCCGAACAGCTGGAGATGACGCAACAAAATCCCATTTCCCCAGTTATTTGATCCTAAAAGTGGTCATTGAAAACTAGCCTGGAACAGTACATCCTGCTCTGGCCACCTTCCCAGCACAGTGCATCACATCTAGCAGTCAGGAAGTAAAACCTCTGCGATAGAAAAATACTATTGGAGGCATCCTTCCCCCGGTAAGGGCACGGAATCGCTTTTATTCTTTACACACCATCACCGGCACACGGGGAACGGATGGGCAGCGGGGAAATCAAAGACCTCATACACCAGCAGACCAAAGAACCAAACTGCATGAAACAAGAAAAGACAACAAACCCCAGGAGGAAGAGGGTGGAAAGGGGAGGTGCAGAGAGAGTCAAAGAAATGCAATTATTAGACAGAAGCCATAAATCAGCAGCTCTTTGTGGACTATAGGAAAGAGGACAATACTGAAATGCCAGCAGATTAACCCCGGTGCCTGCTGAAGGGCACCGAGACTGCCTCTGACTTGACAAACTTTGAGAGGAGCCTCAGCTGACAACTAACACAGCAGAGCTTTCCCAATATGTATGTTCCTTTCTTTACTCTTTGCTCTTTATGGCTTTGGTCTAATAGAAATAAAAGCTAAGAGAAAACTCAATGCTTTGGGTTTTTTTGTTGGCAGTGACTAAGGAAAACCATGCAGTCAGGTAACATGAACGGAAATCCATCCTGAAGAAGCACAATCAAGCTCCTTAGGAAAATAAAGAATAGTTATTATTTCAGATGATGTTAAGCAGTCTAAATTCCTTTCATCCACAAAGGCAGAAAGGAGGGGAAAAAAACCCCGAAAATCATCATTTTAACACAGATGGATCTATGACACGGCAGACGAATGAGAAACCAAGGTGCACAACAAGGAGACACGCGCATGAAATCCACCCATGGCATAACGCCATCGAGAACACACCTGGGAGGAAAGTACTGACAGTACCCTCTCTGACGGACCATTTAAAATAAGTTTCCTCTTGCTTTCCAAGAAAACGACAACACTTACCTTCCTGCGTGCACAACCAGTATAAGATGGGGTGGTGGGGGGGTTGTTTTTACAGAGGCAGATCCCCCTTTTAGAGCTCCCAGCTGAATACCTTGCTCATGCTGACAAGAACAAGCATCGCTTCATCAAGGCTGTATTTACAATCCACCATTAAAAAAATAAAAATAAAATACAAACGCAGCTATCTCTACTATCAGTTACGATTAATCTTATCACTAGCTGGCATTTCTACTGCATCCCTGGCCATTACGGAGACAACGTTATTTGCTATTACTTGTTTCATGTCCCTTCGTCTGGTTCGAACACACCAGCCGGTTGCTAGGGCTATGCTGTTCACTTTTCAGTAGGTGGAGATTTTTTATTTTTATTTTTGAATGACATACAAACCCTCCGGCTACAGTGCTAGTGAAGATGTATTCCAAACGGCTTGCAGAGAAAACAAAACGCTGCCCTGCAAATAAATCCAAGGAAAGCTAGAAAAAAACACAAGGGGTTTTGAGAATGGGAACTGCAGTCTGCTGGATGCAAACAGGAAAGCTGCCTGAATATGGATTTCAAAATCAGATATTTAATTAAGATGGCAGACTTTAAAAAAAAAAAAAGTGCTTACACATTTTACATATGTAGGAAATTACAGTTTCCCCACCCAGAGGCTGTCTTGTTCCTAGACCAAACAACACACAGATAGGCATCTAGAGGCAACATCTTCAAGCCTTTTTTTTTTTTTTTTTTTTTTTTTTNTTTTTTTTTTTTTTTTATTATTTTGAGGTGGTCTTATTCTGGACATCCACCTGCAAAACACACCATGCTTTAAAACCCTGGGGTTCGCAGGGCTGAGGAGAATCAGCTGCCAGCTAGCAGGTCCAAAGGACACACCGTGCCCCACGTGCAACCTTCCTCTCCAGGGAAGGGCAGGGGCTGGCCTTTCGTCCCACTCGCCTTCCTCATCGTGCACGTGCTCTGCAAACGCTCAGCGTTTGGAAAGAAAGCATCAGCCACAGATTATTTTTATGATATGATGCAATAAGATGGATGACTTCAGCTTCCCAGCTCTCCCATTCCCACATAACACTCCTTAAATCAGGAAATTTTGATACACAGGAAGGAAAAATCTTGATTAGGGTTTGTTCCCGCGATCTGGAGAGAATAAAAAAGGACCGTCCCAAGAGCAGGCTGTTACCCCAGAGCAGTCTACCACAAAAATGCAATGAGAAAGCTAACGAACTACAGACATCTTTTACAGGGAAGCTGGAGGCAGAGAACCTGCTTCACAGCAAAAGTAAGACCCCGAATTTCACCTTGCTGTCAAAATTAACGTCCCTGCATTCTCGGTCCTACACGTATGAGACGACTGCTAGAGGTCTGAAGCATCTTCTGGATTTGTCTCTCTTGCCTCGCAATGCCGAAACAATACATCCTCATCCTTAGCAATTAATTTTACAAGGTAAATCTCTATTTCATGAACATAAATGCAATTTCAGACACATTATTACATCTATTTGTGCTTTTTCTGGCTGGCCAGAAGAGAGACATGAACACACAGAGACTTAATTGCAAAATACATTTCAATCACAAATAAAATGGGCTTCAAATGAATTCAGTCTACATCTCTGGCACAAGTTCTCATGGGATGTTTTGAAGATACTCAACTATAACGCCACCAGTCAGTAGCATTTAACACTTAATAATGAATATATTCAGCTAATTTACACTAGGAGTCATTAACATTTCTTTTAACATAAAAAAAGACTCCATTTCATACAGTCCAGGCCTGAAAGAAAAAACTAAAAAAGAAAATGGATCCTCACTGAATATATTGCTCTGGTGTTTTGCAAGAGAAGAACAAATGAAATTCAGGAAGTAAAATTAGGAACGCTGGAAATATCTTAACGGGAGTAATGTAGAGAAATATCTTAGCACGAGGCAGGGACAGGAAACTAGTTAAGTCCCAAACATGCTTTGAGCCGTGTAATGCAGACATTGCCCCCCTTCCCTGAGGAGAGGCCCTGCATGGAGTTGGGTTCCTCTGCTCAGGTCCATCCTGGGCACGGAGACACCTCCCTGGCAGCTCCTCCCAGCAGGCACCCGTGCTCTCTTGCCCCACCATGGCTGAACAGCCGTTACACACAGGTCGAAGCAAGGAGGCCTGGTGACACGTCCTCTGGCTGGTCCTTCCGTGTGTAAGTCCTCCATTTCGTGAGGACGGCTATGAGGAGCCCCGTTCCCACAGTGGGAGCCCAGTAGGACCTGGCTCAGGGCTCCTCCAGCCTGCAGGGTCAGCACCCTCCGAGAGCCTAACGCTCAGCCGTGCAAAATGGATAAACATTATTATGAATAAAACCCAACCCAAACGTCAGCAAAGGCTTACTTAAACTGATAATGTCTATTTATGTTCATATACATAAATAAATTTCTTCTTGAATTTGCTGAACTCTAGTCAATGACATCAAAGCAATACTGTTCTCGTATTACGCAGGACTACAAAAAAGCAACAAAACATCCCTTTGTTCTCTAACTCTAGATCCTTTCTTTGTTCCCTGAATTTCATTATTTTTTATTATACAACAAAAATTATTTATTTCCTTTAACTGATAAAAATGAATGGAAGCACACTGAGGCTGAAAGCCTATCCCACAGTACGTAAGAAATGTCTTGAGATAAAAGGTATCAAGCCATAGAAAAGACTTAAAAGTATTTTAAGAGCATAAAGCACAAAAGTCCTTCCAAGATATAATTGTTTACACCTGGGAAAAACTTACCTCAAATCACGCAACAACTTTTGTTACCAACCAGCTTAGTCGCATTCTGCACTTTGGCTTAAAATTTGTTAAACGCATTAGTCGTGATGCAAAAGCTAAGCCTTGACAAGATAAGCGTCCTTCAGATACTTTGACAGAGATGTATACACGGCAAACAGCTTATATAAAAATGCAAAGTCTCTGAGTCAAGGTTTATGGCTTCATATCCAACCACAAAACAAACCATTTATTTTCCTCTGCAGTACTGAAATCATTCTGGTTGCTTATCTCTGCTACCCTGTTCTTCAGCAGCCCTTTTTTTGGTTGTTGTTGTAATTGAAAGGAATTTAAAAAACACAGCAGGTGACAGGTCACGTTGTTTTGTGATGCACCAGCGAGCTCTGTGATCACAGCAGAGGCAGCCAGAGCAGCAGTACCTTACCTGCAAAGCCGCCGTGTAATGCAAATACCTGCCTGCAAACACTCTTCAGACTCACTTTCACTCTTTACTCACAAGTAATCCAAGGTCAAATGGAGGCTTGCAAAAAAAACCCCTACAGAGGTACTTCACTCTAGGCTGCTCGTGTTTTACTCGTTAACTATTTAGTAAATGCCTTCAACTACTCACCTTAGGGAGGCTGAGAAATCAATATGTTATTTTCTCACATGTTTTGCTTGGATCCACTGATTAGAAAAACAATTGAGATATTCATTCCCCACTCCGACACTGCTAATGCAAGCAAGGAAATACCTCGCATTCCCCAGCAACATGTTATTGACAGGCTGTGGCCACACAGGCTACAAAACAAAAGAGGCACTGTTGGGTAAGAGTCCAAAAGGTAGTTCTTCAAAATACCTTAAGGACCATCAAATCCTGAGCACAGACCCACATTTAGATCTGATTTCATAGCTCGTGTTGCTTTCTTTTAATGGGCTGGATCCAAAGATCAAATTCACAAACTTCCAGATTTGAAAGGGTTTGGCTTTAGATTTTGGACCTTCAGGTCCAGGAGTTTCCAGATCCACAGTTTTAGTGTTGTCACTGCACAAAGCAAAAGTAGAGGGCACACACCATCAAAAGCCCAGAAAGTAAATAAAAATATTTAGCTTGAACAGTATTTTCATATGTCTCTATAAAAAACAACAGGAAAACTAATACCTTATAATTCCACAGCATCAACTGTTACATAGGGAAGATTTGCATATAAAGTCCCAGCATTACATCCTATCTGTCTGCCTCTGATTTTGCTATCTCAAGATGTACTTTTCAGGAGGAATGTGTAAAAGAAGAGCGTGATATCTGAAGTACATACTTTGTGTGTGAGGATACCTCTGCTTTTTAAAGACTCATGATATCTGAGAACTTGAGGTTGCCAATACCACCATCGCACCACTGATACACCAACAATCCATGATAGAGCATGATTTTCCATCTCTCTCCTCTTGGTGTTTTAAAAATTAAGCAGGGTAAAATTCAACATGGTTTGAGGACTTTTTTTTTTTCCCCTTTCCCACACGTAATAGAACAGGACTGAATTTTAAAGAGAAAAATATAGGGGGAATAAGTGAAAAATAACAAATTGTAGGCCAATTTTCACTCTAGTTTTCTCTTGCTCACCTGAAAAACACACAGACCTTTTGATTTTCTTTTCTCCTAAACTAAAGCCCTTTGCCAATAGTTCACGCTGGAGCTTTGCCAACAGCTTATGTTTAGGTAGTACAACTTGGGAATCTGAGAGTCTACATCAAGATAACCCGCTTTAGGCAGCACGTGACTTTAATCAGTATTAAAAATGGATGCTAACTTTGAGATTCCCGAAATTTTAGATGTAAGTACTGTGCGCTTCAAAACACAGACTTTAAATTTTGAATTAGTTCTCAGCTTTGAAAAGGCCCAAGCAGTTCACGGGCAAAACACATTCTGAAACATGCTTGTTTGTTCTCATTGACGAGAAAGCAAAGGTGCACATAGTCACCTCTGTGTTTTGACAACTGCCATGCGTGCTATGCCATTGCCAGCCAGAGCAGCCACAGACGAAGACCCTGCAGAGCAATGCACCACCCAGCTTAGAACAGGGAGAGGCCTCCTGCCCAGGGAGTGTGGCCCTGCTGTGATGCTCTCCCCCATCCCCTGGGGACCATCCTCTCCTTCCTCTGGGACACCGCCTGTGTTTGCTGCCCAGCTCCAGAGCTGCTCGTTCAAGCCCAGGGTGAAGAAAAGGCACTCACAGACACGGCTTTTTCCCAGCACCGCCCTTCCCACACTCTCAACCAGCTTCTGTCCCCCACGTCCCTTCCCAGGACACAACCTCCAGTCGCTAGGACAACACAGGCCCAAGTCTGATAACCAGGGATTTGGGTAACGCTGGAGTAAGCAAAGCTTTTTTATTTTTTTTTTCAGCCGGGGGGCAGAGGGCTGTTGATTTTGTCTTGCTTTTTCAACACCAAAGTTTCAGTGCCAAGAGATGAAGGACAAAAGCTGTGTGCTCTCAGCTCAAGAAAAGGGTCCTTTTCTCTTGTCTTCCGAATGCTGCACCAGGAGAGTAGCAAGCATACAAACCTCCCAGAAAAACCCCATTAGTACAGTGTAACTCTAAATAGCCATATGCTGTCTGCACCGCTGCCTAACTCTCGGCGTTGCTTGGCTGGGGAGCAATGTGTCCTGCCTACCCTTGGGCCAACCTCGCTTCTCAGCATAAAGGCAATTTTGCAGCTAGGACACAGAATCCAGCTTTCCTGCCCACTCCTTTTTCATGAAAGTCCACAGTTGGTTCTCCAGGATAGAGATGTCTTCTCCATCCCGTCTCAACCTCTCCTCCTCTTGTCAGACTGGCACCTCCTCACCACCCCTTGCAGAAAGATGTTTTCATGCCCTGGTACCCTTTGACTGCCAGCATCACCCAAGACTAAAAAGCTCAATGGAGCAGGAGCTGAGCTGTGCCCGGGGCTCAGAGGAGCTCACAAGAGAAAGACACCAGTGCTAGGGGAATGGAAACAATGCTGGCATGGGCTGGAGGGCTACACAGATAATACAGCCATGGGGTACGGGTGATACTGAAGGGCAGGAGGGCTTTTCACCAGCAAGGTGGAGGGAGGCAACAGGTCAGCATCAAGCCTGAGCTGTCACCTCTGCAGGAACAGAGCATGAAACAAACCTGGTCCTGGCCCTACTGTCTTCCCCTTCTTCTGCAGCAGCAATAGGGAAGCTGGGAAGAAAGGAGACGGCAGAGGAAAAGGTGACTTCTTTCTGCTTCTTCTCCAGTAAGGAAGACTGATCTAGGGATGGAAGGCAGCAAGCAGCCACCCTCCATCCCACGGCCAAGCCTCTGCGCATATGTTGGAGGGGGAAATATCCCACCCATCACCCATGGCCTCATCAGCAAGATGCGCAGAGAGTGCCAGCTTTACAATAGAGGAAGATGCAGCTCATGAGATGAGCTTAGCAGCCAGAAACTTAAGACGTACTTGCATCAATGCATGTGTTTGATGCCCAGCTGGGAACAGAATTCCAGCTGCTACAAACCCACCTAGATTTCTGTAGGATAACAAGGTTACTGAGACTGAGTTTACTTGCTACAGATGATCTGCTAAGTGTGAAACAATATTTTTTTATTATGTAGAACAATGCAAAATGCCTGTTTCATTAGATACAGCAATAAACTGTGGTTTATTACTGACCTTACAGTAGGCTGCCTTTAGCAGACAGGGCTATAACGCACTAAAATGGAGAATACGATAACTTTTGAGAGTGGTACAAGGAAGTTTACAATCCAGTTGCAGCAGTACAGTGCGAATACACCTATAAACCACTTGGGTTTGGGTACTCAGAGCAGTACAACTGAAGCAAGGGGTTGCAAAGCTTTCTCAGGCAACAGGATAGCAGTGGATGGGTTAGCACACAGCACCCCGTGCTGCCCAGGCCAGCGGTGCCATGATCCAAGTCAACGAGTCTGAAGCAAACTTAGGCATGGCTAAATCACACTACAACAATAATGTAGAAATACTGTCCTGTGCAGGAGCTGAATTGTCCCTCCCCATTATTAAGTATCTGCAATGTAATTAAGCCAGTTTACAACTCTGATATGCCAGTCAGGTCTACAGACTCTGCTGGAAAGCCAGTTTTACACCATAAACCTTGCAATATCCAATTTCTCCCAAAACTTGAGATCTCACAGAGAAGTAATTCCACTAGGATCTTGGTTTTCATTAAGAAAGAAAAAAATATTATTGGGCCACATAATTGCTGAAGGAAGTTTGATGTGATCTGAGAATATCCTGAAAGCTTAAACACAGGAAGCCCCTTATTTGACATGTAATAGGAAGGCATAGAAGGGATGTGGATGGGGGAAAGCAGGATCACCTGACTTTTTTTTTTTTTTTGGTCTGCAATACAGAAAAAAAAACCAGCTTAGGCTGCTTAACTGTATCCCTTCCCTCAACCTACAGATGTAATTTAAATAAAGCTTCAAAACAATACAAGTAATTTAACAGTATTTTAATTAAAAGTTGTTTTTATAACATAAAAAGACCAAAAGTAACCTCACTGCTGTTTCATAGTTGTACTGGGAGAAAGTGGTTCTTGTGTAACTTCATAGTTTTCTAACTTTCCGAAGCCCCACTGTAACACAAGATAGCAAGGATGGAACAATACATCTAGGATTTAAAGCTCCGCCTAGCCCATGATTTATACACATCTAATTAGCTCCTCCTGCGCATACACCCACCCACCCCTGAGCTCTGGGAATTGCTAGTATAACTCTTGCAATTAAAACCTTCGATGCCAAAATCCTTGTTTGCCAAAAGGAACAACAACAACCCTCTCCTCCAGCACAGCTGGGCATGTTTTTACAGGAGTGGATGCCCAACTGTAAAAAAGCTCAGATCCAAGATCTGAACTCTCCCAAAGTTCAAGATATTTATTAGAAATCTGTAATCCAGCACTTAGTTGCCTCCCAAGGCCCACCATGGCCCTAGTCCAGCAGAGCAACCGATGCAAATCAGAAGTTCCAGGAGCTTTACACAATGCGGTTTTATTTGGCCATATCCAGGGGTCTCTGCTGGACATGGGGTAACAGTACTGAACAAGTCTTACACTGTAGCAGTGTTCTGCTGCGGTTTCCCTGTCAGAGACCACATTAACTTCTTACTGCGTCACAGACATTGGCAACACAGACAGAGGGGGTGATGAACTGCTCTCCTGCCATGATGTGAAATCAAAATTAGTACAGAACAGTTCAATGCATGCTGACTAGCAACACTCATAATGTTTTGGATGAATTAATGACCCTTAATATTTCCATACAAATGTTCCTCTGAATACATAATCTCAAGATAAAACTTCAAAAACCTCGAGGGATCAGATACACTTTTAATGTTACATTTCTTTGAAGTATCTTCCCTTTGTATTTCAACAACACTTCAAAGTTTTCCTACTTACATACAAATCAAATTAGACACCTGATGCTAAAGGAAGCAGACATTGAAAGTGTTTCACACTTTCCCAACCTTCGGGTGGGGAAGGAAGACTCAGTCTTGTGGAAAGGTATGTATTAACTATACATCAATTGTCACTCTACCAGCTAGCCAAGGAGGAGCTCTTCATGTATCAAAGGTCAAACAGCAGCAGGGTACAGCCCCAGTCCCACCTGTGGCTGAAGAACCTCGTCCCAAAGAACAACACAGGTTTAACCTGTAGGATGCAAATAGTCTTGCTGACATCAAGAGGGAATTTGTGATCAATGGAAGTGCCCAGTCCACGAAGGCCACAGGAGGAAGGATGTTGTTCGTGGGAAAAACAAAGGTCCACCGGCACTGTCAAAGCCCTTATTAAGTTTAATAGGGGTCAGTTGATCATCTTCAATGGTTTTCTTCAGAGGCAAGGAGCAGAACTCAAGAGGACTCCCAAAACACTGCAAAAGTTGCCAGTGAAAGGCAGTGGCTGGCAAGATGTACCAGGTCTTTGTGCCTCAACCAAGGACCTCACTGGACCAGTCGAGAAAGGAAGGTCCTAGAAATTGTCTTCTATTACCATGCCAAAAAAAACCCAAACACCAAAAACCCACCCCAAATAAACTGAAGCAAACAAATCATTATATTTTCTTATCATCACCACGAACTAGCAGCTTCCTCAGCAAACCATGTGAACATCTGGGGCCAAATCCTTCATGGTATACATGGAGGCTCAGGAGCTACCTGGAGATAAGTCTCGCTTGTTCTCAAACACTAAAGAAGTTTTAAAAGGTTGACTCTTGCTTCATACATAATAGATCTATAAAAATAACTATGTTAAAACTATTGCCCCTGTATTTCCCTTTGTTGGGGCTGACTATTTGTCATGCGCTTACTGAGCCATCACTGGAGGGACTGTTTCGGGGGGGTTATATTTAGCTCTGAAGCACTGCAGATTTTGTTTCCCTGGCTAAAGTTAGGACGGGATCCTCCCTTAGAGGAGGATCTTACTCTGCTGAAGGGAAAGAAAGCACTGAGACAGACTAGCGTGGGCTTGCAGAAGACACTGGTGATGCCAAGGCCCCAACTAATGATGACCCTGCTGCTTAAAAAGGGAAAAGTAAATCCAAAACTGGCAAGAATGTTTACACGTAGAATAGACCTACAGCTTCAGCCCTGTTTAGGAAAAGAAACATTGCTTATTTCAGGATGTAAATCATCATACATCTTCATGCAGGGGTCCTGTCATCGCATGGCTTCTCTCGGGGACAGCTCATCATTTACTTATCACTATACAGTAACAGCCTGCAGCAGAGGCATTTAAGCAGCTACGTGAGGTTGCCTCTTCAGTCACCAGACAGAAATGGGGGAAGCCCCAGATCACAAGTGTGCTGAAGTGCTCACAGAAAGGTCCACTGCTGCACCCATCCCCTCCTGCAGCACTACAAAACCCCTACGGTAACTACCTTCCTTACAGCACGAAACTCTGCCGCTTATGTAGACGGATTCATCTACTTCAAGGTTTTGCTGGCAAGATATAACTACCATGATATTTTACTTTGCAGAGGTTCAGGTCTTGTTGATAAACTCTGTTACTTTTGCAAATGAATTACTATGCATCAATCAGCATGAGTGTGCTCACTCCCAGTATACTACAGTTTTGCAAGTACCAAAGTACTTTGGAAATACGGTGTTACTGAAATAACACTGTTATTAGCAGGTTTCTAGCAAAGTCCAAAAAGCAAGACTACAAGAAAGCTCTAGCTGCTTAAACGCTACAACACAAGGACTTCTCTAGGACAAACTTCTAAGACCAGCCACTGCAACTGTGCGCTCAATTTTACATAAGCTGGGTGCTCCTGCAATTCACTACATGCTTCAACTGCTTCACCCAGGGAAACAGTCTTACTTGATCGCTAAAGATAAATACTGTGTGCAAATAAGCTACAAGTCCAACAGGAAGCCCTGCTGAAGCTTGTGGAAATCTAGATAAGTACACGGAGCACTTGCATGTAACTCAGTGCAAGATTACTGCTGTTAAAGCCTTACAAAATATATTGCCATTATATTGTATTTCATTAACAATAATTTCCCCTGATTGGAAAATGCCTTACCTTAAAAAGTGGCTGAAATTTTAAAAGAAATATTTCCTTCTCATTTTCTGAGGGTAAGATTTATTGCAATACAAGCTGAGTGGAAAATACGGATGGATAATATTAAACTTGTTGCCTTAAATATAAGTTTATTAGAAGTGCCAAAGTAGTGCTTTCAAAAATGGAACAACATGCTCTACACAACTACTCCTGCTGTTTTAGACCTTACCCAGCAGATTATCTTCGAATCTCACCACTTTTCCAACTCCAGTTTTGAAGCTGAAGTAAAGAATCTTTGACAGAAGCCCAACTCCTTCATGTTGTGAGGTGAGAGAAAAGGAAAACATCCAGAATAACTTTCAATTCTATGAAAAACCTTAAAAAACTACTGTCCAACATGGCAGATCCTTCAGAAAGCCGTGGTCTCATTTCTTCATAAATTTTTGGAAGAAAGTCCACCTGGTCATACATTTAACAATGTATAAGAGCAATCACCACTCCAGTTTATCTCAATTTTGATTCAACATCCAACATTAAAATAACAGATTTCACAAATACATTCAGAAAAAGAAGAAGAAAAGAAAAATAAAAAGGCCAGGAACAGGTATCTCTGTGTGGTAACAACCAGATCTCTGAAAGTGGAGGTATCCGAGTCATGCCAGTGGCCTTTGGGATTTGGTTTTTGCCCTTTATTAAAATTTCTGACAGTTCCAAATAGCAAGTTCTTGTTTCCTGCAAATGTCTCAAGGATCATAAATGCATTCAGGCCTCTCATAGTATTTTAATGAAATATCAGTTCCTGCTCCTCTACTTGACTTGCAGGCAAAATCTGCCATTTTAAGGAGATAATCTTAAGCAGCTTTCCGAGAAATGTCAAGAATACTAAACTGCCATTTCTGTGCTCTGGTTTCAGGTTTTTTTCCCTCCCTTAATATACTATTTAAATTGCCTTTAAAAAGAAAGTGGAGCGCTATCCAAGATGAAGTAGTGTGAAGTGATGTGCTGTATTTTACAGACTGCAAGACCTGAATCAGTACTAATTAAAAGCCTTCAAAACAGTAGGAGTTTAATTCCCTGTGTTGCATTACTGTGTCTAAAAAAAGACTTAGAAAAATAAAGTGAACAAGACCACTACTTAAATGGCATCTCATTTTTCTAAACCAAGCCTCAGCTCTCAGTGAAACAAGTGCTGATGTTCAGTCACACTTGCGACATTTTCGTGCCCATTTCAAAGCTTCTGCAAACCCACTTTAGTGTTATTCAGGCAAAAGTTGCTTATGATTTATCGAAACGTCTTTGTTTAAAGAGAAGAAACCTTAACTTGCTGTTGCTACACTGCAATACCAACTCTGTCCACAGCGCTGGGGAGCATTCCCCGTTCTGGTCAGACTCTTCCAACTCAGCACAGCCAAGGACAGACCCCAGGCCAAATCCTGCATTGATGCTGCAGGAGTTCTGGCTGCAGCAGTAGTCTTACTGGGGAAAGACACCCCCAGCGTTTGGAAAGTTTCTTTGCAAAGACTGACTTTGTCTGTGTTCCCTTGCGGCTTACAATCGGGCAGGGCTAGACGGCTTATGCTGCCCACACCGCCTACCTACTGAACCAGGAGGAAAAAGACCCAGAGGATGTCCAGGTTTCAGAAATAGGTGACCCAGCAGTGGAAGGGCTAGGTCAACATCAAAGAGGTAACCTTCCATGGAGGGAAGTGATTTAGCACATGAGTGTGTACTCGGCTGGGAAGAGGCAGGTCTGAGTAAGGTACCTAGGACATCCCCAACACCATGTGCCCCAAAGGCAGCCTGCTGAGTAAATAGGTAACGAAGCTAAACTGATCCCACCATGTGCCTGGGGGCCTTGGGAGAAGACATTTAGCATTGACCCTACAGTGAGTGACCAGCAAGGGGACTTGTGCCCAGAGGGCAGCGCTCTGGCTACCAGGGCTGCCCTGGGAGCTTGCAGGACGAAGGAGGGAAACAAACAGACCCTGGGACAGAGGACTTCAAGCCTGAAACCAGTACTGAGAAGGCACGTCGAGACAGCTGCGATACTCCTTCCAGCTAGAGGAAACATTTTCACACGGTGACGGGCGAGTTCCCACGCCACGGGCACTCCTTGGGCTGTACTCAGCAGCGCTCCTGGTTGCTGAGACCACCTGCTCTGTATTTACACAACATCTCGCACTGCAGCAGCCTGACCCAAGGCTCTCCTGGTACTACACTACTGTGGTCCAAGGCAGGAAACTTCTAGCTTAGGTGGGGACAACAATTTTGAACATCTAACACAGCAGTCTGCAAACTCAAAGGATAGGTCTACACTGTGAAAAATACATTCGTTTCCTAATTCCAGCTGCCAAACTCAAGAGAGCTAACCTGACCGAAGACAGACATAAAGATTAAGTAAATTGGACGTTCAATCAAAAGAAACAGCTTAGCTAAACCAGTCACCCTGAAGGGCTTAGGTTAAAAGTTGCTCACCTGAGCTGCGACTCCTGTTACTCTGGTCTTCGTTGCTCTTTTAACGGGTTAGCCTACCTGACTAGAGCACGTGTTCATCTACCTGTGCAGAATTCTCACCAGTGAGAACTTCTCACTCATGGGAACTTCACACCAGTAGGGAAAAAGACAGTGCTCCACAGGGAAATAGCATCCAGGAATCTCAAGCACAGCTCCACACTGCTACTAAGGCCACACTTAGTGCGGATGGATATTCAACTTGTGACTGAGCAATCACTATCTCATAAGTAATCAACACTATACCTGTCTGCAAATCTCAAGCAATTCATCTTCAAATCATTTAAAACTGGGCACAGTATGGGGGAAAGAAGAATCAAGTGTTATTTCCAATTAACACCAGAAAATAATACAGTGCTCTTCTGAAGTAAGAAAATATCAAGTAACAATAAAAAAAAGAGAAACACTCCTGGCACACATGCACACCAAAATACACATGGCACCACAAGGACATCTCCAGTATCTCTGCAACAGCAGCCTGTGCTTGGAGGTTTCTTGTCCAAAGAACTGTGACCCAGCCTGGCGCTCCTTTGCTTGCAAGATCTGATGAGATCCCAAGAAGCTGGTGTGGCTGCAGGCCAGCAACCTTGTGCTGTGCCGTGCTCCAAGAGCCATATGCAAATGCCTAATGACAGTAACATGACTGCACATGTTTCCTCTCCTGTTTTAATACCAGCAAGGCTCCAAACTTGTTGTAGATAATACAGGAGATAGCAACTCAGCCATACCTCAGTGCTCCACAGTGTGGATTATGGCATTCTCTACAGCTTCATAATGCACTATAAATTATACACAACATACACTCTTAATAACACAAACCTCAGAACTGTCTACATATTTTGCGGTAGCAGAAATTAACAGAAGTTGACAACTAATCAGACAGTAGAAGCATTAAAAGAGACAGCCCTAGTCCACTACTGCTATTTGTTGCAAATATACACAGTTTCTTGCTGTCATAACTGACTACACTAACAGTTTCTTCTCACGTAGCAATGTTGTTGGGCTTCTCTTTCCCACCCTTCCAACAGGTAGTTATTTCAGTTGCTCGAAGCAGCACTGCCCCTACCTTTAGTGACAGGGGATTATCACTGGCTGACAACACCCCACTGAACATGGAAGTATACCTTAATAGCACACCCAGACACCAAGAAACCCCTTGGCACCAGACATCTGATCCAGACAAGCACTTGCAGGAACTATCCAGAGGACACGATACCACATTTGTGCTTGGCTGCACACATCACTCCTAATTCTCTGCCCAGAGCACTGCAGCGCAGCTGGTAGAGGTTCTGTGGATGGGAGCACAGCTGCAAAAAAGGTCCCTAAATGAAATGATGAGATAGGCTATAAGGGAGCCGGAACATGCAAGGAAGGGCAAGGCTACCTACTCTAGATACTCACAGGATGCAAAGGTCTTAACTTCCAACAGCGTCCAAAACTGCAAGGGAAGCAATAAACAGTAGCAAATTGTACCGAGAAGGACCAGAAACAGAGGGAGGAAAGGGAAGGAAAGGCAGCAATACTGGAAATCCGTGCCAAGGTCTTGGATGGAAAAGCACTAAACCCACAAAGAAGCTCCTGCGAGCACTAGCAAGCTGGCAATTGCAGACTGCTTTTGCTCTGTTGCCAGACTATTTTGGGGCTGAGACACTGACAGTCAACAAGGTTCTCCCCCAAATAGCTAGAGACGTGGCAGAGAGTGGCATCCCTCACCTATCAGACTTTCATCTCATGCTGGGAGCTGGGAACAGATACAAAGGGGACCAGAGCCACCGTAAGCTCAGTTTTGGTTTTCCCAGCAATGCTGCAATACCTGATACGACACATAACCCTATTTTCTCTCCGCACATGGACAGAGATGGTTGTTTGCTGCCCGGGTGGCAGAACCACCACGGCTGCTTTACCACTGCCATCGCCTGGTGGACGTCAGGCAGAACGCCACCCAGGGTGCATCAACTCTTGACCGCTCGGCATCAAGCCAAGCGGGCAAACCAGCCAAAACGCCCCTGGCGCAGAGCCTTGTGAGCGCAGCCAGGACCGGTTGCCCAGTCCCACAGCAGAGTTGAACTTTCCAAATATTTTGAACAGCTCCTTATCAGCAAAGCAGCTTTACACCAGCTCAGCATTTCACGGTGTTTATAATCTGGTCCCCTTAAATTGGATTGACAACCTAGCCTGAAATAGAGACAGTCGCTCTGTCGGCACAGGATCTTTTCAGCAAGACCCACCCAGCCTGAGATCAGCAAGTTGCGTAAGCCCACATTTGACGACAAGCACGCTCCTAATGCTACTGAAGTCCACAGTACTGGGAACATGTTTTAACACTGGCTGCCTGTTTGATTAAGTGACCAAAGCAGGACCTCAAAATACAGATCCTGTCAGCTTTGTGCAACCTGTGCCTGCTTTCCCTAACACCAGCCCTCTGTTATAAGGTCCACAGTAAAATACCAGCTCTCCTCACCTTGACTGAATTCAGTCCATCAGCTGCCAGACATAACCTGTGCCACAAACCGAACACGAGCAAGTCTCCACAAGCATCGTGATCATTGGTGGCTACAACCTTCCTTCCTTCTCCACTTAGAGGCACTACCAGAGCACAGCCACACTGGCGGTGGGTGGGAGGGCAGAAAGGTGTTTGGGCCCAAGGGAAATACTGAAGTTACAAAATTCAAATCAAGTCTGCAACGAAGACATGCTCTCTTCCAATACGGATCTTGCTCCAGATCACTCTGGTTCAGTGTGACACCACCATCGCACAGATAAGCAGTTTCTTTACTGAGGTATTTCTAGGTAAAACTTACTCAAGGTTATATAGAACCACTGTGACCCATAAGCTTGCCTCCACACAGAAAACAAAACAAAAAATACTCAGTGAATCAGGGCAAACAAGCGCTGCTCTATTGTATGAGAGAGCTCAGACGGTGGGAGAGCAGGCTGTGCCTGCAGAAGAGAACGAACCAGGGACCAGCTCCACCAAAGCATCTGCGAGGAAGCTCACCCACCTGCCAGCACACAGAGAGCAACTCAGCTAAAAGTTAACAGCCTTTGCCACTTGTGGTGAGGAGCAAAACACTGGCCACTCAGTCATCAACCTGCAGGGACAGCCTGCAATATTAGTTGTGTTAGTTTATCAGGTACTGATTATTATTAGCTATTGATGCTTATATGATTATTAGTTTCATTGCTGTTATTTGAAAACAGCTGCTAAGGGCATGAGAAAAGGAACCTCCTTCAGGTGTAGGATGGTTGGCTTGGTTAAGTGAGGAAGGTGTTTCGGATGTCCGAGCTCTTGGATGATGCTCACCAGCAAGGATGACTCTGCTCCCAAAATGCACATCTTGTCCTCATCAGTGGCACTCACTGAAGGTCCCTAAGGAACAACTTCATCTCCCTCAAACCAGTGGTTTGGTGGTGGGGGATAAGCCTAAGTCCCTACTGCTTTATGTACCTCGAATGAGTGTGCACTGTACTGCTCAGGGGGGAGGAAAAAGTAGAAAGGGCGTTTCCCAACTTACCCTCTCATTACACACCTCAGTACAGGTATACCAGAGGAGAATCAGGCCATCAGAAAAAAACAAAGGTAAGAGAAAATACGGCAATCATTGTGCTATCATAATGAAACAGAGTGAATTCTCTGCCCTTACCATTACATTAAACACTAGATGATTCAATTGAATTTGATCTCCCCTCATGAGGCAAGGCTATTTCCTCTCCTGCTTTCTCAGAGTAACTCAGATTTGCCTGTGTCCTATTTTTGGTATCTAAATTAAGAATATTGCTCATAACCAGATTATATGGCATTTATTCTGAAGAGTAAGAGATACTGATACAGCTAAAAATTCAATATAAACACCCTGTGGATGTAAGCCATGACATTTATATACCAGATTAATAAGCACTAAGAGGAATTTCTGATGTAGGGCACATGACCCCCCCTTCATTTCAAAAGCAATTATTTTAATACCATGATTTCAAAGTGTGACATGTCCTTGAAAATGCTTGCAGACAGACAGCTTTATCAGAAAAGCTTCCAAATCCTGAAAAAGACAATTTCAGGTGCACCTCTGGTTTCAAGATAAGAGAACATCTGGGAATGAGTGTCTGTGCTGGCCAGCAGATAAGCAGGCTGAGACAAACATCAATTTTTTTGCAGTATGGATCTGAGCCTCCCTTGGACAAATGGAAGGCAAGGGGAGATCTGACAAAGAACTTCTGCTTCAGCCCACCTCTACTTGTAACCAACACCACTCGTGCTGCCGTTGCTGCCAGCAGGGCATCGCTCCATCCCCAGTCCACACTCCCAGCAGGTTTCTGGAGAGGTCTCGCTGCTCAGAGCGGCCCTTGCCTTTCACACCTTTTCGCCTACTGCTTTTCCAGATACCTCAACTTGGAAGCTACTGCCTTGTTATCTTCAGAGGGCCAGCTTATAGCTTTAACCACAAAAGGGAACACAGCCAGGCTCCCTGGTTATCACTTGTCAAACCTGGTCAGCATCAATTCAGTCTTTCGCAAACAGGAGAAATGGAGAACTGGCCAATTTGTTATAAGGAGAGCTGAAAAGATGACAACAGCTGGTTTTCCATTCAAGACCTTAAAAGTTCCCAGCACTTTCTGACAGCAGTTTGATGCCCCAAGGCAAAA
>RSEF01000001.1:83542710-83602702 GCA_003993805.1 Himantopus leucocephalus | reverse complement strand
AAAAAAGGCCTCATCCAAGCCCCTCTGGGCAGGAGCCGTCCGCACACCTGGGCCATCACTTCCCAGGCCAGGGATGCCCCAGCTTGTCCCAAGGGAAGGCACACGCCTGCTGGCATCCTGAGCACCCCACAGCACAACACACCTTCCTCCTGAAGCAGCAGCTGAGGTGGCTTCCCTTAAACATCGACTCATACCGCTTAATTTTGCGATCAAAGAGCATCACCTGTCCTGCTAATCCTAGCCATTTCCCAAAGCCATCCGAAATCCCGGAGTCACATTACTACAGATGTACTACACCAAGTAAAACTGTAAGAAAGGGGGCAACAAGAAGTCCAGATATCATGCAAAGTTTGCATGTGATGGTGTGGGGATTCAGGCGGTTGGGCAGGCAGGTTTAACATGGAAGTTGCAAATTTAAGATCTTAAAAGTGAAAAAATACTCTGTGTTCCCTTATGTTATTTCAGAACGGAATTTCTTAGTTATACCAATAAAACTGGGGAGGGTAGTAATCAAGTTCACAATGGGGAACTGCCTGGCTCAGGTACCCACCCCAGTACCTGCCCCCTATTTCCCTCTGGCCATGATCACCTTCTGGCTGCCATCTCCCACTTCTTCCTTCCTTCCACTCAACCTGATGTCCCCTCTCCCACCACCCTTTTCCCTCACTTGATACTTTCCTACTCTCTTGAGTGCCCACAATGTTTGTGATTTGCAATCAACCTGTAATACATGACAGCTTCTCCCTTCTCTTTGTTGGTTGCAAACAGTTAGGAAGAAGCATGGGAAAAGGGAAAAAAAAAAAAATCCCAAACAACCCTGCCCTCAGTTCTCGTTCTTGGCACAACTGCAGCCACAAACAGGTGATGGCAGGAAAAGCCCTCTTCGGTCCTTGAGTCAATGGTGCTCCAAGGAGCAGTCACCACACGGGGCCAGGCGCAGCATCCAACTCTCAAGGCTCTGACGAACAGAAGGACATGCAATTCTTCTCACAGCTGAGAAGTTACCTGAATTTTGGTGAATTTGCACTGGGGGGGGGAAAGGAGAAGGAAGAAGTATCCAGATAGTCACGTAGCTCCCTCCCTCTCTTAATTTCAAATACTTAAGTAACACGCAGAGATACTAAAGTATCTCCAAAAAATTCCTTGATAAGGGTATTGGCATGATCTGAGCAACTTGCCCTGAACACATTCTTGGAAGCACTCACCACTTTTGCATGCATTACCTCAAAAAAATTACAAAACACAGAATTAAAAAAAATAAACACAACAAAACAGCCCAGGGCAAACACACAGCTCCCCACATGCTGAGCTGCTGAGGTTTCTTCTAAGCAGCTGAAACCAAAGTCCAGTGAGAGAAGTTGTCAGATGACAAAGGAGAGACACAAAGACCCCACCACAAATGCTCACACCCTGGAAGTAGTGCGTGAAAGCCTGCATGCCAGCTGCTTTGCACTTAACTGCAGTAAAGTCTAGGTCCCAACCCATCCCTGAGGGCTCCCCAAGCCCAGCAAGGGAAAAACATCCAGATTCGTGAAAAGCCACATTCAACTCCTCAAAGAATCAGCTGACAAGTAATCAGCAATTTGGGTATCATGAGAAACATGATGAAACTGGAGCCCCGTGAGCATGCTGTGGCTCAGGACAGCTCTGCTCAACACTGGAAGGGAGCACATACCAACGAGGTATCAGCTACATAAAAGATTCATAGGAAAAGAAAAAAAAAAATACTGGCTATGATACCTTGGTGCTACACTGTCCATTGTTGAAGGTCTCATCTGAGTTATGAGGATATCTGTCCCACTCATCAGAAACAGAAATAGAAATATAAACTTGGAGTTAAATCTTGATCACCTAAAAAAGGCTCAGCAAAGTTTTGCATCCCCAGATAAAGTGCATGGCTGAAGACAGCTGCTTTCTCCACCACTTTCACTAGCAGGGCACGCCCAGAAAAAAGTTAAGTCATGCAAGATTTTCACCAGAAAGTTTATCAAACAAGGCATCTGAAGCCAACCAGAAGGTGGCCAGGGAACCTCTGAGAACCTGCGGAGAAGCAGCCAAGGGATTTTCCAAAGATGAAGAAATTCTTCGTGTGACTTTTGTGCTCCACTGCATCAAGCCACTTTTCACCAAGCAGATTATCTGTCATCCCCAAGAGGGCTAAACTGTTCTAATGCTGCCCAGTGCTCCAAAGCACCTTTGTAAATAGCCAAAATTCCTGAAAAATATACGTTTTAACTAACTTTGAACAAGCAGTCAACAATATTGTTACCATGACTTTCTCTGTAAGAGTTCATAATTCCACAATTCACTGCTTATGGCATTCACCTTTTCTATATGGCATGCAACGCAACACAACACATTTCAGGGTCTTCTCAGTTAATTAAGCCGCTATAAATCAAACCCTATAGCCTAGTGCAGTTGTATAAAATTATTTCTGCAAATGAAGTAATCCCAGACACCACTCTGAGCCCGTGAGGGTAAAAAAAAAAAATCCTACCGTGGCATGTGGTGGATGAGACAAGAAGGATTAGCTTCTATATATGCCATGTGCTAACACAGTCCCCATTTAGGATGGCTCACTTTTCCCTTCTCAGTCAGATGGAAAACAAGACGGGGAAAAAATATTTCCAAATACTACAGAAAAAGTTTCCCCTGCTACTGGTTCAAGGGGGAAAAGGAGGGAAGGAGCGGAGAGATCCCCCAGCCAGCAGTGAGCAACACCCTCCCCTCCCCAACAGCCATAACCCCATTTACATGCTGCTTCGCCTTTATAAACCCCAGACAATTCCTCGCCTACCTCCAACCACACACTGAGAAGTGATAACCACATCAGTAAGTTAGACAATGTATTTAAAAACAAACACCAAAAAACCACCACCACCAAAATCCACTTAACTAAATTGTTAACAAGATTAGGCAAGAATATTAGAGATAAACAGCTCTCCCTTTCCTTTTGTCGTCCACTGGAATCAAACTTTCCTTCCTCCTCCCCACCCCCCCACCCCCTCGCCCCTTCTTTAGTTTAAAAAAGAAAGAGGTGCAGTACTGTTCTGGTACAAGTCAGGGAGCAGGGAACTCAAGTTGATTTTGTTTGTCCTTTCACAGCTTAAGGTCACTTGACTTCTTGTTCACTTCCCCCATCTGTAAAATGGGGCAAATAATAATGAGAAACTACTACACAGTGTTACAGAAATTATTTAATTCATAGCTGTATAGTTCTTTGAAGATGCAAACAAAGTGCCAAGCACTATTACTAGATGGTGAAATGATATCTTTTCTCCCCCAAGCTATACAGAGAAAGAAAAAAGCCATGCAAACAGCCAACTGTATTCCTAATGAGATGCAATACTCAGAAAGTGGGACATCTTAAAACAGATTGGACAATCTTCTTCCAGCTCACAAAGATTATTCCCAATATGTAAACCTCACAGGATTATAAATGCAAGAGAAGAAACATATCATTTGACCAGGTTTCTGTAGACAAAATAAGTTAGTCTAAATAAACAAGGAACATGTACATTCTCAGTCTTGAAGAGAGCAAAAAGAATTTCTCAAAGAAGTAAGGGAAGAAATTAAATTAGGTTTGAAAGCTTTGTGGGGTATGAATTTATGTTTTCTGAATATAAAGCAACTGTCAGGACTGGGAAAGTCAATTAAATAAAAAGGACAGGATGGGAGGGAGGCAGGGAAATGCAGTGTACAACAGAGAGGTCACATGCTAGATAAACGGGGCCATACGCTAACTATTTACAGATAAATACAACTCCCTCTCTCTCTGCAGAGATTTATGTATATTAGAGAGCCACCATTATTATCGTGGGTGAGCATGACATTGTTACATTAACGTTACCCAAACCACATCACATAAAATGTGAAGAACAAAAGCGTGATAACATACTGCTTTCTGCAAGCAGCAATATTGCCTCTCACAAGAAAGGGAGGAAAAAACAACCTGAAAAATCCTGCCTCCTTCCATCCCCACCACCACCTGCCGGGGCTGCGCTCTCCTTCCCAATCCCCTCCAGTCCGAGGATCATTGCTCAGCTGACAGGCTCACTTGGGACAGGAGCTGCCATTCGCACAAGAGAAAAGTTTACTCAAAAATAAATAAATAGATCTGTGGCTTTAACTTTTACCAAACCCAGCAGCAAATTAGATCAAAACTGACTTTTGATCAGTATCCCCATGTCATTTAATGCCCTAATACTGCTCAGAAAACGTACTGGATTATGGCAGGGGAAGGTCTGGGCAAGGGGAAGGCACTACATTTCCTACAAATGAGGAATCTTACCTTGCACTGGACCCTTTGCTGTGCAGCAGTCTCAGGTAGCACATCAACATGAAGGCAATACCCCCGCCCTACGCACCCTGAAGCTGCGGCAGTGTGAGCTGTGCCGTGCCCCACGCCTGCCCCACTCCCGTGCCCTGGCGGGGCTCTGCCCCACGCCTGCCCCGGCACGCACAACACAGCCCCTCTGCTCCAGCAGCCAGGCAGGAACGGGGCTGGGGGCAGCCTGGGGACACCCTCCCGCACCCCAACCGCAGGCAGTGTTACGCCTCCCATAAACACGCAGAGCAGCCACAGGCTCTGGGGAAATGTTTTAAATTATTACTATTTTGAGCCCATTTCAGTTTAGCACAACTATTAAAAGCCCAAGAAAAGCTGTGTGTGGGCTGGACCCTGCAGGACAAGTTAGCAAGTGCTAATAAATGCAGTAATGAGACGCACACAGAAGTAGCCTTGTACTTCTTTCCCTCCCATATTCAATGTGACATTGGGAAGAGAAAAAAAACCAAAACTAATTTTTGCCTTTTGCACACAGGGTGGACTGGACATGTGCTATTTCAGTACTGCATGTGCATGATCCGTCTCAGCTTTGGACATCCAGACAATCTGCTGCCACCACACGCAGACTTTAACTCAAAGCAGTCCCAAAAACTGGTGTAGCGAGGGGAAGAGGTACCTGAAAACCTGCACAGATTTTGCTAGGAAAGAGCAGCAGCCACAGGAAGTATGATTGAATCTGGCTACATGGACATAGCTGAGTTTCTGTGTCTTCACAGCACCACACTAAAGCGGCTCTGTCTGCTAAGGCTTATTTTAAAATCCTTATTTAGCTTTTCTGGATTATCTATACACGCTGCCTTACTGTGTGCCATAGCTGTATTGTCAGCACCATGTTTAACACAGTGCTTGCTAGAGAGGGAACAACGGGATGGGAATCCGTACTTCCACAGCTAAACTGAGGCAGCAGGCAGAGGCAGAGAAACACCACTCGAAAAACATCAGCGCATTTCGTGTGGCAAGACTGGAGCTCAGACATCTGGGCTGAACTTGGGGCAACACAAGGAGAAAGCCCGTGTTCCTCCCCCTGCCTGGGCGAAGCAGACAGCAGCCTGAAACACAGCCCACTGCTCCTGTCAGTGCTGAGTCAGGCATGGAGATTTCTTGCCACCTTGTTAAGAGAGGCTCTTATTTATTTGTTTAATGGCGAAAGCAAGCAGCAGCTGGAGAAATCAGCTCCAGCTTTCCAGACCAATTGCTGAGGGCAAGGGGTCTGACTCAAACAGCATGCCTCCAAATACCAGAAACACGCCAGTAGCGGAGCTACAGGAACGGAGAAAGGAGGACTGAGCACCTGCTACTACACAGCCTGGGATGGATGGGCACAGACACGCATCCCTTCCCAGGAGCAACAGCACAAGTGACAGGGAAAACAAAGCAGATTTAGGTCCCTAAACTTCTGTTGCTCCTGGGGAGGGGAAACCAGCACAGCATCTGGAGAGCAAAGAGGTAGAGACTTCCAGCAAAGGCAAGACATTTGCACGGTGACGCCAACAGATTGAAAGTCTCCAAGCACACATCCAGCAGACCGCGGCTGCCAGCCAACGTCGGACTTCTAACGATGTTTTTACAGCCACGATCGTCTCAAATCCAGCTGAAGTGCAGGGCCAGCTGGAGTGTAATTCCAGCAACTCCGATAAGCAGCAATAAAACTGAAGAAATGTGACCAGGACGGGAGACAATAGATGATAACTGCTCCTGGAGCCAGCAGACCTCTGATTAAAAACCCAGGCAATCAAAGCATTTGGCACTGGAGTTCAGGGTTCCTGACAAACAGGGAACACCACCAACTTCTTTCCAGCTCCAGTGCGAGACCCCAGGCAGCCTGTGAATCCCAGAGAGAGCTCACACACAGTGATTTACTGTGGGAAGGGTCAGAGATCCAAGAAGAGGTGCTCCAAAGGTTATGGAGAGGGAAAGGGAGTGAACGAAGGGAAGTAACATCTCAAATGAGACACCAGTCCTTGCATGCTGTGGGCCTGCAGTGCAGCTAAGGATGCAGGATAGCACTAGGGAGCAGCAACAACCAAAGCCAGGAGAGCCCCAAGCCCTTGGTGGCAGCACACCAGTGGACCCAGGCAGCAGAGGACATGCTTGCTGCCCTTTCCAGAGCCCAATGACTGTCAGCAAACCTGTGGGTGCAAGGCAAGCGCCCCCCTTGGGTCGCAGGCTGTTAAACATTGTGAGGAACAGCAGCCACCATTGACCATATCAGCTGCCCCCACTGCGGTGCAGGGAACATCAGGGTGTATGGGCAGCAGCTGCACGTGGGGTGCAGGAGAACAGGAGGGGGACCCAGCCCCCCTATGCAGAAAGCATAGACAAAAAGGCAACAAGTCCCAGCTGGAGGGGGGAGACAGCCTTACAAAGCATGAAGACAGCAGTCGAGAAGAACCCCAGTACAGCTGTGGGACAGAGGCTGACAGGTGACATCGGTAGACTTTCAGGGGCCCTGGACAGGTGAACAAATAAGTGACCAGAGCATTGCATACATGCATCACAGGAATGGAGGTATGCTTGCTTCTCCAGCGGGCTAACACACACCACCCCTCAGAGGGGACAGCACAAACAAATACCGCGCTCCTCATCCAGTTGATAAGACAAGGATGAGGGCTTCAGAGACAAGAGCAGTTGGAGGGCAGCAAGCCAAGACAAAGGATGCAGCATACTAGTAGACGTGGGTCTTGGCAAGCATTTGTATAGACTATGAAACAGAGCAACAACAGGAGTCAGAAGGAGAGACTCAGCAAGCAGCCAGGACCTCAGCGGTGGTGTTACGGTGTGCGAACATCCCAGCCATGGGGAGCATGGCTGAAGTGCAGATGCAGCAACTAGACCCAGCTCTCCACACGAAGAGCCAGTTGGAATTTAGAATGCTAAGTCATGCTAAATCATACTGTAATATCCAAAACAAAGTAGATGAGGGATAACCATTCCCAGGACAAGATTGCCAGCTCCAACATGCACTAGGCTACTTGGATCAAATCAGTCTAGACTGAATGCAAAATGCTGCTCCTTGAAGTCAACTAAACTAGGCCATTTCCAAGGGGTAACACAACAGATAGTCTATTTTCTTGAATGTGTTTTCACATAAACTTGCCCCAGTAATCTGAAAGCTCTTGGCAGTTTCTCTGCACACTGCCATAGACCTGCCAAGTCAGATTAATTGCACACGCACAGCGCGGTTGCAGCATGCAGGCATGGCAAGTCCAGTGGGCCTCCTACTGGAGCACTGGCACTGCCTGAGACCGTCATATGCTACAGAACAGCTCCAGTGGTCATCGCAGTTTTATTTCTTGGATAATCAAAATGTACTTCATTACTCTGCCACAGTCCGTATGTTAACTCCAAAGTCACTGCCTCTAAAATGTGGAATCTAAACAGCAGTTCAGACTGTGCTAAGTGATGGCTATGCTTTAAAAAATACCAAATAAATGGATGTCTATACAAGCAGAAGCAGCATGACATTATTCTACAACTCCTGCTGGAAGCTGTACACAGCATAATTTTAATGCCATTTGAAATAAAAGCCTAAAGAAGCTGTTGTGCAAGCTATCAAGCAAACAACAGATATGTAGATATTAGAGACATCAGTGATGCAGCGAGTTAGATTACTCACCCAGGGGAGCAGACTTAACGCTGATCTCCACCGTCACTCTTCAGCCAGTACCACTGATCCATATAAACTTCTGACACTGGAGAGAGAGAAATAAATAATTTAATTAATCACTACAAAGTCTGAGGCGACTTAACAGTGATATCTCAGAAAACTTTATCATCAAGTGACACAGGATACAGGAAGCACAGCAGATGATGTATATAACAGCACTAAAAAAAAGCCAATACCACGAGATTAAAGGATGACAACTGATTTACAAAGGGGAAATGAGCTTGTTTATTCCAAATAATTCCCAGCAACATTATCTCTCAGTATTTCTACATTACACGGTTGGCCTGTGCCTGCCCTCCACCTCCCCAGCTGATCACACATGTATAACACAAAACGAAGATGATGAATGATCCTTGCAAAGGCTTCCTTCTCACTATTGCGACCTTCAAAAATCCCAACCAGGCACCCCACGGTGTTGAACATCTAGAGATCAGAGCGCAAAGCGAAGCCAGTGGAAGTCAGAGCAGCCCATAGCACTGAACCAATCCTACAGCTCGTTCCCAACAGCTATTCCTGAGTCTCTTTACCACGACTATTTTGGTATATCAAAGATGTTCTCTGTTCCTGTGGTTTGACAGAATGTTTTAGTCACGGATACTCCCATCTACAGATTGCGGTCAAAATAGGAGCTATTTGGTGTAGGAAGCTTGACAAAATTGTTCTGGGAGAAGCTTCTGGGTAAACTTTGAATTTGCAATGCAAAAGGGAAGTTTGAGGAATAAAACTCCAGACCAATAGCAAAAAGCTTCCAAGTCTACGATATTACACGAGCTCCCATTAGAAGAGACGTAAGAATCAGTAACTCATATATGAACGCCCAGTGAAATACGTCTGGCAGAGGGATTGAAACAACCAAGAACACTGCTGTGAAGGTACTGTGCATCACTCAGCAGACAGGCAATTCTTCTAGTTATGACTCCAGTGTACCCCCACCTGGGACACTGCACCAGCATGCCGAGATGCTGCTCTCTGAACAAAAATCACGCCAAGAACAAGAACAGATATTGCCAAGTTGACAGACATTTAAGACAAGCAAGCAACATGATCAGAAAGCAAAGAATCAGCTAAAAAAAAATTTTAGGGCTAAAGAGACACAAACTGACTAGTTGTTGACTTGGGGCAAAGACCAACTGCAAATACCCAGAAGGTGTAAACTAAAACAGAGAGAATTCAGCCCATGCATGACTGGGAGATGGGGAAGCAATTTCAGGTCTAGATGCTAAAAAGCTATAATAGATGGTCTTGGGACATGCAAATGATTGGGTGCTCACTGTTTCTCAGAGGAGTTTTTAAACTAGATTGGACAGAAACACCAGGAAAAAAAATTACACAGACCACAAACGACAGGGACATATGAGTCTGTGCAAGCAGACTCCATCACAGGACTGGGACCTCAGGCTATTGCAACAGAATAATTATGTACTGAGCCCTGTGCAATACAGGAAAAAAACATCTGTCAGATGGAAAAAGAGACAAAACGTGGTAGGCGGGGAAAAAAAAATATTTGAGGTTTCTATAAAGGGTACTGCAGAATGTCATGTATGAAGCTACAAAGCTAAGGGAAAAAAGTTAGTTAACAGTGTTATTTTAAGTCTACTTAAAGTAATACCAAGGGCTGAAATGGAAAACCTATAATTAGACAGGGCTTCTCCCCTTCATTCCAAATACTCAACTCCAGCTGAGCCAGGCGAGGCTCCCAAATTGACAGAATCTTTGGGATTCCCACTGCCTGGGCTGCCAGGACCCACAGGCAGCAGTCGGGCAGCAAGGAAGGAGATGTGGAGCCCAGCAGCTGTGGGATTTTGATGCTTTGCCCTGCTGCATGGGGCTGTCGCAGACGCTCTGCCCCTCTTGACACCCGCTTCAGAGGCAGTAAACAGTCCTGCCTCAATTTCCACCAGCACAGGAAAGTCCTGGCAGCTTTTCAGAACAAAGCTCCCTCCTGGTCCTGCCAGGTCCGTCTCCCTCCATCGATGCCGCCTTTAAGGACGGGAGAGTCACGCTCCCCATGAGTGATGATCTCTGATCGATTTGCTCTTCCTGGAGTATGGTGCCTGCAGCACCGCAGCTATTCCCGAGCCTCTCTACCATGACTATTTTGGTAAATCAAAGATGTTCTTTGTTACTGTGGTTTGACAGAAAGTTTAGTCATTTCCTTCTCACCAGAGTCAGAGTTACACACACACAGCCCACACCTCGGGCAAGCTGTACGGCCGCTCGCTATCTAATGAGGAAGAGAACACTTGCATGCAATTTCTCAAAAGAGAATGAACTGCCTTAGACCCTACCTTGTGTGCCGTCACCAGAAGGATTCGGTTTGTTTCAAAGGCTGCTAGGGAAGTGGTCTGCATTTCCTGTCCCCCCACTTCCTTCCTTCCTCAAACTCAATTTAATTTTGACTAATGAACTTCCCCAGAAATCTCAGACTCCATCTAATCCTACAGCCAAGGAAACCTCTCTTGCACATCCTCACGTCTGAAGACTGTTTTCAAAAGTAATTCCTATAGGGCTGGCTGTGATGTTGACCCCAGTGTTTCTCCTGGCTGAATAGGGCAGGGGATGCAGAGATCCAAGGGGCTTTACCCTGCGACCTGCATTAGGCTGCCAGGAAGGCCGGCAGACCCTGGGGAAAGTCTGGAGCTCAGGGACGCTGGGTGGAAACTGGGAATTGTTGGACTTCTGGGAAAGGGTGGAGTTTTTCTGGTTTAGCTGGAAGGGTAAATTATCATCCAAGAATGGCAACTGAGGGAATAGCTGTTCTTGCATCACACACGATAAATGTACCACGAAGCCCCGATCAGAGGGCGCACAGGCATCCAGGCGTCTGGGGGGTGGGGGTTCTCCAGCCTCGATAGCAAGAGCTAAGCTTTCCACCAAGTTCAATCTAAGTTCAATTTCAGTATCAAAAAAAAAACCAAACCACCCAACCTCCCAGAAAACCACACTCATAATCAAGAGTGAATTTTTAGCAATGATCATTTAAGAAGTGCAGGACTAGGCAAACCAGGTGAGATAAAAGTTAATTGGGTTTTTGCCTCCATACAGAGGACAACACAAAATATAGATGCCCTGGAGGAACCTTTCCAGTATCCCCAGGAAAACACAGTACTACAAGACAAACATAAAGAAGGACAAAAGAAAAGAGAGGTGCATGATGTGAAAATTTTTCTTCTTTCCACACCATAATCTCTTAACCAGGAAGAAAACACAAATCCTAATCCTACAACCTTGCGTGTTCAGCACTAATATTTTACCTTGTCAAGTCAAAGGTTTTCTACAATAGCCACCCATTTCTTTTTCATGTTCAAAAAGCACATTTGCATGCAACCACACGCTGTATGAATTTACACAGGATATAACCCTATGCCTAAAGACCTGAAAAATTCACACATTGCACTGTGTTTAGGGCTTAAGAAGAAAGCTGCAGCACTATTTCGTTGCTTTTTGTTTACCAGAAGCTTTGTTTCAGGAACACTTTTGGAAGAACACAAGAGTACTGCAAGCAAAATAATCTGGTTTATGTCTGTTCTTTACTAGATAAAAATAAAGATCTGCTTGGCCTAAACATTTCTGATCAAGAAGAGAAGGGCTTTGAGTTACAAGATCCGAAAGAGCCCCTCCTCTCTACTAAAAGCTAAAAGATGACTCTGTAACATGGGACCCAAGTAGTCACAGCCCAATTCAAATTACTCCTCCTTCCCACACACTTGCTTCATGTCTGCGTGTTTGTGTTTCAATTAAAAAGCTACTACGACATTCTTCCTACATTTTTAAAAGAAAACGGGGCTCCACATTCCACAGGCAACAGGACTCAAAGAAATTTGTGTTTAAATATCTCCCACCACCCCCTCCAACCCTAAGGCACTCCACCGGCTATACACAAGCTTCCTGCACACACGGATGCCTGAACCAAACGCGAAGGCCAGCCCTGCTCGATTACCAGCCTTTGTAATGGGACCGTTTACACCTTGAGGACACGGTCAGACTGGTGGGCAAGTCATCCGGGCAACGGACTTTCAGCACCAAGAAATCACACGGGAAGGAGGGAGCTGGGCAGGAGGGCTGCAGCTGCCAAGGACAGCATCAGCCGGCCAGGACAGCTCAGCCTGCCGCAGGGGACAGCACAGAAGGTGGTCACCACAGCTTCCCAGGCAGGGAGTGTTTCTTGAAATTCATAGTGAAGGTTCAGACAAGCCACTCTGCCCCGCGATGGAAGCAGAACGCTGCCCGTAACACTGACAGCTCAAAGCCAGCACGGTTGCCTCTCCAGGAAACATCTGACAACAGCCGGTGCCTCCCCGGCGCTCGGTAGCTCCGCACACATCCTGACCTCTCATCCCTTCTGATCGGGGATGCGAAAGCCTCTGCTTTCTCAAGGCTTGGATCTCTTCTGACAGCCACCCCTTTCCGCAGCTTGGCTGCCAGGAAAACAGGCAGCAAGAAGCCTCGTCTGCCCACCCCTCGTCTGCTCCTCAGGGCAACAAAACATGAGCGAGTGCTCTCCTCCTTCCAGTGACCCTCCACCCGCGATCACGACGCCTCTTCCCGAAAGCCCAGTGCACTGGCAGGAGCTCAGCCAAGCCGTGGCTTCACGCAAGCGTACAGGGAGGCTCCCACACAGACACAGCTCCTTCTTGTCGAGGCATGCACAGGCGTCTCTGCAATCTCGTTATTCAGCTTCCCCCAGATCTATATATATTAGAAGTTACTTTTGCAGAACTTGGCCACACACTTTCAGCCTTTCCACAGTAATATCTAGCTCAGCCTGGGCATTACAAAGCATATTTTTAAAAAAAAAAAAAAAAAAAGGTTACATTGAGAAGGTTCTTGCCTGAAAAGCATATTTGATGCTTGTGAACTCTGGCTTCAGTCTGTGTTAATAGACCATTTTTCCTTCTATTTTTTTTTCTTCTCTTTAAAGAATGAATTCAATAGCTACCAGATATAACTTGACTCAAAAATTTATGAAGGAAAATTAATAACATGTATATTTCCAAGAAAGTCACCAATGCAGGCTGACCGCGTCCAGTTATATTGCCCTGGAAAAGTGGGTGGAGGATTTAAAGCCAAGAAGCAAAGCAATGAAGAAACACTCATAGTTTGAATGATCTGGTGACCTAATGATTTTCCATCGCAAAAGTCATTGATGCATGTCTTTTATTTTGGTATGCTAAGGATGCAATTTTTTGTAAAAGGCCTTTGGGCACAGGCTGGTTTGAACCTGAATGGAAGTAATCACGGCTACCACTTGAATACTTTCCCACATTTGTATACATCACTTATCCACACCAAGTATCTCCCACCAACACAATCTCTCTCACATTTAAATCACCTGTCCCTGGATACATTTTTCAGCTGCTGCAGACCACGTAACAGATTTCTTATTTACGATGGGACAGCCTAGCTACACTTAGAGAAACATGTAAAATACAGATGCGTCAGCCCTTATCTTTATTTTTTGTTTCTAGAAGGCTGCACAGCTTTTGACACAGACAAAAAACACACAGCATCCACATTAACAAACCAATCTGGTTTTGTATATTGCTACACTCACAGCTGAAACCCGAAACAGTACTTGTCCATCCTGTAAGTGCCAGCCTTGAGCTTAAAAACTAAGTTTCAATCCAAATCCAGGGGGGTCTGGCACACACAGAAACCTAAAGTGAAAACTAAAGGGACCTGAGCAAAACTAACCACATCATTAACTCCAGTGACTCAAGCAACTGGTATCTCATACAACATTTCCTACCACAAAACAGTACATTTGAACAATGTACAAGCACAAATGTCACTGAATCAACATATCAGCAATGGAAAATACAGACAACACAGCCAATTGCCACAGCAAAGAAACACTTTCTGGAAGCATAATAAAATACTACAAATAATCTCCTGAGTCAGAGAAGAATAACACCAGAAAGACCATTTAATGAAGTACTTGGAAGATCAGTAGCAAGAACAAACTGCAGAAGGTTTAAATAAAAGCTTTCAAATCACTAACTTAATCAGATTTTAAGTGAAACTAGACATGTTTTATGCAAGGAAAAAAATTATGACTAATCTATGACTAATTTCATATTAATCACTGAGTCGATCTCTGACTTGGAATGCCAATCCATGCATTTTCTGTCAGCTAGTGCTTTGTTTTAATTCAACGAGCCAAAGCAACAGGTTATATGCAGTTTATCATCTGTGAAAATACAGACATCAGTTGATGAGTGACTGAAGACATGGAGGATTATTTTATGAACTTAATTGAACATCTCATGCCCCCAGCGCCCATGTTATGGGATCAGTGTGAGAAGAAGTCTGTGCAATCAGATATGAGAGAATTCAGTCTCCTGGAAGACACTTTCCTTAGCACAAATTTGATACCACTGAATACTGGTCTTGTCAGTATTCTGCCTCTTTCATAGTTACGTCAAGTCTGCTGACACCAAGGTGACTAAAGCCACTGATCTTGTTAATCACTTGGCAAGCTGGAGCACACAGGGTGAACAGCCATCTTCAGGCATCACTTCTGTCCTTGTGTAAACACCAATAACTAGTCGGTGTCTCAAGCAGCCCTGGTTCTGGAACCCAAGAGGCTGCAAGACTTTTGTTAGAGGAGACTGCTTTTTTAGGGCGAGATGACCACAATGTGCTGTAACACTGCTATCACTAAACTAACACAAAAAGATTATTAAAGTGTTTTCTGTCTCACAGGCTCCAGTTTGGTCTTGCTCTTCTACACATGCAAAAGAGCAAAGAAAAGCCTCTTCTTGGATGGAGGTTTATGGGACACCTTCAGACTTGGCATGCTCCACCAAATGCAAAAGGTGCTGCTCTATCAGTGTTGTTCATCTTCTTAATCTGATTGGTGTTGCCACACACTGGTTTCTATCTTCCTCCCCAACTCCACTAGAAATAAGCACAAGACATTCCTTAACAAAAAGGGATTGGGCTCACACATAAGGTCTGCCATAACATTCTCCAGGAAGATGCCCACCCTTCAATTATCCTGAATTGTTATGGGCATCCTTCACTTTGAAGTTCAGTCACAGCAATGCTTTGCTATTCCTAGAAGGAACTTAAATAGCTCTAACACCACAAACCTATAAAATCCTGTTAGTGAGGCACGCACATCCAAACTCTGTGTTTCCAGAGCTGAGAAGTGAGGTGGAAGCTACTCAAACAGCAAAAACCAAAAGCGCTTACCAGGAAAAGGAACAAAATACATTATTTTTGTTGTCGTCATTGTTAAGAGGCAGCCAAAAGATTTTAGCTAAAAAAACCTAGAAATTAAGATCACATAACTAGATGCTTTGCCAACTTCACAAGTAAAAGTTTTATATGTTTATTTTGCTATTTCTCCTTGCAAACACTTCAGTTGTTTCAGCCCTTTTAAGTTGGTTACATGCTGATATACATGCACACAACAGGATTCAGCCATCGTGTTTTCATATGCACTGCAAATAATCCTGAAAATACCATTTCTACTAATCACATTGTTCCACACAGTTTTTAAAGCACATGATTGCAGAATAAAACCCTCACCACATATTTTTGGCCTGGATTCTAAAGGAAATTAAGTTTATGTGGTAGTGTTGTTTGTCAGTCCTCACCCTATTAAATTTTCAACTCGCTAGTCAATTTTGACCACATTTGGCAGAAGGCAAAGAGATCTGAATGGGTGTCACATTCTTACATCTTTGGGAGAAAGTAGTATGTAGGTAGAGGAGACACATCCAAATTAGCCTCACATGGAGTCAAACTCTGCTGCAAGAAGTCAACAATTCCCTGCTTTGGCCCAGCAGCCACGCCATCAGCATGTGCACGGGGGCACCCAGCGCACATGTTGACTCCTGTGTGGCCAACATGAGAGACACTGGAGAGAAACCACAGACCAAGCCAAAAGGGAGGGAAAAGATAATTTGGAGATAAGGAACAGCGAAAATGAAGAGGTCCAAAGAGAAGGATCACAGGTCATGGTGGACAGAAGGCCAACACACACAGGGGAAACAAAATTGTAAAGAACAAGGTTTTGTCAACTCTGCTGAGGGATAGTTGGTAGCAGACCTTTGCCATCTCCATGCCTACAAGCATGATAACGTCCCCTTCCTGCCCTCCTTCCACCCCCTGGAAAGCTTTCAACACACCATTCTCCCATCACATCCTGGGCTAGTTGTTTACAAGCTGTGCTTCATCTTCAGACACCCACAAATAATGATGGATGCTACTGCATCTACAAATGGACCATGCCTTCAGCTGGCAGACAGGACAGAGTAGCACAGCAGCAACTGAGCTCACGCTTGGGAAAGAGCTGGGGCAGGCTAGACCCACCTCAATCCACATGCTTCACAGCTGTAACAGAAAGTAAGATCCCTCTCCAGAACTGTCACCTACAAATTGCTGCGACCTTCCTCTTCATCCCAGGGAAGGAGAAATGCACACCGTATCCCACGAAGCTCTTGCTAGGGAATGGAAGCAACCCAGAGGCATTACTGAAACACGACTGAACAATGCTGTCTGTAAGCAGTACAAAGGGAACAAAAGTTTACGAGGCGAATCAAGATCACTTGCAACCTATGCAGGTTGTTTTTCCCCCAAGGAGCTCTCAGTATCACAAACCTGGACAGCTATTAGGGGATGAGAAGTACAATCAAATTATCCCTACTTCAGAAGAAGGGGAGGGCTAAGGGCCAGACACAAGCAATGACTACCCTGAGAGGTGCCAAGCAGCTGGGATGGGCAAGGGGAGCACCATGCAGAGCCAGAATGGGCATCCATCCCCAGCCACGGCTGAGCAACCCCAGGGCAAGTCCCACAGCCACTGGTGGCAAGTGAGGCTCGCCCCACTCCCTCTTTGTACTTAGCAGCTAGCGGATAGACAGCAGGAGGTTTTATTTGTCTTAGTTCTTAGAAACAAACGCTTCTGCACCATGAAAGCAAATGCAAACATCTCCTCCCTGCGCCCCCACAAGCTTTTCTGATTTAGTTTGATTTTATTCAAGAATCTTCTTTATAACCAACCTATTGCAGCACTTTATTCAAGGACTATGAAGGAAGGTTGCTGCTACCAGCATTAAATACCCTTTCACTAACAATTACAGTGCATTATCCTCAGAGGAAAAACTTCATTAGCTTTCAGTCTCTCTCCTTTAAAGAGGTCAGTGTCTTGCAACAACAGAAAAAACAGTTTTTTCTCTCAGGGAAAATACCAAGGATGCAGTTCAAGACACAGAAAAGATGCAGGCAGAGCACAAGACTCATGGGATAAACCATCACTTCAAGTTCAGACCAATTTACACAACAATTTATGAAGTCACCAGCACCAGCTTCCCCTCAAGCTCTCCATGGTCTTAATATGCAAACCATGTCTGCAATGGCAGCCCGCTTGTCAGAGGGTACTTTATCTAGCCCGCAGGCTCTGCGGGAAGCAAGGCTGGACAGCTACAGCCACCCAAACAGCTCCATCACTGCAGCAAATGCCCCAGGTCAAGAGCAACATGTGCCCTGATGGTAGCGTGGACAAGACACTTGTCCTGTCAGGAGCACTGGATCTGTCCTGTGATGAGGTGATGTCTCTCCAGCTGCGATAGTCTGGCTCCTCTTATTAATAGCAGGCTGCTGGCATCTATAGCCCAGGGCTCTGAGCCAAGCACTGCAGTGTGTGAAGAGCAAGGTGGCGAGGTTTATGGAATAGAGCTTTGAAACACTGGAGCTGGGAACAAGACAGAGCATGAGAATAAGAATAAACGTATCCAACAAAAACAATAAGCCTTAAATTACAATGAATTATGACTGACAAATGCATCATAGCAGAGCCTGAAACAGAGATGGGTGAGGTTATCTGACCCCAGAAAACAGTACTTTCACCTACGAGCCTTCTACTCAACTTGGTCCTATTAACTCTCTTACTTTATCCACCCAGTTTTCACCCTCATGGAAGAGCAAGCAGCCCTAACCACCATAGCAGCTAAGCAGAAACTAGTTCAGTGAAAGCTAGTTTCATACTTCACATGAAATATGAATAAATAAATATTTCACATTTAATTGGTTGGTTTGTTTTGTGGAAGGATGGTTGTTTATTTTTTTAAGGAAAGAGGCAAACTTGGCCTAGACTCCAAAACAGAAGTCAGATGTGAAAGAACTACTTACAAGATGCCGAGGGCAAACAAGTGCACCATAAAGTATGTCTTGCGTTGTATCTCTATTTAGAAATCACCTAATAATCATCTTTCCCATGGGGAACAGTTAATATTAGAAGCTGCATACATCCTACACAAGGATGTCTCTATTAAACATCCTACATAAGGATGTTCTTAGAATCCAGTAATTTCGCAAAACAGATTTTTAACTGCTGTGTAAAATCTGGGCCACAGCAAAAAGACTTCAATGTCACTTAATCTGATTATTTTCCACGACATAAACTGGGGAAAGGACCACCTTCATAAGCATATTCTGAGAGGTGGCGGAGCACGGGGAGACCCCATCCCCTGTGCAGAAGGGCTGGGCGAAACCTAAGACTTTCAGGGGAAGACTGCAGAGTCTGTCCCCTCAAGCCGTACCTAGGAACATGTGTTGCTGTCCCATGGAGGAGATCATGGATGCAATAGAGAAGGGAGAAGCAGGCAAGGTCTTTTCAGAGAAACTCACCATCATCTCTCTCCCTTTCTGCAATCCAACCCACCCCCTGTTACTGTACATGGTGATTTATTCTCATTAGAGCCCCCTCAACAGACAATATGAGAGATTATATCCTGACACCATCATTGAAGTAGAGAAAAGGCTTTCCGGTGACAGCATGTTTCTGCCTCAGTTCCTTTTATCCTGAAATATCCCCTAAGAATCCTATAAATTTGCAGACGAGGGAAAAATAGCCTCCCATACTTGACCAAATAGTAAAATACTGCTCCTGTTTTATCTACAGGGCAAGCTATCACTTGAAAAACATCAGGTGTTATGGGTATCATACAAAGGAATACATAAGAATACAGCTAAGTTGTTTTGAATTTCTACTCTAGTGCTTTCCAGTGGCTGCCTTAAGTGCTTTTGTGATCGTAAACAGTCAGTTGTTAAGATTTTCATTAGGAACAGGAGCCCTGCCCCAAAAAGAAGCAAAGGCCATTTTACTTTAATTTCCACAAAAAACCCCTAGCTACTGAGCTCCAACATAACTTCCACATCCCATTCATTCCTTGTTTACCATCTTGTGCACCGTAAACGGAGTTAACAAGTCTATCATTGAACCATCAGCATCCTGGGGGCTTGTCACCGGGGAAAACATTTTACTGTAACAACCACCAGCACAAGAGGGTCACCTCACTAAACAGTCCAGGAGAAGGCGAGCCATACTGTTACTTCTGTATAACTTGTCAAGGTAACCCCTTAGGTATAGCACATCTCTAACCCCAGTGAAGACAAGGTCTGGCAGATGTCAAACCTGCAGAGCACTGAATTTCAAAGAGGATAGAAGACAAGATGAGCATCAGACAGGACTACATAAAGGCAATGCTCTACAGAGGGTGATCTAGATGAACCAGAAGAACACGAGAAATGAAACACAGAGAAGAAACAGAGAAATTGGGAAGAGTTTGTATGAGCTGAGTGTGCAACACTGAACAGCCTGCCACACACAGAAACCAGCTAGCAATCTTCTGCAGAGAAACGCGTCTCAAGCACAGGGCTGCCAACATGCAACGCCACGTTCTTTTTCAATTCAGGATTTTTTCCCCTTCTTTACGCAAGCTGGGGACCCACGGGTTGAGAGATCACCTGCTGCAAGATGAAATTACTAAGACAGCTTACCGCAGGCCCTGCCAGGCTCATTAAACCACAGTAACCCTCACATACACAGCAGCAATGCATCTGGTGATAATGCATTTCCCCTTCCCACTTGCATCACCGTTTCTTACTCATTAGGGCAGTTATTATAATCTTTATATAGAATTCCTTTATGCAGCCTAATTTGCCAAGAAGTAATCGCTCTCCTCTTCCCCTGGTAATACAAATGAGACAGAGCTGTAAAGTGATTTCATTTGCCATTTATTCCATGGCTCTCCTTTCCAAGAGTTTCTTTCAGATGTTCTGTATGAAGCCAGATGCGTTGGGTCATTAGAAAAAGTCTCACAGAAACGCAATGTTTCATCAAGTTTTGTGTGGAAAAGATGAGTAATTTAGGAAGCTTTACATCTTTTGAGTTTACTTGGCATTTCTTACCAAAATAAATCCATGAACTTCCTTCCTTTAAAAAAAAAAAAAAAGCCTAGAGGGCATTGAAGAATTCAACTCTCCGCTCAGAGCAGGGTAAATGGAGTTTACCCGATGCTCAGAAAGACTCGCATCCATGTAAAACAAGCACAGGAAAGGACAGCATGACAGACACCCATACCACATGTAGCATAAAAGTGATGCAGATCTCGGTCTGCCTGGGCTCGCTTCACCCCCGGAGTCGCAGCAATGCTATCTGGTAATTACGCTGCAGTGTGGTCTGGCAAACCACAGGCTCCTGGCTTCAAGTTCAGGGCTCTGCTGCCAACTCATTCGGGGGCTCCAGCACATCTCTTTACCATATTGTCTCAGGCTTCCCTCAGGGAAAGCAAGAAAAGACAGCCTAAACCCAGAGCTGTTACTCTGTGCTAAGACTATGGTCCTGTGCATGCAATCCAAACTTTAAAGGCCAATCTCACTATAGCTTTTTCAACATTTTGTTGGACAATACATATTCCGGATGCTGAAAAGGTCACTGCTGAAATAATCACTGTCCTACACTGACTACCCCTCCCTACAAGCGAGTCTAAAATAGAGAATACAGATTTGTATCCCGCCTTCCCTGTACTTCAAGAGCGCTCACGACAGATTATTTTGCTTCTAGCTGGGTCCAAGTCCTTACTGAGCCCTCAAAATTTCTGTGAACGCTCACCAAGGAAGGGAAACCAAATCACTGGCTTGCAGCACCTCATGACACACAAACCTCGTTGCTTTAGCTGTTTAAAATCATTCAGCCCAAGCAAAGGAATAGGCTGTAGTTACAAACTCTGAACAGCAAAACCAGTACTATTTAAAAACAATTTTCTCCCTTTTGTCTTAAGGAGCAGAACAATTCAGACAGTCGGTATTTGCAAAAACCTCCTGCACACCTCTATGCTTCTGTGTTTCCAAACAGTCTTTCCACACTGCAGTGAGTTTTGTGTAATTACTAGCTAGGTACTGTGAAACTTAATTGTACTGTATTAACAATTAAGGTTTTGACTTCCTATCCAAGGGCTCTACTACTTTTAATTAAAATTGCACGTTGTAACATTGTTAAGACTATGCAAAACCAACACTGTGAAGTCAGCTTTAATAAATGCACAGGTAATTTTTGAGCCTCCATACAAGGATGCCGATACAGAGTTAAAAATAAGCTTTTTAGTACAGACAAAACCAACCAACCAAATACACAAGGGTCTGGGAAACAGTTTTGAAGGCTGAACTTCACATAATCCATCCTCAGTGTCTTTTCAAAGGATCAATGAGCCACTGCAAGTCTGCTCAGCTGCTTGGTTAAGTAGAACACTTTACAACAATGTTTTCCATCCGATTTGCAGAAGTTTGAGGACTGCAGCTGGGATTTTCCATAAGGCAACCATGCAAACTGAAGAGCCAAAATGAGGCATGACCCAACAGCGCTGTAAAGTCAAGAAAGTTAGAGAGCGTTGAACAAGATCAACAGGAGGGTTTGCTAACCCAGGCTAACACCAAGCATTTTCTCTGCCTAAACACAAAGGAGACGATTTTGATTCAAAGGGCACTTTTTACAGGGTTGTAGCACTGACTTAATGGAGCACCGCCTAAATATCCATCTCCTCAAGCCAAGGCTAGATTAGTCCCAGAGAGCCAAGTTCTGACGCTCGTACTTGCACATCATGAAAGCAGAGGGAGAAGGTGCCAGGCTACGGCTGAACCAATTTTGAATGTTTTCTGCATCCTTTCATGTCGATCACAGATCCTTTATAGTCGGAGTTGTGAAGACGCAGTCTAGTCACGAGCCCTGAGGGAGAACAATCCAGACATATGTGTACCCACTGATTCAGGGGCTGGAGCCGTTTGCTCCCATAAGCAGTTGCAATTAGCCCTGAGAAGGTCCAGAGGGGCAGGGTGGGGTGGGAAAAGGAAGGACGACTGAAGGAAGAGAGAGGGGCCGCATGGCCACCTGCAAGCCCTCCCCGAGGAGGCTGCCTCTAACCTGGGCTGGAAGGAGAGGCTCTCCCTGCCGCACGGCTAGGGCTGCGCAGCAGGCAGGCACATCTGGCAAGCAGCTCCCATGGGTGGTTGCCAGCGCCGGTGGGGCGAGATCATTCCGGGCCCGACAAGGCAGCAGGGAGCTCTGCCGCAACCCCTCGCCAGTCATCCCTCCAGCTTTGCTTGGTCTAAATTTGATGGGGCTGATCATCCAGGCGAATGCCTACATCAGTGCAAACTTAGAGCCCGATGTGGCATTATAGCTGCGACGGCTAGGAACCAATTTTGGCAAAGTGCTGGGCTTTCTGGAAAGCAGAGCCAGGAAAACGACAAATAAAGGCCCATATGATTTGTGTCACTGGTCCTCCCAGTAGCCATTTCATTACATCACTATTTTCCTAACAAATAAAGGTCAAACTATAATTTTTGTTATTTTAAATTCATAGTTTCTCTCAAATGAAAGGTATTGTTATGCCAGGAAAAAGAAAAAAGGAGACTTATCTACCCTACAGATACTGTAGCAAACTCAGTTCAGAAAGAAAAAAAAAAGAAACCATTGTTGCCCTGGTCTTTTTAAAAGGGAAAAAGCAGGGAACAAGAAGCCAAAATTATTAGCAGACCAAAGTAAAAAAAAAAAATTTTTGAAGAAAAAGAGCAGTAAGAGCCTTTATTCCCAGGAGATACTTTTAAAGAATTTAGGAAACTCCAAGCGATGCAGCTGTACTTCCTGTGACCTGCAGCGTTCAGTTTGGGAACACAAGGAAGGTCACTGCCTTGGAACAGCTCGGTACACCCACACCGCACACGCCGAACACTCAACTCAGAAATGCCTTACACCGGGGCAGAGAGACGAACTGAAAGATCCTGTGAGTGCAGTAGTGGAGGACTGCTGGTCTATGGAGCACTCCTGCAAAGGGCACCCGCTCAAACTTGTAGATGGTAGCAGGCTTCTCTCAGGACTCCTTCAGAGCAGAGTCTGCAGCAGCAATGGAAGACAGAAAAAGCGCTCTCACAACACACAGTTAAGAGAACACCAATATGCACGTGCTGTCCTCACTCCCAGCTTCAGCCAGGCTTGATATTTGTAATAGAGATATTACTAAGTAGTAAATTCAGTTCATGATGAACCACGCTGTATTAGCATGCTGCTTGCTATAAAAAGCATTTGGAAATGACACAAGCAGCTATACAAACAATACATTTTATAATGCACACACAGCCCGAGGAACATCACTTGATGTATTATTGATAGGCAGCCACTTCTGAGGCAAGACGGACTTTGAACAGCATTGCAGTGGGAGGTTAGGGTACAGAGAAAGAAAACGGCAGAACAAGAACGCTAAACCGCTGCAGGACTTAGATAAACAGACTAATTAGCAGAGTTTGTCTACATTGACAAATTAACTCAAGCCCTGCCCCTAGCTTGACCTCCCATCTACATCTTTAATTAGAGCATGGTGCTTTTAACTTTAGTTGGCAGGAGACACAGGTAAAAGTTTGATTAAGCACAGTTAAGCAATACCTAACCACCAGTGCAAGCGGGCAACACTCAGGGATCCCTCAGCTCTCCGAGTTTTCCCTGCTATTTTCCCCCTGCCACGCGCACAGTACACCACCATCATACCCTGTGGACAAACTGCGAAAGCAACAAAACTTTTTTATATATATTTTTATATATAAACATTTATACGTATATAATATATATTTATTTTAAAAGTTTAGTGCTATATATAAATACAGCAGAGCATTCAGACCCATTGGCATCCTGCAAGCACAGCTACTGCTATCCAGAGCAGTATCCTTCTCTCAAAGGATGCCCAAGATCGCTTAAGCTTGACTCATTCGAGAGGGGTCAGCTCTGCTGGGATACTCAGCTGGGACCACCTCTCCCCACGAGCTCTTCTCTTCGGCCACTCACCGGGGGAGAGGAGGCGATAGCACCATTCAGTATTTCAGGCGCACAAGCCCTTCATCGCTAGCAAGAGCCAGTATCGAGCTCATAGGCAAGACCGCCATGGGCTTAACTCAGTCCTGAAGGACATCTTGCTATCAGCAAGAAAAAAAAGGAGGCGAAGTTGCCGGTCCCTGTGGAATAGGAAAGGGAGGTAACAGTTATGCTTGCCTAGAGCAAGGAGGCATTTCACTCTGCATCAGGACCCCTTGAGTTGGAACCCTGCCAGAAAGCCCAAATAATAGCCCTTCTGCTCACAAAATCACTGCTGAATCTTGACTGTTTACAAGCTGTCTGGAACACAGTTTTACACACATTTAAAATACAATAGGGAAAAAGAAAATTCCCTCCTCCCATCACCCCAAGAAGATATTAAACCGATGCTTTGTCCGTTCTTGCTTTGACTGTTTTCCATTACTCAGTTCCCCACCAACTAAATGTTTTCTTCAAAACTGACAAATTTTAAAGTACTGGTTTCCTATATATATTTTTATACTCGCTCCCTGCACATGATATCACTGGAAACCTGCAAGTACTGCATGTGCACAGATGCTGAAGTTTTACTTTTACCTGGATTAAGTATCTGCATTGTTTCTCTGAATCATCCAGCTTGTGTCTCTTACAGGAAATTAAATTAACACAAAGCATCTTTTAATAATCATAAGAGCTCGCCGACAATTAAATTTGCAAAAAGACAGACCAGCATTCTGCGTTACAGTAGGTAGTTTATCAAGTGTTTTGACGGAAGATCTTGTTCAAAGCCTTGTCCAGAAATTTAACACCACCCCATACTATTCCAGCGATGCAGTCAATGAATAGAAAACAATGACAAGAGAACAGCCCAGCAACCGCTCGCTCTGTTTGCAGGCTAAGTTGCTTCAGAGTCTTAAAATCTGGAAGCCTCTGGGTATCAGCTAACGTAATCCAACTGAGCCGCAGCCAGGATCAACTCCGTGAAGGCAAGTTAATACTGATCTGTTTTATTCTGTTTTCCTAAAATGAAGCCAGCTCCACACCGCCGGAGGCCCCAGCCTTGCAAAGGAGGGAGCCTGGCGGTTCCACTCCCATAACCTGCATGGGGTCTTGGCAGAGACTCCTCAGTACAGGTCACCTCAGAGGATGCACACAAGAGGGACGAGGGAAAGAGGTGCAGAGTAAGAAAGCATCAAGGTATGCAGAGGACTCAAAACAACAGAGAAGCCCAGGGACAAAGCCTGCTACGCGCATGTGAGCAGTTGCCCCTACCAAATACATAAAACACGGCCAGAGGCAGCAGCCCAAACCACAGGAAAGCTCTCGCTGCAACATACCGACCTCTCCACATGCCACTTGATCACCGTTGCACCCGCTCAGCTGCGCAGTCTGCCCTCATACACCACAAGGGCTCTGCACGCTACGCAGGCAGGCAGCCCCATCTTGGAGGCGCTCAGGATCCAAAAGTAGAAAGACAGGTAAAAAGCAGGGTAGCAGTAAAGCAGTGAAAGTGAGGGAGGCAACATATCCCAGCCTCAGAGGGAACGGGTGGCAGAGGTACAAACAGAGCTCAATCTGGCCCCATCCACCCAGCAGCAGCTCCGGCGTGAGCACAACCAGCTTTTGTGCAAATGCTGAGACACGGAGCGTATTCCAAACAAATATTCCTCAAGGGGGAAAAAAAGAAAAAGAAAGATGCATCAAGTAAGACTTTTGGGACAACTACTTTTGCTCCCAGGTTCACGGGCTTTAGCCTATTTTTAGTAAGTTGTCTTTGCAGATGCCAAAATAACATCTCTCCCTCTCTGTACATACACAGCTGGACATGAATCTTCCCAGCCTGACAGGCAGCATCTGCATTCAGCTTCACAGATGTGAATTACAATAGGAAGTCTCAAGAGGAAGTCTCTTCTCTGGAAATCCAAACACAAGTAGTTAATATGGTCCCAGTACCAGGCATACAGCCCATGGGAAGGAGGGACCCACAAGTGCAGTTAGAAAGTTCCTTCCTCACCACCAGCAGTATTTCCTCCATCCTTTATTCCAAGGCACCATGCTTGGAAAAAATCAACATACATAATTCAAATGCTATAAGAGAGAATTGCTCCTTTTCTCCAATACAGGCACTATTAGCGCGCAGGGCCACAGCTAAGAACCAGCGTTTCACTTGGAAAGTGCCTCTGCTCGGCCATCACAGCTCTGCAGAAAGGCTGCAAGTCTATTCACATCCACCAGATCAACATGATCTCCACAGGGGCAGGAGAGGCAGCTGGACAGTGTGGGCGCTGCTTTCCCACAGAGCAGCACTGCTGCGTTCCCGTGCTGACCTGCAGCTTGAAACTCCTAGGTGGCATCCATCCATCCCTCCCCACTCCCAGCCCTGCAAGAAGCAGGTGGCATTGCAAACCCTCCAGAGCATCACGCTGCTCTGACTGCTCTAGCCCAGAGTAAACTAGGCTGCAGAATTACACCGATCCATCTCTTGCCTCCACTGCTCTTTGACACCAGCACACCTCCCAGAGCATGCACACTTTTGTATACTTTTTTTTTCTTCATGAGGCCTAAAAACCTCACTGGGAGAACTGTGCCCGCATGACACACACCAGCAAAGCCCCATGCCTCTGGGAGCTGACTCAAACTCCGTCCAGAGAAAACCATCCCAGCCTCTGAGGCTGTCCTTAATGCCATCACTGCTGGGAAGTCCACCATAGCCTCACCACAGTGCTAGGAAAAGGGGACAAGGACCAGAGCTAGCCCCAGAACCACGTTTTCCCACTGTCATGGGAAGTGCCAAGCTCCCTGTTGACAGCTTGGCCACCAACCAACCTCCAGCGTTCTCTGACACCCCACAAGAGGCTCTGCAGCAAGAACGGGGCTGTCATCCACCCACTCGAAGGCTGCCCTGACCAGGTTGTTTTTCCTTGGTTTCCACATCCCTGCCACATGCTCTGTCACCACAGAGCATGAGGAGGAAGCAGGCATACCAGAAGGGCGTGCAAAACCCCATCACGTAGGCAAACCAGCTCCAATTTGGCCCATGTTAGCTGGGCACATAAACTGACCTCTCCCTCCTCCACAGGGAGGAGCACGCAGGTCCACAACCACAGATAAACCCTCAGCAGGCCCATGTTTAGCTATCTTGCTTCATCTCCAGCACCCCTCTGCCTCCCTATACCCACAGTCCTCTCCCATAAATCTGCCTCATTTCTCGCAAACGCCTACGCAGTGAGCTTGGAGTACTGGTTTGTCTCAAAATTTTGTCAAGCCTCATAGAGGCGCAGCCAACTTTTTGAGGAGGATTCACTTTTCATCCTTCATAGTCTTAAAGCTATGCAACATGTTGAGTCCGTGCTGTAACCTCCCGTTTATCGCGGAACTCGTAACAGTTTAATTTGGATTAATTTCACGTATGGCTTCTATCAGACCCCAGAGAACCTCTGGCTGCCCTCTCACTTCTGTATAAACATCAACCAGATCCAGGCATGAGCCTCTAGATATGGGAAGCAAATTCTCTGCCTCAATGCTTTGCAGCACAAGCTAGACAAGAAGGATTAAAAAAAGGACACTGCATAAGTCATCGTGCTCTGAATTTCCTTGCATGCCCTTGGGAGAATGCGGGCTGCAGTACGGAGGGCAAGGATGTGCACTTAAAAGGACAGACCCCACAGTGGGTGGCAGCGCACATAAGGAGCACGTCCTCCAACAGGGCCCGTGGAGGCCCCCGAGGGTCACACATGCTTCGGCTGCTGAGGGCACTCTTCCTCTCCATCAGTCTCAGGAGAGGCCAACAGGACAGGGGATGCTGACTCCAGCCACGCAGAGGCACAGCGATGTAGGCTTGCAAGACAGATAGCTGCCACACCAGGGATGGCCAGCTAGCTGAGCACATCCACTCCAAAACTTCACAACTTGCAAGGGTCTTTTTTGTTATTTTTATGTCAAGCAACAGTATTTTGGACTGTGCAGTTGTATCCATGACCCTGTGATTTCTAACTCCTCAAGCCAGCAGGGTGACCTGCTCTGCGGCAGCTGGCTTTGGAGAAGCTCTCACCACCCAACAAGCCCACGTCTACCCCAACCAGCCCAGCCCAGTCTCCCCTACAACCCCTGGGAGGCCTGTTCCCTTGCCCCTCACTTCCACGCCCAAAGACTTCAGCAGCAGAGACCCCACCACCCCCTCCATGCAGTGGGGGCAGTACCAGGATGTCCTCCTCCCTTCACCAACCATCTCCCTAACAGCTTGCCCAGACAAAAGGGACAATCAGCAAAGGTATCTCCGCTTGGGCCATCATTGGGTCTCTATCCCTCTCTTTCCAGAAAAACATGGCAAGTCAGAAAACACAAAGTTGAGGTCTCACTAGAAGCAAAAGCAGGACCTCCATTGCCTCTAGCAGGTATTTCATGCAGGGTACTGTTATTTCTCGCTCTGCTTACAGCAAGTAACATCTTATCCAGAAATGGTCCAACGTCTTAGGGCAAAAAGAGACACCAAACCAAATGAGGCTCAGAGGAAAGGCGGGGAGGGGTCCCATTTCTTCCTTTTAACACAAAAAAACAGAGACAGACCCCTCCATTTTTCTCTTAAATGCACGCTCTGCGGGAGCTCTTTGAACACAGCTGGATCTAAGGAAAGGAAATGTTGTTCCTCACCACTAGCAACAGTAAAGCCAGGCCCTAATTACCACAGCCATAGAAAAAATGATATAGCACATTTAGTAAGAAGAGGAATTAACTGTACTATCACAGCCAAATTCCAGTTTAGCATCAGCAGTCCAGCTGGATACACTGCCCCAAACAACTGGGTAGCCAATCCTAAACTATTGCCACATGTGCTGTAGCTTCCCTACCCCCTTCAGTCCCTCCCCTCTGAAAGAGGCGCTGCAGTACATCAGTATATCAAGGCAATACCCTACAGAAACATCATCTTGTTTCAACTACTTCGGCACTTAACAGATGCCCAACAGTAAGCTTAGCCTTGCCTAAACGTGGCAGACATAACTCTGCAGCCTGTTATTTTTGTGCCATGCCCCGAAGTGAATGGAGCAGCGTAAGGCACAGGCGTACACCAAGCACGACCTCACATATGTTTTGACAACTGCTTTTTCATACCAGCGCTGGGTTTCACTAGGAGCAAAGTGACTTTTCAGGACCGCACAGGACAGTGCGTCAAACAGTTTCTCTTCATGGAAACACAACAGGGGAAGATATTTGTTGTGAGAAACTCAAACACACACCAGCCGCAACTTTTGCTCATCATACGTCCATGGTATTTTCACTGATGAATGAATAAATTACCATTTACATCAAAAGCAAGACTTCCAGTTGGAGGTTATTTACTTTCACCTCAATCATAGCAGCTCTGGCAAGCTAACTCAAGATACAGATGATGTACAAACCAAGCAGCAAGTGGTTGCATGCTGGGAACTGTTCAAACAGGAATAATTCAATCTTTTTGCAGTCTCACCCTGGCTAATTTGCCACAAGCTGTCTCTTTTCAGATGCTACATGAAACACGAGAAGAAAAAACATGCTGGATTAAGCTGGTACATTTACAATCAGATAATCTACTGAGAATTCAGGTCAGTTTTCTACATAAAATAAATTCTTTTTTTTCAGCTTCACAGGGTTAAAGGAACAAAAATTTATTGCAGTAACTTAACATTTCTCACTGGACAAGTGTGCAGTGGTTACTTAACTAATGCAAACGATTTTCAGTCAGCATGCAAGGAATGTATGGGATAATTGTAGGGCACTCTCTTCCACTGGCATTTTACAAGTACTTTTTAGGTAGCTATGGAGACGTTACAGCCTTTTTCATTTTGCTGTCATAACTCGACAGCTACTGATTTCTTTGCAAAATTCCTTAGAGAGACTGGGGAAGGAAGGGGGAGTTTTAAGTACCACAAGGTCTGAGAGCAAGAAGCTGAAGAAAACGGAAACAGATTTCAGATGGAGACACCAAGCATGGTGGCTCCTTGCAGGAGGCAGACTTGAACTCCAGGTCCTGCTTTAGTACTTCTGAAAGTAAGGAGATAAACATCCATCACAACATAGCATGCAGGCAACAGAGGGATAGTCTCCCAGTCAGATCAAAAAGCAAAAACGTTTTTAGCTACCACTGCCATCACCCTGCATAAAAGGAGGCACTCTCTGACCAAGGGCCTGCTGCGGTTTTGCTCCACCACAAAGCTCTCTGGAGACGTGGTGGGACTCCATCCTTGCAATCATCATGCTGGGCTACAAGATGTCCCCTGTCCCTCCAAGCAGTTTATGTGGAAGCATCATCCCATGCAGGTAGTCAGTGCCTCCTCTCCACCTCCCCCAGGCATTACAGCCTTGCGACAGATGACTGGTCAAACAATCCTGCGCTTCAGCCTCCTTGCGGCGGCAGTTCAAGAGCTTGCCATAAGCCAAGCAAACGCTGGTCCTTAGTGGCCCATTCCACTGTGATGCCCGAAATGATCCCAAGAGAAATACCATTCACCATATTGACATCTCTATGATCAAACGTGTCCGTGTATGCAGATTTAAGACCACACATCATGACAAGCAAGTCTGAAACCCAAGATACCGACCTGGAAAACACTGTGTCGCACAGATAAGGACGTGCAAATAATTATGTATTTAGGTCCCATTCAGAAACTCCCCCAGTAATGAGAACAACAGATCAGGCTCGTAACAGATTTTTCCCTTTGGATAAAACAGAAAGGAAAGCCTGTTTGATCAAAATGTTTTTCTTAAATTCACCTTAGACCCAGTCACAACAATGGAGTCAGAACCTGCAGAATTATCTCTACCACCAAAAGCTGCAGGAAGTTTACCAGCACCACCCTGAAAACAAATCTCTATCTTCTCATCTCCACATTGCATTTAAAGCCTCACAGCTATTCACCAAAAGGACACTCTCAAGCAATATCGCAGAGGGAGAACAAGCAAGACGCTACTGCTGCCGAAGTGTTTGCACCTACGACAGACCTGTTACCGCTCCTTTCACGTAATGCCCATCCATCTATGCAACCACATCACAAATGCTGCTTCGTTAATTCATGTGAAGGCTTGAAAGCAGGGATTAATCATCCTTTAAGCTCCCCAAGAAGCCGGACGAGGAGTGTCACCACTGCCTTCGGGGCATACGGGTGCCACCAGCCACTGTGGGTGGAAGCACTTGGTCTAGACAGCACACAGACACTTTCACCTCTCTCAGTGACGGTCAGACCAGTCCACTTTCACAACGCCCTGGTCACAGCTTTGCCATGTACTTCTGGGGCTGGCGCTACTAGCCAGCGGCCAGCGAGGCCATCCAGCCCCAGTGCCCACCAGCACAGGGTTGCACAGCTGCTACTCCCAGAGGTTTCTGCCACTCCAGCATGGCCAGCAGCATCCCAGTTTCGCAGCAGTACCATGAATCCAGCTGCATGTCCCACCAGGCTCCAGAGGCACACCACACGACTGCAGCATCCCCATGCCGTGGGGCACAACCCAGCTTCGACTGCTCCTGCTGCCTGGCTGCATGCTTCCCCCCAGGGTGCTGGGGCAGGAGGGGGGCACATCCACACCCCCAGCCCAGCAGCAGTCCTCCCGCTCGCTGGGAGAGTGAAGCCACGCTGCACACACCTCCCTGGGTTCCCTCACCGAAACAGGCTCCAGCCCTCCCAAACAAGGGCAGCAGGAAGAGACACGCGCACGACCACGGTGTCCGAATTCCTGATAGAGCTGCACATCCTGAGGAAGCCCCTGAAAACTTATTTCTGTGCCAGCACCGCCAGAGGTTGCAGCGGTCCTGCCCAGCACCACACAGGAGGTCCAACACCAGCTCCAGGATGAGTGAGGAAACTTTCAAGAGGACACTTCTGGTTAGGACCCGTTAATTACATGTTTCTCATCCAAGGGAAGGTGTAGACCAAGGTAAGCCACTCTATGCTCTTTTTGGAGGAGGGAATAAACCCACCAAAACCAGAAAACAAACAAACCCCACGAAATATAGAAAAAAATCTCAGCCTAAGACAAAAAAATTCTTCTTTATTGAAATAAGAAAAACAAGTTCTTAGAGCCAAATTAAGCTTAGCCAAGAAACATAAATATGCATTTCTGAACCTTTCCTGATGTTTCCTTTACAAATATAACAAATTAAAAGTACTGTCACAAGTTAAATGAGTTTCAGTTAAGTGGAGAAAAAAAACGCTGATGGCTCTATGATCCAACTGACAAGCCTTTTCAGGTCTGTTCTGAACCACAATCAACTTCGCAGAGATTTAAATTAAGAGTAAAGAAACAGTCGTCTTTGTTTAATCCTGTTTTGGAAGCAGGACAGAAGATACTACAACAAAGCTAGCACCTGATCCCACCAGGAGGCATCTAGCTACTATAGGCCTTTCCTGGAGATTAGTTGCTCAACACACCCACCTCTTCTTGAAGAAGACCTTTGCTCCACTGTGCGTACAGCTGTGGGCAGGAATTTGGAACACTCAGTGTGCTTTGGCTGCTCCAACATGTCCTCATACCCCTCCCTCTACAGAAGCCACTAACCCACTGAAATTGTCTATAATACACACCCTGTTCCAGGAGAACAGCCATTTGCACTCAGATCTCGAGAGAAGCCACCAAGGACGGCTGCTTCAGCCTCCAACTGAAATGTGAAGGTCCCCCATCGCAGCACAGAGAGGTCCCCAGGAGATAGGTTACACAAAGCACTTGTGAGCTACGATGTGGAGCACCGTGTATTTTCAGCGTACCAGCATTTAGGGGAAGACGAAATTTTTGTCTGGTTCTGAAAACAGGAGGTCAATGTACCACCCCTCCCCTCCCATTTAACAAAAGTCTATCAGAGATGCTTCCAGCGCAGGAGAGAGACCAAAAAGTCCCCAGCTGAGCAGCACAGCCATCAGACCACCACCTCAAGTGTGTTTTCCAGCTTGGACATTTGGCTAGGGAAACCAATGCAGGTCACAGCACCAGGGACGCTCCCTGGTCCCTCACAGCCCCAGCCTCATCCACGTCCCAGCCTTCACCCGCCCTCGCACGCTGCACACAGCAGCTCTCGGAGGCAGCACGCTCCCCACCAGGCTTGCTCCCAGCACTCCTCTGAGATGGACAAAGATGAACCCCCGCTACATTTCAGCACAGGGTTGCAAACCTAAACCAGCATGGTAGAGGAGACACTTCAAATCTACAAGAAAAGCTCTCAAAATGAGGCAAAACAACACAATCACACAGCTGACATCCTGAATACCCATTCACACTCAAGCTGAAGAGATCCCAACAGGTGATACACTCCTTCTCCTCGCCAACACCTTTTCTCCACAGGACTTCTTCCATGTAAGTAGACTATCTGATCCAAGCTGAAGGGAAAACAGATTCTGGCAGTGTCCATATGGCAAGAGTGATTTTTATAAACCCACGCCAGCTGTGTCCTTGCTAAGCTGTACAGAACCCAAGACCACAAGTGCTACAATCGTGTGGGATAATAACTATTTCCAGAAACACAGAAACAGCCCAGTGATTTTTTACAATGAAGATACTTATCCTCACCTGCTCTTCAAAACAGACATTAATTATCAGCATTACACTCTGCAGAACCTTAATTGGATCCTACAGACACCTTCACATGCCAATCTCATGACATCCAAAAACATGCAGACCAGCCTCCAAAGGGCCTGCGTGTTCTTTTCCCCATCCCTTACACTCCCTATGACATGGGCTAGCCTAAATAGCTAATCTCCTTCAACAGTGCTTAGACGTTTCCTGTTTTCTGCAAAGGCTGTATTTCTGCCTAAACTTCATACGTGGCTATAGCTAGTGAGTACACATACTTTAGAGAGAAAGTATCAAGTCAAGACTTCACTAAAACACCTACCTTGACTTTCTGGATTATTCTGGATCCTTTGAATGGACTTGAAGTTCCCTAAACTCTGGAGGTAATCAGAAATTAAATTTTGCTCAGATCAAGACCCATGCCATGGAAAGACACTCAGCAGCACAGAACAGGCAGTCGAAGCACACTCAGCAAACCCGGCCCATCCTCAAAGCACCTGATGTACTGCAAGAACCTCAGATGAAGCTCTGGGCGTGCAGCAACTGCGCTCCTCCTGCCCTCTACCTGCAGTGTCCCTGGAACAGCGAGTAGCCAGCAGTAAACCACAGGCCACAAAAACTACCATGAACAGCACACAGCCTGCAAGCCATGGCTTGATCACTCTTTTAAGCGCAAGTGTGATCATAAACCTTAATCGCACCTTACCGCAGCAGAGAGAGAAACCAGCTCTGATGTTTTTGCCAAATTCTGCATCAAGGGGCAAAGGCCAACAAAACATCGTCCAAGTCATTCATTGAACCACTCTACAGCAAGGAAAAGACATCGTTATTATTAAAGACCTTCCTTCTGAATTTTAGAACTTGGCCTGAAATCCTTAGGACTCGCACTGCGCTAGGCTGAACCCCTCAGCCCGTGAACACCCAACCGCAAAGCTGGGAGAGAACGTGACTCCCATGACCATGCCCGCCCACAGAGCACATGGACAGCTGTGCGCACAGATGCCACAGCATCAACAGTAGGTACTGCCCTTCCTCATCCCCGAAAACAGACCCTGGTGCTGGTTCGGTAAATGTGTGTTCTTGTTTCTGTCATTCACAAAAGAGCACTACAGGCGACAGATTTAAAAAATGAGGAGGTTCGGGGGTTGCTTGTTTGGCAGTTTGTTTGTTTTTACAGTACTACAGCTATTTTTCTGTTCCCAACTAAAAATTGTGTACGTTGTATCTCCCTTCACAACCACTGCAGTGTCCATGAACTATTTGGGGTCATAGTCTACATTCACTTATAAAATATACACTATGCTTTTTCCCCTAGATTTTTATTTCAGAATTCATCAGTCTGAGAAAAGGCATGCAAGACCAAATCACTGTCATTTCCTCTTATTTTGACACATCTGTTACAGAGCAAGAAAATAAAGTTGCTCTCCCAAATCCGTCACATTTGGAGCCATGAGAACTCTTTGATTTAAAATGTGCTGATTCACACTAGTGGTTATCAGATTTTTCTGATCTGAGACATAATTAGACAGCTGTCTTTGACAGTGCAAAGATTCTCCAGTTCAGACGCTGCAACAGCCGGCTCAAGTCTCAGCCTTAAGTTTTCCACTAATATTTAGGAAAAAGCCTGTAAAGAAAGATGCAAGCACAAATCAACTTTTGAATAAGTGTACTTATCTTGGAGCCTTTTGTTCACAGGTGGCATGTGATGGGATTTTATTCATGCAAGACTTACACGCAAGAGTTACAACACTGTGCCTACTGGAAGCGTGATTACCATCAAGATGTATGCAAATGGCTGCTTAAAGTCACACTTTTTGTTATTTTTATCTTACCTCAAACACCAGGAGCCAGAGACTGCTTAAATGGCCTCTGGTCCTGGTTCTCTGACACAACCTGCACTGCTTCATGATGCAGAGCGGCAGAAGGGGAAGTGAGTGCCCTTACCTGAACACAAACTGGGACATGGGCTTCCAGCCCGGTGCTGGACAGGAGATCTAATCTCTCTGCCTAAGTATTCTCATGTGATATGGGGGAACCACACTTTTGCATCTCCCCCAGCAGTTTTAGCAAGATTCAGGTTTGCATCGTACTTTTCAAGAAAGAGAAGAACGATTCTGGTCTTCACCAGGGGCCACTCCTCATGGTCCTGAGATGACACGCGGGAGAACATTCAATATGCAAGGCATGAGGGTGAGATTTAACAGCGTTTCCTGCAGACAGCACCTCTAATGAAGAGCACTCTGACGAAGCAATAGCTCTGTCAGCCTGGGGAAGCCAAGCACTCAACAGCACGAGAGCACAGGACTCCCACCCAGGGAATATGTCAGGTTTGTGAGGCCGTACTGCACAGCCTAAGCCCCTTCCAAGTTCTCCACCTGCCTCCCTCATTAGTGATGAAGACGGCCCAGGCAGGGACAAGGAGAACAAAGGCTATTGCTACAGGTTGCAAGACCTGCATCTAAATATATTTCCACCGAGGAAAGAAATCAGCTCTTTACATAATTGGTTTATCTTGGCCTTTTGTCAGAAACAGAAGCACAGCCGTTGGAAAAAGGATAAAGCTTTAACCCACCACACTTTCCTCATGTACAGCAGAAGTCACAGAGGAACAAAGTGCTCTGGAAGCTAAAGCATATCAGGAAATCATATATGCCCATAGCAAGGGCAATACACATCATGGTCAAGCAACTGTGAATCCAGTGTGACGACTGAATTATTAATGGAAAATTCCAACCTTTAAGCAGAAATAAAGTACTATGTTGGCAGCAAACACTACTAGAAAAGTAACAGACAGCCACTATCCTCAGCCTGAGCTGAACCAACACAGAAGTCAATTTGTGAGAGAGAGGTGGAAAAAAAAAGGAGGGGAAAAATGGATGTGTCATTCCCTGCATCTCGAGGTGTGTTTGTAGTTGAGCAGCCTCACTAGGGCGCTCAGAACAAGGAGAGATCCAAAGCAAAGAGCCCACCAGAAACCCACTGAGATAGATGCTATGACTTAGCGTGATCATCTGTTAAAGTTGCCTGAAGTTGGAGACATACAACAACTGCAGATAACAACCCCACAGCAAGAAAAACACTGTCCTCCAAAAGAAGGACCAGGCTTTAATCCTGGACTGGATGCTAACCTTTCCAAACACCGGGCAGGAGATGTAATCTCTCAGGAATAACACGAATCCTTTCCTATGTTATGCAGAGATAAATGCTTATAAACCTGCCATCCTCAAGGAGTTATCTGAACGGTAAACTTCGTCGATTTCTGAAGCTGTCATGAAACGGCCACTCTTTCTCCACTCACAGATCACCTGTTTAGCAGTCAACTTTTCAGCAATAACAGTCACTTTCCTACCAAGACACAAGGAAGGCTGATGCCCTAGTCCCACTCAAGCCAAAAAATTCAGCACAAAGGCAAAGACTGACAAAGGAAGAGACCCAGGCACTGTACAATCTGCTAAGGAGATACTGCAACACACCAGTTAGGCTCTGGGCACACAAACAAATTTACAGTGGTGGGAATTTATACTAGATGCTAAATAAATACTGAATAAATGTCTGGGTATAAACACCAGCAGTAAAAACGAGGCAAGACAACGTAGTTTACCTCTCCTGGACTGGATCCAAGAGCAAAGTCGCTAATGGGATGACTAATGGGATCTCACAATTACAAATGGGGNGGGGGGGGGGGGGGGGGGGCACTATTCAGCCTAAGTACAGGAAGGTACTAAGTGGTTTTATTTGTGAAGGTATTAAGTGTTTTTATGTATTCTTAATGCACAGCTGTATGCACAAGCTCCACACAAGGAGAGTGAACACAACAAAACTCGCCTGAAAACCTTCCAATAAACCTGTTTCTTGCATTTATAAATTTACAGATGTGGCTTGGCCAGACAGAAATAGGTCAGATCATAATTGTACAGCTTTAAAGAAGCAACACAACTTGAGTTTTGCTTTGAAGCCTGAAAATAACAAAGGTAAGTATGAGAAGAAGCTGTCTCAGGTGTACCAACCTAACTTGCATATCACCATTTACAAGCCAAGGCAGAGGTTACCAGCACCTTCTTAAGGAAGGGCATGCAAATTCAGCAACGGGACAGGGGCTTTACTGACCACCTGTAACACCACAGGAATTTCCCAGATGCTCCATTACGTCCCTAAATCTTGCCTAATATTTGGGCTCTTTCTCCGTTGAAAACTACTGCAAACTCCTGGGATGGGGCAAGAGTGACTCCTCAGTCACAGGCATTTTATTTTTTTTTTTTTCCGCTTCTCTTGTCCCATCCCAGGAGTCAGGGATACATTTTTGGACCATCTGTACCAGATTTGCAATGGTACCTCTCCACACTCCCCCCACCTTCAGAGAAAACACATAATGCAAAGCACAGAAAAAGAAATCAGTCTGTAATTCAAAGGAGTGTACAGCAACACCATATTGCCCTGAGTAAACCAAAAGTATATTTTCATGCAATCATACCACTGTCAAGAAAGTGACTAAATCTTCTTTGGTTTTAAACCTCTTGAGGGGAAGGATTTTCACTTCATTGGAACTGCTCCTTGAAGCAGTGAAAGACAGAAACATCACAGAAACCCCATTTGGATGGTTTGAAGAGACACAAAACCTCCTGAAGGATGCTATACCATGCACCTCATAACATGCAGCACTGCCTGTCCTCAGGCCATCCAGACCAGTGAGCAGGGACCAGACTTTGTCCTCCTCATCACCAGCAAGCAATGGAACCAGACAGGCTGGCAGCACCACCTGGGAACCTCAGTCCCCTGGGAATGGCTGTAATTTCAGGAATGTTAACAATTATCCTCATGTTGACACAGGTCACAAGCAAAGTATCCCCACACACCTCCACAGACATTTTGCTGAGGACCCCATTGCTTCCTGCAATGCGTTTTACACTGCACGGGCAGCACAACCCAAAACAGAAACACGACTTCCACATAAGTGGGGGGGGGGGGGGGNNNGGGGGGGGGGGGGGGGGGAAGATTACATTCACCACAGCTTTCTGCCCCATGTGACGCTCCTGATTTCAAGGCGCTCCACCCTGTGTTTCAGGGACAAGCAGAAACGTTACTCACCAGTTTTTCCCAGAGCATGGATCTGCTGCAGACGCATGTGCACAGAACACATCAACTTAAATACTCTTCAGCAGAACTCTTAAATGCAGAACTGATCCAGCAAACAGATGAAAACCCAGGGCAAACCTCACCAAAGCTGAGGAAGCGCTTGAATCTGGCCCCCGGTGTTTGGACTCGGGATCTTGCACCTATCTCACTTAAGAGGGTTACAGCAGCTGCTTGAATACCTAACAGCACCTTGTTCAAAGGCGGCGTGCCTCAAAGCAGGAGCGCCGCTGAAGAGGGAACCTGCTCCTAAGGGCCTCGCTCTACAGCCATGCAAACAGGTGGAGCTCTCGCTGCCTTCGGGGAGGAGAGAAACACCAACTGCATACTCCCGGCACGGGAACACCGACCTTAATTTATGAGCAACGCAGCACACCATTGACAGTCATTCTCACCGGCAAACCGAACAACTCTGCTTCTAGGAACTGATCTATCTGATACAGCTTTTGAAGAAACTGTTCTAAAGCCTATTGTCAAAACTCCCCTGGGACAGGTACTAAGCCAAACTAGGGAGCACTTCGCTCTTAATTTCTTACTGATGTGAAGAAGTTAAGAGGCCAAAATCCTCACTGCATTTGGAACCACGAGTTCAAGCAGATTTCAGTTTTCCTGGTTTCCAGGATGCTTCTCTTACTGCCGTGCCATGCTGCCTCACTGAGCACATTGGTTTTACTGAGACCCGTATGCAGGGTTTTTATTATAAGTCCCTTTTGTCCTTCACAAACGTAAATCCTCAAGCTATGGCTGCTACCTTTAATAGAAGCAATAAATCCGGTGTTGGCACACCGAAACATCTTCCTCTCAGACACTCGATCGCGTAAGCATGGAGAATATTCTCACTCTGTGACCCATTTTTGCTGTTTACTTTTTGGAATGCGGAGACACTCGTATTGCTCAATCGTGCTGCCGCTGCAATACATACCAGCGCTTACACACTGTGCTGTTGGTAGTATCTGCGCTTGGGCCAAAATAAGGAGAGCCAGCAGAGTCCCTGAAGGCTCAGACACAGCCAAGCCTGAGTCCTAAACACTTCATCTCTGTTTCTGCACAAGACGGGCAGCGCTGCACTTCCACAGGAGAGCACACACATGCTGTTACACCACAGCAAAGCGTTTTAACACCAAAGCTTACTCGTCTCCCCACAGAAATAACTACATAGGTGTAAAACACCTTTTTACTGCTCCAGCTGCACCTCAGCCAGGGTGTGAGCTAGCACAGCTATTTCAGAAGTCACAGACCTAAAAGAAACAGACCTAGAAAAAATAATTACAGGATGTAAGCACCCCAGGCCTTAAATCAAAACACATTTGTTTGTACAAGATAAAACTCACAACTGAAGTTTCACAGCACTTGCGGCTGAAGTGTCCTGCTAAAGCCCGAAAAGATTAAACCGGTGCCTCCCTCTCCTCGAAATTTCCCTAAAAGCTACGCCAGCTCCAGCGCATAAATGAGCTACAGGAGGCCAGGAGCTAATTACCGACCGTCCCTCTGAAACCGCTCTCCTTCCCCCTCCCAGCCGGGATGCGGCAAAGGCACCCCGGGCACACTCAAACCTGCCCCGGGGGACAGCGGGGCGGCTGGGTTTTGGCCGTGGGGAGGGCAGCCCGGAGGGGAAGCCCCTGCTCGCACCCCGCAGAGCTGCCCGCTCCCCGCACGGTGCGCGGGGCCGCGGGGGGGGACGCGCGGCGGCTGCCCGACCCACGGCACACGCGTGGGGCGCCCAGCGGCGCCCGGCCCGCCGCTCCCCGGGCGGGGGGGACGACGGACACCCGCTGCCCCCGGTGGAGGAGGCGGCCCGGGCCCATGGCGGCGGGGAGGAGCCCGCCCCGCTGCGGCCCTCACGGCGCGGCGGGAGCCGTCGGGGCGCGCTGCCGCCGCCGGGAAGGGCAGGGCGCCGGCGGGGGCTCAGCCCGCCGGGACACAAAGTTGCCGCAGTCGGGCTCGGTTCGGTTTCGGACAGCGGGGCCGGGCCCCGGGAGCTCCCCGGCGCGCCCCTTACCTGCGCCCAAACCCCGGCGGGCCCTCCCCGGGCGGCCGCGCCTCTGCCGGCTCCGGGCAGCCCCCGCCAACCGTCCGGTCCGCGCCGCTCCGCCGCCCGCCCCGTCCCGGGCCGGCCCCGCCCGCGCCCCGCCCCGGACCGCCCGCGCTCCCGCCTCCCACACGGCGGCCGGGACCCAGCGGGGCCGCGCCGCGCCGGGCCGGGCCGCGCCGGGCGCTCGCCTGGCTCCCCGCCCCGGGGCCGGGCTTCCCCGACGGGGCGGGCGGCAGCGCCGGGCCGGGCCCGCGCCCTGATTGGGCCCGACGGCAGTCACTCGGCGCCGCCGGCGGGCGGAGGGCGGGGCGGGCTCGGTGCCGGGGCCCGGGCCGGGCCCCCCTTTCTCCCTCCCCGCGGCCCTCAGCCTCGGCACTGCCCACGGCGGCCCGCCCCGCCCGACGGGAGCCTCCGGAGGCGCCGCCGCCCCCGGGGCCCGGTGCGGGGTGAAGGGCAGGGCAGGCCCGGCCTCCCGCCGGCGGGGCTCCCCCGGCGTGGGGTGGGGTCGGGGCGGCCGCGGGACCCCGAGTTCCCTGGGCACCTAACGGGGGAGCAGCCCGGGGTGCCCCGGCTCCCTGCCCGCCTTCGCGCCGCAGGATCCGGCCCTGGGCCGACACAGCCTGTGTAATTCCCGCCCCACACACACCACCCCAAATCGTGCCTTGGGAAGGGATGGAGGGCAGGCTGCAGCCCCCCGAGAAGCGGGTCCGGTCCCGCGGGACATCGCACCTACCGCCGACCACCGCAGCAAGGTCCGCAGTGGGGATGGGGTGCGCTCCGTCGACTGGCTGGCATCCCACCCCTGCAGCCAGCCGTGCCTTTGCCTCCTGCATGGGAAAATGGTCGGCAGGGGCCGGAGGCATCCGCTCCTTCAGGAGCCGAGCCACGCGACTAGCAGGCCAGGGGGCTCGGCTTGGCGCCCAGGTCCAGCCAACTAACTCTTAATTTTGTTCTGAGTTGACCCCAAACGTGTTTTCTTTCAAAGCTCTTCCTGCCATCCCCTCTCCAAAGGCTGGGTTAGGCAAAACTCTTAATGCAATGGTTTTGTACATGGAAAAAATGATTTGGGTGTACTTCATTTCTGACCGTAACTTCTAAAAAAGTGGAAGTTTCCACTCAAAAGGCATGTTGAAAGGAAACATTTCAAATTCTCAACAAAAACAACAAGGTACCGTTCGCTGTTCAAGCGCAGTTTGCAAAGAGGGCAAGGCGACTCAAAACACTTTTTTCTGGCAAGTCATGGGCCTGTCGCATTGGCCACGCAGCAGTAGCGTGTCTCAGGTTAAACAGGGGCACCGAGGTTTAGACGGCAAGAAAAGAATACCTGGTTTTCTTTGGTATCTTCTATTTCTAGTGCTTCCGTTTTAAAACTTTGGTGGCTGACTATGGGTTTTGATGCTGTAGCATCTGTTTCTACAATTGGTCTTTTTGCCCATTTTCTCTAATCCTCACTGAATCTCCAGGAAATGTTACCGGTTTGTTGGCAGCCGATGGGTAAGTGCTCGCAGCAAGCTGAGCCGCAGGGCTCCCGCATCCAGCGCTCCCTCCCTCCTGACATGGCTGGAGTTGGGCTTGCCTAAAAACAAGTGCTTGGAACAAATACTGATCCCCGCTGAAGTCCAATATTCATCAGCGTTCGTTTTCTGAATTGGCTGTTCTGTTGATTCCTTTTTTTTTTACACTTTAATTAATTTTTAATTCAGAAAGTGGAGGTTCTTATTAACCTAATGCAGAAGGGCTTCGTCAGTCAGGATGGCGTATGAGTGAGATCTCTCTCAAAACAAATCTGAGGTGACAGAACATTTCAAACAACTGTTTGAATTCTTTCATCAAAGAAAATACCTTTGCAAGTTAAGACAAATCTCTTGATAAGGCTTTCTGGCTTGCTTATCTCTCATCTCCCAAAATAGCTTAGCCCTTTTTGCTCCAGGCTGGTTTGCAAGGAAAGGTTGATTTTCTCCACCTTTGTGAAAATGCAGCAGCCTCTGAGAAGGCAAACATCTCTCTCGTCCCTCCTGCGAAGGCCGCAGGAGGTTACAATGAGTAAGAGTATTTTCCAACATTCCTCACTTCTTGAGAAGGTGAAGGGAAAGAGCTTTTCCCTCACTTTGCAATGGGAACACGTACCGTCTCCGTGGTTACAGATCAATAAATGGCATCAAGCCTAGTATTTCAAGAGCTGTCAGAGGCGTCTTGAAGGCACAGCATACGCTCTCTTACGTGATCTTCTTCGAGTGGTACTTCGAGTCTTTCCCACGTTCACGGCATGGTACAACGCGGGGTATGGTGTTGCAGTGCCATTATTTTTCAGCTGGATCCGCGGGGCAAGCAGACACACTCCGAGCCTCCGAGATCACTGGCACAAAGCGGGTGTCTGTCAGGGTTGGAGGCGCGAGCAGGACCATGCCTCCCGCTGGCAGCGACTCTCAGACGAAGCCCCTTGCAAAACAGCAATAAGTAGCATCACTATTAAATCTGCAGTGCATCTGTTCCATGGTTTTGCCCGTGCCTCATTGCTGTTTGAGAAACGTAGTGCAGTTTTTAATGCAGTTATCCTTAAGACATTCTCACAATTGTTGCCATCTCATTTTATACAGTTTAAGTGACTCACCTTGGTTAATTGCGAGTGTTAATGACTTGTAGCGGTCCAGATTTCAGCTTCCTCTGGATGTCATCTGGTTTTAAAAGAATGATGGTCATTAGCCCCATGCCTCAGTATCAGTGCTAGCTCGCAGGCAGGGACCTGAAATACAGTAACAAGCTGTGTACATCGCAGCCGATTTTTAATTTATTTTTCTTTAAACTTCAGCACCTTGCTGGGCCCCAACAGTTTTCCTTTAGACCGAACCCACTCCCCAAAATACAGCAGCTGAAAGAGCCGAGGGATCTGCTTCCCAAAGGGCGCTGATTTCACACCCAGGCTGTGCATGGCTTTCATTTCGGGACAGCTCAGAAAGTGGGTTCTGTGCATCGCCCTCTTCATTCCCAGCCGGGTGTTAACCCCGAAGCTGAGCCAGGGTGTTTTCAGGTCAGGTCTCTGCTACCGAGTCTCCTGGCACAGTTGTGTCAGCCAGAGCTGTGATAAGATCCCTTGAAGGCAGAGCTGTGCCAGCAAAAGCACCTTGTGCAGATGTAGGTATAAGCAGAGAAAACGGTGCTTTTGTCCGGGTAGCTTATTTCGCTCGAGGAAGCTGGAATTCGCTCTCTCAGCAAAAGCATGGTTTTACTGTTAGAAGCTGCATCTACCTTGGAAATGTTTGCTCTTCTGACCAGCTATTGTAGCTATGCTGTCAAAGCTGTGCTGGCTTTCAGCTACCTGAACTATCCTGACTGTTAAATACTCAACAGAGCTAATTGTTTTAGCCAAAACCTGGAGCTTCGGCATGACACTTTGTTCAGTCCTGGGACACAGCACTGCACAAACGGTTTCTAGCTGTCAAATCAATAATTTAACCTTCCTCCTCATGTCTGAATTCCCCTCCAATCCCTTCCTAAAAAGGAGAGGAGGAGGAGAGGAGAGATTCAGTGCCAAAAGGATCGACTTAATCCACAGCAGCCTAAGTACAAAATGCCCCCAAACTGTGCCCCCCAGAAGAGGCAAACTTCTGACCTCAGCTTTTCCATCCCTGAGTCTTCCTGCAGCCGAGCTTTTGAAAACACTGTAAGAAAAGCCCTGCATGGTGAACCTACCACTGAATTGAGAGAAGGGATGCTGCCTCGGCTCTGCCGTGCTGGCCAGACAGGTCTGCTCAGGGCTGGAGTGGTTCATGTGAGCAGTTTCTCTCCAGAATTTCTAGCTTAAATCCCCCAGAACGAAGAAGGCCGTTTAAGAAGTGACCGATCTGCTCCTGTGCATGGGATTGTTTCAGGTGTCCCAGTCCTCTGAGGTGGGGTTACCTGCAGGCCCGAGAGCCTCCAGCTGCAGTATGGGATGAGACTGCAGCAGGAGAAAGCAAAGCACATCACCTTTCCATTTGAGAATCTGTGATCTAGGGGTTAGTAGTGAAATCCATCTGTGAAGAGTCATCCTGAAGGCTGGATAAAACTGGGTGTCCCAGAAAGTGCTGGAGAGAAGATGCCATTTCACACTTGTGTTGTCCATGCTGTCTTTGGCAAGGTGCTTGGTGTGGCCGTTGCCAGCCTGTTGAGATGACCAGTCTTGCTTATTTCATCTGGAACCTCGTGCGATTAGTCCCTGAAAACCAGGAAAAAGCAAACTCAAGTTCTTCCTCAAGTAGGCAAGAAAACTTCCCGTGAAACTTTACACACCCACGAGGGTGAAAAAGTAATTAGCTGCTGGCACTTCTCCAGCCTGAACGCTGAGAAGAACGTCAGAGATGTTGCAGTGCGTATCTGGAAATCACAAAAAGCAATAATACTAAGGGGAAGATGGTGCACCTTTTGTGTAAAATGTGAGCAAGAGAAAACCTCCTGGCATAAGGAACACGTACACATTCAGTGGCAATAGCTTAGCTGTTGAAAAGACTGGGTGTTTCAGATGGGCTTCGTCTTCCTGTTATTTTGAATGATTGCAATCATTAAAAGCCAGAAAGGAGAGATTGCAGTTTGAAAGTTTTACATTCTAAAATTCCTGCAGACCTACAAAACATTATTTTTTTTTCCCTGAAGGTCTCCCACTCGCTAATTTAGCTATTAGTGTACCTTAACTGGGCTGAAATACTCATTAGGTTCATGCACATGCAATTTTCACAGCATTCTCTCGATTTCTGTACCAGCAGATAATTCTTATACTTACACTCAGGAGCTGCTGTTCTGGTTTGAGGTAAAACAGGACCAATTTTGTTTCTGGTATACTCAATAAAGACGACTGCTTGATCAAGAGCTAGAGAGAAGCCCTTTGAGTCCTTGGAGTGTTTAGCTTCAGATGCAGGACAAAATGTTCAACAACTTAGTGGTCTAAGACTAGTCAGAAACCTGCGTATAGGTAGTGGCACTCACTTTTACTGATAGACCTCGCTGTGGAATGTACCAAATAAGCACATCTCCACTGAAATACACAGACGCGGCTTGCACAATGATCTGCCAGCAAGGCAAATACCTGACTCTGTGAAGTATGGCAAAATGTTATCAGAGAAAAGCAGGCATGGTGGATACAGCAGGACGTAACAACCCTGCCAGAAACTCAAGTTTCCAGCATCTGACTAATCTGAAGGAGACTTCTAGACGCAGCCAAATTCATCCCTTCTACAACTCACACTGTTAATCACATCTGACCTCACCACTGCCCCTCATCACTGCCAGGCTGGTGATGACACCCTCAGCTTCTGTGCCCCTACCAAAGGGATAACTCTCACTATTCATTTCCCACTAATTCTGAGCTCATATTGCTCCAGTTTGCCTGGCACTGTTTACATACAGACATGGCCTTATCACCCATTAGTTCCTTTCATAATGACTTTCACAATCCCATTCCCTGAGGAAACATGTGAATTTTTTCCTTAATTTTTTCCCTCAGTTTCTCAGATACTCACCCAAGCACATCTCTTGGTTCAATTTTTTCTCAGCATCAACTTTAGATTGTACCGTAAGGAAGAACTGCCTGTGCTACTGAATGCGGTCTTTGTATAGCTCTGCTAAAATCGGGCTTCCAGGCACACCCAAAAGCCTTTTAACTTTTGGGCAAGTAAAGCACAAGTACAGGGATGAAGTGCCTTTCTTAAGAGAATCCAATTACTGCATACTACTGCACAGAAGTTATTCTCTCCACGGTGCCAATGAAGAAAACAAGGGATAAAGAGGTGAAGGATGCATCTCTGTTCACAGTGTAATGCCCTACGGAGTCTCCTGAGCAGACCTCCGAGCAAGGCGGTGCATTTGCACAACGCAGAGTAGCCGAATAGCTGCATTCGCTCTCTCCGGTCCCTCTGCCGCACAGCTGGCACAAGCAGCCGGGGTGCCGTGCCAGCCCCACTTCCAGAGCCGCGGATATCTCCGCCCGGCACGCTGTAGACATAACTGTAGTGACTTACTCCCCATCGCACAATGAGTCAGTGTCAAAGCCAGCTCGGTCAGCTCAGCTCAGGCTTTAACCGGCCTTCAAGAGAGGAAAACAACGCCGCTTCAGACATTCCTTAAATACTAGGGCCGTGAGGGCCGCGGGGGGAAGGCAACATTATCCTGCCTAGATGAGAGCAGGAACTGCGTTTGCTTCCCATTTCCAAGAGCCTGAGATATGTGCACCTTGTTTGTTCCTGGACTGACTTCTTTGGAAATGTGTTTTGCTGGTGACTCATTGAGGTGGGAGACACGGCCAGGCTCCCGGGCTGAGTCAGCCCCGGCGCGCGCAGGGTAGGAAGGGATGCTTTCAGGTGGCAAGCATCAAGCAAGTTAATCACTCAAAATTAGCAAAATCTTCTGCTCTAGAGAAATAAGAGGCGGTAAGCAAAATCTTAGGGGCTTAGTAGGATAGTCACTGAGCTGTCGTACTGTATCAGTCAGCGTGATACTTGCCACGCTCCAAGCAAAGTGACAGACAACCGTAAAACGGGGATTATTTTATTCTGAAAGAAGAGAGAAACATAGAAAATACAGCTCAGAGGGAGCACGAGGAGATGGTGATCACCAATTTAGCTACTATCGGTTTTGGTCTCCCTTTCTCTCTCTCCAGAGATTTTAGACCTTAGGAATGAGGAGAATAAAGCTTTCATTCATGGAAGATACCTATTTTTTTGGGTTAGAAAAAACATCAAAATGATCTTTATTCCCACATCACTTGTAGGCCCTGCCTTTTTGTGTTAAGGATAAGCAGAAGATGAGACAAAGGGATTTTCTTTAAGTAGGGAGTAAGTCACATCTGAGTTAGTATCGCTGATATGAACAGTTTATAAATACAACTTCGCTAAGCCTATAGAGCTAAAAGTATTTACATTATTTACCTAAAACAAACTATTCGAGGACCAATCATGAGACAAACAATGAGGAAAAAGTTAAAATTTGCATTCTTGTCAAAAGGTGTGCAGGATGAACTGAATTTCAATGATCAGCTGGTTAGTAGGAGAAATAGTTGTCTCTTCCCAATACAAAAGTGTCTGAATATCTTACTGAAGTTATTGCACAGACAATTTAAATCTAGATGTCAAAATGCTTTTTCAGATTGCATCTATTCAACAATGTCTCTGTTAAAGCTGCTTAAATGTTTTAACTTCCATCCCAGACAAAGTGTTGATTTTGACATTTTGAGAGAAACACAGCGATGCATTTGGGATGAAGAGATGAGTATTTTAGGATTTTCATGAAATGAAATATTCCAAGATCAGCAGCTAAACAAATTAATGTGAAAATCAGAACACAAATATTGCTAGTTCGTGGGAATGCACGAATGGGTTGGTTCACCGTTTAGCCTGGTCACAGCAGCACTGACCAAGAAAGGAGGTGAAGGCTGGGATGGATGCACAGTGGCAAGCAAACAGCACTGAAGTACTGCCAGGCTGCAGGGTCGTTCTGTCTTGTTGAGCTGTACCTTCTGCATTCATTTGAGGTATCCTGCTGCCACCGCAGCTCCTTCACAGGGACAAGAAGGACAGGCTGGATACAACACAGCTTGCCGAAGTGAGCGGGCTTGTGAATGATGAAAGGTTAAACACGTGCAACAGAAAAAGCAAAGCATAGAAAATAGGTGAGCATAACAAAACAATGTAAGGGTGGATAAGCCAATGTGTGTCTCAGATGAGATTAATTATACTCTGAGTCTAATCTTACTGAAGATGGAAGGCACACCTCCTCTGGCAGCTTGGCTTCATCAAAACACCTGCGGCTGTCACGTCTGGTTGGCTAAACGCCGTTGTGCAAAATGGGTTTACTAGCCCTATCAGCTTATTAATGCACAATTTGCTAATGCACAGGCATGAGGGCTGGGATCCTGCATCAGCGGTCCTGTTGTGGCAGTTTTGTCTTTGTGCCAAAACCTTCTGAGAACATCTTTAAAGAGACAGCTCTCCATTAATTCAGGTAACAGAGTGCCATGCACTGCAGGTTTCATCAAGACCTCCGAGAGCTGATGATCTGTTTCAGTGAGAACAGCTATGTCCATCTTCTGTAAAAATGTCTTTGGTTCCTAAAATACATATTTTATCTTAAAAAGGTTCTTAAAGAAAGTTTCAAATTTAAGTGATCAAAGTTATTGTCATTTCTTCTTAACATCTGCGGGTATTTCTTCTAATCCTGGGTTCAGTAAAGAACTACTTAAGCATTTAGAAATAACTTACTCTCCAGTTCCCCTTACTCAGATGGCTTCTTGTATAACTGCATACAACACTTCTATATTTGCACAAAAACCACCTTAAAATTCAAACAAAAATGTCAGGAAGTTCAGATATGAGGCCTTTAATTCATGTACAAAACACATGCAAGGAACATTCAAAAGAAGTTTCAATCCATCTTAGGCATCCAAGGAATGATGTTTTCACATTTAAGATAAAACAGGAGTCAGAAGTAACCATTATCTTTTGGCAACTGTTATGCAAACATAAACGTCCCCCTTAATCTTTGGAAATCAGGACTGTAGACTGCATGGTATTTAAAAATTTTGTTTTCTTTTAAAGTATATGCATGTACTTTTACGTATACATAAGTAAACACTTAAGCTGGATTCATTAATAATTCAATAGCCTACTTAAGATGTAAGCCTATTTAAAATAAAGTGTGAAATTCTTACACTGGGTATTAAAACATAAGTTTAATATATATTTTTTTAAATGAATGAAATAACATTCAAGGTGAAAACCATAAACGTTTGCTCTTAAAGTTTTAAAGAACATAAAGTTACCGAACTGATGGAATTACCATCTGAACATCTGGAACAAGAATTGGCTGAACTGAACCAGCTTTTGATAAAAGTGATTTTCCTACATGTGCAGAAAGAATATTGGAGCTGAACAAGTTGAATAATCTGAAACAGAAATAGCAATAAGTTCAAAGCCGAGAAACTAACTGGGAACTAAACACCAAGAAGCTTGTGTTCCTCGCTCAGATGTGAATAAAAGCGAGGAATGAAAGCAGCACCTCTCTTCGTGCTCACGTTTTGAGGGACACTGTGATCAGCACCAAGCATGTCAATTCACCAGCTGCAAATGGTCCTTCTAAATCAGTTACATTTTAATGAAATATATACTGCGATGAGCTTTGCAGTGTTTCTCCAGTGGATAGCATGCTCGTAATGGTCTGCATGGTTAGTTAAAAATACCAAAGGAGAGAGTGTTTTTGAACAGTATGTGCACACTGACAGCCGAGCCATGAAGAGGCTGAACATGCGGGGCACCCACATGGCCACTTGGAAGCAGTGGGCTTCCACCCCTGCGCACAGGCACTGCAGGGGTACACCACCAAACACTGCCACGTAAATTATCCGTTTTCTCATTCCTGCATGAGATGGGTACATATTTTCCTTTGCCTCCTTTAGCCCAGGCTTAGCTCAATTAGCCCTGCGCCGGTGTGGGCAGGCTGGCTTCAGGCTTGGCTCCTCTTCGCTCACCTCCTACAGCCCACGCTTATTTTTAGCCTCAGGACCCACACACGTGACACCTTTGTTAGGGGAGAACGATATATATGAAATAAATATGCGATACATATGCTCTTAAAAGATGTTTCTGGACGATGCCGTGCATTCACAGCAACACATTTTCCATGGCAGCAGGTGACCACTCAGAGAGTCAGGGAAGGGGACATGCGGCACAGTTAGTCACATCCCCTAGAGCTGGGACGGCAGAGGGTAAATTACCGAAACACTCCGTCAGCAATGCACGGCGGTGGCTCAGGAGCGCCGGCGCTTGGCCCCGGGGCCTGCCGCACCACCTCCCTGCCCGCCCAGCCTCCAGGGGCTCGCTGACCGCCACACCGCACAAACCTCCACCAAATAAACAAAGCAAAGAAAAACTTTCCACTCAAGTGAGCCGGATAATTAATTTAAAGAGTAACTTAAGGCTCCTGAGACCTGCCCCAGCCCCAAGGCGGGGGTTTGTGAGCCAGGAGAGTGGGAACGGGGCTGGGCAGAGGCATGGGCGAAGACCAAGATGGTGCCAAAATGGTGCCCTGGGCTGTGGGGAGGCGTCGGGGTGGATGAGGCCTGCTGGTGCACCCGGGGCACGGCATGGCCCCTAGGCAGAAGGTTTGGCCATGTGTGGCTGGGGCAGAGGTCCCACCAACCCCCCGGAGCAAGCTTACAGTGAAAGCATGGCTTAGGGGCACCTCTCAGCCACCACTGTTCAGCAGATGATGGTGGTTTAACAAGCTCTTCCTTGCCACCTCCCCTGCAGATGCCCAGGCCTATGTCCCGCCATGGTGGCCAGCCTCCTTTCTTAAGCTGCCAGCTGGCGTGCCCGCCGTCCATCCCTGCAGGAGATCGGCAGGGACTTGCTCCCATCAGGCTGGCTGGGGACACGCCGCACATGGCCACCCTGCTCCCATGTCCTCCCTCTCACAGGTGTTGAGGTGCAACTGGCAGGCTGGGTGGCTTTGAACAGGGTTGAGGGATGGTTCAGTGGGCAGCTGTTTCAGGGCTTGTGGTCTACCTAAGCTCTGCTATAGGCACCTACTCAGGGGGTGCTGTATCACCTGGCCCACAACACCTTTCCCCCAGGGCAATCTTGCTGCCATCTTACCGGCAAGGCTGAACAAAAGCGAGCAACTTAGGTACGGCTTTTGCCAAGGTTAGCAGTCAGCAGCAGAAGCCACCATCTCTGCTCTCCAGTCCTCCAGCCCAGTACCACCTATCTCCCCACCCTCCACCCCATGTGCTGGAAGGACATCATTTGGCATTTCATCATCATCTCCTGTTAACAAACTCATCACAAGAGAGTTACGGCAAAATTTTTCAAACTGACACCCCCCACCGCAAGCACAGGAGATCACAGGGAGCGGTTCAGTAACGCAGAACAGAAACTGTACAGCGTTTCTTATGATAAAGTGTGATGGGAAAATGACTTAAAATCACAGGCCTTTCATGTCCTCTGTCGTCATTCAGCCCACAGGATCCCTATCGGCCATGGTAATCAGTTTGGGCCGTCAGCTACCAAAGCAGCACTACGTACGTGGTGGTATTTTTAAACTAAACATGTCTTATTTTACATATAGAAGGACATTAAAGCAAGCTGCACTCCCACTTTTCATAAAAATTATGCAGCTGATTGCTACTGTGCTAACTTGGAGACACACATCAAAGGAGGACGGGGAGACAGACACGGGCCCCCAGTGAATTCAACCAAAATGAGTTTCAGACAGTTTCAAAAAAATTGGTCTCATCCAACCCAACGGTAGCCACGGCATTTCTAAAAAAGGAGGGGGCAGAAGCAAGTTCTCGCTCCACTCAGAGCTCACGTCCCCTCCCCTGTGTCAGGTCTCAAGGCTGAGTTAACCTGGAATTTGCTTTCGGTGGGGAAGCAGCTAGCCTGAGCGTTGTGCAGGCCTGCCAATAGCTTTTGGAATTTCATAGGGGGAAATAATCTCTGTAAATAATGATTTGAACCTCCAGCATCAATAAAATACTATGGTGAAAATGGCTGAATGAGGTACCACAGACTATTGCTATGGGGAGCACGAGAACAAGAGGAGGTGGCCTGGGAAATGTATTTTTTTATGCAGCTGTCCTCATTTGAGCGACACAGGACTAATTTCTCTTCTAATGCTTGGGGAAACTGCACTTTTAGAAGACTCTGGAGTCTGAATTTGTGAAAATATTTATTTTATAGCCAGCTATGGTGTGTGGGTTTCAAGGTCTCAGTGTTTTCGACCTAGACAGGTACAGGGATGAGGAGGAGCAAGACCCGGTCACTTGACCCAAGCTGGCCAACAGGATTATTTCGTACCACGAACGTCACATTCAATATAAATTAGAAGGTTTGCTGAGGAGTTTTCTCTTTTCCTTGGTGGCTGCAATCCTGAGAACTTCTTGCCCCAGTGCTGGACCCCTGAGGCCTTCCCTTCCTCCTGAAGCCACAGCGCTCGCAGTGTCCAACATTTGCTGTCCACTGCTGAGAGTTCACAGCTTCCTACTGATTGGCTGAGTATAATCCTTGCATATTTTACATTGGTTTTGGGATCAATACTGGTTCTTTAGTATTATTAATGTTACTTATTTAGTCTTATCCTATTAAATCTGTTTATATTTCAACCCTCGGGTTTCCTTGGTTTTTCCCTAATTCCGCTTCCAGGGTGGGGAGGGGTCATCGGGTGATAGAATAATTGTCTAAATGACAATAAATTGTTGTGGGTTTCTCAAACCGTAACAGCAACCCACTGTCCCTCACCATGTCTGGGCCGGAGGGCAGCAGCTCTTCCAGCAGAGCAGCACAAAGAGGACTGAGGAGGCAAGGACAGCGTCATTTTGAACGCAAACCAGAAATGAATCCTCACCAAGAAGAGACGCCAAGAGATACAAGGGCAATCTCCAGTCATCTTGCCCTTGTCTTTCTCCTCCATCCCTTGCTATAACCTGTTGCAGATACTTGCCTTCTGTTTGAAACTACACAAGCAGCTTCTGGAAGCAAGAACCTATAATATAACCACAGGACACCACAGAGCTGTGCCTCCATCTTCGTGAGGTGTATACCCTGATGGCGCAGGAGGAGCAAGTGCATCTTTTTGACAGCTGAAATTTGCATCTGCACTATGTTCAGTGAGGGTTGGTATCGTTTATTTGTTGGTGCCCCGCAGCAGATCTGCCTATCTGCTTGAACGCTCCCACTTCACAAAAAAAAGCCCCTCCAGCTTTTTAGACAACTCTGTAGCTTGCAGGAGGGGGAAATGTCAAAACAGCACAGAATGATATTTAAAGCGAAGCATTACCCACCAGAGCAGGCAGATCTGGAGGGGATATTTCTGAACCTAAGCTAGCACAAACTTTGGAATAACTTGTTCTGCTGCGCATGTACCAGTGCACTCACTGGGGACTTACCGGCTCTGTGGCCATCCGTATCTGCCTGTTAAATCAAAGGTTCCCCACGGTGACATATTAGGCCAGATGCCGAGAGAGACAGTGCTGTTGCCATGATTTTGTGTGGCTATGTGAGCTGGGGAGCAGGCACGGTACCCAGGGAAGATTCCCCCTTGAGCAACTGGGGTTCCTTGCACATTCCCAGACCCTGCGACACACACAAGATGGTGAATCTTCTGTCCCCCTCTGCAATCAGGACCAACATTTTGCAGAATTTCAGAGAAACCTAAATGCTTTTTCTGGCCTAATCTGAGTGCCATCTCTGTGATGGGAATGTTCTGGGTGACTCTTTCAGTGACAGCACTGCTCATCTGAGTAACTGGCAGTAAACAAGGCACTGTGAGTCCTGACTTTGGGAATCTCATTTAACTAAAGGTGGGATTATTTTTTTTTTTATAGAATCCCTTAATCCCAGATATATCTCAAAGTAGCTGACTTGGCAGTAATACCTGATGATGAAGAATGGATCATCAAGGTCAGGTGCAAAATAGAGGTTAGCCACATCTGGTGGAGAAGCATGTAGATTCAGGTGCTTCTACGCATAGCCTTCTCTTAAGAGATTTCAAACTTTTCTGGGTCTTAGGGAGTAACATCAGTTTACACTCAGCACACCACAGGGAACATGTGCTAAAATCACCTAAAGGAAGAATTACGATCGGCAATCCCCCAGGAAAATCTGCAATTCTCAAGCAGCATGTTTTGGCCACACAATTCTTTCCAGTGAGACACTAAAGCCTCTGTAGTCTGTATTAACATGTGGGGATAGCAGATCTACAGCTGCCCTTGGCACGGTGCTGCATTGCAGAATTACATCGTCTGTGCATCATTACTTAGAGTTGAATATTCAGCTATAGAGAAGACAGCTGGGTGGGCTATTGTGAGACAGGAAATACTATAGATAGCAGCACAGCACCGGATTCACTTTTAGCACAAAGCTCATCTTCACATGCCATTTTCTCCAAAACCTTAAAAAGTCAACTCACAGTAAGAACTCAGACTTACTGTCAATTTGGGGAGCTTTAAATATAAATGGTAATTGCCGTAACAGAAGTGTAGGGCTAATGTGCGCACAAGTTCTTATTTTCTTCAGACAATCACAGATCAGCACCATATGCTGGTTTTCTAGTCAACAGCTGTGTCCCAGCTATTGATTAAACTTTAATTAATCAGGCTGAAAAATGGTGTCGCTGCAAGTGCAGCTTCTGATATGCAACTCAAGTTTGGTTCATCAGGCTTACTCTGCTTTTTAAGAAGAGCTACCAACAAAATAATTACTTTAAAGATCCAGCATTCCTTATCAGGCAAAGAGAGCCAACAGAAGGAGACAACAGACTTCTCAAGGTCTTGAAGTCCGGCCACTCCAGCGTTCTCTGATAATCCTCTTCTTGGTTTTAACCTAGTGGCATACTATTTCATTAACAAATTGGCAAGAACTTTCCATCCCATCCCTGAGCTACAGTACAAGCTACAATGTTGATTTTCTTATCCTGACATGGCATTAGCTATCTACTCTACACATTGTTTATAAATGCAGCCTTAGCTTGACAATAATTACATTTGGCAATTATTAACTCTCCATATATGCTACTTCTCCAGGAAAACTAGCAGAGTATTACTAATGCGTGGTGTCCCTTGGCCTTGTGCACTTTATGATTGTTCTTGCCGTAACAGTAAAGCAATTATTCTCAAAAAAAAGGCCATTGAAGAAGTGTGGAGTACTTTGAGCCTTGTTTTCACAGGTGGGAAACAGAGACAATGGTATTAAGTGAAGTCCAAAGGTCACACAGGTTGCCTGTAGCAAAGCAGCAAAACTAGACAAAGATATACCAAACGCCAGGCAAGCTGTTTAAAAGGTATGATTGTTGAACTCTGTACCCTGGTATATGTGATGTAAGGTAGAATAAAAATAGCCATGGAACCTCCCTCCTGTATTGCTTCTCTTTCATGGGTTTAGAAAAAATTCTGCATCAATACATGTCTTTGAATGCAATCTTTATTGCTTCTAAAGAGCCTACCCCAGTCCTTGTGATGTTGAGGAAAAACTCTCAGCAGGTGTCGTGAGGGCAAATGAAGTTGTAGGCTCTGATGTTAAAGCACTGGAGTCCATCCATCTGACCAGCCATTGCCAAGAACCAAAGTTACTGCAATCACGATCTTGTGCCCTTTACCCAAAATCATGGGATTTTATGAACAATATAGTTTCACACAGCTGATAGTCTCAACCTTATCATGCCAATGAAAATAGCAAGTAGATTTTTGACTTTGAATCTAGATCCTGACTGGTTTTGAAATAAAGATCTGAGGAATCATGGACCCAACAGTTTTCCTAGGTTGTTTTGTCTCAGCTCAGCATTTTCTGTTTCCTGCCTGCTGTCATAAGCCCCCGTTGTGGGGATCACCCTTTACCTGGAGGCTCTCAGAACCAAGAATTACAAACACCTCTCATCTACACAGTACTTTTTGACTATAAACTGCAAACCTACTAAATTCACGAAGATCAAAACCTGTGAGTAAGGCCACCCCAGTATCTGAGGCATAAGCATTTACGTACTACAAAACAAATATGATCACAGCTGGTGTCAGGTTATAACCTGGGACCGCAAACTTGGCAAAGCAGCCAAGGAAACCGAAGGTGAACCCGATGCATCCTCTCAGGCTGAGGAAATATCTCTGCATCCAAGTTGAGGTGTGTGGAGAGACAGCACAGCATCAAACTAGGATCAACTAGGATCCATTTTAGCACAGCCTTGGGACACAGGCATTTGATTTCTATACCCAAGTACCTGCTTCTGTAAAAAGACTAACACCTAGGTTCAGGCGGTAATGTTTAAAGTTGCACAGTATCTAAACATACACAAACCTATACCTACAAATACCTACACTAAGTATTTTTATTCTACTTTGTGACAGTCCTTGGTGTGGAGAAATTTCATTGGTAACATTGTTAATCCACATTATTTTAGCATTAGTAAAAGATTAAGAAAAAAGACCCCCTTTCCAAAAAACCCTACAGCAATAGATGTTGGTGAACTCCAAACAGTAACACCTGTGCTATCCTAGCAGGGTTTCAGATTCAATGATCCAATTCCTCTTCTCAGCATTAAACACATTTAAGTGATGTAATTCTGCCACAGCACTGATGAATAACCCCAAATGAAAACCCAGATAATGAGATTTTGTAGATTAAGTTAGTCTCACTGCAGGTTTCTCATTATGAAGACCAGGTAGAAACCTATTTGAATCCTTCTTATTTCAGAAGGCAGATGAGGTGAGACATAGCTCTGAGTTACCTCTGTTGTGCGATACAGTGAGATTGGGGGTAGCACATAACACTCAAACATGAAAGCGTCAGTCTTGTTGAGTACGTCTCTTTTAATTTGCACTTGTCTTTACGCCAAGACTTATTATATACGGGGAAACATGGGTATGTGCAAGTGACTGAAGAGCAGATATTTCTGAAGAAGGGTAAGAGGGTTAGGCCTTCACTTCTCGTGGAAGTGCAGTCAGAGAGGGCACCTCACTCCATTACACACTTTGAAAATGCAAACCAAATGAGACTACTAAACTCACTCCCTTTCCACAGAAGGGCTTAAGGAGAGAAACAGATGCAGTGAGACCAGCTGGGCGACTCAAATCCCAACCAATAATTAGTCTTCATTTTCATTACGATTCAGGTGTACGTAAAGACCTCACCTATTTGGAAAAAAAACAACTTCAGCAGTGAATGATCAGTTTTCATTATGAGCTAGATTACAAGTAATGTGGTCATTTCAGGAGATTCTCATTCATTCTCGTGAACAGAAGTGTGCTCCCTTCCTCAGTCTCCTTCTGGCCCCACGACTCTTTCCCTTATTCCTGTAGAGTGGCGCGTGTTTCAACAGGCAGGACTGGAAAAGGTTTTCATTTCAGTTTATAGGCTTTAGGAAAGTAAGTTAATTGCTAAAAATACATAGCAATCATAACAATAGCTGTAACATTGAGAACCGATAGGCAGAGTTAAAAATCTGGAAGTGGTATCCCGAGTTTACAAAAGGGAAGTCACATCTGCTTAGTAAAGTTTGCAGCTATTTCTGTATGGCTTTGCTTAAGCTAAACGATGGCTGAATTCACATGTTTATCCTGGCTTTGCTCTTCAGCCAAGTTTCCTATTACCACAGTAGAAGCTCTGCTCAGCCCGTCATTAACATTTGTCCTGAAGCTTCAGCAAATGCCCCTTGAACTCCAGTGCTGTCTCTGATGCAGAAAGAACTTGGAGATCCGTTAGTGTTTATTGAAATATTCTCAAGCATACTTACTATTAGTAAGTTTGCTAATGTTAACTATCCTGTGCATTTCTCTGAGAAATATTTTGATGGAAACTGTTGCAGTAAAAATCTAATTAGGTATAAAACTGAGGTGCAGATGACTTCTATTTAATTTTTAACTACAGTTTTACAAATATTGCAATATAATTTCGATGTTGTCAACCTTTGCTAAAAAGTGATTTTTCTTTTTTTTGTCTGTGGCTCCACCTGTTTTTCATATTTTCTCTCTTTTTTACTTCCAGTGCAGAATTACTGTGCTGCCACAAACTTTCACTTCACCACCAACCAAAGAAGCAATTTAATCTGTGGAGTTCAATTCTAGCTTTTACACTCCAAGTGCAAATACTTATTTAAACATGTGGCTAATTCCAAACAGAGCTAGTCAAGTGAATAAAGCTACTTGCATTAAAATGTCTGCAAGATTAAGCTTTTAGGCTATGTTTACAGCATACTGAGTAGCGCTTTGTAGAAATACCCAAGCTGGATCTGGAGCTAGATGGTGGAAGACAAGCCAATTAGCACAGCCTGGAGGACTAACCTTTCGTAACTAGATTATTTCTAGGATTCACTGGTGTGCTGACGGTGCTGTACTATGCCATATGCAAAACGCCCCGTTCAGAACTAGCCCTGGACTTTCTCAAGACAGTACTGCACAGTGCTATCATGTCATTAGTAGTATCAGTAAAGCACGGATCCTTCTGCAGGAAAATGCGGCATCATTTAAAAACAAACAAACAAACAAACAAACCCCAAACCAAACAGCATCTTTTCATACACTGCAGATATTTTTAAAGCACTTGTTTATAACCAATGATGGGTTATACTATTTCCAGCTGAAAATGAAACATATATAATCAATTTTAGGCCACTATTTCAAAATTAAAGCTCATAAAATGAACATCTTATTATGCAGAACTCCTCCTGAACAGCTACCAAGGACTGCAGTTTTTTAAACGACCGTTACATTTAGCCCTCACGAAAGGGAGTAGTGATAATAAACTCACTAAGACTCTACAACAATTTATTCCTTTTTCTAAACCTTTTATGCTAATTTTAAAATGTAAAGTGGACATCTGCATATCTTAGCTAAAATACAACTGGTATTTCCACCAAGATGCTGAAACGCAATTTAAAAACTATTCAGGCATAATTCCCTGAGAGAGCAGAAACACACTGCATCCTTAGTAGAAATACTGATGAACCTTTCTGCTGTTACTTTTATCTATGAAATAAATTATGTGGAATGTGAACTTATTTCATTGTTTTGACACAAACATCTTGCCAAAATGCAAAACCAGCATTTAACTTGTTCTCCAATGTTAACTGCAGAGAAAGAACAGGAAAAAAATACAGCCTTGCTGTAAGAGGATTTATATCCAACCCATTTTTCTACTTGAACTTCAGTTTTAACAGTCACATTGCAATTATTCTTAATATTGATCTTGGCCTCACTGAAGGCAGAGGCAAAGAATCTTACCGATTGTTGTGAAGTCAAGTTTGCACTCAATTTTTTGCTCGTATAAATCAATTATAATGTTAAAGTCCACTTGGGACATATTAAACGTCCTACAAATTCTGGTCGGCGTTCTTAGTGAAACTCAACTTTCAGAAGAAACAAAATTGCAAAGAGCTAAAAGCTTATTCTCCATTACAACTATTTCAAGGGTTGGAAGAAGTTTCCCAAGTTGTTTAATGGCAAGGAATGGCATAATCATCCATTGGCATGCACAAGATTACACTGGGCATTTCACTGAATTACAAATACAAGTGCCCATAAATTTCCTTGCACATCAGTAACCAAATTAAAATACCTGTGTAAGTCTCATCACTTTGGAGGAAGAGATGATCTAGTCATCCCACATATAGAATCATAGAATGGTTAGAGTTGGAAGGGGCCTTAAAGAT
>RSEF01000001.1:83509391-83542610 GCA_003993805.1 Himantopus leucocephalus | reverse complement strand
TCAGGGCTGCTCTCAATCCATTCTCTGCCCAGCCTGTATTTATTCTCAGGATTGCCCCAGCCCACGTGTAGTACCCTGCACTTGGCGTTGTTGAACTTCATCAGGTTCACACAGGGCCAGNCTTTCTCCTCAGGGCTGCTCTCAATCCATTCTCTGCCCAGCCTGTATTTATTCTCAGGATTGCCCCAGCCCACGTGTAGTACCCTGCACTTGGCGTTGTTGAACTTCATCAGGTTCACACAGGGCCAGCTGTCAAGCCTGTCCAGGTCCCTCTGGATGGCATCCCTTCCCTCCAGCATGTCAACCGCACCAAACAGCTTGGTTCCGTCAGCAAACTTGCTGAGGGTGCACTCGATCCCACTGGCCATGTTGTCAACAAAGATGTTAAACAGCACTGATCCCAATACTGACCCCTGAGGAATGCTACCCGTCACTGGTCGCCACTTGGACATTGAGCCGCTGACTGCAACTTTTTGAGTGTGACCATCCTCCTCATCCACAGAGTGGTCAATCTGTCAAATCCACATCTCTCCAATATAGAGACAAGGATGTTTTGCGGGACAGTGTCAAATGCTTTGCACAAGCCCAGGTAGATGATACCACTTGTTCTTTCCTTATCCAACGCTGTAACCCCGTCGTAGAAGGCCACCAAATTTGTCTGTCACAATTTGCCCTTAGTGAAGCCATGTTGGCTGTCATCGATCACCTCCTTATTTACCATGTGCCTTAGCATGGTTTCCAGGAGGATCTGCTCCATGATCTTGCCGGGCACAGGTGTGAGCCTGTAGTTCCTCAGGTCTTCCTTTTTTCCCATTTTAAAAATGGGGGTTATGTTTCCCCTTTTCCAGTCAGTGGGAACTTCACCGGATTGACACGACTCAAATATGATGGATAGTGGCTTGGCAACTTCATCTGCCAGTTCTCTCAGGACCCGCAGGTCAATCTCATCAGGTCCCCGGGACTTGTGCACCTTCAGGTTCCTCAGCTGGTCTTGAACCTGGTCTTCTCCTATAGTGGGCAGTTCCTTATTGTCCCAGTCCCTGCCTTTGCCTTCTGCGACTTGCATGGTGTGGCTGGAGCATTTGCCAGTGAAGACCGAGGCAAAAAAGTCATTGAGAACCTCAGCCTTCTCCATATCCCGAGTGACCAGCTCTCCCGTTTCGTTCCAGAGAGGGCCCACATTTTCCCTAGTCTTCATTTTACCACTGACATACCTATAGAAGCTTTTCTTGTTGCCCTTGACATCCCTGGCCAGATCTAATTCTATCTGGGCTTTAGCTTTCCTAACCTGATCCCTGGCTGCTTGGACAGTTTCTCTGTATTCCTCGCAGGCTACCTGTCCTTGCTTCCACCTTCCGTAGGCTTCCTTTTTGAGGTTGAGTTTGTCCAGGAGCTCCTCGTTCATCCATGAAGGCCTCCTGGCATTTATGCCTGACTTCCTCATTGTTGGGACGCATTGCTCCTGAGCTTGGAGGAGGTGATCCTTGAATATTAACCAGCTTTCTTGGTCCTGTCTTCCCTCCAGGGCTTTATCCCATGGTACTCTACCAAGCAGATCCCTGAAGAGGCCAAAGTCTGCTCTCCTTAAGTCCAGGGTAGAGAGCTTACTGTGTGCCCTCCTCGCCGCCTTAAACATTTTGAACTCCACCATCTCATAGTCACTGCAGCCAAGGCTGCCCTTGAGCTTCACATTCTTCACCAGCCCCTTCCTGTTGGTAAGAACAAGGTCTAGCATGGCACCTCTCCTCATTGGCTTCTCTATCATTTGGAGAAGGAAGTTATCATCAACACATTCTAGGACCCTCCTGGATTGCTTATGCCCTGCTGTGTTGTCCCGCCAACAGGTATCAGGGTCCTTGAAGCCCCCCATGAGGACCGAGGCTTGTGAACATGAGGTTGCTCCTATCTGTCTATAGAGGGCCTCATCCGCTCGGTCTTCCTGGTCGGGTGGCCTGAAGCAGACCTCACTGTAACATCACCTGGCCCTGTCCTCCAGTTAATCCTGACCCATACAGCACGTACCTAATTCCCACATCGCTAACCGGAGTTATTACTTGACATACAATGGGCTGAATTAGGACTACAGGAACAAGTTAGAAGTTCCATCCTATGTAAAGCTTCCTACCATAAAAATGTAAATCACTGGACTCTAAGTTACATCTTCCAAATTTCTTGTTCCAAAAATACCTGAACAACCTTGACCCTATATTTGAGTGGGACAGTCATCAAGACTGCAGATGTCTCAAATCCAAATTTTGAAAGCCTTATTCCCTAAGGCTTAATGCCTTAGGTTGATTAAAGCAAGACAGCAAAACCAGGCTGAAAGCAGCAAGGTGAGGAGTTAGAATCAGTAACTCGCAGTCCTTCCAGGAAAGGATCATCTTTACTAACACAAACGAGCCATTCCAGCAGTGCAAGTTCCATTCAGCACTGTGCCCAAATCCTTCCATATTGAAAAGGTGAAGTTTCAAATTCTGTTCAGATAATCCGTAAAAACCTAAAATCAACAATTTTGAAATGGGTTTGATTATTCAGTAACTGCCTGAAAAGGCGGCAGCTGCGTACTAGCCTAAGCAGGAAAATAATCCACTTGAAAATATTTTCCCCTCAGACTGCTATCAGTAATCCTCTTCACCATTTTTAAAGTTACTAACCCTTATGCTCATCACTAAATCTAAAACACCATTAAAGTGATCGTGATAAGAAAGCTTACCAGAATCACTAAATACTTGGTTTAAATACAACAGAGATGGAATTGATAGAGAAAAAACAATCCAGCCCCCTTTGCTTTATCACAAAGGAACTGATGGAGCACTATGCCACAGCCCCACTCAGGCAAGCATCTTGCTTGTAGAATGGTATAGAACTGTATTTTAGATTATTTATGGAAGTAGTTGTCCTGACTCTCCTTTTTTTTTGGTGAAGAATGTGTATGTTTCCTGCAACTGTGTTTGATCTTTCTGTTTATCTGCAAACTCCCACAACATTGGAGCGTTTCCCATGGCTTTCTACCAAAGCAACTGTAAGAACTCTGGAATAATGACCTCTGATTTCTGAAATACACAACACATGTTTTTATACTGGAAACTTCAAGTTCCTTACAGAACTTTGATACAAAATGCCCTGAAGAGTTAAAACATACAACAAGAAACTAAATACATGGGTGTTTTTTTTAAAAGACTATCTAGGAGAATGCTGTAAATTACTGTAATAAACCATGAGCAAGACAGCTCTGAAGAACCGTACAATTTAAAAAGTTTTAAAGCTGGGGGCTCGTAAAGGGGAACTGTCATAAAAACCTAAGAAGTCATAAGTAGCACAGAAAGAGAAGGTAAGAAACAACTGGTTGTTGTCTCTTCCAGTACCGGGAGCAGCGATCCACAAATGAAGCAGTAATCTGCAGATGAATCTAGCAGGAGCCAGAACAGGGAGAAGTGGCTCTTCCTGCAACAGGGAGGAGGCCTGTGGCACTCCCTGTTAAAGGAGCCTGTGGATACGAGTAGTTTCCATGGGCTCATTGGAGGGGTGGGTCAAATAGACACGCTTGGACTAGACATCCTTCAGGGTTTACTAAATGGACAAACGAAATCAAGCTCAGGAAACCCCCCGAGCTGAAAGTGGTTGAAGCAGCTGCTGTGCTTATCCTATTCTTAGCTGTCTTTAGGAGTCAGCTCGTGTCCATGGCTGCCCGCAGCAGAACGGGCAGTCTTAAACACTGTAGGCTGGTCTTGCGTTCCACACAGAATGAAGTGCAACCAGCCCGGAGCTCTTCAGAACAAGTATTTAGCAGCTGTGTCTTGCTGAAACAACATTAAGTTCACCTGCCTGTTTTTTTTTTTTTTGTTTTGTGTTTTGTTTTGGTGGCTTGCTTCGGGTTTTTGTTTGTTTGGTTGGTTTTTTCAGGGATTTACCATCTCTTTAACGATAACAAAAGCATTATATGACACTGCAACTATATTTGTCCAGGAAAAAAAAAAGAGTATTCTTAAAGACCTGGTAAATCAAATATATATAAAGTATGAGGGATTAAGAAACCAATTTGCTTATCAACCTATTTTGACAAGATGAAGTCTAAGGATGGAACCACTCCTGTGAAAGAATTTTCATGAGGTCATCTTAAATTATTTTGTCTAATTACTAAAGCCCCAGTAGTATTGTCTTCTCTATAATATACCCCTATCTGTAAGATTTATGAAAGAAGCAATCTTTGAAGTCAGATTTGCTGTTTAAAAGCATTGCATATTACCTGAGATAGTATATTGTTCAAAGTCCTGCTGCTCACTTTACAGTCCCTTCTAGAAACACACTGATATACTTCATTGTTACTATTAATTATGTTATTTTCTTCTCAGTTGTGCCAAAGTTCCTCAAGTTTTGTAGGACAGATTACTGATGTCAGGTCATGTACACTTGGGATCCGCAAATGCTGGGGAAGAAAACTTTTACCACTCAGACAGGGCTAGCATTGCAAGAGCAACAAACAAGGAGGACCTTTCCCACAAAACTTTTTATGATTTCCAAAGATTGTGTGTTTATTTCTAGAGGTTTTGACATGAAAACAACTGAAGGACAAAAAGTTATGTGTAGTAACTGCCCATTTATGTGAACTTTAATAAATCAGGCATGCTGAGATACTTTATTCCCTTTTCTCTCCCATTTAGCAAAAGCACTTCACAGAAGTCAACATATAATATACACAGCTCTCACGGCCTTTAATTTTTTTAATTATTTTTTTTCTTAAATGTAGTAGGCTGCTATAGCTTGGCAACTGTTCCACAGGATCTTGGATAAGACAAGCGAGAGACAGTATCTGCACCACTAAAACTGCGTACTTCCAAGGGACGTGTGACTTTAGTCATGACAAACACCTGCCATAGTAAAAGGGATCTGGATGAACCTTCTAGAAATGAGGTACACACAGAATGTGCCACAGCAGCAGAAGCTGTGTTTCAGCAGCTCCACTTGCCTTTTTCCTGGATCCTCTAATTCTGCTGCTCTGAAACATGGTTTTACATCTTTTAACATGCAAGAACCTATAACCCCAAGTATCCTCTTCACCTCCATATTTCTACAGAACAAAGTAATTCTCATCAGGGATGGGGAATAAAATACCATCTTCAGACAAGTCCTAAATTGCACAAAGCTTTTGAGTTGATGGTTACTTCCTGGAATTCCAGGACATTTTATGAATTTACATGATGTATGTCAACCTACAAAAAGACTAATTGAAAGAGGCCAGAAGTCAGGGCCTTAGGGAGAAGCAGCATCACTTATGCAGGAATAAATTCATTTCAGTTCGGATCATGAACAGGAACACACTACTGTCAGTAACCACCAAAATGGCTAATTTTAGCGTTTTCTGCTTGTGAATAAGCCAAATTTTCCAATACTCTAAGAAAAAAAAAAAAAAAGGCATAAGATCCACAGGAAAGTCCAGAACTACAATGCACCACAGGAAAGAAACATGGACCGAAGCTCTGCTCTAGACCCATGCAATAGCACTGTACTTGACTGAACACTCCAAGGGAATCCCAAGAACCAATTACACCCAAAAGAGCACAGAAAGGATCCCCCCTGCCCCCACAACAACTGTCAAATATTGTTACAGGAAATGCAAAAATTAAGGTTTAATATATTGACATCTTCACGATTCACCACTGTAAGACAGGACAGGAGACCGAAGCACTGTTTTAATCCCATGTGCCACATGGCAGGCCAGGCCTTCCTGAAGTCTACCTCTCATCTAACCCAGGCTGATGATAGCCAACTGTTACCCTCTACCCAGCCAGATCACTTTCTCTTTCCAACAATGCCCAGATGGTATGTACGTCTACCACGTTCTTATTCTCTTCTGCTAATTCTGAAAAGAATTCTCTCATGTTTTCCTGTCAACACAGGAACTGGTTTCCCAAGTAAGCTGCTGCTTATCAGAACTCCTCTCCCATCAAGATTTTTTTATCTTTAATTCCATATGTGCCTGCAGTAACAAATTAGTTGACCCACCATACCTACCAGTGGCAAGACTCTGTAAGAATTGTATCCATGTACTCTGTTTGCTTCTGATCAAACAGGCTCTTTCAGGAACAGCCTACAGGCACACTCCTTTCCAGAGACAGCCCAATTAAGCTGCAGCATCAGCAGGTTTTAGTACCTAGAAAATGCATGTTAGTTTGGATTACAAAGTTACCCTGGCTAGGGAATATCACTTTGAGCTATCAAAATCCACATTAGTTCAACCTCCCCATTTTTATTTTTAGGGAACGAGCCTGGGATCTGAAAGCATGAGTACTTCATATTTAAATTCAGTATTAGGCAGAATTGTCAGCAGACTAACAGCAGCACATCAAACTAACATTTTATTGACCTGATTTGACCACAACCTCTGATAACCTGCAGTATGCCAAGAAAAAAACCTGTAAGACTGTTTTAAACCAGAAAAATTCACAAATAGTAAAGGGAGAATCTAATATATGAATTGAGAGCCACAACATTGATCAATGACTGCAACAGACTCAAAGTAACATTTTTTTTTTTATTATTTAGGGAAATCCAAGCAGAATTCAAAAATAGTGGTTTGACTGTAGACAGTTATATAAATCTTGTGAAAGAATTAATATGTTCCTTCAATAACAACATCTGCACCATTTTCAAACTAAGCCAGTTAAAAAAAAAGTATGTTGAGGAAAGTCTTTATGATTTTAAACTATTTATTTACTCATTCATCTGTGTTAGCTACAGTATTTCTTGTTTTATTTAGAATTTAATTCTAGAATAAAATACAAAAAAGGAAATAGATTTCATAATGCCAAAACCTGAAATTCTCAAATTTCATTTATACGAGTAGAATTCTATCAATTCTTAGAAAGTACCTGTTTATTTTTTTCACTTTGCTCCATGATATAGCCCAAAATTCATTTTCTGTGAAGAAACAGAAAAGTTTATTCTAATAAAGTGAGAACAGATAATTTTGGCCCCATGTCTGTAAAAAAAAATTTGAATGCAGGAAATCACATGCAAGTTAAATGCAAAAAAAAAAAAATGTATAGACTTAAAACAAAAAAATAGATCAAACCAGTAAGCCGTTCTAGAAAACCTGGACAAGATGTCATCAAGAAAATCATCACCTGCAAAACGATTCATATCTATAAGATATAAAGCTGCTCCGTCAAAGCATAGGAAGTCAGTGCATGACAAAATCATGTATTCATTCAGGAAAGGGTACTTGTCCAACAGTAGAAGTGTGACATCTAGTGGCTACCGCACCTCTTTGTTCACACGCTTCAGCCTTCATAAAAAGATCTGAACCAGGCTGCCTATCACTCACCCTTAGCGTTAAGACAAATGCAATAGTGCTTATGGTGGTGCCTGTGTTTAAATGTCTGTATTAAAAATATGCACACATATCAAATATCTTCAAATGCTTTCCTTTCATTACCAGAATTAAAAAAAACCAACAGAAAAATTACACTTTTATAATATATATACGATGCAAAAATTTGTCTAAAACTTTAATACCAGAGATAGAAAGATCTACTTTATATATTAATGCTATGTGGTTCTAATACAACCTATTAAGTGCCATGTTCTTGAGTAATTTGCTGTAACTGCGATATGATTCCTGCAAAAGCTGTCTCCCAAAAGAAGATCATCCTATATAGCATTTACTTACAGACAGCACTATATTACACAAATATTATAAAAAGTCACAGACTCAAGCAATAGAAAATCACCCTAATCTCTCAAAAAAACATAGAGACTATAAAAGATACTATAACATTTTAATTTTTTTTTCACTAATAGACAGTGCTAGCCTCATTCTGGAACCAAGATAAACTATCCAAACTTTTCTAGTTCATAAATAAGCTGTGATGAGACCACAGTCCTTTATTAGTTACAGCATTACTTTTCTTAGGTTCTATGCACTGCCCCTCTAATACTACTTTGCAAGTAATACAAAATAGTAATTAAGATTTTGTTGCTCTTTTCTTATACCCTTATCATGTTTGCGTACTGAGGAAGTGACTATTTTTCTCAAAACCTTCTCTTCTGATTGTTACAGTGATCTAATTCAAATCCTTGCTGCCAGAACTGTATGCTTTATTTTCACTTTTGACGATAAAAATTGCATGTCTGAAAAGGGTAGGGAATCACAAACTGCATCATTTGAGAATTACAATACCTTATTTTACAACTGTAGTGTGTGCAAATCATCATTTCAATGAAATTCAATAGTTACAAATATCCTTAAACTGTAAGTACAGTAGGTTCTATAGAAAGTAATACAGATAATCAATATTCTACCACTTGAAACAAAAACAATAAATAAAAGTTTAAGTATTAAAACTAAGAAAAAATATTCCTGTACATTGTACAGTACCTTTTGGTTAAAGCTTCTTAGCAAAAATATAGCAATGTGTTTTAAGCATTCCAGTTACAGATGGTTCAATACTAAAATTTCAAGGTTTCCCCATCATGAAAAAATATTGCATTTTTCCATAGGTGCAGCAGAAACTGTCTCTCTGTGAACAAGGCTTCAGTCTTTAAAAATATAGACAGTAAGTATGAATTCAAATGAAACATTAAAAAATTATAATACAGTACTGAGGATGTACGGTTGTTGTGCATTACGGATTTTACATTCCTTCTTATTTTGAAAAAGCAAAACTAGAGAGCCCATTGTATATCACTGAGTTCAGCTGGATCTCCAAGTCCTCCATCAGCCTCCAAGTAATTCATAAGAGCTGTCATAGCAGTGTCATCATTTTCACATATTGCATCAAAGTCCAGCTGAGAATTACCACCTATAAAATTATTAAAACATCAACATATGCAGTACAAAGCATGGAGAATATAATAAATTTCAAAACATATTTGTTTTTAAACAGCACCTTCCTTTGAAGTCGAGGCAAACATTTACACATAAATGTTAAAAAAAAGAATAATCAAGTAATAGAAATAATGGCTGTCCACAGACAGTTAAAGGACATACATAACCTGATTTAAGACGACTTAAGTTTTGCCAATCCATTGGCCTACCTCCAACTGCTAGCTATTAAGACTTGTATCCATGCAGTGACATTCATGTCACTGAAGTAGAAAACTGCTTTCTACTTCACATCACCTCAGTGGGAAACACAGTCATGTACCTGAATTCTCATCTGATGTACTATGCCAGATGAATGCCTGAAACCTTACAAGCCACTATGCATTAGCTCTAGAAATCAATGCTGTACTCTTGCCTTTAACAACAGTAAGGTAAAATGCTTTAGCTCAAGGATCAATGAAAAATGTTTCCTTGCCTATCTTGGATAAATGTTGTTGCTTTTTTATATATATTTTTCTTTTTTTCCAAACCCTTATTTAAGGATTAGTCTTTTTTTATATATATATAAAGGGCTCACAGCTAAACTAGAACAGAGATATAGGTTATAAATAAATAAATCTCTAGTAACTGAAATAAGAGACGGAGACAGAAAAGTTTCTAAGAGCTGAAATACAGGATAAGCATAAACATTGTTTTTATAGCACTTTGCCTCTTATGTTAAAAATAATACAATGGCATTCTTGTCTTACAAGGCCAGGGAATCCTATATGCAGACAAACTGCTGCCTTAGTGCATGCTTGAAGGAGGGGAAAGGGAAAAAAAAAGTCTTTCTGAAACATTTTGACTAGCCCTTTGTATTGACTATCCATAACTTGCTGTTAAGACTAAGAAAGTGCTAAAAGGACAATGGTTCACAAACTACAACCAGTTCCCTTACACTGCACTGAAATACTTTTTCTTACCCATCTCTCTCTTCTGGAGAGGGAAATAATAAGTACCTAATTAAAACCGTGGCATGCAAGAATGCAATGGTAAACTTCTGTTACAGGATGTTATTTTTGTCATGAGATACATTCACTGATCAAATTTTGCCGTTTGCCTTCCAGTGATAACATGTTTTAAGAATCCTGTCATCTTAAGACGGAAAGACAAATAAATCTCTTCACAATTGATACATGGCTGTAAAGCGGTGCACACAAAAAATTACAGCATTTATCAGAAATGTTTTCCCCTGCAGCCCCCAAAATATCCACAAGAGAAATCTTACTGAGGAGAGGTTCATTACTGGGAAATGGAATAGCACCCTGATTTTGTTCTGAAGTCTCTAGAACTTCTGTTTCCGAAGGACAGAGCTGAATCAACTCTTTATTTGGCACCTAAAAGAACAGAAGTGGTAAAAAGGACAGAATTAAATCCTAAATTTAGTTACAATTATTACGTTACAGAAACATTATAAATTGCTGTCAAAGCATTAAGAACTAAATAGAATAAATGAAAAATATGCAACAGGCAGATCTACTGCATTTTAAAATACTTTTTTAGACGTTCACATAGCACTGGATTTGGCTTAAATAAAAGGTATTACTTACACATCTGTCAAAGGTACTTCACAATGATGGCATCTACTTTATTAAGGGTCTAATTCAATATTCAGCAAATAAATCGAGCACAAATTGTACTAGTGTATATACTTTCCCTGTCTAGTACCATAAACCACAAATTCCCAGTGATGTCATGTTTGTCAATGTCAACACATTCTAGCTAAAAGATAAAAAAAAGACCCTCATACCTCCCATGTTCTTTATGCATTAAACTATATGAGTTATAAACTTGCATCTTTTCTATTATTTTGCATCTTGTTACCATAATGATAAAAATCTAACTAGTTTTAAATTACTTTTTGAACTTTGGAAAAATGAGGCTAGCAACAATAAAGATGGAAGTCATCTTACCCCAAATATACCAGGGTATTTTTTTTTCCCCCCATTTGTTGCATGTAACACATACAGGCAATTTAGCAGGAAAGATTTCTTGGGTTGCCTGACTTGTGCATATTCTACTATGAAATTAATAAAATTGAAATGCTTTACAAAATAATTTTAGGAACAAATTGGATACCAAAGCACAGAATAAAGAACAACCTTCAATGAAATTATCCTTATGATGAGATGCTGCATGATTTAAAGAGTTCAGTATATATAAGTCAACCAACTCTTAGGGAGAAAGACCTGCAGTCAGGCAGGGGAGAACTGATCATAAAAAAAGGAGGAAGCCAAAGCAATCCCTAGTCCAGAAGAGTTCGGAAATGAAAATTGCAATGGGAAGATAAACTGTCTTTAAATGGAAAGAAATTTACATTCAAACAAGTGCTGATGTAGAAGTAAATGTTTGTTCAGACAGTGCACAATATACAACATACAATATACTTAGGTACAAAAATATGTTGGTTATTCCACAGCTAAGGTCAGTAACTATGATAGTTATAGTTTGTGGTGTCACCAGCACTGCTAGATTAGCAAAACAGCCTATTCTATCCATTTTTAGAAGACTACTGAAATACCTTCAAAGTAAAAATTTTAAACATTTCAAAACTGAGAACATACAGCATAGATTTTTAGAAGGGTCTTCAAGAACATTGAGATTAACAGTACAAGCGAGAAAAAACAAGAACTGGTATTTTATTTAGGTTGTCAAAATGAACAGGTGGAAACACTTTTACTCTCGGGCAGTTATTTAGCAAAAGTTTTAATGCAATTCCAAATGCAGAAGAGTCCTGATCACATGGATCCCAGTCATATTTAGCATATTTGTAGCGCTTCAGCAAAGATACTAATAATTGAGTGGAGACTGCAGTCCTCCCAGCCTCAGGAACAGCCCCCTTAAGGCTTGAACTGATGGCCCCATAACTGATGTTGGAACTTCTGCTGCTGTCACATTTCTCAAAAGACCTTCATAGCTGCCAGGTATTTGGCAATACCTTACACATTCTCTCACAAAAGCACAAGACAGGGTAATTTGGTTCAAACATAGGCTTTGAGCTATCTGACATCAACCTTTTACTTTTAGATTTTTGCAGGCAGTTGACATACTCACGTTGCTGCAGTTTACAGTTAAAGCTGGAGAAGGTGACTTTCTCAAGAGATGTGATGGACTTAACTCCCCCGATGGTGACGAATGCAACCTAAAATTGTATATGTTTAGTTGATTTACCAAGTCACATTGATCATAAACAGAAAAACAGCCTATGTGTTGCAGAACCCACCAGACCTCCCCAGTGATGAAGCACGAGCCAGCTAATCTGAGACAATGTTGTCTTCAATTCTCCTAAAGATTCTAAATTCTCCTGCTCCAAGTTTTGATAATATAAAAAGCAGAAGAGATCAATAAAGGCCATGGGTCATAATTACTTGAGCACACTTATATTTTCTGTTGAATCACCAGCACTGACAGACCAAAGAGTAACATGTTTCAGAATTATGCACACTGGGACAAAAAGGTACATTTCAAATACATAGGAATACAGACAACATAAGGAAGTTCTGCTAAATGGTGGAGGGAAAACAACACATTCTTCTAATGTTCCCTCTATGATTATTTTGTTATACCTGTCTCACTGGATTTTCAGAAAATTCCAACTAAAGACCGCTTGTTTGTTACCAGAATTCTTTGAGATACTGCATATCCTCCCTCACCAAACATGCCAGATATAAAACTAACAGTGAAAATGTCGTACCAGGGCCCTCTGGACAGCTTGCTCCCATCTCACCCTGCTCTTCCTGATTGCCAAAGCACAAGGCTATAGAAGAACTGGGGCACCCTGGATGCTTCTGTTTCTATCACTTCCTCAGATCCAAAAAGTGATAAGGGATTGGAGGAAAGATAGAAAATGCGTGAATAAACAGCCTATCTTAAATATGTCAAGTTATTTGTCTGGAATATTTGTTAGTTCCTTACATTCCAATATCCAATGTGCCATTTGATAAGCAGGCATCTGCCATCTCTAAAAGCTGGGACAGAAACTCCAGATTGAATAGATTTATAGCATTGCTGTAACTGAAATGACCATTAATCAGATGCTAATTCAATTCAGACATGCTTGTAAATAGAGCTGTAGCATAGTCCTGAAATTTTTAAAAATACTTGGTGATGCCTGATGTACAGCTCAAGAACCCTCTGTGTCTTCCTGACAGTAAAAAAATGCAGAGAGCAGGTTCAGGTAGTAAATGCACTCATCCTATTGGATTATGTCTGTAGTCACACAGGTATTTGATGAAAACCAGCTGGTGTTAGCCTTTGTTGATCACTCTTTTGTCTAATTTTGATTGCCTCAGTGTGTGCAAGATAGTAACTTGATTTCATACAAAAGAAAAAGGAAGAAATGGCATGAAGTTCTACTCTACAGCTAGAAAGAAATACAGCACTGTTATCAGCAATGATTCTGGAAAAGTGAACTACATCTGGGTGCAAGCAACTACATCCAGACATCTCCAGAAACATTCAGTCGTTACTGATGATGCCTTCAATGGCCAATTGCATTTGTGATCACCTCTTCCTCTTATAGAGACAAATCCTTGTTTATTTTCCCCCAAGATACAGGACTGTAGGATGAATATGATGCCAGAGATCCCAGTTACACCGTGCAACTGCTCCCTTCCATAGCTGGCTTATTTTCAGAACTGGCCTTCCTTGGGGCACAGAGTTTACCTTATTCTGCATCACTTTTCTCTTAACCTTTTCTTTCATCTGCATAGCAACTTCTTGGGCTATTAGTTTCAGCACAAGTTTATTTCTCAATTTCCAGTGTCCACGGACAACCAAGATCACTGAAACAAACACACCTGCACAAGACTAGAATGGCTCAGATCACCGTGACTGACGAAGCTGGCAAGCAAAACATTTTTCATTTCAAAGTGTTGTGAAATTCAGTCTATTAGCTGAGAAATAAGATGACTGATCCCAAAGAAAGCAACGTAATGCTGTTTCATTTAATAAAGTGTTCAAGATGTAAACTTAACGCAGAAAAATGCTAAGTTCAGTCTTATTCTTCAAGTCATTGATTATCTGATGCAGCTTCTTGAGGCGTGTGCTCATCACTGCCAGCACTTTCACAAATATTTGTGCTGGAAAGTAGTTCTCTGAATCCAGAATTTGAATCCAGTTCCAGTTCTTTATTTCTCCTAGCAGCCTCACTTTTTAAATTAGAAGCATGTCCGAACTATCACTGTGATCTACCTGAAAAGATGTTTTGGTAAATCAAACAAACTGGGGTAAACATCTTGCTGCCTGAAACTGCTGCTCCATAAAGGAGTAAATCCATGCTTTACTTACATGATGAAATCAAGACATCTACAACATGAATCTCTGACAGATAGGGAGGTACGCATCATGAGCTTCAAGCTTACGATAGGCAGACAGACCGAAAGAAAATTATGCCAGTGTTAATATTACGGAAGCTGAACTTTTTGATAAGTGAGCTCAATTTCTATAGGGTCTATAGTGGACTAGAAAAATCCGTTCCTCTTTTGGGATGAGGAAGGATATGAAATAATAAATATTCCTCGGAAATATCCCTGAAGACGCCTCAGTCATACGTGCCTCAACTGTACAGCTGAATTCCATTTAAGCAGACTAAAAAAAAAAAATTGATCCCACTCTTACAAAAAAAATTCCCTTAAATTGGGGAAATTAATTCAGTACCATAATCTCTTCTCCAAATACCACAATTCTGTCTTTTTTAACAGATTCTTCTGTTTCCTAAGATTAAAACAGACAGACTGTGATCTCTTGTGACCTGCTGAACTGTCACAGAAGAGAAGAGAAGTAATGGTTTGGTTTGATCTTCATACAACACTCATAAAATTTCCCCCTGTTGCTTAGGAAGACACTGCTCCTGAAACTGTTGCCTCTGTAGGAATGTGAAGAGAAAGGGCATTGCTCATGGTACTTAAAAACACAAATACCAGAACTTTCAAGAGGTAGCTTTGAAGAAGAAAACTTTCCCAGGAATGCATTCATTCTTTCATCACCCAGCAAATTTATTATTCCTATACTTAATAAACTGGTTTCCTTAAGCTCATGACCCGTATGCTCCCACGGATGAGTGTTTTCAGTAAGGGTCACGTGATCTCAGTCAAGAACATCACACTGAGCCGACTGAAGCGTCTAGAACAAGAGTCAAATTAAGATCTTGGGTCATGCCTGTGTATTAACTGTCAGAGATGAGACCTTTTGCCAACTTAATTCAGTCTTCAGAAAGATATAGTAAAAAGTGACTCTCCTTCCCTCTACAGAGGTACTGATGAGAGGAGCTAAACAATGGTATTACGAAAATGTAACATCCCATCTTCACTGTTGAGGATATCAATCCTTTTTTGTTGCCAGTTGCTCCTTGCTGGATAATCCCAGCAACCTGCCAACATGCATGGATTTTATTTTTTTTTTTAAGTAGCAATCTTTTCATCCCATCACAACTGAAGTGTTTATTCTTTTCTTCCCTTCGTTGAAAATGAATGATTCCCTGTGCAATTTGACTATTCTAGTAAAGGGGTGTGAATTCATTGTTGGAAGGCGATTCCAAAATAGTGGAAACAGAGTAAGAAGAAACATCTACCACCGTCACTCATCACACTCTTAGGCTCTGACCACAGTTTTCACTCATTCAGAAAATTAAATACTGTCTTCTGATTAACAGGCAGCTGAGAAGACAACCACACTGTGAAGAGATAATATGTAATCCCAGACTTGAGCATGTATTTACAAAGGGGAAATCACACTTAACCAACCTGACAGCCTTCTACAAGGAGGTGACTAGCTCGGTGGATGAGGAGATAGCATAGGATGTTATTTACTTTGACTTTAATAAAGCTTTTCACACTGTTTCCCATAACATCCTCACAGACAAGCTGATGAGTCAGAATACTACTGAAACAGCAGAAGCTGACTATGCTATGGCATTATCGATGTATGTATAGATTGGAGGACAACAGGCTGGAGTGCAGCCCTGCAGAAAGAGATCTGCAGGGTTTGGTTGATGGTAAGAGTTGTTACTGAAAACAGCCTTTTTCTGTGCACGTGCATCCCAAAGTCCTGGAATTAGCTGCCTCAGAGACTTTTTAAAAAATGTTCTTAGACAACAAATGCTGATACAGTGCAAAATGACATACGGTAATAATCTCTCCCTCTATAAGTAAGTCGGGCATGACTGTGGGTGCACAACACAAAAACTACATAAGGATATCTCCACGTTAAAATTATGTTTATTCCTTTCAAACTCCTTGGCTATGCTGTGTACCTGCTAAAACTGATATGTTTTAAATGGTCAATCTTTAATTAACAATTTGAATCTTGTATGGATTCCCATTTGGAATAACACAGCGAGTGGTTTTTTTTGAATCTATGGCTGGCTACTGGGAAGGAATTGCGCTATCACTTTAGTCTATGTTCAGGATAATCAGGAAAGGGACAAGACAGCCTATGAAATCACTCCACTGGGGACTGTTTCAAGGAAAGTTTTCCTAGCAGAGCGATGCTATCAGAAAAATATAAACGCTACTCACAAACAACTGATTTTCCATTCCCAAATGGTTTATCTACCTATTTCAACATCATGTGAAGAAGCTGCATTACAGTAACGCTTTTGAAGTCATCGTTAAATAATACTTCCATTAATAAAGAAAATTGCATGCCCAGAACAAAACTATTTATCAACACCAGTGATGGGTTCTGCCATGCATGAGATTTAACATTAGGTTATAATCGGCATCTCATAATGCCACTGCTCAAACTAAAAATATTTTATACATAAACCACAGTAAAAATGAAACTTGAACAACCCCCACAGAATCACGTATAATTCTTCTCTATCTTTACTTAAAGGACTAATGTATGATGTTATGCATTTATTACCTTTGCAATTCTAATATTTCATTTGCAATTTCCGTTCCTATACTTCCAGCACCAAGCACTGTTCCAGAGGACATTCCAGGTACACTTACTAAAGACTGTTTTACAGCATCTACAGTTAAAAAAAAAATAATAATAAAACCTTAAGTTTGTAGCAGTTTCATTATGCACCAAGAACAATCACCTCAAGGATTAATTTTAAAGCAGTTTTTGTTCTGTATGTCTTATTTTCAGAAAACACATTCTTTAAAACACTAACTCATGAGGGAGGGTGTTGTCTTATTTGAAATATAAAGATAACTGAATAATATATTTGTGAAAATTGCTGATCTCCGGTAACGAATTAGCTTTAATCATTACCACCTCCAGTCTTTCTCACAGACAATGCAAGACACGTGAGAAAAAAAACTCCTGGATTTCTCACAAACGAAACCCAGTTATTAAAAAGAACAATTTCAAAAGCAAAAAAAAATAATCTTATAGCAAGATGACAAAATAGCATGCAGAAATCCGAATCTACACATAGCAGAAATATATTAACAAAATATATATCAATATCAGTATCAGCCTATATTCTATAGGTAAACTCAGACAGTTTACCTATTGCATTTGTTCAGAAAACCAGGCAAAATATGAATAGGGTCTGTGACAGAAGCATAATATCCAATCCACTAAAAATCCCAGCTATAGTAGAAGCTGATAGAAGGAAAATATATGTTATAAGCCCTTCTGATCACAGTTATGTGAATGATATGAATTAGGTTGCTGTAACTAGAAATTTTCCCCAGAATTAGCTTTAAAAACAAAAACAATCCTTCCTTGCACAACAACCTACAATAAAAAAATTCCTGGATTGAACAAATCTAAATGTGTAATGATTGATCAGGAGATGCACCTATGGTAACTGTAAGAAGCAACACTTGCCTTCTGCAGACTGGGAACCGTGGGGGACCTGTTCTTCAGCTGACTCATTATGACCTCTGAGATTTAAATAAATAAAAAACGCAAACAAAAAAGTCAGCAAGTTTTTCAAAGGCAAAACCCAGCATATTTATGTTTGATTTCAATAATACATCACACAAAGTAAAAACATCCTCAAACTAGTAAAAAAAAAAAAANAAAAAAAAAAAAAAAAGAGATATTCCTCACGTTTCAATGTTCAATCCTTTGTATGGTTGTTTCTGAAGCAGTGGGTGAAATATTAATTTCCACTTATTCACTAAATAAAGAAGAACGGCCAATATAGTTGTCTGTTTTCCACAATAAGAGAACAGTGCTACCATTTTTTTTAGGAGGGAGACCAGTTAACCAGAAGCAACTGCTACAAGGCTAGGTCAGTGCCTACCTTCTGTTAGCAGCTGCTGCCTACCTTCCCTCCTCTAGACAGCTGCAGATGCCCGGATCTCCAGGACAGGCAAAAGTGGCCTTTGGCTGTTGGGCACCATAAACCGTCTTAACTGCTCTGCTCTGTCTTCTTGAGGAAAAGGGACATGGGCAAAATAGGTGGGCGATGTTGACTGAAGATATGAACCAGCTACAAAATGGGTAAAAGGTCCCCTTGACAACTTGGTTTAATGGAAATAAAATCCCTTCTGTCCCCCTCTCAAAAACCCAGTAATTGGCAAAGACCCTCAGTATCATTGGAATGATCCCAATTACAGCTCCATTACAAGAATTAAAGAATGAAGAACTAAACACACACATTTACTATCTCACAGGCTCCTCCCTTGCAATCAATTTGGAGAGTACCTTTTTGTCCTGCCTTGCATTTGTACAATCTATCAATTACACCTCTCCACATTCTGACACATGGTAGGTAGGCTAGCACTTAACATTAGGTCAACTGACACATGCAGTCTTGTAAACCTCAGAAGGAAAAGTACAACTAACTTCACATTTCTGTTTATTCATATCTACTTTTCTTAAAAGATCCTTCCTTTTTTTCTTCAATAAGAAACTCTTTCACCTTGTTTTTTCTACTGGAAATAGCACAGTTTTCAGAGTTAAATCCATGACTTAAGCCTGAAATAAAAATCACTGGTAAATGCAAAACAATGTTCTTCCAGGTTACTCAGCTACTTTTTGTAAAGTGTTGATATTTTCTAGTCTTGTTCTGCTTCTTAAACAGGTTGCTGTTAATGCTAACCGTAATTAAAACAAAAAATAACATGAGAATTCATATGATGAATTACTTACAATACCACAGTGTTGTTTGATACAATGTACTCCAGTTCTTTGGTCCATGGATTCATGAAACTAAACCACTGACTCTTTAAAGTAACAAAAGTCCCATCTTTTGCTCTAAATTTGTAGGAATTTGTAAATACTTTTTCTTTATTCTGCAACACTAGATAAGAAAGGAAAGTTGTAGTCACCATATTTATACTTAGAAAGATAAAGTTAAAAAAAATATCTGTTATATAGCATCATAAAACCAAAATGTTTTTGATGGCCAAAAATACAAATTAAATGCCAGAACAATTGACAGGACAGAACCCCTGCTAAAAATCAAACTACAGTTTCATTAATGTTATTAATCTTAAATTAAAGCCCAAGTACTAAGTTTCTGCAAAGCACTAGTAGGGAGACTCCTGACTCGGTGAACTTTCATAACAGATGTCTTTAATCATATGATTAGGCACATTTGCTCTTCAGGACTCCTTCCTCACTCTTACAAACAATTGAAGCAGGGGGCTGAAAGAAGCACTAACATTATTCCCTTGCAATTAAAGCACTGAGCCAAGACCTAAGACAACAGAATTTTCTCCCTGCTCTTATTACAAGCTTTATGCAGCCATGTTTTAATGCAGATGTAGAAAAGGAAAATGCTAAGATTGTTTAATTTTATTAATTCTCAGCTTCTGATTTTTTGATTTCTACTGTTGTCACACAACAGTTACATGTAGTTATATTTAGTCTGGAAGACCAACTATTTTGTACCTTCTTTATGTTTTTCAGCTAGATGATTGTGATCATCTTGATGGCAGTATTCGTAACAAGAAGTTCCTAGAAGCTCTTGTGGCAGGTACCCTAAAATTGCTGTTGCACTGTTAGGAAAAAAACCCATGAACTACAGCAGATTCAAACAATTGCAAAGCTTGTTTTCTTCAGTATCAGATAAAGCAGAAAATTAATATTTAAAGAAATAGATGCTCGTGTTCATGTTTGGGGAAAAAGATATAGCATTAGTATAGCTCTAAAACAACAGGAAATATTATTCACTGCAAATTATCCATTTGCAATGAACGGCAATTCAAAGAAAAAATAACAGTGTTTAAGTGTGCAAACCACATGTACACAGAAAATATTTATGATCATTAGGTCTTCCCATTACCCAATCAGGGGACTGGTCATACATAATGAATCATTAAAAAAATTCTGTAGATTAATTTTGGTCTGCTACTTTAAGGAATAGGTTTAAACTGGCACCTTCAGATTAAAGACAAGATGACTGAAAGCAATAAAAAGCTTCCAGTGACAACAATGAAGTTCAAAATGAGACGTGGTAACTCAGTCTATACAACAAATAAAAGTTGCTTTAGAAAGTTCAGAAAATAGGAACTTAGCTTTCACTTCTAATGACATAATTTGGTACCTCATTTAGATATAATGTATGCATTCCAAATAGTAAGATTTTAAGAAGTAGTAATTTTTGGTTAAATGTCCTTTACTTAAGTCATATGCATAGCTATGAAGCTCTAACTGGCGATTTTTCCTTATGAATAAATAAGTACATCAGTGCATTTTACAACATATCTTGTGAGCTCATCTTTTCCTATAGAACAGTGCACTTACTTTTACACCTTACGTTTCATGTTTGACAAAAAAACCCCAAAGCCCAAGTACTCATAGATTCAGAATGAACAGCTCCCTGTGTACAGCACCTAGAAATTCTACCCTGCTTGAGAAATTACAGTTCTGACAGGAAGTATTAGAAAATTGAACTAGTGGTATAATTTTCATTTTCTCTTCATTAAAGAAGAAAACGCTTACCGCTGATCTACATAAACAAATTTTCCATCCATGGCAAATCGTGTAACAAATTCTGTTGCTTTGACTTTTATCTCTCCACTCTTTTGTGGAACAATATAAGGGTGTAACCTCCCAATTGCAACAAGGCAGGTAAAGTTACTACTGTCCTTTTCTACATCATTTTCTTCTTCTACTCCCACCTCATTAGGAGGCCAATTCTTCATATACCCAGTACAGTGAATGGTACAGTATTTTCTGTGATCTAATAAAAAGAAATGAAATAAGCAGTTACAGTTCAAAAAGTAAACTGAATTACTTTTTTTTCTTCCATTCACCATGAGACCAGCAACTATATTTTATGCTTACCTACAACAACTGTACAAGGCTATAGATAATTTCACGGAGTATTTTTTAGTTAATTTTGTACTACTTCATTTTGGCTTACCTGGAGAGAGCGCTTCTAACCCTATGTAAGATTTAGGAAGATAAGTTACAGGTGTTGGCAGTTCAAACCCAGCCTCACAGGAAAAAAAGTAAACCAACAGTCTGGTAACACACAGATCACTGTTTCTTTACATAGTTTCATATGTATTGTAAATTAAAATAAACTAGAGAGGCACTCTAGCTTCCAAATCAATTTACCTTTTGTGAACATTATGATCTTAACATATGCTTACTGCAATTGCTAAAAGAATCAGTTGAGAGAACAATACAAAGCAACCTAGCTTATTTTCTATTTATCTTAGGCTTCTGAATTCCTCAACTTTCTGGTAACACAAATATTTTAAAAGTCTTAAATTACAGCATACACTGTAATTTATTCCTATGGCTGGTAGACTCTTTGCTGCCTATATAACATGCAAACACCCACATACGCATCAAGGCACAGAAATGACATTACATGTCCTAGAGTAACTATCTTTCAAAAAATTGACAAAGTATTCTTGGTATCTGTATTCTGAACAAATACGCTTTACGTAGATTTGACTGCATTAACCCTATCAACTACGGAAAACATATAACAACTCCGTAAAATGAAAAACTGAATTATCCTACTGTGACTTTCTCACAGTTTCTCAGATTGTCAAGGTGCCTCCCCTCAATACTGCTTTCCTGAGAAACATTTATACAAGTTAAATTCTTATTTCACCAAGTTAGTTGGCACATCAAGGGACACTGAATTCTATTTACTTACAATGACAGACCTATTTTAAAATTTACTATTGTATGGTATATCTCAACAATAACAATTTACATTGAAAAACAAAAGTAAGGATTTTTTTCAGGATTAAACAATTTCAGCACAGGTTTGCAAAAATCAATACTGAGGTATTAAATAAAAGCTGGAAACTATATTTTAAAAAAGATCCATTCACTGAAAACTTGACAAGAGTATACTGCTGTACAGGCATACCAAAATATGAACTAAATTAAAGTTATCAGAAAAAATGAATGGAATTACACTGATAAATTAAGGTCACTATTAAAAGAAAACAAAAAAAAAAGGAAAATTCATACTTTTCAAGTACACACAACACAAAAAGTAAATCAGAAAAAAAAAGTTGGTTTACTTGCTTTTTTTTCCTTCAAACCAGTAGATTTTGCAGGCCTTATTCACAGTTATCTTCAAGACATATGTTATTTAGTTTCATTCTTCTGATCTGCTCCAGTGCTTTCAAAAATTTCCCTGAGACTTCTAAAATTTGACTACAACAGACCATGCACGCCTAAACAGCCACTGTAAATCAGGTTCCTCCCTCCCTCTTTTCCAGGAGTGAATAGGGAGTAGAAAGAGTACAATTAGACTGTTTTTCAAAATGTGTCTCCAGTACATATTTACACTTTTCTACAGCTACTTTGTGAAGTTACTGATAACTACAAGGGTCACACTACTGACTCGGAACTTTAGTATACCAAGTTTCAAGATAGAAAGCCCCCACTTCATCTACACTGTTTGAATACCTTTCTTCTTTGGGTTGGGCAAGCACTCCTTTTCTTCTTTGACTGTGGTCCTACTACATTTTATCCGACAGAAGAAGGAACGTCGAGCACCAGAATTCAGTCGAGCTGGTCCAGCTTGAAAATCTGTGTGTACTTGCAAGCCAGCTTACAAAAATTTAGTAAAGTAGTTAAAAACCCAAATTCCAACAATAAAACTTCAGAATACAAGGCCTTTTCTTCAGTTTAGCTTCCAGTACATTCTCCTTACTCTTTAGTTGCCTAAATTTTGTCCTTGCAATTAAAAAATGAAAAAAGTCTAATAACTTAAATAGGGCAAAGAAAACGTGACTGTCACATAGATTCTAAAATTAAAACGAACTACCAAACTATTTTTAAACCCTTCTCAATATTTTGAATGGTATTTTAATAAATATGCTTTAAACTTTCAACTTCTATTTGGTACAATGAAGAACTGCAAAGATGCGTATAAAAGCCAGCTATAAAATAGTGATTAGCTGTACAATACATAATGTTTTCCATATTAGAAATAACTGTAAACAAAATAAGACTTCGTTAAATTAGGATTGACACTTAGCATTTTCAGAGAAGACAGTGATTCTTGATATTGAAGTATTTTATCCCATGTTCGACTACATCAGGTCTTTTGTATTGACAAGACCTATCAAATACAAGAAAAAAAAGTAGTATGCCTGGTAGGAAGAATGTCAGACCACATCTTGGTAAGTGTTTAACAATCCAAACATCAGTCATTATTATTATCTAAAATAAATTATTTTCTGGGCTAGCTTTTAAACTGTAAGTGCATTCTCAGCAGCAGATAAGCATTCAAATATGTTTGGTTCATAGAAATTACACCTCAAGTTTGTACATCCACGCACATACAGACACATGAACACATCCTGCATAATAACTAAATTTATTAACATCTCTTTAAAAGAGTCTGAACACATTCAAATATGACTTACTTTTCCCATCTATGAGCTTCTCCCTAGGAGAGATATCTGAAGAAGAAAGTTGCTCCTTAACTTTTGCAACATCTTTTGGATGCAAGTAATCAAACAAACTTTGTCCAATTAAACTGGCCTATTTAAAAAAAAACACAAACAAAACACCAAACCCCAAAAGTTATTAGAACCACATTGTTTTAGAACAGGACCCAATATATATTACTTATCTCATAATAACAGCTTTCTACATCATTAAAAAAAAGTCAAATACCACAGTTACTCTAAACATCAATATTTTGATCCACATTTAATTTGCCATTGTTTAGTATTATTTTTATAAAAACAGGGTAGTAAAAACATAATTTGTTATTTCCCCTTTGCAAAAAGCAGATTTAGTTAGATACTAAAAAGCAGTTCTGTAAACCCAAATGTTTTATTTATGTACATAATATGATTCCTGATCCTAGCCTAAGAAGTTTGCGCACAAAATAACTCCACTCACAGATTACTGTGGTGGGGGGGAGGTAGGGAAATAGGAAGAAATATTCAGGCTACCTAATGACTGAGGTCTAATTTGGCTGGACAAAATGGCACCACTGAGCCAAGAGCTGTCTGGAAGCAGGGGTCAGCTTACTTCAGCACTCCTTAGTAGGGGATATTTACAGGAATCTCTCTAGCTGGGATCCTGCTGGCTCTGCTGATCCCAAGTAACTGCTTGGCTGCACTACTGTAAGCAGCACTACTTTCTCTTGAAACAGAAAGGAATTCTCACAGAAGTGGGCTAGTTTTGGTTTTTTCATTGCTTACCTTCACCACAGCAGGTCAAATCAATGGGTAGAAGGGAGCTGTGTTGACAAGCAGTATTCTAGATTCAATTTGCAACTCATTTTGGACCCACGCCACTTGCTATGTTATCACTGCATACATAAAGGGGACCACTTTTCCAATAAGCCAGAGTCAGAAATGGGTTTAATGAAAAGCTTCTAAGCAAGCAGGATAAACATACAGCCACTTTCATTTGCCCAATCCCCTAACGCAAAGGGAAAGTGCCACTGAGAAAGGCCAATAGCAGCCTTGTCAAAGTACCTAAGTGTAACAGATTAGGCTGCAGGATGGGATTCATAACCTAGAATGATTCCCAATAAATTCTTGGGTTGTCAGTCATGTTCTCTGAACCTTTTTGGCTGGAGTAGTTAAGATCTTATGGGTCTGGAAGTACGTATGTGTGATGTGAGAGACTCCAAAACGTACCTTTTAGTCCCTGACTAAATTCAGTATAGAAGTTTATAAAAAAAAAAAAATCTTCATTATGCTTATTCGCATAAGATGATGCACTTCAATTTAAAGTTGTATTTTTGTTTAAAAAAGAAAAATAATTAAAAATCTATAAAACAGAGTCCAGAGTGGTTACCATTCCGTTTTGAAGAAAATGACCATAGCACAAATGGTTTCAAAGTTATAGGAGTAGACAGATGAAAGCACTAACAGTTTTAGCCTCTGTTTTTGGAATAGAAGTCGTCATAGATAAATAGAATCATAGAATGGTTAAAGCTGGAAGGGACCTTAAAGATCATCGAGTTCCAACCCCCCTGCCATGGGCAGGGACACCTCCCACTAGACCAGGTTGCTCAAAGCCCCATCCAACCTGGCCTTGAACACTTCCAGGGATGGGGCATCCACAGCTTGTGTGCGCAACCTGTTCCAACATGAACAAGTTATCTTGCCTTGATTATTTGTGGTAATTGTCCATAATGTTAAATATCAACTAATGGAAGGTACTTATATTTTTCCTATTTCTCTTATCCTACAGGCTAAGCTAACTCACACTGTATCAGCTTCCCAGAAGTTAAGAGTATATACACAGATAGTTATTGTGGGTGAGGTATTATATAGCGCATCTGAGCATAAAGGCATTACCAAGTAAAGCTTTAATTAACTTCCACTGCTGAACTACCGATTTTCCTTTGCCTAAAAAAACCCCACAACCCCAAATCACTTCGCCATTTAAAAGCAAATCTCTTGGAGATAGAAATGAGGACATCTTCAAATTATCCCTTCCTCTCAAACTAGCAGTTTTCTTAAGGATGATCAGTTGAAATCTGGTGCTATTTCTCAGGTCAGGAACACTGACTGTACTTGTAAATATTTTGTTCCAGGATATTCATCCTTACACTGAAGGAGGTTAAATCAAAGAAATTCCAAGAAATTATACACATACTGTTTTTTAGTAATATACAATAAAATGGAGAAGTTTAAAAATTTCTAAGGAAATGCAATGTAAAAGCAAATCAAGAAACTCAGTTGTAACCACCTGATCATAATTAAGTATTTTGCAAACTGATTCTGAGACAAACAGAATTTTTCCTCTGTTGCATCCAACCACAAATAGGAATCCATCTGCAGCCTGAAAATATAAAGATACTGTCTTTAAAAACATACAATAAAATACACAATGAATATTGATGACTACAAGGAAGCACACTTTTAAACCTGATTTTTAAAATTAAGTAAGTTATAAATCACACCAAAAAGCAATTAAGATTACCAGGACCAAATCAGACCTTCAACTACAGACAGCTAAAGTTTCTTAAACACAGCTTTGGGAAAAGAGGCAGCCAGTTGCAAAACACTTTAACTTGGGAGTCATCTTACAGCTCTTGGTGAAGTCTGTTATGGCAGCAAAGGAAAAAGAAAATAGTTGCATATGAGAGGGGTGTGGCTATATGACAAAGCCCGAAAACAAGAAGAAAGATTTTCTTTCAGGTATTATTTCTGCATCTTTTTCAAAGTACATCTTTGAAAATTTATATGAAGGAGAGCAAACAATTGCAAGTATATTTATGTGTAATTAAAAGCATTCTCTATACTTATATGCAGACTTCAATATCAACATAAAAGAATTTATGAATTAAATACGCAGATTGTATACACGATTCATTATCCCTTCAAGGGCTGCTGTCTGTCATGTTCACAAATCACCTTCTGTACCCTTTTATGAAAAAGCCTGTACAGTGTACAGTGTTTATAACCCAGTACTTACCAAGTACATCAAAAAAAAAGCACTGTCCAACTAAAAACTCAAGTTAATGGCAAGCTTTAATACAGACATAATTTACCTGACAGTTTCTTTCCACTCACCCTAAGAATTAACTGTCGGAGCTCATCATCCTTTAAAAATGAAGGTTTATACCGAACTTCTGTATAGGAGCTAGTGGAACCTGGAAAATAGATTATTTGTAGACATAATGTCAAAAGTTACATTTCAAATTTACTTTTAACTGAGTTATACTTGTTTGTTATTTTATAATTTTTCTTTGCAACCAAAACAGCTGACTAAAAAAATTAAATTCTAAAAATATTAAAATAAAAAAACTCATAAACATATGCTGATATGAATATGGGCACACAAGCAGTTTTTTCTTGCCCTTTATTTAGCATAAAACGAGGAAACTTCTGTTCAGGTATCTTTAATGTACTGCTAGAGAAATGGTATTATGAGAACTGAATTTTCTAGAAACATTTCATTGGCCTACTTTGGAATCATTAACATTTGCTGAATCAGAATAATTCCAATGTTATCAATTGTCATGAATAATGCTTCATTAGTACTATATATCCAACAATCCAAAAAACACTCTATTGTAGTTAAATTGAATGTCTCACTAAATGCAATGAGACTGTCTTACTACATTTACTGGTCTACCACCCATGGCAAGTACTCTAAAATAATTTTTACCCATTGCAAGCATTTCCACAACTATTTCTAGGTTGGTTTTTTTTTTTTTAGATAAATAACAGTTGAACTTTCCAGCAAATTTCAGTATTAACTATAGTTTCACATAGTATCTTCTATTTTTGTAAAGCATTTGTTTTAAAGATACATGTAATAACTGGGCTTACAGTTGACCAAATTATTATTCCGTAATAGAGCTGTCAAAAAACCTGAAATCTTGTGTGCTGCTGACAGACCATGCGATATGCAACTTGTATTTGGATAAAATTTTTTTAGGGAGGAAAAAAGTCCCAAAATCTAGCAATAGCAAAAGGAGAGGAAAGAATATATCCTGGTTTGATCCCAACACTAAACCATTCACTCAGGTCCATGATTAACTTTGCTAGCTGACTGACGATGTAAACTTTTTAAACTCCTTTTCTTGGTACTCTCGAACATTTCATGGTGTTTAAGACTTTAGTGTAATCAAAGTTATCAACCATTCTGTTAAAGTATGTTTTGTCTTGAAACATTCCTTTTGGCAGGCAAAAAAAAGTTTGAAAGATGACTATGTCCAAACATAATTTTTTTCTTAGTTTTATGCAACTGGTTTTTGTTTTATGAAGTTACACTGTAAAAGACAACCTACCACTGAAGTGAGCTCTCTGTGCTCCCTACCAGGGCATCCACTTGCATCAGTTTCTTTAGGTAAGCATTTTTTTAGTGGTCTTTTTCCATGACGTTGTAAATTTCAAAGTCAACAGATAAACATGAAATTCCAACACAGAGATAAAGGGTTGATGCAATCACAAACATGGCAATAACAAACACGAGTATGAAGACCATTTGCTTCTCTATTAGCAGTACAGCTGTTGGCATCGGTACAGCACCACAGGTATTACTGTTACAGAAAGTATGATGGGAAGAGGAGAGCTCACAGAACACGTTTAATTCGGGGGTTGGAAAATAATGAAAGGCGGACTTGCTTGATTGCTGTAATTTTAAAAAAGAATCAAGGAGTGACTCGACTGCAAGGCATACCCTTAGCAGACAGAAAATATCAATCACTGATGGGTGGCCTTTTTTCTGCTATACTAAGTAAAAAGAAGAAATGAAGTTCTGGAAGGTACAAACGCATAAATTTAAATGAAGAACAGACTCGGAACTAAATTCAGCAAGGAAACGTAAAATAAATGACCTTTGACTTATCTGACATCAAAGAAGGTACGCAGTATAAGTCCCAATAGAATAAGAACTTTCAGGGTTAGTTTCCTAAAACCCACCTTTTAAAGATTTTAAGTGTTGCACAGCCATCCGTAACACTGTAAGCTTGTCTAGCTTTCGTGCCATGGGATTGCACTGAGGTATCATAGCAGACAATTCCTCTATCAAATTATTCATTTTGTCTCTTCTTCGTTTCTCTGTTTGACTGTGAGCCTCTCTACGAAGAAAGATGTAGAACACACGGTTTTCCCCATAATATTCATCAATTCAATTTTGGCAACAGAACATATCAGAAGAACTACTACTGCACTGAAATAGTTTTTCATACACTGCTCGTATTTGACAATTGAACTGGATTCACTTGAACAAAGCAGAAACAGTCACAATAATGACGTGAAATATTGAGGGGAAAAACTACCTCAAGCAACAACTTGATTATATGTGGCAGGAACAAGAGGCTATGAAGACTTATAAAAGTTAAATTCTTCTTGTCACCCTTGATGTCCAAGTGAATACTTTGACACCTTACTATACCAGAGAACTGTTGATGTCATTATTAATCACTGGAAGACATTTCTGCTCCCTGGTCCTATCTCTACCTGGCCTGTGTAACTAAGGTGGAGTATTCATTCCACTACTTCTTTTTGCACTTGCTAAAGCATCTCTGAACTCTGTTTTATGCAAACTCACAACAATCTGAGATAAGCCATGTCTTCCTGTTATCTCATTGCCTTAAAAATTACTCAGATTGAAGACAGACACAGATACAAGCATTTATTCATAGCACAGCACAAGCAATAGACAAGACATTTATATGTGCTTATAAGAGATGTAGTGGAAACTGAGAGAAAAAGCTATGCCTAATTTCACCAGAGGTATTTCAGAAAGCTTTCCCCTTCCTTCACCTGATAAGGTGGTAGAAAGGGTTTCAGCCTCCGTGCATACCTTGTGTCTCAGGTTTCATCTCTCAGTAAGCCTCTGTCCAAGAACTCAACCACAGAAAGAGAGATTGTCTTCTTGGACAATTTTCATCAGAAACTCCCTTCTAAGGCACATGACAGCACACATCACAAATATGTTTATATCTCAGGTCACTTTTTCTTTAGTTCTTTCTAGTGGAGTATGTTGACTTTCTAGCTGATCTCCTCCCCTCTAACATCATCAGCAGATCAAGAAAAGCTATTCCCTCCTCACCCAGAAGACAAGCTAGACACTCAATTAAAATGAAGATTATTTTCCTTTCTGATTGAGACCAGACACAGTGGTAGTTACCTAAACTGAGGGACATCATGTTTTGGTTAACTGATCCCTAAAACTCTTCCTCTTAGGCATACTGTAACAAGAAAGCATTAAAGGTAATAAAGTTAACTACATCTGGCCTGTTGAGAAACAACAAACTACAGTTTTAAAGACCTAGTCTTCTACTATTTTTATTTTAATCCCCAAAATAAATCCCCCCTCCACACAAATAATTCTGGGTCATTCATCCAACCAATTAGCTTTTCTCTCTCTCTAAACTCTTCTTAAAAATTTAATTTTATCAGTCGTTCTCAACTCTACAGGTTCACCCAACTTCTCCTTCATGTCAGGTAGGAACAGTCAAGTAACATATTGTGTATGGTCCTTGAACTGTGAACCTTAGGAAGACAGATAAAAACATTTGGGGAAGGAGAACAATCTTCCACATCTCTAAGAGTCAATTACAAGTAATAGAAACCTGAACAGATGGATGCAGAAATTCAGGTGATGGCTGGGTGATTTGAAAAGCCTGCTGGCACATTCCCCAGTTACAAAGGGGAAGGGGAAAAAAGAAGTTCTCCAATAAACTTGCAAAAAGCAACATTGGAAGGAGATAACTGTTAAGCAAACTTTCAAAGTATCTTCCAATTATTTTTTTTTCCTCCAGCTAATGAACTAAAACTTCAAGGAAAATATTTAACAATACAACATGAAAGTTATTAAAGCAATGAACAAAACAGAATCTTGTATAGCAATCTGGGATAGTCAATAAAGAAAAATTGATTATGGAGTTAAACAAAAAAACCTGTAAATATATTTTGGAACACTTTCATTTCTTCCATTTAATTTAAATTATACGAAAAATTATTAGTTAGCACATTGTATAAACAATGCTTTTGACAGCAGAGTGGATTATGTATTTCTGCTTTGACATCTCTGCTCACCTGACAAATGAAAGACACTTATTTTTAAAACAACTTTATAAAACAGCTTGAGTTTTACTAAGTGGCTTATCTATAGTTTAAAGGTTTTGTTTGGATGAATCATGACTGCATTCAGTCACACAGCATTTCAAATCTTACAAGTGGTTTATGTGAATTTCCATTGAATTCAAAGTGAATTCAAAGTGCAACGGCAAACCTTTAATAACTCCATATACAGCAATTTTTTCCAGAACAAGAATTCTTTGTCATGCTTTAGCTGAATCCATTTTCATGTTGGATAAATTTTAAATACCTCTGAGAGTAGACAATTCTAGAAAAAAAATTCTCAAATTCATACAGACTGAGGATCAGCTCCTCCCTTTACACACAACTTGAATGTACTGCATTTAATTCTCACCTTGAAAATTTTAACCTCAGGTTTTTGATAAACCATCTGAAATACTCTGCAACACTACTTTCATTAAAATTAGGAGAAAACAAAATCCTCAAGGAGGCTCTAAAAATTACTATACATTTAGGAGGAAAAGGGAAAGTTTACTATTCAATATTTGATAGTTTTAATAAATGTTACCCCCAAACTCGTATTTTACTATTGTGAATCCTACTATTTACTAGCAAAATGTACTGTTATTGTAAATTAGTACCTGAAATCTTTTATTTTAACATGTTCTTCATCTTCACTCCTAGAGAAAACAAGATATGGTTTTACATTGCGTATTCAATGCAAGGCACTTCCTCCCGTGAATTCAAGAAGATAGACAAAATGCTACAAATTTACTATGGCTTTAAAAAGCAAACCCACAAAAATTCCTAATACAAAAATGATGCTTATTAGAAAGAGACCAAAGCATAACTTCTAATATTCATATTTATATGACCATATTATGGGGATATTTCATAATTTCAGGGCTATTTCTACCCTGGAGAAAACAAAATTAATGGAATATTTGACTAACTTAAATCCAGGATTGGGGTTTTTTTTAATTATTTAAAAATTTACAAGAGACTTCATCAATTCATGGTTTTATTTCCAAAATCTTATTGCAAAAAGATGAAAAAAGTGATCCTAGCCCAGACTGGGCCTAACACACACTTTAATTGTTCATGGTCAGAAAAAGTAAAAATTAAGTATTTTCCCATACCACACAGCAATGACTGGAAAGTCCATGTAATAAAATTGTAAATGAAAGACAATCATAGTGCCTGTATCACGACAAATACTTGGCAGCAGGAAAATATAAATGATGATTCAAACAATGACAATGATCTTTTTTCATCCCTAAGATCACTGTATTCTTCACCACCATCTATTAAGAATTTCAGAACGTGGCCTAATAGGTATCTTGTCAATTCAGTATGAGTGCTTTGGTACTTGCAGAGGCAGTTCCCATACAAATACTGGCTACTATCTTCTTTAAAAGAAAAACTCATACAAATATTTTTAACCTTTCTACAGCAGTTCTTCATCTTTCTTTAATTCAGCAGTGGAAACATCTCATGCAGTACTCTAATCTCCATTTCAGAGGAGAGACCTGCTAGCCTATGACCATTTCAGAAGAGGCATATGTTGTACCAAGATTATAAGGAGAAAGGCCAATCAGTCAGCAGCTGTTTCCTAGGAGGAAATAAAAGTAGGAAGTAGAAGGACAGTTGGTGACTACAGCTTTAGGAAAGACCCCAAAAGCTGCTTCCACCTGTAAGGAAGCACTGACCCCAGCGAGGATCCAGCAGCCAAAACCAAATTAACACATGATTCAGAGATCCAGCTCTTCAACCTGGGATTTCACTGGAACTCAGGAATCTTCTAGACAGGCTGATAAACCCAAACACAGGAGTACGTTGGTCTCACAAGACCCTAGGACTTTCCTTCAGTGAAACTGTTTCAGATTTGGACGAGTTAACAATAACTAATATTTTTCTTTCATTTTAAAAGAAACTTTTACCAGAAATGTGCATATACTATGAACTCCAACAGAAATTAACATTGTCTGACCACAAGAGGAGAAGAGGTAAGCGGAAGCGAAACTAACTGCAATGCAGCATGTGGCCTATTAACTAACTCTTCTTCTCCCTCAGGAGCTCCACTTGGGAGAAAAATTAGAACTAATTTGCTGCTCAAGCAATCAGTCACAGCCTTCAATGGATTTATACAGCCTCTGCCCTAACAGCTATGTTGTTACTGATATAAATAGCTAGATTAAGACTACCTTAACTACTTTCTCATTTTTAAAACGGGAAAAAAGGAGGACTTGGGGAACTACAGACCAGTCTGACTCACCTCTGTGCCTGTCAAGATCATGCAGCAGATCCTCCTGGAAACTATGCTAAGGTACATGGAAAATAAGGAAGTGATTGGTGATAGCCAACATGGCTTCACTAAGGGCAAATAGTGACAGACAAATTTGGTGGCCTTCTATGATGGGGTTATAGCATTGGTGCATGCACTTGGATCACAACAGCCCCATGCAGCGCTACAGGCTTGGGGCGGAGTGG
>RSEF01000001.1:83497126-83509291 GCA_003993805.1 Himantopus leucocephalus | reverse complement strand
GAGCAACCTGGTCTAGTGGGAGGTGTCCCTGCCCATTGCAGGGTGGTTGGAACTAGATGATCTTTAAGGACCCTTCCAACCCAAACTATTCTATGATTCTATGATCGACTACATGACCATAGGGTGAAATTCTACCTCATGGCTATAATGCTGGTATACTTAATTGGTACTAGAAAGAACAGAATCCGTATTAATCAGGAAAAAGTAAAGAATACCACCTTTTCCTCTGTTTTCCCAATTGATTTATTAAACATACTTCCCCACTTCTTCTAAAATGGAAGCAGAGGTTTTAAAGACAGGTGTATTTTTATTCACACTTTTCCATCAAGAGTACCATGGAAAAAAAAATCCACAATGAAACAAACAATTTATCCCCAAAGGAAGATTTTTACACTACCCAATAAGCCATGTAGCAAACACTGACTATCCTGCAAAAAGGGATCTTGGGGTGCTGGTTGACAGCAGGCTCAATATGAGTCAGCAGTGTGCCCTGGCAGGCAAGACGGCAAACTGCATCCTGGGGTGCATCAAACACAGCATAAACAGCTGGTCAAAAGAGGTGATTATCCTGCTGTATTCAGCATTGGTGCAGCCTCACCTTGAATATTGCATGCAGTTCTGGGCCCTACAATTGCATCCAGAGGAAGGCAACAAAGCTGGTGAATGGGCTGGATGGAATGTCCCATGAGGAGCAGCTAATGACTCTAGGTTTGCCTAGTTTGGAGAAAAGGAGGCTGAGGGGCGACCTCATTAATCTCTACAGCTTCCTGGGGAAGGGAAGTGGAGAGGAAGGTGCTGATCTCTTCTCCCTGGTATCCAGTGATAGTACACACGGGAATGGTTCAAAGCTGCGCCAAGGGAGGTTTAGACCGGACATTAGGAGGCATTTCTTTACCAAGGGTGTGGTCAAACACTGCAACAGGCTTCCTTGAAAGGTGGTCAATGCCCCATGCCTGCCAGTTTAAGAGGCATTTGAAAAATACCCTTAACAACATGCTTTAACTTTTAGTCATCCCTGAAGTGGTCAGGCAGTTGGACTAGATGATCGTTGTAGGTCCCTTCCAATTGAAATATTCTATTCTATTTTATAAAAGAGAATACTGCACAGTTACAAATAAACAAATATATATTCTAAGAAAGGTATGCAGGTGCAGAAAAGGAAATCACAACGAAGTAATCATGTAATTAATAACTGTCCCATAACATATATACACAAAGGGTTTACTTATGCTGCACAGCCAATCTTAATTCTGGTTTTTCACCTTGTAATAGCATTATTTTAACATAGTGGTGGTAGTTCTATTTTAAAAGGACTTGACAAGGTTAAAACAAGCAAACAAAAAATGTTTACATGCACCAGTCCTAGAAGAGTATGAGACCTTTCTTTCACCCCCCTAGTCTTATTTAACTGTTACTTTTCATTCGTTCCCATTCCTACCTTAACTTCAATACTAACAAGTCTGGTAAAGTTATAAGCAAGTCAGAGTGTCTTCTTAGAAATGTCAGAAAACATTAACAGTGGATGGACCTATCCATCCTGTTAATTAGCTGTATGTTTATCACCTTGTGTGTACAAAGACCTGCTCTTAGACAAAGCATTCCTTAAGGCAAACCACAGAGCTCATCTAGCCAAACAGTAAAATGTGACAGGTTTATAGCACTAAAAATGAAAATGGATTTGTTTATAAAAAAGTACCTTTTCTGAGGATCACCATCAACTTCAACTGTATCCCTGCAGAAACAGGTAATAAAGTAAGCAAAATGTAGTTTGAAGCACAAAAAGATGACTTGATATACCCAATGAAAAAATGTCACAGAAAAATTATAGTGGAAACACCACTTGATTAGTTATTTTCCTCAAGAACATTAGAACATTAACATTTAGAAACTAATTACAAGTTCTTATAAAACAATACTTTTTCAATTAGTATTTCAACTCGGACATGATTTTTTTTAATGACAGAAGTTTCATGAAATCAGAGATGCAAGCTTCAGGGAAACACTATTGATGAATGAGCACTTATTACTGACAGGTAAAAATCAACAAGTGCTAGTGAAAAAGAATGGAGACTTTTTTTTCAGAAAAAAATGTGTTTCTGGAGTTTTCAGTGGTCTACAAGATACACTTGAATCTCCAAGTTGACGATTATATTAACATCCACAGCATGGCTATGTTCTGTAGATCTATGGACTATATATGGAAGAAGCAGTGATTAAAGACAATTGCTTTAATAATCACAAATACATGTAAATTTCCTACCTCGCCGCCTTTTTTAAACATGGATTTTCCACACTGGTTTGGAGACACTTGTAATGCACTAGATCTGCAGGCTGACTTGTGTCCCTTACTTATGGCTGATTAATATAGCTTTGAATAGATCACTTTTAAAAAAATATTTTTCTGTGTAAATGATTATTTGGTTAACTAGCATCTGTTTTGCAGTTATAAAACAGGAGAAAACAGTCGACAGTATCATCTCAATAAACTATGACCCACTTAAAAAGACTGAGTATTACTGTAGGACAGTCCTCATTTTTAGGTCACAGGTCTGTCTGGACATTTAAGTAAATGGCTACCCTGGTCAGTGAAGAAGCAGTTCTGATTCTGCTGTTCTAGATCAAAGAGCTTAACTAGTAATCTTATTTCATGCTTTAAGGTGATATTCTAGTGTGCACTTGTGAGACTTCAAGCAACTTAACAATATGCAGGCAAAGGGAAAAAAAAAAAGTTAGGATTGAAATTTCAGCATTAGAGACACATTACCCAGACACTTCAGTCCAGGAAATGGCATTATAGAATTCTACATATATCCCTTAAATTTAAGGATTATTTTTTCTATTTTTAATAACTTGGGACTGTCAAAGAATGCATTTGGAAGAAACTGTAATAAATCATGGTAATAAATAAAGGCAAGAGGGTTAGGTACCATGTTGCATAAATAACAGATGAATGTCTCAAATTTATGTTGAGAGACATACAGAATCAATTTACTTACTGGTTATCAGAATCACTTCCTTTGCGCTTCCTTGGAATCTCAGCCACAGATGCATTGAAAGAAGCTGTGGTAGCAGGCTTAGTTACCGGATTCATGAGGCTGGGGACTCCAGAAGCAATGCACGCATTTCCATCTACTGAGAAATTGTCTGTGAATAAGAAAAAAAAGCTCAGTGTCCAGTAAGAGCTATATCATCATGTATCCATTCTGATTTTCATTTGGGAAAAAAAAAATATTGTCCGTGAGTGCCTTCTATGCCTCTGACACAAAAACCATAAAGGTTGCACTGCTACAACCTAAGTAATAGAGTATATTGTCTTCCCACAGTCCTGTAACGATCTCATCAACCCAATCAACACACCAATGCAATATAAAACATGCCTATTCTCTTCCTCACGCAACCTTAGCGGATTATACTTAAATCCCCCAGCACCTCAAACATCCTGCTTTAAAATCACAAAATGTAGCATTAGCTAGCAGATCAAAATACTGCAACTAACACTAAATTCAACTTAAAAAAATGTATTTTTTTAACTGAAAAAACATATATTTTTAAACAAGGTGGACATAAAAAAAAAAAGAAAGTTTTCCATAACTATGTTTCTGACATAAAATTTACAATTACACATAACATCAGTCATGTAAATTAGAAGAGTCTTGAAAGCTTGACAAGTTCTACCTTAAAGTTCCCTTCACAGTTCTCCTCCCAAGAAAAACTGCTTTGTTTCTGGGAGGGATAGAAGAGAAGTCACAAGCCAAAATAATGCTAGCAACCTACTGGGAAAGGAAAACTGCCTCCAGGAATCTCAGTGCTATTACACTTTCTTCTATGCAAAGCTATCACAAAGAATCACCCGATTGATGTTTAGGTAAATAATCAGAATTAACTCTGTTTCAGCAAATGTAGGTGCTCCTTTAAGTTGCGTGTCCTAGTGAGGAAAGTATCCTGTGTGATACATCTAGAAACAATATAAGAGTTAACTCCATGAAGGGACAGACAGGGGATTGAGAAAGGTCATTTAAGGAAGTAAGCATCCCCTACTTTTAGTAGGAGGCAAACCCCAAGATGGGTACTTTCAAAATCCATCAGGCAGAAAAACTGGATACTTTATTGTGAGCTCTTTTTTTTTTTTTGTTAACACCTGTGTTGTCACTAAGTGATAAGTAAAAGTGTGTAAAAAGAATGCTACACAGTGTATGTTTTTTTTCTTCTTAGGTGTAAGCATATCTTGCACCAGAAAAATTACCCCCTAGGTTCTCATTTGCTGTTGGAATATTACTCTGGAGAGTTAAATGAAAATAGGCTAATACTTGAACAACAGCTTGCCTGGTCTTCTACTAATCCTCTATCAAGTCAGACTACACAGAGTCAGCCCCTGTTTTATTTTAGAAAGCTCTTTAACTCATTAAGTCACACAGGAAGTTCCAAAAAAAGAGGTGGAAACTCAAAGAATCAATAAATACTTGGCAAATAAGTAACAGCCTGTGGGCATCTGCAACAGCAAGAAAATTTGGTTACTTCAAATACACAACATATTCAAGTCAGGCAAATTAAAAATACATTAAAAGAAATGACATCATAAATACTACAGGGGCACAAATGGTAGATGTTTGTAATATTTTTATGATTAATCATCACTTCATAATAGTCTCATTTTGTATTTCTACTATTAATTCTTGCAGTTATAAAGCAAAAAAAAACCCCAAACAACAATCCTAATGGAACCCTTTATTTATAAAGAGTAGTTTTAATTCACTTAGGTAAGAGCAGCCTATAATTACTAGATTAAGTTATTGAAGTATAATCTCACTTCATGAATATTCATGAAAGAGTACTTACTAAACAGAAACCTACATGTATCAAAGACAAGAATGCCTTCAGCACAACAGATCCTTTCGTCCTGGAACAAAGCAGGACAGAACAGACCCACTGACCTAAATACTCCTTTGCACACAGATGGCCAGCCTGCTTTCTAAACCACTTCCCTTTAAAGAAGCAAAATGAAATGCATCATTTACAGCTTTTCCAATTTATCCTTCATATTACCAAAATAACTACTCTTTTTTCCTCACAGTCTGGCAACAAATTTTGAATACTGCACTTATCTCCTCTATTTTTTTAACAATACCCTTTTCTCTTTTTCTTAACTAGGAAAATAAAAAACGTTTAGATTATTGGGAACGATGACCTATTAAGAACTTCTACACTGCAATTTTTAAGTGATAAATTGAATCCTAACTACTATAACTGTGACAAACTAAATGCCATGTTAAATGCCATCTAACTAAATGCCAGTAAGATAGCTGGTTGATCCCTGACACGTACATCATGCAGCATTTATTAAGATTCTCAAAAAAACCACCCAAACCAAACCCAAAAAACCTAGTAACAATGCAAAAGAAAACAGAGAAATAAGTTTAAAGCTTCAGAACGACTAAACTTAGTAGAAAAATAATTATTTGGAATTGAACAGACACGAGCAAATCTTTTTAATACATATTACTTACCGAACAAGCAGCAGACAGAAACAGCTCATAAAGCTAAGTCAGCTTTGAGAAGTCAGTAAGAGTGCTTTAATGTAATCTCTTAGGGCTTTATAATAGCTATCATTATGATACTAGGTGATTCCAAGGTGCTTACTCTCTCCCTGAAGAGTGTCTTAACCTCATGTAGTGTGTGGTGAAAGATTTCTTTACTTCTCCAGCTATACCACTTTAGGAGAGCTGGATAAAAGATTTAAAAATCTCTGGGTTCACAAACAGAATGAGTTAGAATGCACACCGATAGCCAGGATGTGCTTCTATGATAGGAAAAAGCTGGATTCTTACTTTTCATTTGTGCACCTGGCTGAATTTCTTATATTTTCAATTTTTGTGAACATTTTCATACCATTAACATCAAAAAGAAACACCCCTAAGAGCATACAAAGCAAAACTAAATGTTTCCCAATTTCATAGCACTCTTGCTTCACGAAAAATAATATCTAGAACGACCATTCTTTATTACAAATTTATTTTCCTAGAAAACAGAAATCATTAGTCAGTTTTTAAAATACTACAAACAGTTCAATTCAACTAGGGATATTTTGTTTTACCACCCCAAAGGCTATTACTTAGACTAGTCTGGTTTGCAAGTCAAATAAAATTCCAACTGAGAAATGACACGTTTTAAAAAAAATTGTTTCTGTTAATTTCAAAGTTTTGCTAATGCCCTGCCATACTGATAACCAATTTTTAATGGTAAGTGAATAGTTTCTCAAATACGTATGTCTATTTATGATCCACGTTTGGCTCTCAGTATTAGGCATATATGCTTATCTATATTACAAATGAAAAATATTTTAAAGTATATTATGCACATCAGAGTGAATGAAAGTAATACTGAAAAACACCCCACTGTGATCATTCTCTCTGCAAAAAAGCAAAGGCCATCCAAACACTACAAACACATCATATGAGAAATCTCTCATTCACAGTAAGTGCATCAGAAATAAACTACTATTACTTTAACACTAACTAGTATATTTCATAATCAGACATACAAAGTACTTAAGGAATGGTTATCCATATATACAGTTCTCATCACATCAACATACAAGACCCTACCCTACTGAACTACAACCTCTCTCATGTTCTTCTACAAGAAAAAAAATTTAAAAATTTACATTCCCCAAGGGGTTGGCAAGGAAGTGAACAAGTGCAAATAAGCTACATGAAACTACTTTTTAGGAGTGGGATATGAAGTAAAGACATACGAAATGAACTGTATTCCTATGTTCAGCAAAGGTTCTGTGTAAATCACTTGCAATGCATTCAGAAACAAGGCTTGGGAGACACTACATTTTCCCAGTTACTGACAATAATATTTTCTAAATGCACGCCACATTCCTGAGCTGTTTTCTCCACTAAGTTTTAAGGTTTTCAGTTCCTATGCAAACATAATCTATTAGAAAAGGCTTATGGCCAAGCTCCACCAGCCATAAAAGGTGAGATTCATCTCATGGCCACATCTGAACTAGCCATTCTAGTCCCTCTTGGAAAGAAGACGACATTTCTAGGGTGATTCATCTCAACCTCAAATAGATTCCTACAGTTGGCTAGATGAAATACAACATTTCTAGGGTGATTCATCTCAATCTAAAATAGATTCCTACAGTTGGTTAGATGAAATACAGTCCAAGAGTGCCTACCTCTATTCAATAATTATACAAAGACCAAAGTAACTAGCTCAGACTTGGGTATCTACTCTGTAGACATCTACAGGTAAGTGAGATGCATCCCACCCAAGGTGGCTATAGAACTATCATGCAATTCTTAAAATGTAACAGCCACAGACATCACCTGGTCATGTCACGTGCAACAAGTTTAAGCCCAAGACAGTCTTTCAAAATTATTGCCTTAATTATGCACTACCACCTCATGACTCACTCACCCCCCTGTGAAAAGTTGACTTTTCTGGCTAGATTTATTCCTCATAGGCTTTTCTAAAATATTAACATTGTTTTGACTTTTTAGAATCATCAAAAGGAAAGCATACAAGATACACATAAGCACTCCTAAAATCAGCAGAAAAATACAAGTCATGTAGGTATTAATAAAAAAAAGCTGTCAGCCCTCATTTAGACAGTTTAAAAAAGAACATCTAAATCCATTTATCAGGCTATTACAGTAAAATATGCTTGAAATAAAATTTCAATGAATAAATACATTTGTAAAACTTACAGGTGGCACTCTTCCTGGTCTGTGAACAAACGTACACATCAGACTTGGAGAAATGTCGCAGCTCTGCAGCTGCTTAAGTTAACAATGTGGTAACATTGGCACAACCTTTCTAAGAATAAGAAGGCACTTTCAATCCAGGTTCCTATTTTGAAACACTTTCTGGCAGAGGGAAAGAGAAGAAAGAAGCTGCTTTGAATTGAAATTTCTAAGACCACAGATGCCAGAGACTATTAAAATGTGTATTTTCCAAATGTATGTTCCTGGCACGCACAATAAACCTTTAGCTATAAATTCAAGCTTTGACAAGTTTAAAGAAGTAAAAATTACATTAGAAGTAACTGTAGTTGAAGTGGTACATAAGGGTTTTTCAGTCTAACTAGATGAGTTATTAAAATTGAAATCTACTCATACAAGCTATTAGGCTATTTCTACTGTAGTAAATATAATGGCATAACAGCAACAGGTCAGTACAGAGAAGCAGCTGGTGCAGAAGCCCCTGTTTCTAATTTGTAAATACTTCAGGGAGCTTACACTAAATCACATTTAGTCTGGTTCGCTGGGCCAAAAATCCTTACAATGCATGTGTTTTAAAGCTGTCTAAGAACAAACCACTGGTTCAGTCCCTTATGTTTGGAGTTGGCGTATGTTTGGTATGTGCCTGGAGTAGAACTAACCTTGCTACAACAAAATTCTAGTTTAGTTTCTTCTGAAATGAGTCCACATTTATACCAAAACTGCTCTGCAAACCAAACCAATGAGCAGTAAGTGGGGATGATGGGATTCAATTCAAACTAGTGGTATTTCTCTGAACCAAAACACAAACATGCACATGGCCTCCAAGTACTTACTTGATTTCAGGGTCTCAGTCTAAAGTCCTTAGCAGTGAGTTATACAAAGACGCAGCGATATATATACTCACACAAATCTAGGCACACAAACAACCTAAATTTCCCTAAATTGAGGTACTACTCAAGACGTCAAGTTGGATTCTTAAGTTCTGTCACAACTGACAAGCTAATATTTATTTTTAAGATATGTCTCTGATTACCTTAGCTATTACAGATACACCTATCTCCACATGCAGCACACACAGAGGATAGCTATTCAGTCAAATAATTTCAAATAACTCTGTCATGTAAATTGCTTTATTTCACTATGGAGTTATTTTTCTAAAATTATTTTAATAACTTCTTACTGCAGGTTTTCATTAGAGAATGAGAAAACTATACCTATATCCTACATACATACAGTACTGTATGAGGAAAAAAGTTACAGGTGCTATGATATGCATCACTTTACAAGTCTTGCAGATCTGAACACCTATAAAACAAAACCATATTTTCTAAGCAGGAGTGAAAGCTGTATTAAATATTCTTTTCATTTATTTATTTTAGAGCTTTAAAATACATCATGAAAAGCATCTTCAGACTAATTACAGCAAGTCTATCATCAAGATCCTAGCCCACAGTATACTCTCACTGAAACCTGGGGCAGCAATTTTCATTTGGGTTAAGTTGTGAAAACAGCAGTTTTTCTCCCACAAATTTTATAAGCCTGCGTAAAGCAGGAGCAAGATATGGAGACTTCAGTAATGAAATCATCTTATGAACAATACTACACAGAGAATAAACTCTTATATGTCAACTTAAGATCAATCCAATGTACTTTCAGATCTGTTTTTAATATCACAAAATGACAAAAGAAAAAATTATAATATCCTGAATTACAGAAATTTAAATCAAACATTAACATAGGCAACTGATAACTTTATGCATCTATTTTTACTTATTTTCACCACTCAGAAAAAGGTAGTCAAGAATCACAACTTGCCAATTAAATAACACATTTACTTAATAGATTTCAAACATCAAATATTTGGCCAAACCTATTAGTGTATTAAAAAGTATGACTGTAACTAGCTAATGAAAAGATACCATACAAGCCCTTGAAAGGCTACCCTGCTTTCCCAGTCAGTTTCAGGCTCAAACCAGGTCGCTGATAGAAATAGAGAGTCTCGTATAACGTAGTTCATTACTAAAAAAAAAAAAAAAATACCTCTCCAATCATACACCGCTAAAGGAACGGAGGGTAGCTCTTTTCTTGTAAGTTTTTGATTCATATTGCTGTAAAATGCTGATTCCCATCAAATCAGCCACAGAACTTTGATGGTTTTAGCTGGCCTTGGAGTCCAAACAGGGAATTTTCAACAGAGTATTCACAATGATTCACTTCCCACAATCACCCACCAAATTATTTCTTCTTACTATGAATTTGGTTCTTAGTTGGTGTGAACTGTCCAGTTTAGAGCTTGTTTTTCATCATGTGCAAGTATACCAATAATAACGTGTACACTTACTAAGTAGCTAACCTGAGTGTGGACCGATTCCACAAAAATTAAGATTCTATTAATCTTTTTTTTTAAAGATAAAAGCAAGACTGTTGCTTCAAAGTCTGGTAGAAGAATAGGTATAAACACGGGTAACAAAAGAAACCATGTGTGTGTGTTCTTCCACAATAAAACACGAAAGCTTACGGTTTACTGCTTTCCCGAATCTATTTGTAAATGCAAATGTCTGCATATTTGGGGTTTTCTTTATTTTGATTATTTCCTTCCCTTACAGTATGTATATGATATAGAAACAATAAATCCTAGTTTAATTTAAGACTGCAAAAATTCTACAAAAAAAACCCACCAAAACCCCACTTTGTTTTCAAACACTAGATTACTTGCTACAAAATTACACCAGTATTAAAACAATCAAGCAGCAGAGACAGAAAAATGACAATTATTCTAGACAACCAGGATCCCCATATAGAATAAATCACACATAGCCTGACACGCGTTTCAAAAACAACTACCAAACCTAGAAGCATTGGTGCTAACTAAACAGAACTGCAATGATGACTTATGAGAGATTTGCTCACTTCTGTTTTTCAAAACCCCATGCAAAACATTTCTTTCTCCTCAGAGGGGGGAAGCAACATGCTCGTTTCAAAGCAGGAGAAACACAAACAGCTCCTGGTGGTTTACAACCAGCCTTGTTTTAGTACCAGAAACTTATGATTAAGAACAAGAAAGGAACATCAAACCTTGGTCACCATACAGGTGGAGGCATGCACATACGCAGAAGCCAAAATCACTATGCCTAAAATACTAAATTATGTTTACCTACAAAAAAAAACCACAACATACTAGCGAATTAGGAACACATAAAATGACTAAGGGTGCATCAGAAACAGTATACTACATACTAAGTTAAAAACATTTTTAAGTCCACATCGCATCTGTATGATGGCACATCCGTAACAGTAACAAACAGAAGCACAGAGCACGTTACTCTCCGATTTCTCTTTAAGTGCCCAATATAACGCCCTGTGTACCTTTACTGAACTTCAACGGGAGAAATGAGTTAGCAGCGTCCAGGTCAGACTTCGGGCCAGCGTGCGTGCAGACAACAGCGTGAATTAAAATAACAAAACCAGACAAACCCAAACCCCAGCACCACACAATGATATTGAGAACGAGACTAGACCGAAGTGCCCTCGCAGAAGGGCTACACCCCAGGGGCGGCCGCCCGCAGCCCGTAGACACGCACCCCTACCCCTGTCCCTGTCCCTGTCCCGCGGGCACCAGCCCCACAACGGTCACGCTGGGCTCGCCACATCACGGAGACAGACAGACAGACAGACAGACACAGACACACCCCACCCGTACCTACGACCGCCCCACATACACACTGCAACGCACCACCCACAGCCGTCACAGCGGGGCCGGGGAGTGGGGGGGACACCCACTCGCCGCCCGCCAACGGCTGCCCCCAAACGCGCCCCCCCCCCCCCCCCCCCCCCCNCCCCACCTTCAGCGGCCCGCCGCTCCTCCTCGGCCCCCTCGGCGCTTCCCGCTCCTGCCTCGGCCATGGCGGGCGGCCCGTGCCCCGCTCCACAGCGCCCCCGGCACCGGCGGCATGCAGGAGGTGAACTAAGGTGAGGAGAAACCCGTCCTGCCGACCCCGGGGGAGGGCTCACAGGCGCCCCGCCAGCCTCCCCCCGCGCCTTCACTGGCACCGCCTCAGCAGCGCCGCCATCCCCCCGCCCCGGCCGGCGGGAGGCTTCTCGCGAGATTTCGGGACAGCGCGCGAGAGGGGAGCGGCCGGTGCCCAACGGCTGCTGGTCAAGGGTGGCGGGGCGGGCGCCCTGCCGCGCCTCAGGCCGGCGCCCTTCCCTCATCCCCAAACAGAGGAGGGCTGGAAGTGACGCGTGGGTGATGGCTGGTGCCGTCCGTACGGCCGCCATCTAGGGCTCTTCAGACCCGCGAGGGTGGTTGTGGCAGTTGGACAGGCTGTTGGTCATAGAATCATGGAATGGTTAGAGCTGGAAGGGACCTTAAAGATCATCGAGTTCCAGCCCCCCTGCGGTGGGCAGGGACACCTCCCACTAGACCAGGTTG
>RSEF01000001.1:83441885-83497026 GCA_003993805.1 Himantopus leucocephalus | reverse complement strand
CGTGTAATGGCACTGAGGATGATCTGTTCCATGACCTTCCCATTTGTTTCATTCATGGCAGAATCTGGCATTTTCTGAATGCCTAACAAGAGCCTAGCATGTAACATCTCTGAAAAACAGTATTGCTGTTACAAATCTCTACATAAGGATAAATAAAGTTGCTTAGGGGGCCTGTTGAAATGAAAAGATATTGAAATGTACCAATGGTGCACAAGTGGCAGCTCCCAAGCTGAGTCCGACCTCTCTAGGATCCGTGAGATCCCACCCAGTGCCTTCTCTGCTGTGGCCAGAAGAGAACAAAACCAGCTGTAAGGGCTGTGTATCTCCAAGAAGACATCTTTTCTTGGGTTTGCACACAGCCAATCTTTGAACCACCAAGCTGCCATTGCCTCATCCATCTTGCCTGCAAAGGTCCCAACAATAGATTACATCTCTGTCTGAAAGTCTTCTCCTCGATTGAAGCTGACTTGTCACCCACAGTACGGATTCCTGGTCTCTTCAAGTGTCAACAGCCTCATATTAAACAGGTGGTATAGAAACAATACAAAGATACAGAAATGTAAACCACCTTAAACCTGTGCCGCTAAGTTGAGACAGAATTAACGGAAAAGAAACCCAACGACTGTTGCAGAGTGGGCCCCTACGCATGTCTAACATTACTCAGCAGAACTGTGCCTACTGAACGCATCACATTTATTGTTCACTGCCTGTGAACTTCACAAATCAAGAAGTCACGCCGATCTGTCTGCTTCCTAGAATATGCAAAAACCATACTGGGGCCCAATTATGTACTATGCTATTTCAGAAAAAGGCATTTAAATAAATTGCACATTTTGCAAAGTTTCCTTGAGTCACTAGTTTAATTTTGTTTGTAAAAAAATAGGTAATATTTTCTTCTTTAATAGCAGAAGTACCATGCAAGTTTGTCACCACTGTATTTGAAGCCAAAGGGCATCCTCTTCACATACTGCTTTTCAACCAGTTGAATTGTATGGATAGTAAAATCTTTTTGTCTCATTTGTAAAGAACATAAAAGCATGACATCAGCGAACAGCTTGCTTTTGAGACCATACTTGTTCACGGCTTTCTTTGGGCTTTAGATAGGGATCTTTTGCTGACGTCAGTGGGAGCTGGATGAGACCTCAAAGGCAGCTTGCTGGATTGAAAATCTTGAAATGTGTGTCTAGTTTACCAGTGATTCACTGTCATGATCAAAAAGTCACTGAAGTTCTTATCTGATCATTCATTATTAAATAGATACATTGAAGTCAGAAGTAGACTTTGTAGGGAAATTAAATGTCCAAGACTAGCAGCACTATTCAAATTTTTGAGTAAGTCCTAATACTAGAGGTGTACGTTCAAATCAGTGCTCCCATTTTGAGTCTCAAAGTTTTGTGGATGGCTGCATGTGCACGGACGTGGCCCAGCGGAGCATCTTGGCACCTGATTCCCATTGGAACTCATTACCTTCCTATTCCAGCCCTTACATCCACACTGAGGGGCAGATTCTGCCTACATCCCTGGAAGGAAACAAGGTGTTACATAGACATGGTGTGTATGTAACACTTGCTATCTGTAGCTGCCATCTCTCTTTCAAAATGCGGAGCAGGGGCTGTGGTTATGCTTTTACACAACAGCTTCAAGGTCACAGCATGTAATCTGCTGATGAGCTTGCCCTTTCAACATCATTTAGTTTCGGGAGCAGGAAATGTAGAGGGGCAAGGGCAAAGATTTGGTGTTTGGAGCGGGGAAGGATGGGCAGAGATACCCAAAAGGGAAGGAACTGCTACCAATGGAAGGTGGGACTGCCCAGGGACAGCACATACAGAGAGCACGTATTCCTAGAGGAGAGAGAGGCAGCAGCAGATGGTGGCTCACTAGAAACAGATTAAAGCAGCTGGTACAGAAACAAGATGTGGCATCAAGGGTCGGTTCAAATCAGAAACAAACTGTTCCTAGCAGAGCTCTGAGTTCATTGGGAAATGAGAAACCTGGGTTAATTTCCTTCCTCAGCGTGAGAAGGTTCAAGCCTACGTGCCCCATTTCCCCAGAGAACAGTAACCTCCACGCTATCAAATAACCTGGAAAGAGGTGGTGGGAGGAATAGGAGGCGGTAAGGTGAAGTCTCCCTGCGTGTGTAAAGATTCATTTCTCCTCACACTGACTGCAGAAGTGTTCCTGTGCGATGAAGTGTACAAATCCCGGTGCCACTGTTATTGACAGAGAATAAGTTCATTATATTATATACACATTAACTTGCCCTTCAACTGTCCCAATAGTTAACATACCTGCTATCTTTCAGACAGCAACTTTTTAGGCAGAATGGCATTCTGTGCGACAGAGCCTAACACTGCTGAACCCAGCGCGGCTGACGGGTTACAGTCTACTGGCACCCACATTTAAAACCTGCTCTCATCTTTGAAATTCAGCTATGGGGTAGGCATTTTAGAACCTTTGTGATATTTAAAATTTACACGCACAATAAATGACATTACATTGAAGTAATACATTAAGCACTTCCTGAACTGCAAATATATCCTTGTCTTGTCCAAAGCTGGGAACCGCTTATTGTCATCACTCCCAACAGCAAGACAGACAGACGGTTTTGAATACTCCTCCCTTCTCTTTCCATAGGAAGATTGTCAGAAAAGACCTTTTACTGTCCAAAGCGTAATTGTTTTGCTTATGCAAGGCATGCTTTATACAAGAATAAAGAAATGAAAAATGCATAACAAATATTTGCAGTATGTTTCATAAACACTAAACCACATAATATTTAAAAGTGGTTGATTTAAAAACAGAAAGATTTCTGCATATGCTGAAGGCATACCCGTTATATTTGCCATTAAATGCTGTATTTTTGAGGAATACTGAATTTGGTAATGTAAGGAGATAAAGAACTAAGTAGCTCTGAGATATATGGTTACTGGAAGAGAACTGTAATCCCATTAAATAGAATTTGTAAAGTTCTGTTAAAATTGTATCATTTACCGACAGCAGCAATTCTCAAGTGGAGGGAGGGCTGTTATTCACTAGAGGGTTCCAGAGAAGGCCAGTCACCAGCTGCTAGCTTCTCTTTGCTTTCAGCTGCTCAACTCTGTAATAATTTTTTTACGTGACTATTTCACAACTGCATCTGCTGCCACTGCTGTAAACTCAGCAAGGAACAGGGAACAGTAGGACAAAATTGTTTCTATAGTAAATCAAAGGACAAAACTGCCTGTGAACTGCCTTTCTTGAATAAATTGTGGCCTACAGGGAAGAAGATAAGTCTCTTGTGAAAGGCAATAACCATTTTATAAGTAGCTTCATGTGACTGCAGCTGGTATGAGTTGAGCAATTTTTGCTGTCTCTCCTTGCTGAGTGAGAGTAGTTTGGGGTTTTCACCGTCCGTGGAGTTTGAGATGAGAATACACAAAATTATGTCTCAATTCCTTAGATGTCTCCCATTCTGGAAGATAAACAAATCCAGTACGCTGGTGTGAAAAAATAAAAACAGCAACTTTACAAAAAGAATGCTACTTTATTTTCAAATGCTGTAAAAAGCCTCATATAAATTTTTATAATGCTTCTATGTAACTTTCCCAACCACAACTAATGAAACAGTCTAGGAAAAATATAGCAGTTGCCATGTCGACTCCAGAAACGAGCTGCTGTAATATATCAACATTAAAAGGACAAGGTACAGTATGTTACAATGCTTGTAATTGCTCGCATTATTGAAAAAGTGAGAGCACTTCCTAAGCATTAGAGTATAACCGGGCTAAACTGCAGTATTCCCTACTTGCTGTTGCAGAGGAGGAAAGTCACCTCTTCAGAAGGAGCCGACACAACACCCTTTGTACTGCTTATGCCCATTTATCTTAGTAGTGTGGAGAGCTTTCAGCAAGCCCCTTTGCACTTAGGTGAATTCACCCACGTCAGACGCTATTATTCCATACTGTATCCAACGGCTCAGGTGTTTAACAATTGACCTATAAAAATAACACTTATATAACTCTCCAGCAAGGCAAATTTAACAGTGCAAATGCAGTATCAACAATATTTGATTTCTGAATGCTGGCAATTTTTTTTAACTCCTTTTGCACATGAAACAACCTCTGCTGATGTCCTGTGCCTAAGGCCACTCATTCACACTGACTGGAGATGGAACAAAGTGCAAAAGCTCAGCTGCGTTTCCCAATCCAAGCTTCCTCCCCAGTTTCAGGGTATTCAGATCCAGAATTTGGATTCAGGCTCACCACTTCCATCGATGCACTCAAGTTTTCCCTGCTGGAACAGGTTAACTTCCCAGCCAACCTCTGATAACTATTTGCATACACAATTCCACATTTTAACAAAAGTTAACAAAACAAACTTCCAGAAAATAAATTTTCACATGGTTGCAATCATCAAGCCATTTCAGGATCTTTGGTACTCCAAGAATAAGAAAAATAAATGGCACAGTGACAAACATCGCCAAAGGAAAAAAACACGACCATCCAAAGGAATAAGACAAAAATAACAAAAGATATGTTGCACTTCCATTTTTTGAAAGCCAGTGTAGATTAACCTTCTGTTCTCTTTAAGTCATTACAGTGTCACAGTTTCACCTTTAAAAAAAAAAAAATCTATCATCCTAAAAGCAGTAGTTAATATTTTGTTTAACTTGTCTTACTGATTAAAATAATGCTATGTTAAAAAAAAATAATCAACTACCACAATACAGGAGTTTATGCTAAATAGGCTGCAGGCTGTTTCCCTATGGATATAACTCCTATGTGAGCACTGATATGATTAATTATCCGCAATTTTAAATGAGTATTATCTTTAGTGTTACAAATATAAGGGTTGAGCTTTTTCCCAAGTTTGTAAACCAGTGAGTATGTACAGACATAGTTGTTTAATAGATAGCTTTAAATTAAGTGTGTATTTATCTCCCTTCCCCCAAACCCCACAGGAAAAAAAAAAATCACCAGTATTACTGAGCATTTGCAGTTTCCATGAAACTTATCTTGTCTTAGCAAGTTCAAGCAAAGACGACTTTTTGTATTACATAAATAGGGTAACTGTGGTCTTTTGAAATGTGTTGTTCGCAGGAATTCCACTTCTGGTGCACATAGTGCCCCATGAATGAGACTGGAAATTAAAACTAATAAAAATTCTCTTTTGAATAGCAGTGTCCTTTGAGGGCAAGTTCGCATCTTGGATATTTTCTGCCCAAGCTCCTCTGTTTTGGTAGAATGAATTGAATGCCTTAGAAAAGGCATCTCCTTTCCCAAGAAGCCTCAGAAGCTGCTAGGGCACTGGCAAAAAGAAGTCTGAAAGTGTAAAGGTGGATTTAAGTCAGTTATTGTTTTTGGACAGTCTTTGCATGGGTACGGGTTGAGCTTCACTACATTGACAAGGCTAAGAACAACACTGGAGAATTTCTGCGGGATCTTGCCCCAATAGCAGTAATGGGGTGTTAATTAGTGTAAGGTCTGGGAAGAAAAACTGGGAGATCAATGAGCTATTCCCACGCCAAGTCCAGCATTTAGGCAAAAGTTTAGCTTAGCCGTGTTCTGATATAACACTGTATAAATTGGATAGGCCCTGAAGCACTGGATACTCCTCTGTGATGAACTGAAGACTAAAGTGTTTTGCAGAAATGTAGCATAAATAACAGATATTAGAAGCTTGAAGGGGGATATTGGAGGAAAGACATCACTGAAGCCCTTGAGGAACCTAGTAGCTGTTGGATCAGGGAAGACTACAACATGTCAGTAAGCCACTGATACACAGAAGTCTTGCTGGTAAGTGGTCTTTTATGCAGCAGATGATCACACCAGTGTGTTTTTAAAGCGTACAAATAATTCAGAACAGCTGATACCCTGGTGCCTAACAGCAATAAATATTTCTGTAATGGCTTCATAAATAGTCACTTACATTTTGCTGCAAAAGCCAGTCTAATGGAGTCTTTCCTACTGTATGCCAAAACATCCTGCGCTTCACTCCAATGGGTGTTGCAGAGGCTTTCGAGCACCTCGCACTTGCATTCAGAGGAGGAAGACAGCAACAGTGACTCTGCTTGTTCAATTACTAGGGAATTTTTCATTGCTGCAAATCTCTTTTGTAACCAGAAAACGCCATCAAAGATCTCTACTGGGTTGTGATAGATTCAAAGTACTGCAGATAGTACAGGCAGAGGTACAGACAAATTTGCCAGCAACCACCTAATTGCAAACTGTTTGAGGAGTGCAGTTCAGTCCTGAACTGCTGCTGGGCTCAGAAGCAGCACCATACCCTGCATATGGAGGAACTTCTGCTTCAGTTTCCTCGACCTAGGAGAGGGAGACCCATCTTTGCTGTCAGTTTGTCACCGTCCTGTAAAATGGGGAGAATAGCATTTAGATGCTGTGCCCAATTCAGTCGTGGTTGTTTGTGGTTCCTGGAAACCAGGCTGCAGGCTCAGCTGAACCTTTGTAATCCCATGGTCCACTTTAGACGGAGATATTAGAAGAAGATGGAGCCCACAGAAGAGTATTAGTCTAGTGGGGCACTCCATTCCCTCTGGCTTGGCAGAAGCTGCTACGGGATATTGCAGAACGCAAAGGCTAGAGCAGGATCCCGTCTGCCTGGAACTTCTTAGGGAGACAAAAAACGAAAAAGCAACAATTTGATGACTTTTCTAGAATACGTTTTGCACAGACAGAAAAGGCTATTTGAATTATGAATAGCAAAAAGATGATCTGCCTTACAGCAGAGGCAGGAATGCAGTCCTGGAAACTGCCATCTCTTCAGAACTTGGTATCAGGAAGTTTCCCTTCTGTTAAAAATCTTTACAATTTTTATTCAGGTTCCTTTTTTCTTCTGAAGTTGCCAAAGGGCATCATCATCTTAAACAGTAATGCCCATCAATTATCATTTAAAGCAGAAATACCACTAAACAGATCACAGAGACTGTTTCACCACCACATACAGTGGGGAAAAAGGAAGAAAGAGAAGAAGGGATGATCGGCTGACGAAGCCCTCCAGTGGGGAAGAGCGAGGGTAGGCAGGGTACAAGTAGGCCCACAGGACACTGCTATTTAAAATAATCCAATGTTGCCACACTCATGGGGTATCTGCAGACCGCAACTGGAACGCCCTTGAGCAACTGCTCAGAGAATTTTGCAAATGTGGGCAATGGTTTTTTTATACTGCATATCTAAAACCCACCAGGTAAGCAGTATAATAACAATGCTGCATAAAATGATATGTTTTACTCCTGGGTGGATTAGATGGTTTACAGTACAAACACAGCCACAGTACAGAGAGGCATAATTAACCGTTATACACACATAGGCAGTGCAGTTACAAAGGGATGTACGTTCCTTTTATTCCAGTACCTTTGTATAATAAAGTTAACAAAAATATTCAAATATTAAAAAAAAAAAAAGCCAGCTGGCACTGCCAACTATTTCCTGTAGTAGTCTTAGAAATCCTAATCCTGTAGAATTTCCTTGTGAAATTGATGCGCACCAGAGTCAATGTATTGATAACTAACGCCAAGCGGGTCTGGTGATGCAGCTACCTGAGGTTTGTATTTGTATTTCTTTTGTGGGTTTGTGTTTTGTTTCACAACTTCCCGGCTTTCATGTAGGAAGGGATCGAGCCACGTTGCGTGAGCCCTTCAAACCTCTTGTAGGTATAATTGAGGAAAACCCAGTCTTTGGATTTGTAGTCAGGTTCCGTTGTGTTTGGCACTAGAATTCAGAAACAAAAGTAAAAAAAAGAAAAAACACAATTAAAAACAACGCTGCTTTCTGAGAGGGCTTTTCACAGAGCACTGACATAAACAGCCCTGAACACTTATTTCCCTAGCGAGCAGAAATTCCTTAAACAAATCCTGTTTTTAATCAGGTCAGTTGGTCTGAGAAGAGTTATAAATTTCAGCACATATCTCTGAAGCAGAAAAAGGTTTTTGGTGTTGGTTTTTTTTGTTTGTTTGGGTTTTTTAGTATGTCTACACACCATAACAGGCTCCCATACCTTGGCAGGAACCTCTAAAACACCCACAGGATATACAGTTATGAAAAACTTAACATTTAGGATGCTCCATGCGGAACAAGTGCATATATACATATCATGTTATCCTAGCCACAAACAGAAGACAAGAAGATATATCCAAGTTCTCCCAAGAGAACTACACATATCAGGCACATACTACTCTCCCACGACTTCCTCCTTGCTTATACCTTCAGCGAGGCTTGTACAACCTCATTTTATGAAGAGCCCATGTGGCTAGCGTGCTGTACGCGGACATTCACTGCAGTGGGCTTCTACATTTAGCTCTCTGGTTGCTGCTTTTTAGAGTTCTGTAACAATATTTTCAACTCAAGATGCCAAACACATTGATATCAAAGTTTGTATTTAAGTATCTAGATGTACAGTAACATTTTCAGTGGGTCTGAAATGCCAAAACCAATACAAATGTACTGGCATTATCCAAATATGGACTTAAACAGCTTAACTTAGGCACTGGGGATTGATTGCTTTTGCATTACAAGGCCAAACTTACTTGCCATTAAATAAAAGCCATTTCAGAAAAAAAACCCCAGCTTTTTGATAATTCGCATGGTTGCTAGCACATCTACACTTACCTGTCATCAATTATTCATTGTTATGTATCTGCCTATCTTTAAACAATTAATAATTAATTGAAAACTGGAAGAATATGGTATGTCAGAGAACCAACCCGTTTACGTATAAAAATTTCCTATTACTTGCCAATAGAAATTAACAACAAAAAAAACCCTTAAATTACTTGCAGAGCCACTCAGGTTCATATATCACTATGTTAAATATTCACCGGTCTGAAAATTTTTGCCCACAAATATGTGAACATTTATGTTTGGCATGAAACATACAAAAGTCATTAAAGATCAAAAGCAAATCAGTGCATAATGTTTTACCAGAATTTGGTTAGACAAATTGTACGGTAGAAAACTGTACAGTTTTCGGTGCTCACTATATATGCAAACAATTTTTACTAATAGATTTAACTGTAAAAATCTGTGGGCTTTTTTTTTCCCTGCAAAGTTAGACAGAAGTAGAAGCTATGAGAGATCGTAAGCTTACATTTATATTTTAAAAAAGTCTCTAGATCAAGTCCATATGTTACCTTGATTAGGGTATCAGAAAAATGAATGTAAACAACAACAGCAGCAGCATCTGTGGAGTATTCTGGCACATCATAGGTAAAAATTTGGAATTTACAACGGCAGTCTCACCTGGCTGTAAAATATCAGATTCAGGAAATTCATCGAAGTTGGAAGTATCATCAATACTTTTGATTTCTATAGGGATTGCTGCTGGTCTTTCTCTGCAAATAGAAATAAATGCCGGAATAGTGAATACTAGGAAAAGCTACATTAAGTTCCTGTTTTGTTTAACTTAGCTTTTTACAGTTACAATATCCCTTTAATTTAAAGCACAAAGGTTCCACTGAATCCATCACAGATGTATCTGACTCACCTGCTTGCTGACATCATGGGGAGATTTATTGGTTTCCTATCTAGCACTAGTCTCTTGGCAAACTTGGGGAAAACATAATTTTCCCATTAACTGAAAGAGCATTCCACACTTATCTGCCATATAGCTACGGATACGATCTTTGTTGTCACCAAGAATCACTGTGGTTACCTTCGTTTCATAAACCCAGCCTACCCAGCCGAGCAGGATTTTACTTGCATCTGGAGCCATCAGATGTGCTGCTTCACAATTCCAGCGCTCATCAGCCTGGACCTCATCCAAATACCTGACACTCAGTCACCAGCGTCTCTCATCCAAAATGAGTTGGCTCTGACATGTTACTGCTTTATTAGCTCAACAATTAGACAGCCGTTTAAGAAGTTTTAAGGTGGTTTCAAAGTTGCTTAAGTGATCTGTCCCACGAAAGCATTCAAACTGGAACACAGCACTATGGGAAAGTCATTAATTTACACCTGTAAACTTATTACAGTTGTAATTACTACAGTTACAATTAAATCCACTTCTGGGTGGAACAGGGAAACCATTTTTCCAGGCTGCCAAATGTGACAGGAACAGATACGTCACTGCTCTTGCTGCTTATTAAAGTCTCCCACACTGAAAAGATAAGTTAAACGAGGCTTTCTGCACCAGAGGAAACGAGAATTACAAGAGCTGGACAACCACACACCCACAGTATGGATTTCCACATAGAAACCGGCAGTATGACTGAAAGAGCAGACTACCTCAAACCTTAGAGGGCTGAACAGTAGCCATCATTTGAGCTGAGAGTATCTGTGGTCCCACCAAAGTCTACTCTAAAGGTGTTACCACTTTGGGTACGTGCAGATGTAGCTCAGCGTCTGCAGGCACAAGCTCAGGCTGGAACTAGAATGGCTGCTTCGGCCGAGCGCTCTACCCAGGCTTGGCCCAGCAGAATTTGGCCACAGAGGCTGTGACTCAGGTGAGTCAATGCCTCTGCCCAGTGCTCTGTACACATACTGGTTCACTCGGGTGTAGTACCTGCAGCGTGCAGTAAAGACATGCCCCGTGTTTTCCTCCTACTTGCTGCCTCTCCTCTTCATTTATCTATCTCCCCTGCATTTTTGGAATAGAATTTGCTTTTCTCGTGCTCCTATTGCAAAAAAAGTCAATTATAGCAATAGCTGCAGAGCCCGTTACTACTGGAAGAGGAGCTCTCTGCTGACATCAGAGCATACATCAGGAATAACACAGCCACCCTGCCACAATTTCTTTCCATCCTGGGCACTCTGGGGCAATCTGAGGCATCTCAAGACCGTTAAACTGATAAGACCTATGAATGTCAGCAAGGCCTGAAAACCTTTGCTGTCATCCACCTACTGCCAGTAGCTGCTTTTCAAAATAAAAGATAAATTGGAAATAATTAACCTTGACATCACAGTGCATGAAATTCTCGCTTTCATGGCTTTTATTTTCTCTATAAAATGTATCTATATACCTGATATGTCCCCAGTCCACTCCTTCAAAAAACGGATGACTTTTTATTTCCTCGACTCCATTACTACCAATTCTATTTTCCGAGTCAATGCAAAACCTGAAAAAGTGGAAAAAATAAAAGGAATGTTACAATAAATGCAGATAGAAGCAACAGCAAATAAAACTGCCACGGTATCCTGTATCAGGAATTTGAGGAAGTTCTTTCAAATTGTTCCATCACTTTGGGGTAATGTAAAAGCATCTAGGAAAGAACGGAAGTAGTAGAAGCCGAATATTTTTAGAGTCTCAGAACAAAAAGCCATGATGATAGTAACTTACACCTTTTCTAAAACGTCGCATCCCCATCTTCAAGGTTTGTGAAAAGTTGCTGCAAGTTCTACCCCTGTAAGATTAGTTTGGAATGGAGGCTTAAGTCCCTACCACTGAGAACTCCTCTGCATGTTCTCAGCTATTTAAAATCCATGTTTCAAAGTCAAACTCACAGGAACAGATACAGTTAGTGAAATAGGACTACTCTCTGATGTCACATTTTGGAACTACAATGAGCCAACAGACACATTTCAAAACATGCCATGTCCCTGTTCTCCCTGTCACCTCCTCTTCCCTCTCCTTAGGGGTCCAAGTGCTGGTGGTACAAAGACCCAAGGCCTGTTTCCGATATGGCCCAGCTGCATAACCACCTCAGACTCCAGAATAAAGTGTCAATTTATGAGAAGCAGCTGTGGAAAAGTCTGTAGAGTCAAGCAACAAAAAGAAAAGGTGAAATTGGAGACAGGGCATTGTTGAGGTGGCAACTGTTACCTACTCAAGTAAGCAAGAAGAAAAACACCAACAAGGGAAGTATAACATCCTAAAAAAATAGGTAGGTCAAAGCTCTCCAACAGCAACTCAGCAACATCAAGGATTTGTTCCAGGGAGCGGCAGAGGCTGATGACTCCTCTGGACTGACACCTGCCTGGCTGGAAAAGACTCTGAAATACCTCATGAAGGAGATGGGGAGCATACCAATGCTTAGCCTAGGAGTTCATTAAATCCTAGCTACCTTTTGTATGTGTTAGTAAAGATATAACTGCTTTATATATTTACACTGTCCTCGCAGTCTCTTTGAGCACGGCAAAAGGTGTCAAAAGTGACAGAAAGAGGGAGATTTACAATAAGAGGGACAAAAGCCCATGTCAAACAAAAAGCTTGGTCTTGCCAAGTGTAGAGTCACCTGATGATCTCCTGGAAGTGGGGAGCACTTGGTAGGACAGGGATGCGGGCCTCCTGTTGCTCTAAGCAAGTCAGCTGGCCTTTGTTAAATGAAATCCTGTTTGCCCAGATGAGCAAAGCCTCTGGTTGGTGATTTAGATATCCTGAACTCATCATCTCTCCACGTGATCACGTCATCCAGATTCACAAGTAACTTTTCACATCAATACATTGCAATACAAAAAAAGGTCATCTCGCTGGTTAGTGACACTTTCAGCAGGTAATTTAGTAATATAGCAAGTTAGGCTATAGGCTGTCTCCCATTATAGACCGTAATGTTCTTCTACTTGTAGTTGACTGTCATTTGGGGAAAAAAAAAAAAGCTTATATTTCTACTGCAGCCCAGCCAGTTTGTTGATGCCAAGTACTAGTAATAGACCTTAAACCTTGTAACAATAGTTAGCCAGACCAGGTCTCAGGATTTGTCAGGCTTTGTCTGAACTGGAGTTTATTTTAGTTTGGGTTTATCTGTATTCATAAAAATAAAGAAACTTCAGCTTTGTCTGCAGCTTCCTTTAGGCTGAAACAACCATTGTCTAACTTGTCCAAGCTGTAATGGACAAAGTACCCAATGGCCAGGTGTTTGTTGCCTAACCTGCTGTTTTCACCTCGTTTTAGTAAGTTGTCTATAACTAAAGATGTTTTACCCTAATTTAAATCCTTCCATATATGGTGGAAAGCTAATAAATTCAAGTAGTCATTGTATAACTGAATTCATGAGCCAATCAGCAAGACAAATAAATTGCCCAAAATATCTGAAAATGCCCCAAACACAGCTAAGACTGAGGAGGAAAAAAAAAAAAAAAAAAAAAAAAAAAAAANAAAAAAAAAAAAAAAAAAAAAAAAATCCTTAGGAGCACCATTGCACTCTTTCCAGCAAAGAACTCAGAATGCTGACAACACACAGGAAAGGTTAAGCAAAACACTAGAGAAATAGATACTGAAAGAGTAATAAAACAGTAATACTCAAACTTATTAATGAATATTAGCAATAATTAAATAATTTGAACTGTGTTAGTATCACTGTAACTGGATTAAGAATAACTGTTGTATTTGTTATGTTTATGGTATGCTACTGGAGCACTGCTTGGACTAATAACAAATTTGAGTTCTTGGCTCTGCCTGTGCAGTACCTTCCCCTTTTTCCCTGTAACAAAATCATGTAAGCTTGTAATATTATCTTTGGGAAAAAAACCCAAACACATCCCTTCCAAAACCTCCCAAGACAAGAGAGAATTTCTGCCTGACCTTCACACCAAAACCCCTCGCAAAAACTTCAATGCAAACCGAATGGATTAAACACTGATGTTTTGGAAGAAGTGAGTAAATCCAAAACACCGGAGGATTTCTGTTCAGTGCATTAGATGCTGCTGAGCCATTATGTTTTGGTTCCCTCTGAGAAGAGAAAAATTGTATGTTAATCGCTTTTTTTTTTCCTTCTTTTTCTCAGTCTGCTCTATTTCTCCTGATACAGTGGTACAAATCAAGATTGTTACAGGTTATTCCTTCATGGTAAACAAATGGCAAAGGGAAAAAGACTGAAAAACAATCCATCAAGGATGGCGACACAGAAGAAACCAACTCTCCCTCCAGTCTAAAGCTTCCTTCGTGCAGAACAGAAATGTAACCTAATGGAAGATGACTATGTCTGGGTGAGTGGCCAGAAGTAGGCTTTTTTTACTGACCTTAGAATTAAATCCTTTGCTTTCTCTGAAATGGGCACCTCTGGAGGAAATACCAACGTTTCTTTCCAGTTCATAACTTTCCTATAAGTTTCTTGTGGCGTTTCTGAGCAGAAAGGTGGATACCCTGCACAAACAGATAAAAAAATTAACAAGCTTTTCCCAGAAGAGGAAAGCGACCCAGGCCTCTATTTTGCCACCACAGCTCCCAAATCTAACAACCAGTAGTAGCCAACAGTTTTCTCTTTTGTAATGCAATATTAAAGGTTATTTTGTTACTTCCAAGTAATGAGACTGAACCTCAAAAATATTTAATAGTGAACAGTTATTCACTGAAACAACTGATTGAGGCATCATCTCTTGCTGTCTTCTTGGAAAGGTGGGAAGACTTCAAGGTTTTCCGGAATCTGAATTTGGGGGTTACTTCAGGGAGAACTGAATGAAATTCTGGTACCTCTGCTATGCTGGGGATCAGACTCCGTGAACTAATGGACACTGTTACCTTTGAACACTTTGAATGATTCTTACGTTAGGTCTTTAACATACCTATTAGCATTTCATACATAATGACTCCCAAAGACCACCAGTCACACAGCTTGTTGTACCCAGTCTGCATAAATACTTCTGGTGCAATATAGTCTGGGGTTCCAACAGTAGAATATGCCTGGAAAAAAAGGATAAACTCTTTAAAAGATAAAAACTATGTTTTTACACTTCGCAAAACCTTTTCCTGAGGATTCACATATAGGAGCTTGTTATCTGGATGGACAAGAATGCTTAATTTGGGAGTTCACAGTATCTAAAATCCCAAGAACATTATTCTTTTACATGAGTAAGAAGAGAGAAGCTTGAAAGCAAATGGAAATCATTCTCCTAAATGTGACAAAATCATAGAATATTCCCACTGCAATACTGGAAGGTCATCTTAGCTAAAGTTTCAGGTAGCCACATTACTAAAATACCCAAGAAGTTCTGTTGTTGTAGTTGTGAGTTTTTTTTAAAAAAAAGGGATAACCAGTGGTAGATTCCCACGTCTGACACTCGTGATACACTAGCTGTTCCATGTATTATCTTGCCTTTATTGCAAAATTAATTTGAGCTGTTACTGGACCCAGGTTCCATCCTTTTAACCTTTTGAATGTGCAGACTAGATGATTCTGGATAATGACTAAATCTTGAGCTATTTGTGAATTTCTCTTTACTGATGCAAAATTTTGCATGGGGGTGGAGGGGGGAGAACACAACCAAAAAACCCCCAAAAGTCCACAAAAAACAGTTGCCAGAAAAATCTTTTACTTTCATTTGTCTGACCAGAAACAAAATACTTCATTTTATTGAATGCGAGCTGAGGCATTTAGTTTTGAATCAACTGAAAACCAAGCACGTGGCTCCTTTTCAAACAGTGTTGATACAAGTTGTCATTTTGGCCTTTTATTCTCTTGGTTGGACTGTCTCATGATTCATTGAACTTCACCACACCATTCTGCCACATCAGTTACTGGCCTGGAGACATATCTTTTCAGGGATCTAACTGCAATCAGGAGTACGGGCATGAAATACAGCTCCTATGAGGCAGCATGATTGCAGTGTAATCTCATGATGTCTCATGAGGAAAGAAAAAACAACCTGAAAGCCTTTTGGGAATACTGTGGCGTATCGCTTCTTAAACAGAGTGTGCAAAATAAAAAGTTTCAAAATATGAAAACTGAGGTTTTTGCAACTGCTACTTGGTGAAAATCACAAGCAGGGCTGAAATTCTGAAGTCCCATGGCTGACAGATACTTTCCTTCGATTCAGTTAACGCCAGAGGGCCCTTTATTACTTGACCACTTGCTACAAACCCAGGCTGCACCACTCTAGTGCCAAAATCCTCCACTGCCTTTCCGTCATATTCCCGTTCAGCAGAAGTTTTCCCCACAATTCTCTGAAAAAGAATCACGCTGCTACGCATCTTCTTGCGACACTGCAAGAGTTAAACCCAGGAGTTCACACACAGTATCAATGCCAGGTCAGTTTAGGAGACAAACTCAAGGTACAGCTTTGCTAAGCGGTTGCTGACACCTGAGGTTAGTTAGTCCAAATGCTCATAAGGGAAACAAAGGCATGGAGAAGAGCAGGGCCTTGCTAGTCACAGCTCTGAAAACAGGTAGACAGAGTGACCCAGCTGATGGTCGTCCTTCCGCTCTTCTCCCGATCTCTGAGCTATTCCACAACTGGAATCAGGAGATCACCTTCTTTTGAGTTAATTGAAATTTTGGGAGCTTGAAGAAAGCAATGTCTGTAAGGCATGAGGACCTTCCAGTTTTTAAAAACCAGCAGCATTAATGCTCAGTTTTTATATAATGATAATAGTTGAAAAGAAAAAAAAGTTATATGTTATTTTATTATCTCACCAGCTGTCGCCTGTTCTTCTTCCATGTTTCTGCTTTTCTCTTTGAGTTCATATTCTGAAATGCTAATTTACAAAATAGTTATTAGATAATAAATGCATTTGAGAATTAAAAGAAAAGATTGATAACATTCTGTTTTCAAAGAATAACTATTTTATGTCTTTAGAATGCTTTAGTCTAGAACCAAATATTTGATTATAACTGGAGATGGGAAAATGATAACGAATAAATACTGTCCAATTTGCAGCTGAAACTCATAAGTAGGACACGTGGTCAGCAATTCTAAATTAGAACTTGCCAAAAATTTTACAGATTGATCCGAGAACAGCAGCACTTATCGTTGCAGCTGGCAAAGTATATTCAGATACAGGCAATGTTTTTTTAAGCAAAAAGTGAAGAATCCAAGAACTGCAGAGGAATTTTACATTGGTAGAATAAAACACTAATGTGGATGCATCACCAAGGCATGTTGATGAACAACTATACTCTTATGAAAAGCTTCCTGAGATTGTCACTGACTTCAGCGAGTCGGCACATGAAACTCACGTCCCTTCTGAAAGGGTGTTTCTGTAACTTCACTAACATTGTTATGAAAAATACATTAAAATATAGATACATTACAATATGTATATTTGTATCTCCGTACAAATGGGCAAAAATACATTAACATTGCAGAAATTGTAATATCATTCCTGTGAAATGCTTCCATGTCCTGGGGAACACGCATTTCCAGTTTTCCAACTAAACGCAATCAGCCTGACCAATCTTGCTTAACCTGGCAGAAATAAATTATGATGTGGCACAGCTGCAGCTCAAAACTATTTAAATATTTAACTAGGACACCTTATACTTACAGAAGTCACTTGGCGGGTTGTGTGTAAGGTTCCTGTAGAACTCAGTTCTGTGAGCTTTCTTTAAACCCGTGCATAGCCCAAAATCAGACAGTTTTACATGACCCTGAAAAAAAAAAATAATCAGAGAAGATAAAAACATAATTTAGAAAGGCAATGCTCGAAAAAGAAAGTTTTAATAACTGCACTTGCCTTCTCAGGCCATGATGGATTCGCACAGGACTACCTAATCCAGGACAAGTAGGCAAATAATGACTGAATCTCGATGTACTGCAAGAGCGTGTTTTCTCTCAAAAGGGTTATTGCTCCCCGCCCCAGGAATGGTTACATCTACAATTTTGCAACAGCAGAGGGCAGCTAGTTTGCCTGGTTTTGTTTTGAACTCGATACCACTGAGACTAAGAAATCCTCCAGGGCAAAATTCCTTTTTTTTTGTTTTGATGGTAACCTGGTTTTAATCAGGTTTCCAGACATCAGCACTAGATGGTCTACAGATTTGTGTATGATGCTTACTGGGTCTGTTTCACAGCTCGCTAGTCAGTCTAACAGGCAAAGTGTTTCCACTGGTGAGTGGGTAATAAAACAAACACGATAAATGCAGGAATTGAACTGATTATTTAGCATTGTCTGAATGTTCCATGCTTTCATTCGACTTGAAGTAAATAAGTGTATCAGTTTTTAACGTGTACGAATATGAGCATGTGGACACCCTAAGTGGGTCGGGTTAAAAGGCTTTCCAACAAAAAACAAGGACAGTTTTGCTTTGTTTACTAGTGTTGAACAAGGAAAAGATGATGACCGCTTCCCTGCCTTTAGTCCAGCTAGTTTAAAATCACTGATGTGGCACTACTGGTTCCCACCGCTTAGCACCACTATAAATGGCATTATCTGTGGACTGCTATGTTTAAAGCATACGCAGTTTACATGCACGTTACATGCCTTAGCATCCAGCAGAAGGTTATCTGGTTTAATATCTCTGTGGATGAATCCCAGCTGGTGAATAGCATCTATGGCCAGCACAGTTTCAGAAATGTAAAACTGTGTCTCCTCTTCTGATAAGGTGTCTTTCTTCATTAGTAAGGTCATCATGTCACCTAATCAAAGAGCAGAAAATACAGCTTGGAAATCAGAACATTTTAATCACAAGACTAATTCTATGCGAAACCCCAGTAGAATCCAAATTTAACCTTGTCACTGGCCTTACCGCTACTAATTATGAAACTATTACGGCAAGGACCTACAAACCCAAAATACTTTTTCAGTAAACTGGATGTAAAACTGTTGAAAATCCTAAATAGGAATTTTAATTGGATAGCTCAAGAAGATACAGTGAATTTTAACACATAATACATGTATTGCATGTATTTACTGGCTTTGTGTATTGCATGCATTTACTAGCTTCGGCAGTAAAAACACTGGATCAGAATAATTATTTAATCCAAGTCTACTTTAACACCCCTCCATAACCTTTGTCCTTCCCCTAAAAATCAGGAGTGATTACATTACTGGGACTTCATTTAAAACAGCATTAAATTTTTTTAGTATAACAAATAATACAGCATGCTTGTTTCTGACATTTTATGAAGCTGACAACAAAAGCTAAGGAAGAAGTACTTCTATTATCTAACACCACAAGATACAGCTTACCTCCAGGTAAAAACTCCATGATCAGGTAAAGATTTCTTTTATCCTGAAAGCTGTAAAACATTTTCACTACCCAGGCTCCATCTGCTTCAACCAAAATATCTCTTTCTGCTCGGATATGGGCCACCTAGAATTTTTTTAAAAATACTATTATTAAAGGACAATTTAAACATTTCAAGAAGCAACACCATATTATATTCCTAGTCCTACAATATATTTTCATGATCTTTAATGAAGAAACTATTTTTCATACTCTTTTAGTACTCATATTTTTCATAGTTTTTTACTAGACACTACAAAGTCCTCACAAAATACCCAGCAGAAACCCACAGAAGTCAACTCAACATTGAAAATAACTGTTTACACAACTTTGCAGAAGCATAGCTTGTTAGGCTGTTTGTTTGTTGGAAAGAACTGAAAAAGCTGGTGGAAAAGTGCAATTCCCTTTTTTGTTATACCCTAAAATGAGATAGGAACATTCAAAAAAATTAGAGCTGACCATCACTAAGCTTTATATGGTACTGCAAGCTCAGACAAAAATTTAATGTGCAACTCAAGCTGCAAATACTGACAAAATTATTGGAAAAGGCCTGAGGTGGTCTTAAGGAATACAAGAACCAAGAGGCAAAACGGCAGATAAAATAGTAGATGCATTATGATTACTATCAGAAGTTACAAGATTTCTCATCTACATATACAAAGAAACAAAAAACTAATAGCTACTTCTACACGGGTATCTCACAGTTTAAACTAGGCAAGATAAGCCTGGGGAATCTTCTCTAGCAAGAGTGACAGAGTGCCTAAACTAATTACGTCCTGCAAAACCCGATTCTTTCATTGCTGTGAAAAGAGAGAAATAACCTGACTTACATTACAGTGAACTACTGTCTAGTTCCCCAGCCCACACTGCACACGCTGCCGATGGTGTGTGAACCGCTTCCAGATGGTACACGGAGACTGCTCCCATGCGTGTACATAGCGAACTTTACTTGAACTGCACGGCAAGTGCCTTGTCCAAGTGGGAAAAAGGCTGGGATGAGTTTCAGCCCTTACGGATGACAGCAGGTAGCAATGAGCTCAGTGGCCAGTATTAAAGCAGTGCAAAAATGGTAAGCATCTTGGGCTGTTTAAGGGGGAGGAAAGGGAAGAAGAGATGGAGCCATTCCTCCAAGCGATGAGCATGAAGCTGGCCCAGAACTGATACAGCCACCACTGCTGCTGATGTTGGTCCCGGGCAAGTGAGTTTGGGAATGTCTGACCTAGCTCAGGATATTCCAGTCCCAGCTGAGGCTTTGAAAAATACATGGTGAGCTGCTACCCCATGAATTCACTGGAAACTAAGAGTAACGGAGATTGGAGGAGAGGTGTACAATTCACTACAATGTACCCTCATCCTGAAGGAAAATGAAAGACGCATGTGTGGAAAAATACTTCTTGACAGCTGTAAGATTTTCATTATTCACACACCACAAAGCCACTTCGGGAGAGAAAATATGCACTACTATTCCAGCTTTGAGGGCTATTTCTAATAAGCAGCAAACAATCTTCTGCATCTCTTCCCCAATTCTACTGGCCAGGAGCATCTTTACATGTATGCGTTCTTTTCACAAGGTTTCACAGGGCAATGGGTTCTCTCTCTGTAATAGGCACTCCAACTTGATTTATCTAGATCCATCTATCCTCGTTAGAAAATATTTCCTTCCACCCTCCACTCCTCTGAGTAGCTATAAAATATAAATATTGAATCCTTACTTAAAAAACAGCCAGGGTATCTATCTCTCAGTGCTATCAGGCTTGAAAAAAAAAAATCTTAATTTTCTTGTATGTGTGTCCCGTGTTGATTTCCATTGAACAAACCAGTCAATGAAAATTACAGCAGATAAACACTCTCCAGGGAACATTACCATCCCAAACTAAATGGAGAGAGTGAGCTCAGCCTCTTTACCACATCAGGTTATGAAATGGGGGCAGGGCTTCAACCAGAGGGCCACACACATCCCGGCTGCTGTGCATGTGCAGAACATACTGCTCCTCTGGTTCCCTACATTCAGGGCATGGGCTTGAGGAGGCAAAAAGTCTGCGCCAGGGAAAAAAAAAAAGTACAAGTACCACTGCAGGGAAATGTAATACAAGAGTAAGTGATGGGTAAGGTTTGGACAGGTGAGGAAAGTCCTCTTTTATCTGCCCTTTTATTTGAGATACCCACCCTTGATTTCTTTGCTTTGTGGTGCTAGAGTACTTGCTGTGTCCTACCGGGAATTTGCAGTGAATTGTTAACTAAAAAGTAAGAGCAAAAAACAAACTAAACTAACAAAACCAAAGCAAAACAAGACAAGACCCGACTGAAAAGCAAAACAAAGGAAAACAAAGCCAGTGAACAGTGTAACATCTGTTGGTACCTAGCTATCAAAGGAAAACATGAAGTACTCTCAGTTTTTACTTTGGCACAGTATTACTTTTCTAGCAGCATTTTTCTTGAAATGCAGTTTTACAGATTAAGTACGGTAAAGTCTGTGCTGATAAAGGAAGGGAGAAAAAAATAAAAATCATCGTCACTATGCCAAATTGGTTGTCAATGAAACATTTTTAAAAATGCTATTACATGACCTTATTTCCTAACTTCTACTTATTCTTTTGTACTATGGTAGCAACTCTAGAGATGCTTTGGACTGCTATAGCATTATCGGGGCTATAGAAGGGGAAAATAGAACCAAATAGCATCTGTCACAAAGAACTTCAGCAATTTTCTGGACAGCGTAAGTTTGAAATCTAGGGGAAATATACAACACAAACCTGCTCTTTCTCCAGCATATCTGCTTTTCTTAGTATCTTCATTGCATAAATATGACCCGTATCCTTCTTCTGAACGAGGCGTACCTATAATTAGAAATATAAGCCCATCAGTCTTCTCTACCTCAGAAACAAGACCCCAGTGCATAATCTATTGGAAGGCTCAAAATTGCTGGGCATGGAAAAGTTATTTTGTTAAACATTTAAGAACACACAGAAAAAAGAAATATTTCTACACCATGCACAACACTAACACTAGTGATGAACAGATAGTTTGAAGTAGTTACTGTTTTAGGAAAAGTTCGGAGGCACAGTAAATTCCACGTAGCTGCGAGATTATGTACACTAAAATTCAGAAGCAGATACAACCATGTTGTGACACGGCAGGGAGAATGTTTACAGAGAGGAGCTGTGCAACTGCAAATCCATCTTTTCAGGGGGCCACATGGGCAACGTCAAGTTGTGTTAATAAGAAGCTGTGGGAAAATAAGGGCCTTTCCAGGGCCCTTGAGAAATCGATGCACATAATTCATTACTGGACTTACCACACTTGCACAATTACTCAAATAGCTATTATTCTGCAATAAAACTCCCCAACTGGAACTTTTTATTCTGTAATTAAAATGTTTCATTTTAATGTTCAGTGCAATTTTAATATCCTATTCAAGCAAGAAAGCCACAAACCTCCCCAAATGCTCCTCTTCCTATTACTTTCAAAGATTCAAAGTCATCCAAGCCAAGTCTAGTCCTCTTCAGTCGCAGAAACTCTGTTTCTTTGCGAGCGTGTTGTGACCTGCGCAGCTTTTTCTGAGGAGACACATACACAGAAATTTATAAGCCATTTAACAGTATAAAGTCAAGATATACAATGTCCCTTCCTGTGAAGTATTGTCTCTCCCATTAGGATTACAGAGAAAATGCAAAAGGATAAGCCTTTCTGAATTTCTCAAAGTATGATCCACAAGCACAGTCATATATAGAGGCCTCAGGCTCAGTTTCACTTTTTTTTTTTTTAGAGAGGTGGGTTTGTGTGTGTGTGGGTTTATTACTTAGATATAAAGAAACAGTAATAAAAAATAATTTTTAAAAATCACACTGGTTCAAACAGAGTACATCGGTCCAAAGGCCAAAGTCGCTAGCTGAGGCAAGGACTCTTGTTTTTGGGCAGTGTGAAGGATCAATAAAAGCTGAAACTTGCAGCCCACCAAGAAGAGTGATGACAAGCAACAAGGAGCCTAACAGGCAGCAGAGATCCAATTTACACTATCTATAGCAAAATCCATTTGGTTTAGGGCTGGCAAACACTTGTATTTGAAAGAAAAATCTGTCGAAGTGCTGTCATATATTTTGTTCCACAAAAATGTCACGGGGATTCACTCTGAGAGAAGACAAACGCCAACCTATGCTCCCAAAGATGCCGAGAAGATCTCGGAGACTACTAACAAGACCCATCGATCAGGCACCTGCCGGATTTTGTACCGGGATGACAGTGTCATTTGAAACCACAAGATGGCATTACGCACCCACACTCGCTTTTCCCTCTTCCCAGAAGTTACAGCAGCCACACAAACTCAGAAATGACAGAGGCACTGTTCCTACTTATTTCCCTGCCTATCCTAAAGGCAGTCCAGGCAGCAGCGCTGTGGTGGACCTCAAGGAAAGCAACTTAATGGCCAAAGTTCTGAGAGATGTCAACTGGACAGAGATTCCTCCTCATCAGATTCCGAACGGAGCAAGCGTGTGACTGCTTTATTGTTTAAATCAAGAAAAAAATGGTTCAGCATTTTGCTTTCTACCCCCTCCTTCCAAGCACATCTCATCTTTTTTTCTTCCCAAATATAATGGAAAACAATTTTAATCTTCGAAAAGCATGCTATATACTTGCTGCGGCCATATGTCTCATAAGAACGAAGGGCGACACGAAAAGCCTTAGCTATTGCAAGTATCACTCAAGCATATTCACAGCTTCCCTAACAAACAAGTTATTTACAGGGCCAACATTCATTTACAAAGTAAAACTTAACGCCATACTAGCTAGTGTTTCTGTAAGCTCCTCAAAGGCCATTTTGAAGTAGTGCAAAAAAAAAGGCAATCTCTTCAAAGGTCACTCAGGTAGTTTTACCTCCTCATCTGCGAGGCCTTCCTCTTCCATAGCCACTTCTAGCTTCTTCTGCCTGCAAAGGGGAGAAACAGGAAATTGCTTTTTTTATTATTTATTAAAAACAAACATAACACTACAGCGAAACAATGCCTTTACTTCACATATTCCAGATACCAAACAGTTTGCCTCAAATGGAAATCTGAAGACTCACTGCCCACTCCATCCATGCACTCATTTGTGACCAAAGCTGTTGAAAACGTATAAGCAAATTTAAGCACATACTTATGTATTTGCAGAATTAGGCATTAAAGGTCCAAACATATAATCATTTTAATGACTTGTATTTCTTCATATAATCGTGTTGAAGTAAGGCTGCTTTTACCAATTAGGATTACGAATCAGAATAAACATGTTTTTTTTCACCATTTCTATCTCAGCTCTACCTCCAACACCTCAGCCAGCTCCAGCTTTCACCCCCACTCTCAGCCTTGCTGACCTCTCCCTGGTCTCACACCTGGTCCTTCTCCCCTTTACCCTCGTGCCAACTAACTCTACCCCTCCTGGATTCATCCCCATCATCCTCCCAGTGTCCTGTCCAAGCCAGGGCTCACCGATCCCGGGGCTCCTCCAGCTGGTGCCATGCCAGGCTGGGAGAGTGTCAGCGGAGAGTGAAGCCTGGGAGTAACCCACAGATGGCAGCGGGTTGGCATGTGGCAACGTGCCTACTGGACCCCTCTTTTTCCCCCTGCGGGTTGCTGCTTTATGACTGTCAGGGTGAAGCTTTCAGAAAGCTGGTTATCCACTAGCAGCGGCCAAGAGTTCGAAGGCTGGGTGCCAGGCTGCTGGTGTCTTTCTGCACTTTGGGAACTGCAGCAGGATCCCCGAAATTAAAGGCCCTCGGTACACAGTCTATTCTCCTAACTGGAAGGAACTCAATTACATGGGATAATGACTAAATATGATGAAGAGAGAAACCCTGCTGCTCAGCTGAAAACCCCTCAATTAAAAACATATTACCAGGGGAATGATAATTTCACATGCTGATGACAATTTGAAACACAACATTCATTATAATCAAATGCTTGGTGCTTTGACAATTCAAGTAGCTCTTCACCACATCAGAGGCAGAATTGGGCACTGATGAGAGAAGTTAAAAGTGGAGATGACCAATGCAAGGAGTACCAGTCAACACCACCCAAGAAGAATCTAGAGGTGCATATTACATTATCCCTAAAAGTCTTCCTGCCCACCCAAGAGCCTCTCAACCCCTCCCGTCACCAACCCTATGCGCTCTTTACTGCCCCTTATTCCCACTTCAGGCCACCCTCGTCCCTCCGCCTCCTTTCCTTACCCCATCACTCTGTGAAACACCTCTCCTATTAGTCCTGTTCCCTACCTCCTGTACACTCCCTTCTGCAGGGTTTATGAGTCTTGGCATGAGCTCCATGCTGCAGAGCATGAATAGCCACCACGCGCCACTGCCTTACACAAAACGAGGTTACCACCCATGAGCAGCTCTGCAGCTGCTCTACCTCTCTAGAGTTTATTCCCCGTGGCATGTGCAGGGGAATCTGAAGTCACCAACCCCACACACAGAAGCAGAAACCTCACACGTGCTGCAAAAGAAGACCCTGCACAGAGCAGTTTCTGCAAAGTAGTAATAATCTGATGAGGAGTTGAATTGTATGAGAACATCAAAAGTGGAGGTCCTCGGTCACTCGGTGACTGCTTGGTGCAATAGCGGGGGATGTTCACAGGTCTACCAGCACAGCCAGCAGCTGAAAGGTATCCTGTGCCCTTCGGGGATTAGCTCCTTGCTACCCGGTACAGAAAAACTTCTGAGAACTGTTCCATGCGTTGGAATCAAAGTGCCCCTGAACAAATACCACCAAAAGCCAACTGAGAAAAGCTGAAGAGGGGTGAGAGGAAGCAGAGCCAGTACCTGGTTTCTCTCTCTTCGTGCTGTATAATTAGGTTGCTGTAGAAGTTCTCCAGTGTAAGTTTGGCCACCGTCACTCTCTCCCGGGTGTGGTTACTCATGGGAAAGGATGTTGTAGTCCCTGCAGTCATCGCCATGGTAACATGTACTGAAACAGAGCATGTCAAATCATTACTCACTTGAAAAAAAATTTTTTTTTAAAAAATATATGTATGTATATTCCTCTTTCCCACTCTCCATCTCCAAATTCTTAGACGCTACAGAATTCGCAGGAAAGGTGTTGTTCTTTAGATATAAAAAACTCCATTAAAAAACTGTATTATAAAATTATCCCAAGATAGCAGGAGGACTTACTACCCACTCTCTAAAAAAATAACAACATGTTGGCAAAACACAGGGTGAATCATAGCAAAGAATTATGCAGGCTACAGGCAGCTCATCCAGCAGCACTTGTCCACAAATGAGGAAAATGGACCTCCAGCAGACTCGAGCCCAGCCTTGGGGAGGGAAAAGGCGGCGGAGCACAGAAAAGAAAAGGGGAAGCGAGAGGAGGACCAGGCAGCTCCCACAGCTGGACATGTCACAACTCTATGAAACTTTCAGATTCTAGAAATGACAGCTGCTACCAAAAGGACAGGATAAAATAAAAAAGTAAATGGACAAAAATCCTAATACCATCTAGAAGAGAAGTTATTTCAAGGATACAAGATAGCCATCAAATATCTTTGAATTTTAAAGCCGCTCAACAAAATTGCACGTGGACAGTTGGGGAAATCTAGAAATCATCCCAGGAAAATGAAATCATGGAATTGCCGTATTTCAAATGGAAAACTTCTGTTGCTGTTTTTTTGTTTGGCTGTTTTCTTAAAGCAACAACCAACCACCAAGAATAGAAAACCCTTCCCTGCCACAAGGCCATTAGGCAACCAGTCTTTCCGTTTGTCTCCTTTCCGACCACCCCTGTGCAATGCCACCGATGAAATGAGTGTTTTCTGGAGCGGCTGCTCGTTACAGAGCTCCCTGTGCTTGGATTCTCAGATTCAGGGGCGAGGGGGAATCTTCTTATGCAGCTGTAAATACGTTGCGCATGTAGATAAAGTACTTATAGGTCAGGGCAGGTGGTCACTGAGCACTTAAAAACTGGTAAGAAAGAAGAAAGGACGGCTGCTCTCTTCGATAGCTTTCATCTTGAACCCAAAGAATTCGGATGTGCTAGAACAACACTTTTAATGCTGGGGGAAAAAAAAAAAAAAAAAAATATCTTAGGGCAGTCCTGAGTCTCTTGCAGCTGGTCTAGGGAAGCCAGAGGAGTTTTTTAAAAAAAAAAAAAAGCACAGTTTGTCCTAGGACTCATGCCCTACCTGGGATTGGGTTGAGGCACTTCAGGAGAGCCTCAGAGAGGGCAGCCACAAATAGCATCATCTCAGCCCCACGTTCATTTGTTCAGGTTGTTTTAGGGTTGGTTTTGGAAAATTACACAGCAGTACACACACTTCCTTTTGATTATTTACATAACCCTTCTATTTCACCAGGGGATTTTGAGGAAGACAAATCCCAAATTAGGTTTATGATTTTCAAGGAGATCCTAATACCTTTTAAGGTGAAACGATTAAAAGTTTCATACAAAAGAGAACTTGCACGTCCACATCAGACAGGAAGATTGCTTAATTCTACTCTGGGTTTTTTGTTTTGGATTTGCCTGCTACCCTCTGAAGACAGCATTTCATCTCGTGGATTTTTAATTGGATTTGGTGCAACAATAAGATATTTGTTGTCAGAAATGCAGCTGCTGTGTCACAAATAAAGGCGTTTTATAGCATTATGTAGATATTATTTTAGCTGTGTATTTTGGAGTGTGCAAGATGGCAGAGTTCTGGGAATAAAAATGTATTTCTCTATACATATACAATGAGGTTTTAATAGCACTACAGCTGCTTTATGATTATGTCAATACTTCTGTTTTTTAATCAAACTTTTATCCCCTTTAATTTTCTACTAAAGAAAGATGAGAGTTGTCAACTGTTCATAATCTTTACTAAAAATCAAGGGGTTTATTCTTCACACAAACATGTACCCCATCCTGGACACTTCTTGAGAAGTTGAAGAACTTGGCTCTGCTCTCCATATCGAGTCTGTGATAGAATATTACACTCTCTTTTGATAGGTAGGAAAAGGTAAATATAAAACAGGTATCTGAGAGGAAAACTTAGAGCGTGTTGACACACCCAAATCAAACAGAGCAAGAGCTGACCACATGCTGGCATCTGTGATTAAGTTATTTCAAGAAATGACCTAATAGAGTAAAAACCCGCCTTCTGATCATTTTAGAGTGTCAGGATAACATAGCATTAACCCAGGCTTGAAATGGATTAACCTTTACTTAAGGTATAACAAGTGCACTCTAGCACTGGCAAGCAACAGGATATTTATCCTTTGCATGTCTTGTATTCCTGGTAGGATAAAATAACACCGCAATTTTGTTTCCTGATAATTTGTTTTTCCCCATGCTCCTATACTCACAAATGCAGACGTTACCAAATAGCAAATCTCAGTCACTTGATTTTATTAAGCCTGTAAAAAGGAGATAACAAATCTGGCACTAGCACATCACGCTATAAATAGCGGGGTTGACCCTCACTGTGGTTCTACAGTAGGAAAATATAGACAAGAACCCAACCTGTAAGCTAACGAGCTCAGGGAAAGCTATTTAACAGAGAAGAAACTTGTACCTACTTCCCCGTCATACCATGGCATGACCCCTCCAAAGCAGGAAGGATACATCACCAGAAGCATTTGCTTCCAGCATGCCATGTACCCTGTGCACACCCCACCCGCCGTGCCTCTGGACCACACTGTACCACAGCAGAGCATTGCCTACGGACAGAGCTTAGTTTACATTTGCTCAGTTTGCAACTGGTGGCCCCAGTTAGCTTTGTCACTGTGGGGAAAAAATAAAAATAATTAAAAAAAAAAAAAATCAACTTTGTAAAACCAAGAAGTGCCCTGAGATCTCCAGGTTCCCCAAAGGAAGTGGAAAAGACCACAGACCTGGCAGGAGACACAAGGCACCCCACAAAATCCTATGTCAACTCACAGCTCTTCATCCTTTTTCCTCCTTCCTCTCTGCTTCCACTAACAAACCCCCAAACAAAGTACAAGTCCACATCCCAGACAAAATATTTAGTTGGGAGTAACAAAGTAAAATCCTTAAGTATGACCTTTATAAACAAATGATGCCAGAGGGGATGGGGGCGGGAAGGAAGAAGCTTCAAAATGGGGCCTTTTATTGATAGCACACTACTTCTACTGACCTCAGCACATCATTAACAGGAATGTTCTGAAAAGGTGCCACCCATAGTTCTCGGAAATGTCCTCAAAAATGTACTATTTCACCCAAATTCATGCCCTTTGCATAATGGGACCATTCTACTCCTGCTGCATCACTGGCCTTGCATTAGGCTCCCTGGACCATGAAGAAGGTCATATTAACCAGCCAGATGTATTTGGCCAGAACTCTGGTCAACAAGGACCAAAGACCTTTCTTTCCGATGGGCCTGTTACGTCGGGAAAAATGATACGCCACTGGCTGTGAATGAGAGAGACATCAAACCGACTTAATCGACAGGAGACACTGAGCAGCACACAGCCTGCAGGACAACCTCTCGGAGCTGCCAGAAGCAGAGACACCATATGTGCAGCTTGGCCCAGAAATGGAGCCTGTGCCTCCTGGACAGACAGCTAAATTCACAGCGCGAGCCTTTCTCCTCATGCCTGCTCTGCTCAGCAGCACACACCTACCGTGTGGGCACAGGAGAGAGAGGGATGAGGAGCTACAGGTATGGGGCGACCAGGGGACATCTTGCCCCAAGAGGTAGGTGGGACAGCAGCAGAGCAGGGAGATGATGAACGATGTTCCTGAAGGACAAGGAAGAGCAGAGTACAGCTGCAGAAAGGGGACAGCAGGCTCAGTGCTAACAAGCTGGAGTTTTCAAAAGTCTCCTTTGAGCAAGTCTGTCCTGATAGAAAAATGCTGCCTGGTCCAAGCATACATTTGATCTGTTTATTCCCATGTCTTTCCTGGTTGGGAAGTGGAGAAAGCCCAAGCAGTTACTTCAAGTCTACACTCCCATCTATCACAACAGCTCCAAGTCAAACCCTCGACTGATTTTCCTGAAAGTGTTTCCACTGTTGAAAACCCCACACCCAGCTTCTGCTACACAACTGGCAACTCAAAACTCACGTCCTCTCCAGGGTGCTTCTTGGCAGCTCCCACAGTCTGTCATTAATGTTTTCATATTACACTACTGGATTCAGGCTCTGGTTAATCAGAGCAAAATCACTGAGGCATCCAATCCCACCTGCTACAACAACTCAGAAGAGGAGAGATGGAAGAAATAAAGGCACCTGGAGAACTGTTCTCCACTGAAAGAAACACTTGACACCTTGCGGGATCATTTTCTAATCAGGAAGGGGTGAGAACACAAAATCCAACTGCACATCACCTCCACAGCTCCATCTCAGGACATCCAGGATGTGCGGAGAAGAGAGCAAGCACAGAGCTGTCGCTTGGCAGGAAGGAAGGATGGAAGTTTGTCACCCTCAGTAATTTTAGAGCCTATTTCCACATATGCAGGTAGCTCTAGACTTTAAAAAGAAAAGGATAATGAGGGATGAAACAGGCTCCCGACACAGATGTGCTCTGAGGTCTCAAGAAATTCACTTTATTACCCTATGGCATACTTTCCAGCCTGTAAAACGGAGCAACAGGACAGGGATGCGGAGTAGAGAGCATCATCTTAACACTACACACCACCAAACATTTGAACTCTAGTGATGGTGAAGATTCAAATACTTTGATAGGAAAAAGAAAAAAAAACCAAACAACAAACACACCAAAAAACAACACACCCCCAAAGCAGATAAGTTCATAATTTGACATCCTTCTAACATACTCCTCCAACCTTTCACATTTACTTTTTTTTAATGATCTCTCACTTCAGTGAGAATATAAATATGTGAGAGTATGCTACAAGCAGTGAAAACTGAAACCAAACTTTCCAGCTATCTTCCTCATTAGAGGATTTCACATTTCTCGGGATACTACAGTAACCTATTTGATCAACTCTTGCTTTCTCTTACACAGATTGCCAGCAAAAGAGCAAGTCTGTGCCAGTTAGACAGTGGTGAGTATCACAACTGGGCTTCACTTCAGTAAGAACGGGTCTGAAGGTGCCAGTATCTTTACAGGCAAGTTTCCTGCACAACTGCGTTGTATCATATAGCTTGTTCTTACTATCAAATTAATCTGGACCTAAGTCACACAATGGAAATATTCTTATTTTTGAAACCATGCACGTAGTATAATTATACAGCACCCCTAGAATAAATTTACTCTGGACTCATTATTTAGTGCATATTTAAGTTAGGAAGCAAACATCACATACATGTCTCAGAGAGAAAAGCACGTTTTTTTCGCACGTGACAGAACGATGCTACTGGGTCTCTGATTTGGATTTCATAGAATGGTTTGGGTTGGAAGGGACTTTAAAGATCACCCAGTTCCAACCCCCCTGCCATGGGCAGGGACACCTCCCACTAGACCAGGTTGCTCAAAGCCCCATCCAACCTGGCCTTCAACACCTCCAGGGATGGGGCATCCACAGCTTCTCTGGGCAACTTGTTCCAGTGTCTCACCACCCTCACAGTAAAGAATTTCTTCCTAATAGCTAATCTAAATCTACCCTCTACCTCCGCTCTTTAAAATGTAAAGCTACATACATGTTCAGCAGGAGAGGGAACACCTATACTTCCCCCCAAAACAGCTATGTCACTTCACAGAAAGGACGACAATTTTCATTTACACACCCAAACATGCCCCTAAAGCTCAGCAATTAGGAAGGCATTTCACTATTACAGTAAAAAGGGTAAAACTGCAAAGTTTATGAAGTTTCCATTTACATTCCAAAGGAATTTGGCTCTTGAGTGAAAGCCTCTGGGTAAAGCAGATACTGAAACATATTTCTGCCTTTCAAAATTCCCATTTTCTCAGCGTGACACATTTTGTCATTCAACTTGCTCCTGAAACGAAGCGTACAAATAGCATTTTTCAAGAATTAGAAGGTAAAAGAGAAAGGAGTTTTGGCTGAAAGAAAAGAGAAATGGCAGCTTTTGGTGCTGTTCCAAAGTAAACACGTATAACTCAATAAAGTGAGTACCTTCAGAACCGCCAGCTATCAACACCACATGTAGTGCTGGAACTCTTCTAGGCGAGAAGCTAGAGCGGACTTAGTAACGCTACTTGGCTCCTTACAGCCAACACAGCAAAGCGGCTCGCAAAACTGGGCACTAAAAACCACCAGTGACAAGGATTATATTTTAAAAAATGAAGCGCTATCTAGGAAAGCGGCATGGATACAGCAAGGCTTCTAGTATGAGCGGCAGCCCTACTGTCTCCAAATTGTTTGGATTCTCTTAAAGAGAGACAGGAGTTATATATATATGAAAAAAAAAACCAACCCAACCCACCACACACAAATAACAGCATGATTCACACCAAAAGGCAGTGGGCAGGGACAGATAAATGAAATAAGCAACCAAAGGCTCAGCAGGACGAGGTGGTGTGACATACCAGCAAGAGAGAGGGGAGGAGCAGCAGCTGGAGCAGCAGCCGCCCAGGCACCCTGGGCAACTTCTGAAACATGCAACTGTACATGGTATGAGCTGCCGTGCAAAGAGAAAACAAAGATAAAAAAGTTGTACAACAGCTGATAGTTCCAATAATGAAACAGAAGGAGAAAGTGGTCATACTGTGGTATCAGCCCCGAGGGAAAATGACTTTCTGCGCTACAGTTTCTGCTAGCACAAATTTGGCAACTGAGCCGCTCATACTTTCACCATCCAATTGTTTACACCGAACCTCCTCCTGGAAAGGCCTTATTTTTCTGTAACACGCTTTGAATTCACTTCCAAAGCTTTTGAGAAACCTCCAGGAACAAACCAAACACTACAGAATCCTGAAGTCTCTGAGCAGCAAGCAAACAAGAAAACTCCACTACTCCAGTCTATGTCAATTATGGGCTAATATTTTTCAAGTCTTGGAGCCTGGTCTTAATACTTGTGTTACTGCTAAATACAGATTTCCATGTTCTGAATGAAGCCTTATCCAAAGTTCACTTATGTCAGTAAAAAAAAAAAACCTCCAGCTAAATAGGTTTTGACCTAATATTCCTATTCTTGCACCTGCATGATGCTAACTGCACTACTGCTGTTACTGAAGATCAGAATGTTTGCCAAGCACTGCTCTGGGGTATGTTTCAGAAAGAAAAATAAATATTATGTTCCTACATAATTCATGTTTTCAGTAGTATCACCATTCACAAAACCCTGTTTTATTTAATATGCTACCTGAAGGAAGCAACGTTCCCTGCCAAATACAACAAATCAGATACTTCACATGCAGATTCTTCTTCGACGTTATTGCCAAGACCAGATCTTCCTGACACCCTCCAGTTTTTACAACAGTCCCCATCTGAGAAGGGAAAAATGAAATAACAAGACTGCAACAAGCTGTCACTGACACTTTAGCATTTCATTTACCTCATTGATATATTTAATTTCCTTTAGTTTGTTATTTATTCCCCAACGTGCGTTAAGTTCTAAGTTTTGCGACTTTAAAGTTACAGAATGAATTACGTTTGTTCTATTTAAAGTAGCACTAAGAAACCAAGTAAAATTAGCCCTGTTGGAACAGGCTTTGCTATTTAAAAGCAAAAGATGTTCAAATGTTTTAGCCATTTTAAGTCATTCTTGCTTTCCCCATGGAGCGTCTGGGTGAGTCGCCCGTTATAGTCACAGCTAAAAGCAGAGCGCGCTCCATGGCTCGCCCAGCCCCAGCTCATAAACCGAGAAGAGCGGACGCTCCCAGCGCCTGTCTCCCACGGCCGTGAGAAAACCTTGAGGAGACATTCGCAGACATACAGGACTTGGGGATGGAAACGCCGCACGGGTGCCGCAGCCTCAGCAGCTGCTGCGCTTCTGGGACTGATGACACCAGGGAAACCCAGGGGACAGCAAGGCCCAGAAAGCCACTCGGGGTGCCAGTGGCTGGCTCCAACATGCCCCCCAAGTCCCAGAAGAGCTTTTCACCCAATGCACCCAAGTAAGAGATGCTTTCAAAATGAAGGAAGTTGCTTTCCTACCTTGCAGTGAACTCCTAAACCTATAAATACCCCAAAATGTAAAGGAAGGGCTCAGAGTAGACTATGCAAAAAAAACCAACCCCAAAACAACCCACTGAAAGACACTAACAACCCCCCTTCCCCAGCAAAGGCCACGGTTGTATGCACACTGTAAATTGGCATTAGCCAGTACTGTTTCTGAAAGAAGCCGTCCCACTTTCCATCAAACCATCTGTTTGTTTCTCTCCTGCTGCCGCTCGATGCTTTGTGCCAGCACGAGAAGCTGCGTAACCCAAATTGCGGAACTGCACCGGGCTGAAATGATTTCTTTTAAAATAGTTGTGGTGAGGCTGGTTTCACCTGCGTTGAGTGAAAAGGGCCACCCCTCCCCAGGCTGAGCCTCTTCATTCCTTCCCATGGAGCTTGTCCAAAAGCCAGAAGTAAGCGACAGGGCCTCGTCTTTTAATTTGGCTCACAGAAATTAATCTCACAAATCATTCCAACACACCCGCAGTAATGATAAGGAAATATTTCCTAATATGGAATAAAAACTGAATATTGGAGTTGTGCTGCACTCCAGGATTTCCTGCTATTCAACAAAGCCGAGCAGCAGAAGTCTCCCATGAGCAGCGGTCGTCATCCAGTTCTCTGCTACGTTCAACACACAACAAACACGGCTGACAAACACAAATTCATTTCCCTGACAGGAAAAGATACAGGCTGGGTGAAACTATGTATGTATATACAAAAATATATATTTATATGGGTGTATATATATAAGCTGTACATACCTACACCTATATAAAATATATGCACTTTGTCTTCTTCCTTTTGGAGTTACTCTTTTGTCCACTTCAAGTAGCAAAGAAATTTTTGATCCAAACAACAAAACCTTTGCTTTCACTAACAATGGGAGACTGGTCACCTAAAGTTTAGAAATACAAATGCACTAATAAGGTCACTTCCATCTCAGCTCCACTTGCCTCAATGTTTGGCGATACAATCACATTCTTCGTGCTCTACTATCAATAGCTCTGTCCCAAAGTTAAGAGTACATTTTGAGACATTCTGTACTTAGAACATTCACTCAGCGTTGAATGACTTGCAATGACATACCAAAATCTTCATGAGCTCAGTCCTTTCAAATAACTCATTTTATTTCCTTTACAGGAGGGGTTTTTAAGACAATCCAATCATTTGAGTTTTAGCAGTACCAACTCAAATTGCTTTACTGTGCATGTGGCTGCAAGATAGGACTCCCCCACCCAGCCATTCATCTTATGTAGACAGAAAGGAGCAAAGAGAGAGGTTGTACTTCTGCTCCATCAGCAAGGACAGAGGGCTAGAGCTAGGAACAGGAAGGGACTAGAGGTGCTGCTGCATCCACACGCTTCTCTGTCTTCCAAGGAGTGCTCCACGCGGGAGGTCAGCTCAGGACAACACCTTGGGGGACAAAACAAAGCACAAGACACAGCGAGGAAACTAGACTTGCAGTCCCATGCAGCCATCCCTCTCTTCCCAGGGCTTACTGCGGCATCTGAATTGATGCATTTTAATTTATTGGCAACAAGAGAAATCAGTAGCTTGCTGAAAAGCTAACAATGCTGTGCAGCGAAATGGCATTTCATAGGTTGCTTTAGTTTACTTTTATCTTTCCTTTCTCTTGGCTCTCCAAGTTTCATAGTGCTGCAAATCTTTGTCCTCTTAGAAGTGTCTAAAAACAGGAAGCTCTTCTATCTACTGAAGTAATTGCATTCCTGTGCACTTAAGCATTTTCTCAGTTTTTAGCAGGTACTTGCATCCAGGCGCATTCAAGAAAACATTGTTTTAAGATCTGCTAAATTAACTGGCATAAAAAAGCCCATGCTAAATATTTTGCTGCAGTGTTTCGGATCATGAAATAACTATGAACAGAGCAAGGCAAATGACCAAAAATCTGCTTCCTCCTCAGTTGCTGGTCTTCTGGATAAAATTATACTCGGGTCTCATGAAAGAAGTGTCCCACTCCAAAACATGTACAACTGTCTAAAAGTAAAATTCAGTCACAGTGGATTTCCCTATGTCTGGCTCTTTCACGGCTAAGAGACACAACTAAAGACAGAAGTAAAGAAGAAGAGGAGGAGCTTCTAGCATGGCACCTGCATAAAGTTTCCTTGAAATTGTAATACATTTTCAGCTTTGAACCAAGAAACTCTACTCTTAAATTTTAGGGATGCTCTAAATCCTTTCTATTTTCTAAGGAGCCTAGGGAAGCAGGAGCAGAGGCAGGCTTCACCTTTGGGAACTAGAATGAATTTTTGCATTGCAGAATACTGGAGGAGAAGGCACTAAGTTTGTTTTTCTTTTTACTGATGTATGTTCGAATCCCTGACTCTTGCTAGGCTCTTTTTAGATTACATCAATCAAATTAAGTATAGTAATTACACATGATAAGTCTGTGCCAGCAAAGGAGCTGACTGCTAAATGAGATGCAGAACACCAGTGACCGGCTATAGCCCGTGCAATGCCTCTAGTCAGGGTTAATGAGCACGACAGATCCCTCTGGCCTTAAAAAGCTGCAAATGCAGGCAGTGCATCTTGTTAGCATATGCAATACTGGAGAACAGATGTTTGCCCATTCAATTCCCACTACAACAGTTCATTTCTTTAACTATGATTTTTGGAGAAGGAGACAGCTGTTGGCACATAAAGCAGACCACCTTGATGAGGCCCAGGGTACAGAGTGAAAAGACATGTGCAGTCTCTTGATGTAAGAGAGGAATACATGGTACCACCTTCCTACTGCCTGAAGCTGGGAAGCAGACTTGGAACGGTAGGGATGGAACTGTGCCATACTCTTACCACCAAACCATCAGGAGCTCTGGCCATCAGTACCAAAGGTGGAGAATGAAATACTATTTCATGAAGGAACCATAACGGCAACATCTGATCCATACAGTGATAACAAGGACAACTGAAAAGAGAAAGTCTTACAAGCAGACTGTTTTAGGGGAGAACAGTCAATACAACTCTGTTTTTGTGTTTCAACATTTATATCACTTTGAGAACACATATATCACTGTATCAATGTATATATCATGTTGAGAACAAAAATGCACTGCGAGTGGGTAGCTAGGACTTATCCTTCTGAGATTTAGAGGTTTAGGTATAGAGAAAAACAGCTCATTCAGTGGCAGACTCACAGAGCTTCGCCTTCATGAAATATGAGAGTCTTCCTGTGACCTATTGCTTGATGTCCCAACTGCTCATCTCCTCTAGGGCTGAAGGGTGACCAGAGGAGTGCTTTGTTATGGCTATGTGTATATATACACGATCCCTCCTACACAATCACAAATCCACCCTTCCAGGAAGATAAGAGAAAGGCAAAAGAGGAAAAGGAAATTAAAGATTTGCACCTAGGTGAAAGACGATGAGGTTCGTGACGGGCATTAGTTCCCTGTGGAAGGTCACTCTCCAGTCTTGGCCTGGGAAAGCTCACTCAGAATGGGTGGTGTTTTCCTTCAAATTAATCTCAGAGACTTGATTCTATTATCTGGTTTCCTATTTAAAGGACAAGAGAGGCAAACGCAGGGTGTGGGTAAAAGCTCTGGTTATATCCAGCTGCAAGAGAAAGTGAGAGGGAAAAAGAACAGAGGATATCTGCTTAAGTTTCTGTAAGATACCAAGGCTGTACGTAGCTGCTATGCTACAGTTAAAAATGCAAGAATGGGCAAATTTCCAGATTTAAAAAAAAAAAACAAACAAATAAATCTGAAAGAGCCCACTTTCATACCCTTTCAAGATGAAAATGATTATGGCAATAATAAGAGAACAAGACGACAACTTCTCCAGGAGCAAACCTTTCCCACGGAGAAAGCCTTCAGAACAGAACAGTCTTGCAACATGTACCTGAGGACTAAGCACGCTCTTGAGTGAGAAAAGGAGCAACACTTATCAGTAACAAGGACTCTTCATGGAACACAGGTCACCTCATACAAAGGTACGGGCTTTACAGGAAAGTAGAAAGAAAAGCAACACCCGTGTTCCTGCAGAATGGCTCTCACTGTTCCTTTTCAAGGTGAAAGTCTCTACTGCCCTGTAAGTTGACTAAGTGTCATTGTGCCTCCATTTCTTTATCTGCCAAGGAGAGATGAAGACAAGTGGAGTTACCTGCAGGAAATTCAAACGGAAATACCAGTTTAGTGCAAACAATGTGTAAAGATGGTGACTGGTGGAGTGGCAAATAAAGAAGTCTTTCAGGCAGCGATCTGGACTGCTTGACAAGTTGGATACAACAGCTATTTCCCATAAATAGTAACCAGAGAAAAACCCAAATAAGTTGTAGGAAGAATGAGATCATTTCCACTTTTGAAATATTATTTAACATTAACATTTCCTTATGGGGATGGGCCCCATGCACAAGGCCCTTACACAGAAAGGATAGACATTGCTGCCAAGTTCTGTTTCAAGGAGCGTCAATGCAGGTCTATGAATTGCTTCTTAGAGAGAGGTCCCTCCCTCTCGGCTGATCCCTTCAGTCCTGGCCATGCACTCCTACCGTTTTCCCAATAATGTAGACACAGGCGAGTTAGGTGAACTCAACAGCCTGACAAAACTAAGCTACCAACCACCACCATGCCTCTGTAAACAGAAGACCATTCTTCCATAAAATAATCAGGTTGGTTTGTCCCACCCTCCAACTACAAAACTGCTAAATTCAGTAAAAGAGGAGTAATGAAATATAGATAGGCACAAAGGACATGGGGAGGAACAGCACTGTCCCTTCTGCAGGCACCCAAATTTTGACTACATTCAAGTAGGGTTTGGATGTGCTTTTGGCAATGGGAGGACAGGACTGTCCCTTTTCACAGCGGCCAGATATCAGATTGGGTACAACGTAAAACCCAGAATCTAACAATGACAACGGTTAAACAAATGTTAACTCTCATCAATTCTTCTCACACCAACTTTCGCTGGCTCCATTTGGAAATGGGCTAATGGAGAGGACAGCTTTGCAAAGCTTTCAAAAGACAGGCTATAACTATTTTCTCATACCCCCTTTACTTCAGGCTGCAACAATACAGAACACAATTCATTTGATTTTGATGGAAATGGTTATGATGAGGCTGATCATGATGAATACCCGTCCCCTAGATGGTGTCTCATATGCTGCACTCTTTGTAAACATAGCTAGAGTCATTCATAACGACCAGGAAGGGTTTGTACTATGTGCTGCTTCTGCTTACTTCAGAAGCCACATCAAGTGCTCCACTGCTTGGTTCCCGTACATGGAACAAAGCCCAACGTGGACAAGCAAGCTCAAACAGCAATGTTGACATGGAGCAGAGTCCACATTATGCAGCAGACATGGACAAAACCAGTGCTTGAATTGGAATAGTTTTATGCTCCCCCAAAGAATGCTGAGAGCAAAGACTTACAGCAAAGCCTGGTACCTGATCTACAGTAAGACACCAGGAACGTTCACCTTAAGGCCCACTCTAATTCCTCACTCATTCCTTAATGCATCTCCTCTCATTCTATTCAACGCCTATACCAGAAGAGTTACCAGTGAAGGTAACTCAGCCTTAACACAGCCTCTAATGGTGACTTGAGGTGGACAAATCTTCCTGCAAAGTAAAACCACATTAAATTCCTGACATTTGCCAATGACACAAGAGTTGAAGTCATGAATATTTTGAGTTTTCTTTTTCTAATTGCAGATGATCTATGTACAGAGGAAGGATGCTCTTGCGGCTACAACACAGGAAACTGCATTAAGTAACAGATGATCTGGATTCTATTTTATTTCCCACATGCAAAACCAAACCCTACAGAAAAAAAGAAAGAAAGAAAAAAAACCTGAGGGTGTGCCTCAGTTACCCTACATGAAAACAAACATAATTCCTGTACCTAGCAGGTCATGTTAGGAGGCTTAATGAGTTCATATGCACAAAGAACCTGGGCTTTTAAGACAAAAGATGCTAAAGAAGTATTAAAAAATATTTATTAGCTCATTCTGAAAATTCTTTATTTAACCTGGCCCCAAAACTTATGAGACATGTGGCCCCTTCTTTGTCATTGCACTTCTCTGAGCTGCCCGTTTGATCAGACTGGACAACCAGTTGTCTACTACAGCCGACTGCAGAAGAGGCATTAATCTGTATATTATGGATTTGCAAGGCTGTGTGGCAGGATAAGCAACTGAGACGTTTTTCACTGTTCCAAGGACGGGGTTGAAGTCTCATACCAGTATCAGAAATCGGAGGAAATTATATGGGAAAAGGCAATAGAAAGGACAATTAAATATTAATACACAGCAAGTGGCCAAGTTTGGCTATAACATTTCCAAGTTGAGCTACTCACCCTTGGCAAAATGTTGCCATTGTGAATCCAGCTGAAAGCATTCATTTGAATGACTCCCCAGTCAATGTTTACACATTCTGTTGCTCATATGCAAATAACATTAATCAGCTGTCTTTTAAAGTACTGATAAATGGACAACATTTGGAAAGTTTTACCAGTTTCCTGGTAAAGCCAGACATAATATCAGGAATGTAGTTTGTCACATTGATATAAGACAGGGCAAGAGAGAATACTTCTCAATTTCACAAATCGCTAGGAAGCAGATGCTCTGCTATATTCTCTTCATTTCTTCTGAAAATAGAGACCACAAAAAAAGTAAACAGAAGAGAGCCTAATAATGTAGTATTAGTACAGAACAAAAAGCGTTTACATTTGTGATTCCTCAGACAATTAATTATTTCTTCAACTGAGTCTTAAAATACATTTCAACTTGTACTCATTTACAAAAAGAAAACCAAGTAAAACCCCTTCTTTTAGAAGTAGCCCTGGCATTCAGAAAAGGTCTGTGCAAAAACTAGCACTTTTTACCCACAGATCACGCCCCAATTGATATTATGCCCTACCTCCCTAGCCTAGATGCATAATAAAAATTTCATTACTGTCCCCAGGTCTAAGATGATAACACAGGGATGGAAGTAAGACCTGGAGGCTAGGTTTTTGGGGTTTTTTTTTTGCATCCCCTTGAGTAAAATCTTGTAAAATAAATCAGTAATAAAATAAATTATGGAAGTTTCAGCAAATCCTGAAAGCACAGGGAAGCTGCTGTGCTGGCAGCCTCCGGGAGGGAAGGTGTGCCTTCCCCCCCTTCCCAGCATGCCTAAAGCTGCAAAGGTCTCTTGGGGTTGTTACCAAGCCTCAAGCTGCTTTCCTCTCCTTTGGGTTATTCCTCATGTTAATAAAGCCAGAAAGCATCTTCATCTTCCAATCAACTGGAGCTGCAAGCTTTCTTCTGCTTCCCTATGGGATGTACCTTCCTGCCAACTTTCAAGCAAGTATGTTTTGTCCCTTTAAAGTATTTTCCACCCAGACCTCGAGGCACTTCGCAAAACTGAAACATAAAACACGTCATCTTGGTAAAGCAAGTCAGCAACTGTATTACCGTTGACTATGAAGGAGAGTAAATGAACCCAGGCTCAATCCTGGGAGGACGTCAAAGGTATATGAGCAAGGGAAGAACTTGACCAAACTTGACCAGAGAACCCTGCCTTGTTACAAGTATCTACAGTGGCCTGGGGAACAGACCCCATCCAACTCCATCCATTTAGTAGTAGAAATATATCCAAGATAACATATAGGCTTACATAGCGCTCTCCGCATACAGTTCTGAAAATATGAGGACAATTTCAATCTGATTTTAGAAACGGCGAAAGTGAGGCACAACAAAATTCATCAAAGCCACCAAAATAAAAAATAATAGAGAAAAAGGTCAACTATACAGCACCATACCAGCATCGGAAGCTCAAAGTGTAATTTGCAGGAGCTGCCAGAAACCTGAAGGAAGAGCTGAGACATGGAATCGCTGCATTAGCCCTGACTCTTTACCTTGAGTTTAGTATTACAGTCAGATCAGGTCAGCACTGGGGAAAGGCAAGCTGTTTCCCTGGCAAGCCTTCATACAGATACACGTTTGAAAAATAAAATGTGTGCACTTAAGCAACATAAAAATGTTTTATGGAATCCTATTTTTAACACTAAACGGCACAAGGAACTATGGGGAAAACTAGAATTACAGCAGGAAAGAGGGGAAAAAAAAGCTCAGTTGACCTGAGCCCAGGGTTTTTCAGAGGTGCAACTGCAGAGGAGCTCTGCCTACTTACACCGCTGTTCACACCGGGCCCTGGGGCTTCCGCAGCTGCTATGGAGGAAGCACATTCTTCACGTGATTCTGGAGAAAAACAAATGGATTCTGACCATGCTGTCGGCAAACAAAAGGAGTCTGTGAATTCACAAGTTTTTGCATGCACCTGCATGGATATTTTACTAAGGTGAAGCCAGTGGATTTTATTATTTGTTGAAATTTCAACTGCCACAGGAGACTACTCAGAAGTCACACAGCAGTATCAGAACATATACACGGCATTTGAGGATGCACAACTGGAAGTCCACCGGGGCCATGCTTGTACCCATCTTTTTCTCCCGAAAAACACATTAACCTCTGTTCTACCAGCTGTAGCGGCAGAGTCCTAAAATAGTCGCCCTTGCAGAAAGTAGAACCAAACATCTCCTAATGCTTTTTCATCTACACTGACTACTGAGGACAGTTAAGAAAACTAACTGGCCTGGATGTGCAATTTTTAAGCACCCAAGGGTAGGCAGATGAATCCTGCCTGGCAGCTGATACAATGCCAACTCTTATTGTGATGAGGGTACCTGGAATTAATCTTTGGATTAAGCAGTTTGCTTCGCCTGATCATCTCAAAAGCCTGTAACTGTTGGCCATGTCTGTAACAGGTTTCTCAAGCACTGTTAAAAACCCAGCCTCATCAAATAGTAGTCCTACAGCAAATGGATGTCACTTACAGTTAAAATATGTTCCAAGGGCTGAACAAAGCAAATAAAATAGGTGGCCTCCCTCCCCATCTGCACCATAGAGCACTGGACTCTCCCGCAGAGGAGGACTGGGCAACTGTCTATAATACAGATAGACCCAGCTCCCACCAAACTTAAAACAATTTGAATCCAACTGTGGTTTGAGCATCTGGTTATTTTTACATCCTTTAACTCAGGGCACCTCACAGATGGTAAAAATATCCTCCACATAAAGAAAAAAGATCAAGATCTGAAGCTCTATATATAGTGTTTGCTAAAAAAACCTCTTTGGAGACATCCTTTGCCAAATAAGTGCCAAAACTTCAAAGGCTGAATTATAATGTTGAAATATTTGTAATGCAAGTTTGTTTCTTGGGAGGCATGGCTGGCAGTCGGAGATGGCATCTTTCAGCTCAAAGACCTGGTCCAGGCAGTAACTGGAAATAGCTCTTTGGTGGCTTACGTGAAATGAGTCAATGGATCTCAGTCCAGTCCTCAATAAATTAGAACCACATCACAAAAGCATCTGTAGGAGTCACTTCCTTTGTTGATACCATTCTAAAGGCCAAGGACTGAATAAGGTGGGGAAAATGAATTATCCTCCCTCAAAATAGCACGTTCCTTCAAAACATGAATTGCTTTGGTGAAAATATCCCAGTGTGTTTTTAAAAAATATGAACTAATCTAAGTATTTCTTTAAGTAATATATTTAACCCCACACTTTCTCAGTAGGAAAAACCAAGACCTGCTGACTTTCAACATGCCAGAGCCATGCAAGAGGAGAGCAGACAACAGGAATATGCCCATCCCACATGCTAACTGCATTTCTGCTTTCCAGAGCCAACAAAACTTTAAGAGCTCCCAAATACTTTTCTTTAAGAAAATTTAGCATATGAACAGGCTCATCTTGAATAAACCACTCAATTTCAAGGACTCACACCATCAGGAATATTTGCCTTGTCTTTGCCAGTAAAGGGGCATGAAGCACGTAATACAAACTTAGAAAACTAAGAAAAAAGTAACAATAGTTCAAACTCTGCTTTAAGAAAACAGAGTCATTTTAAGAGGACACAGATAATACGGGATCGAAACCTTTGATCATGAGCATCAATATTCATTGCTCATAATAAATTACCACATCCTCACAAAGCACTGTATAAATCTCAGTGAATTAACTTTGCTAGAAAGCAGAGCCGTACGTGTCACAAATACAATTCAGAGCAGTAGTTTTGAAAAAATCAATTATATTAATTTGAACTTTGCTGTATTTGGATGGCACAAAGTAATTGAACATAAACACATTTAATATTAGGGGATTGGTACTGCGCAGTGAATTTAGAGATGCCAAGTTGAGAGAAAAGAATGTGTTTCATTCAAAGATGACGAAGGCCACCTGAATTTTGGTGCTTAGTAAACAGCTGCTAAACTGATTGAATGATGCCTGTGAAGTACGCAGGGTCAAATGTGGTCAGTACCTCAAAGAGCACCGCATGTTTCAATATTGAAAAAGCACTTATAAGAAGATCTTGGTACATTCATATATTCTCGCTCTGCCTGTCACTTCAAAGAGTCTCCTAGGTATCCACAAGAGATGCCGAGTTATCCCTCTCCCTCAAAGTTGATGTGAGCTATACCACCAAATTCAATAGGAGAAGTAGATTTAGCATCCTATCAACAAAAGGGTCTTCTTGCTTAGAAGTAGCATTGACTGAGGTACCAAAGAAAGCCAAGAATTACAAAGAAATTCTTAACTGTTTATTTTATTCACACATTAGTCATAGGCAAATATTAATTTAGATCCCATTAATCTGGAAAGCCATTAGAATGCATTCAGTGCAGCTTCCTTGTAAAAAGTAGAGTTAGCCAAATTTTACTTCCGTTAACAGTCCTACACTCTTGGTCAAGCACAAACAACATTCCTGATCTACCCAAGGACGAGAAAAAAGGAAAAAAAGCATAAGCAGGTGCAGCACTTGTTATATCACAAGCAAAAAAGCCCCTATTTCCCTCCCTAGACATACATATATGATGGGAGGCTGCTTCTGTAAGTGACTTCATCTTGAAAATCAGATGCTTTGTTGACAAGATGATCACCACCCTTGAATAGAAGGAAGCTGCACCCAAAGCACAGATTCAGACGTTCCAGACAAAAGTCTGGCCTTCCATCCAAGACAAATATGGAGCTTCATCTGCACTGCTCTTACTGTGGTTTATTAGTTTGCAGTATCTGGAGAGGATTTACTTTACGATTCAAAGAGAAATGGGGTGGGTGGACGTTACTTAACCAACATCTTTGTGGTAAAATCCAGCCTTGCCTTGGCAGGCAAGAGAGGGAGAGAAAGCACTTAGATTCCACAATGACAGAAGAAAATCTCAATATGCAACTGCATTCTTCAGCTGTACAAGGGCAGATGCAGATGTCTAATGTCCTAAGTAAGAATACCCTTTAGCCTCTTAGTCTGTACGGCAGTGCCCTTTAAAGATGACATGGATGCTTCAGAGCACTTAGGCAAAAGAACCAAGAAAATACATTTATGGTGTGTTTCTCAGAGTGAGAAAATTACACTCAAATACAAATAAGAAAGATGCTATCAAGACTAGTCTCAAAAGTGAGCTTCAACATGGGAAAAAATAGAAAGAACGCTAAGAGGTTTCAGTGTTTTGTTGGGTTTTTTTTTTTTGGGGGGGGGGGGGGGGGGTTTGTTTTTTTTTTTTTNAATTCTTCTCTTGCAGCTGTTGCTCCCTAAACAACACAGGCTCATCCCACGCCTGGGGGTCAAAATCTGAAACTGAGATTGGACTGTAAACAAAACCAAAATTGGCTTTCTAAATATTACTTCTTGTTTAATAAAAAGGGCAGAGGAAAAATTAGCTAAAATTACTTATCTTTATTAGAGTATAACAATTTCCCCCCAATTAACTCATAGTTACTTCCTTTTTCATTTTTGACTTTCCACTACTCTTTCAGTCCTTTCAAATGCAGTGACCTAAAGTACGCATGAAAAAATGGATGTGTATCTGTTAATGTTTTTATCTAAATGTTGCTTTTGATTGTAAAGATTATTTTACAAAGCAGAATGTTATTTTGCTTCTTTAAACAGACAATGGACAAGCATATTTATTCATTGTACCCTCACCATGGCCAGAGTTTTGCACCTTACTGACAAGCAGAGGTGAAGGCAGCAGCATTTTTGGCAGACTCCAAGGAACCTCTTTGCTAGTTTCCAGCAAAGGCATTCAGCAAAGTTATTCGGTCAGCAGCCAGGCTGCAGCACAAGCTGTGAGCAGGAGCTGAAACCAGTGGTGTAGGTCAGGGTATACTCAGACCTGTGAAATTCTCTCATCTCTGGTTTGGGTGATATAATGTTCATCTATTCTTCCTGAACACTGAAAAGGATTTGTTCTTCTTTTTTCATTTGCCACTACACAATTGGCTTACATGTCTGGGAGCAAAAGCGAACAGTTAACATGAATCAGGTGCCCTCTGGGATTAAATGGGGCTTAAAGGTATCCAAGTGTGAGCCTAAGACTTTGGAGTAATCAATGAACCATAGCTGTCAGAGACAATGCTTTCAGTATGAACTTAGAGCAAGTGGCACCGTGATAGCAGGGAACATGGCAAGTTGGGCTCTGACACCTCCTGAAAAAACAAGTGGAAAGTTCCTTTAAGTCATCCTACAGTAATATCAGCACCACTGATATTGATCGAAGGAGTTGAGATTAGAGCTGCAATACATTAAGTCAACTTGAATACCCACATATTGGTTAGCCCACTCACATGTCCACGGTCTGAGATTCATAGCACCATCAGGGGGATTGATTGTATCAGTATGGCATTCATTTCACACTCCTCATCATGACAAAGCCCAGAACAGTAAGTTTTGGAAGACAAGAGGACACATCACCATTCCTGTCACAAAAACTTTGATACAAATTCACTTGCATCTAAATTACATCCCAGGTGTAACCTACCCTCTGGAAATGCCAAGATTTACATGCTGACACTGATTAGCTGGTAAACATACTATAATCCTCACCTGGAGAGCTCCATCCTTCCATACATTACTACCATGCCAGCACAGCTGAAATCCAAGTTTTCACCCCACACATTTGTTGTCCTGTAACACTACTTTAGCTACACGGCCTCAAATCTTGGGAGACAACTTTGTGTTTCCATATGCACCTGGGCCTGCCAACAGCTTCAGTGTGTTCCTTCCTGTTGAAGGAATGGATGAATGTTGCCTGTAAACACTGCTAATTACTGAAAACTAGAGCTGGTCAACAAGCATGCTGTGACATTAAGACAGACACTAAAAATTTTTCCAATCTTGTTGAAGGTTTGCCAGCAAACCTTGAAAATCTAAAGCATTCCACTTTGTTCTTTTCCCTTTATCACTGGCTCATGAAAACAAAACACAAAAAAACCAAAAAAAACAGGGAGGGAAAAGAAAGGAGAGGAAAAAGACTTAACAGGGGAGGAAGGAATCTCCTTCTCTACTCCCTTCATCTTCCAACCAAAATAACCAATTTTATTTTTCCAGATCTTTATCTGCCTTCAATCTAAAAGCGGTCCTTCTCAAAATCTTATAATAAATTACCTGCAATTCATTTTCTTACCTGAAACTATTTCTGAAGACAATTGTTTCTAATACCGCAGCTCATCATAACTTCACGATTTCCAACCTGTAGTCCACAGACACTCCCAGCATTGTACAGCTGGTCAATGGGTCAGGAGTGGTTTTTTTAATCAAAGTTGCATAATGGTCTCCGAGTATGTTGTGGCTTGACAGCAGTCTGTGGCTCACTGGACTTGAGAACCGCAGCCTCAACTTCTGTTGCTGTCTAACCACTCCATGGCTTGTATAACTCAACTTCAGAGACAGCTGTAACACTCAGATTCATCTGAAGAATATGAGGGGGAGCTTTACATGACTTCAGTTCACGTGTATGAACCCACATTATGGGTTCAAGTTAAGCCAGGCGAGGTTTAGGTTGGATATTAGGAAAAATTTTTTCACTGAAAGGGTTATCCAACATTGGAATAGGCTGCCCAGGGAGGTGGTGGATTCGCCATCCCTGGAGGTGCTTAAAAAAAGGGTAGACGTGGTACTTGGGAATATGGTTTAGAATACTAAAGACCATTTATATTCATGTTTTATACCACATATACATGTTTTATTTCCCTCTATGAGGATCCCCCTACCTTGCATCACTAAATGTTTAATGTAATGTCTGTATTCTGCACTTTGGGCTTTTCAAATCCCTCAAAACAGTCTCTGCTCTATAGATTTTTATTCATCTTAGTGTCATTTTCCCTGACTTCAAGTTCACTCAATTTCTAGTTGGAACAACTTAAAGCATAAACAGTTTACAGGAGATTATTCCAGGTCTTTTTTATAAAGCAAAAAATAACAAAAAACTTTCTAATTGCTACTTATGCAACTTATCCAGAGCACAAGTGGGCTAAGATGCTCATAACACATATTTTATATGAACTCTCCTTTTCTGTTAAATGAAACTCCCTGAGAAGATAAAAAGGACTGAGTAGGGAAAGAGTCTCCATACAATAATTAAGCATATAAGAGCACCCATCTAATATATTTAAATATTAAGTGGTCGTCTATATACTTTGCTCACAAGGGATTTGAGAGGTGAATTCATAGAGAACTCCTGTTTTAATAAACCTTGCTTCTCTGCTCTTAGTCATTACTTCCTAAGATGCTACCTATGCCTGTTAAGATTGGGGAAGGACTAAACAGTAAGACTTTACTAGAAATTTAATTATTTAGAATATAATCAGGGTTGTTTTGTTTTGTTTCTACCCCCTATAAACTTCAATGTGAATATTTCCTTTCCTACAGCATTTGTAGAGATCAAGATTCATGCTATAACTAATTTCATGAAGTGGAGGAAATAAATTATTTTAAACTGTAAGCAGGCAGCTTAATTTAGCAAGAGAAGTTTTCTTTAGGCACAACAAAAGTTTTGATTTTCAGAAGTGAAATATGGCAAGTCAGTCATGAAGAATATCAACTCACCTGCTCAACCATAGCTCTTTACTACTTTAGCTGACTAATCAAGCACAAACAAAACCAACAAAAACCAGTGACAAAGATGCACGTTAATGACACCAGAAGTGATAAAATTACTTTCTTTCACCTCAACAGTCAGAATTTGCTGCAATGCATGTAACTGCTTTCCAAGACACACCACTATTGTGATCTGCACCATAAGACGACCTTACTTGGTAAGTAAGTCTCACCAAGTGTATTTGCTACACAAATATCTGTTAACCAAAAGCCATTACTCCACTAAATAGGAATGTGCTTTAACAGTTGGCTGTTACATGTTTCTGACAGCCATGTCTTTCATTGCTGTATGATTGCCTAGTGTCCCACAGAGAAGCTCGTGCAGAACACAAAATTCCCTTACAGTTCCAGATGTTAGAGCTTGTTAAATTATACTTTTAATTATTGTTAAACAGACTTAATTCTCCATATTCAGTTTCTACAGTCTGTAAAAACAGGTACTCCCATTAAATACTTACCTTGTGATTGAATTTGTTCTCCTTTCCTGCTCTGCCAAACACTAAATACCACAAAACAGAAGAATCCAGTTCTCGTTAACTTCAAGAAACAACAACTGCCTCTAAACAATGCAGTACAGTGCTTTTGTCTGTGGAGTTACTAATATAAGCTTTCCTCTTCATACAGGACTCAGCATGCTAAAAATTAGTGACATTTTAAGTGGAACAATTCTTTCATCATCAGGCTGTTACTTGGCTGGTGTTCTGGTTACCTCCCTTAAAAGGCACCAGTGAGAGGGAAGGGCTGGGAACACATTATGCAACTATTCACTGTAAAAAAAAATAATTAAAACAAATTTTGAGAAATGTCTGTGTTGAACACTTTTCCAATATATAAAGCAAGACAAAAGGAACCTGATGCCATTGGACTAAGGTCTAACTAGCTAACTTGGCAAAATGGAATTTTTCCTGAAAGGAAAGATTTTTCCTCAGTTATTATGGGAAGAAGTGGAAACTTAAGCCTGCAAGCTGCTCCTACCTTCTCCAAATTTTGGTTCACATCTATCTAATCAAAGAGGTACCTCTGCACTGGGAAATAAAGGGGAGGTACCAGGCCACACCCACATCCTGTCACCTCTCCTCTGTGCTCAGTTGTGACACATGGAAACCTAAGATGGCTAGTCGTAAGTTCAACTTCAAACAACGCTAAGGGGGTTCTGTGACTAAGTAATCCTCATATCGGCTGGCTTGTACAAAACAGCTCTCCTGGAGACACTGAACTATCCTTTGGATTTTAACTACAGGTTCAGCTGTAAGCAGGTTCTTTTTGCAACGTAACACTGAGGCTTTCTACCAAATGAAGCTATAGCTGTTCAGGTGTTACACAGCAGTTGAGTCAGGCCTCTCTCAATATTAGATGCAGCTCTACTCATTCTGGAAAAAACAAAGTAGAAAACGGTGATCTGTGGGAAAGGTTCACTTTATCAAGCGATCCCCCACAAGTGACTGAGCTCAGATTGGTAGTAGCGCTGGCGAAGTCAAGGTTTGCAAACATGGCAGAAGCAATCTGCCAAACCCTTTTCCCATAGAGCAGAATCAAGAGTCTCCAAACTGGCAGCGGTTTGGCAGGAAGAGGACATATCTGTCCTCTGCGGGGGTTCTCAGTGATGCTGACAGAAGTTCATGGTAGTGCGCTAGATAAGTTGTCTCACTTTCTGTCACATCAGGGACAGGGAGATGGAGCGTAACCTTGTACAACCAGGAGAGCCCCCTAAGCAGACACAACTCCCCACTTGTAGCAAGCTGCTTCTGTCAAGCGACTTTTGTTGTTTGCCTCCTTCTTAGCAGCAGCTTCAGGGTAGTCATGTGTTTTACTGAAGTTATGACTTTTGTTCCCTCCCTATTTAAACTCCTGTATATGGAAGCTGATTGTATTTGTAACTCCTATGGCTTGGCGCAACCCAGTATCTTCATTTTAATTGCACCCAACTTCAGCACAACTGTATTTCTCATAAGCATTATTCTACTATAGTGGCCCATAAAAAGGGCCCTAAACCAAGTACCTATTTCTGGTAAGGTACCCACTTGACTGAAGTTTTCTAACTGTTTGTCCGGGAGGTGGTTTGCTTGGTTTTGTTTTACTACAAGGAGATTTAATTGCTAAAGTTCTTGGTGCATTTTATAAATGCACTGGCAGTGCCTTCCTTAATGTGACATTACACACAGTACTCTCAGAGAATTGTAAACTGCTATCTTTATTACACATAGTAGAAAAAGGTCTCACAACCTTTCATCTGTTCAAAGATAACAAAGGTTTTTTGTTTCCACTTCTGCAGAAGGAAATTTAACAAATTCCAACATGCCAAGATCTTTGCTAAGTCTGCAGCTCCTCTACAGTGTGTCAGCGATCACAGGCTCAAACTCTGGAATATAAGAGACATAACTAATATAAGTTGCAATATAATAAACGCTCTTCCCTCTAAACACAGTTCCTCTCCCCATATAGATCTGAGTTATTCCCTTATTCCTCCCTCCCATTCATCTGCCACCTATGACATACTCAATCTGTTTGCGCAACCTGTTCGCACCAGGCTATTACTTAATATTGGCTATTCCTTGTTACTAAAAGGTGAATAGTTGTCTCTCTTTTTACTGCTTCAGGAGATTCTTACTCTTGTGAAATCCCATAAACCCAGACTACGATTTTAATTAACCATTGTTCCCTTTTACTAATAAAAATATAGAAGTCAACTGTTCCTTTGACAATCAAAGTGTAAGTAGTCTTCTGAAGCAAGTTTATTACATTAAAATTCTAGGTATCTGCTTTCTTCATCTTCTATTCAGTTGCAACTCACATAAAACTATATATGTCAGCTAACAAATCGCAAGTTTGTAGGTATAAATATTAAAGACATACAGCACAAACTAAGTTCCAAATCTACGGTTCAAATCAGAATGCAACATCTGATGCCAAAATTACTGAGAAATCAGAAAAACAGTTATTTGAAGCATAAAGATTAATATTCTTTTCCAATCAGCTGTTTTCCTTTGCTTTAATCTCAAAGTATTAAGTGAGATAGTAATGCAAGCCTCACAAAATTGCCTGCCCATTTTAATGCTTCCCATGCTGATAAAATTATTTATGACAAGGAATACAAGTTTTTTTTCTGATACATTAATTCACCCCCTAGTCCCTGTTTTGTTTTTATTGTTGTCAAAGAGAAATGTTCTATTGTTTCCTCATGCAGATGCAGGCGCAGTAGGACTGCCAAAAGTCATTCTGTAGTTTTAGACTACAGAGCTGCAGGACTTTTCGTACCAATCAAATGATGAAGTCTACTCTTTTGCCTTTGGCAAAGACTAACTTCTGATCCTTCAGGAAAAGATCCCCCACCTTAAATACAGCTCACCATATAAATTCTCACCATGCACTAAATAATTCTTCCCTGAGTTCATACCCCATAACGTTAGATTGGGTTACCCTCACTGTTACTTCTTTTTGCACAACAAAAGATGTTATTTATTCACCAGACTTTGAAAAATCCAGCATCAACTCATCCCAAAGAATTAGACTTCAGTCAGTTATTTATCAAACCCACATTTTCATGCTACAGTAATGCAATTACTACTGATGGCAGGTCTGCTCTGAGTGCAGCTATATGTTGAAACGAGTTGCGAACAAGAGAAGATTAAATGATTTCATGGACAATGGTATGTTTGATTTATGTCAACTGTCATTACCCTAAAACACATAAAGCCTCTTTCTGGGGGACTAAAAGCAAACCTTTTACCATATAATATCAGCTTAGTAGTCTTTGTGCAGATGAATACTGTATTCAGAGAAGTAATTCTTTTCATTCTAATTTACATGTCTACCCTGCATCTCCTAGAATACAAATATCGACGTTTATCAATTGGCTTTACATTTTAAGTAACCCTCAGCTTAAACTTGGTGGGAAGAAGTACATTTTTATTAGAATAAACACAGACTGAGTGAAAACTGAATTTATAGAGAGAAGATAAGCTTTAAAAACAAGACACACCCATTGCCTAGACAGATACAGCAGACAAAAACAGTGCTTCTCAAACTGTGACTAAGCTCCTTGTGATCACTACAGGATTCAAGAGAGATCCCAAACTACAGCAGGTAACAAGTGACTAAAAACTTCTACCCACCATTCAAGCTTCAGGGGCATAGAGATAAGTGAGCCAAAAGGAGGCTACGCTGAAGTCCTAATGAAACAATAGCCCAGCAAACCTCACCCACGTGTGTGAGAAGCTGTGCATACACCGAACTCCATCCAGTGTGCCATCCCATACCATTCCAATCCAATTCCCCCACCAGGGATGCCACTAAGCACAGGATTAGACCCTCAGAGGTCAGCACCAGAAGGCTTGCACAAGCAGGGCCACAATGGATCCTTTGACAGAAACCCAAAACTTCTGCTCTCCTGGGAATGTTCCCTCATTACGCACCGAGAGCATAGGGGCCTGGTCCAAGTCCACTGCAAGTTAATGATAGGGTGTGGATTTGTTGTTTGGGTTTTTTTGCAGAAAGACTAACTTTTTGCCAAAAAAAGGCAGAAAGAAATAAAGCATGATACCTGTCCGCTGTAAATATTTGCTTCTAAATTCTGTTTAGCTAGTGGTTTGGGTGTCTCTTTTCCCCTGAAATGTTTGAGAAATAGAACATTTAATTTTAGACTTTTTTTAAGCTCCATTAAGCAATAATATTTACATTGAACATATAGTCTGTCATGTACAATGTGAAAAACAGCCAAGTTCCAGTTTCACAGACCTACACAAATTTGACTTTTCCTAATGCAAGCCACCCTTTAACAAAAGCAGGAAAACGTGTCTACATATAGCGCCGATGATAGAACTGCATCAATTCCGTTAGATATAGTAACGGATCTCATATGCAACGAGCATGGCCACTGCTCACCACCTCTCAGGTTAGTAGCCTATGGGCTAGTATTTCAGTTAACTGCTCAGAGTAAAATTAAGACTGATACTCTTTCATCCCCAAGTTCCTAAAGGATAAGGAACAAAAGCAGTTTTTAAGATTTCTGTGTATATTCAGGCATCTTTTATGGAATATGCACAAAAATTTAGTGAGATGTATTAGTGCTATATACGCTCACAAACAAAATCCCTCTACTCCAAGTGACTTCAAAAAACTGTCATCAAAACACTGAATCAGCATATGTGAAAAAACCCCACATCTGTGGTCTTCAAAACAAATTTCACTCCTTTTCAGCAAAGAGCAAATAAAAGCAAAATAAAATTAATATATCCCACCAAGTATCCTATAAGAAACTTTAAAAAAAAAGAGTAAAACTTCAGCATTGATTTTTATTCAGAGGCTACATTAAGGGTCATTTATTCCTATTCTGGATTTTGCCACAGGAAATCAGATACGCACTATGAGTGGAGGCAACCTTTTAGCATACGTGTGAATTCTATTATTCTAACCCAAGACAGTTCAAACTAATTAAAACCAAACAAAACCAGGAGACATCTCATAGTTCTTAGCATTTAACTTTTATACTAGTCACCGTAAATCACCTAAAGATACAGAGCACGAGCCGGACTGTCAAATTGTGGGCCCAATCCGAAACTCCTTTGGCTCAGAGGGAAGTGTTACAAAAGCAGGTTTTGGATTTGTTCACCTGAGAGTAGAAACTTGTGAGGTTTTGTTTGTCTGATTTTGATTTTTTGTTTGGCTGGGTGGTTTTTTTTGTTTGTTTGTTTTTAAAGTACATTACAGAGATAATTTTTGTCCCTTTATTTGTTTATTTATTTTTAAAGAGGGCAGGACACCCTTAAGCCCGAAAGCCACCTTACCGACCGCGGGTACGCACACCCCACACCACCTCACGATCGCCAGCTGCGCCTCAGCCCGACCCTCACCGCGCACGCCACGGTAGCCCACACCCCCCGGCACGGTAGCCCACGCCCGCCCGCCTTCGCCTCCCACCCCCACAGAACCCTAAGCTCACCTCTCCCCCCTCCGCCACCGCCACCACCCCTGTGTGTGTGTGCGCGTGTGAGGCACCGCCAGCTCCCCCCCCGCCCGCCCCTCGCGCCCAACCGTCCGCCGGCTCAACCGTCCGCCCCCCGGGTTGGGGCAGGGAGTGGGGGGGATGGAGGGGCCGACGGCCGCCGCGGCGGGGCACCCCAGCGCCTCACCCGGCCCCCGTGGCGGGGAGACGGGCGAACTCGGGCAACTTGCGCCGCTGGCAGGAGGCGGCAGCCCCTGCCCGCCCGCCCGCCGGCTCGGCCGCTGGGGGCAGGGGGAGAAGTCACCTGAGGGACAGCGCGGCGGAGGCAGGCGGGCTAACTGCCCTGGCGGCTTCCAAGCCGGGAGCCACCCCCGATCCTCCCCGGGCTGAGTGGCAGCCGGGGCTAAGGCTGTCCTCCCTCAGACTCCACGGCGATGGCTGCTCCTGCTGCCTCACGGGGGGGGG
>RSEF01000001.1:83400767-83441785 GCA_003993805.1 Himantopus leucocephalus | reverse complement strand
GGGGAAGGAAGAGGGAGATTCCCAGTCTCCAATGACAGGGTCCCTTCTCCCGCCGCACCACGCCAGGGGAAGACGGCTGCTGCTCCCCCGCCGCCGGGGCCGAGGGGCACCCCCCCGGTGCGGAGGGCTGCGCCGGCTCCCCGCGGCACTCACCTCCCCGCGCTGCCCTCCCGCCGCCGGCTCCTCGCTCGCTGCCTGCAGCCGGCGCCTCTGCGCGCACGGCCCCCTCCTCCGCGCTAATGGCAGGAGGAGGAGGGCGGTGGGAGGGCCCCCGGCGGAGGGATGTTTACCCGGCGGCTCTCGCGAGAGACCGGCGCCGCCGAGCCGGGCCGCGATTGGCTGCTGCGCCCGCCCAACCGGGCCGCGATTGGCTGCTGCCGCCGCCCGCCAGCGGCGCGGCCCCGCCTCCCCCCGCCCCGGCCGGACCCGCCGGCAGGTGCCAGCGGAGCCAGCGCGGCCCGCGTCCACCGGCCCCCGCCCGCCGGCAGCCTGGACTGTCCCGGGCTGCCCCTTCTCCTCCTTCAAAATAGCCGAAAGTTCCTCAGGAGCGGCGGCCGGGGGCGAGCGGCCTCGCCTCCGGCTCTTGCCGGAGCGCAGCCGCTGCCCTGGAGCCCCACGGGCCGAAGGGACTGCCTCTCGCCTCAGCCGCCGGCTTAAAACCGTCGCTCTCAAGAGGCCCTGGCAGTAGAGGGTCACCGAAGGGCTTGTAGATGTGAAGAGATCTCGCGGTCGGGAGGGCACTGTTAAGCTTGCCTTGAGCGTAGGTAGGTGCCCAGGTGCTGAAACAGGAGACAGCAGAATTAACTGGAAGCAGTGCGTTTGCAGGCCTTGCCGGTCCTTCTGTCCCACTGAGGTACCAGGGTAAGGATGTTAATGCAGGCAGAAGAATAAGTGGACCCCTGCTTTGGTTTTAGTACTGCCTGATCGTGAAACGAAGCAGCAGCAGCGCTTACGGGGAAAGCTGGTACCCCAAGGATGCAGTGATACAGATTTCTTGCAAAGCCAGCTGCACAGAAGGGAAATCTCTGAGCTCAGATGGGAAGAATGACTGTCAAACTACTGCCGTCTTCTGCTTTTGTCACCACGTGCAATGCGTGGAAGCGAGTGAAAGTTTGTCCTTGTGTCGTCGCTTGACTTGAGTGTAGTTGCTGATGAAGAGGACTTATTTGGTGGCCGCATTTAATTTGTTTTACCTCATTAGTCTTTATAAAGAGACAAGGGTCTTAGGAGCTCTGTACACTAAAGCAAATTTCTTGCCCAGAGATCTTACAATCTCAGGACCTACAAATGTATCTACGTGCCCCCTTCGCCTGCAGGCAGAGCCAGGAGATTTTACCATGGACCTCCCTGAGCACTGTGGACCTACCTGCTGAGACCGGTTTTCAGAAGCGTTAGATTTGGTAGGTTTGAAATAACAGAAGCCTAAAATTAGCATGTTTTAACTTGAATGCAATGCAAGAGTGCTTCCTGGAGGGACTGCTGTTTCTGATACCTGAACTCCATTTCCACATTTGGAGCCTGCGGTGATGAAGTTGTACACTCCCATTTACCGTGTTGCAGTGTTGAAAGCACAGACACATAACACAGAAAAAGAGTCAGCAAAAGGGGAAAAGACACTCTACACTATGATAAGTAAATTCAAAATAAACTGGTTGTGGATCTTGAAAAGCACTATTTCACTAAAGCACACTTCCCAGAGCAAAGGTCTTTTAAAATCTCTGTCAATAACAATGGTAAATGGGAATGACAGACACTCCCCCCACCCCCCAATAGGAACAGGGACTGATTTTGACTGGGGATTTCTGGTCTTTGAGAGTTTTGATTTCAGTATCTTGCTTCTGTCTGCTCCCCTGCTCTAAAGCCGTCAAAAGGAAGTTGGGGGAGGCAAGGTCAGTCTCGGAGACGATGAGGACCAGCTGTGACAATGAAAATTGAATGAATATTCACAACATGACGTTACAGTTCCTGACTTGCTGCTGCTACTCCTCTTGTGGGTCCTGCCAGCGCAGCAGATGGCAGGCACTGAAGACTGTTGTGCCAGTGGAAAATTACTGAGTTTTGTTGGTCCTGTGTATATATGTGTGTGAGGGGGGAAGTGGGGCAAACTTCTATTAATTTAATTATTGTCCTGAGAGGAAAGGAAAACAGATGGTTCCTAAGACTACAAAAATTACTGGCATGTAAAGAACCAGTCCCTTATTTTAGATGAATGATACATGTCTGTTTACATTACAAGTTTTCCTTGTAATTCCATATAACTTTCCTTGTAAGTCAGAATTGTGAGTTTTCCTAAATAGTAGTGCAATTAAAAAGAGAACAACATTGTAACAATAGCACTGGGTGTTACTTAAGAGAGGCATGGAAAAACTAAGTATTTCATGTTTCTATTTTTATGTGGCTGTAAAAGTATTTATGTTCGTGGATTTTCCATTGCAAAACAGACATGGTTCATTTTAATTTTCTAATTTTACATATTTTTTTACATAGCTATACACATAGAAGGTTACCTTACTGCTATGCACATGAAAGGTTATCTTACTTGATCTTGCAATGGGATCACCACTGTTGCAGTTGAGATCAATGGGATGCCTAATGTGAATACAGTTAAGCACGTCCCTAGTCTTTGAAGGTCTGCAGGCTTAAAGAAAGTTACAACCAAATGCTTATCCTGAAATCAACCATGGCAGAACCAAACCTGCAAATAATGTCTGTGCAGGCAAATGAAGTGTGGAGAGTTGACAGAAATACATAAGGTTTTAACCAAAACTGCAATGCAACTTAACAGTTATAAACAGCAGTGTTTGCCCAATAATGTGTTAGCCCTTAATTTAGAGGTATAAGTACCTATTCACTATGTAGAAGGGCCACATCTCTTTTAACTTGCCAGGCATAGGACTTAGAAAAACATTTTGAAACAAATTCTTAGCTCTAAATGTGCATACTTCTGTACAATGTATAATGTTTCTGTCCTGCAAGTTGCAACAAGCAGCAAAAAAGTTCGGCACCCTCTGCTCAGACGGTTCCGGCTGCAGCATCAGGATACACCCTGGTGCGCAGCAATTAAAGGCAAACACAAAAGCCTAAATACCACTTGTCAAATTCCACTGAACTCCTCAAGCCTTCAAAAAAGTCGGGGAAGGTCTGTAGCAAACCAAAATAATATTGTTCTCATTATTGTAACTCAAAAGAGGGATATCTTGTTTGTGAAAGGACATTTATGTGAGGTTTTGACGTACTTTCTTCTGCAGTCAATTGGTGTAACCAATACAAATTGCTATACCAGAGTCATGCTGGAGATGTCTCGTGGAAAGATTCTGGGTTTGGTTTTGTTTTTTTTTTTTAATCGTGAAAGGCCCTTCTCAGTAGCAGAAATAACCTAAAAACATTTCATTCACAGGGGGCATTACAAGTAGTTTGCAACTAACTATTTAATCAATGTAACATTTAGGAATCAATTCTGAATTCCCTTTCTTGCTTTCCTACTACTTTTCTATGCAATATAAACCAGTTGCATTTCTCCAAAAAAATAGCCAAACTTTTAAAACTGGTCAAGAAATAATGCAGAGCTGGGTAAGCATAGTGAAAGTCATACAGAAACATTCAGACAGATTTTCCAGTGTCTTATTACAACTTTTTTAGCTGCTGTTGATATTATTTTTAATCCCAATTTTACTTGTAACTCCCTGATCTGCCTAAATAACAAAAGTACATGTTTTTCTTGTTTAATACATAGAAGGCCAGGAAAAAACACAAATCTTTTAATCTATTTTATGACACTTACCATGCTATTATATAGTGGGGCACAGAAGTGAATCAAGTACTTAGGAAATACAGTGGGATAGGAGAAAATGTAATTTCTTAGTAGGCAGAATGCACATTTAGGAGAAGTCACGTATGGTTGTGCTTCATATGCAATGTTTCACAGTCGAATTAAACAATTAAGAAGATCTTAGTCCCGCAAACTCATGAAGATTTAGGTAAACTGAAATTGATTGGGTTTACTTCTGTGAGAGTATTCACAGAAGTAGCATTACTCACCTGGTTGTTTCCTAGGTTGGGTTCCATATTTAGGAAACTCTCATCAATATCTAAAAAGACGTAACAACATAGGAATGTCTGTAGTGGTTCAGACCCAGGCTCTGTCTAGGTCACATTTCTGTCTTCCCGGTGATTATGGGCAGACACCTAGGGAAAAGGAAGAACAGCACAAATTCACAATGGTTTCCTTTAAAACCCTCCCACCCTACACCTATGCTAAGCCTGATGTGGTCTGTCTAAATAGTAACTCCAAGGGGTTGCTCTTCCAAGTGCTTGTGTAACCTCCTCTTAAAATTTGTAAACATCTTGCATTCCCAGAGCACAGTAGTTCCACAGTCTGTTGTGTGAAAATCACCTCCTTTTGCTTGTCCTGAACCTGGTTCCTGAGAACATCTCAGTGTGGCTTACCATAGACAGTGAACTATCAATGCGTGTCTGTCCTGGCAGTGCTACTCTTTTTTTTTATGTCCTGTACCTTCTCAGTTGTCTTTATTCCAGACTAAAGAGTCGTAGCCTGGAAGCCATTCCGTACTTTTCATCACCTTTGTTGCCCATCTCTGAACCTTTTCCATTTCCTCTACATTTTTGGAAGTAAAGAGACCAGAATTTCACTATTCAAGGTCTGGATGAATGACAAATTTATACTTCTCACCTCACCTCTTAATTTGAAGGCAGAATATACCATTTGCTTTGCCTCTTAAAAATGGTAAGAAAGTCAAGCAATGTCAGCAAGTAAGTAACATCAGTTAAGTTTTTTGAATGAGGTGCCTTTTGAAGACATTTGCAATGGTCCAGCTCTGTTCCAGACAGTCAACTACATACCACTTCTTAGAAAGTTCTAGTTTGTACTTTCCTGAAAGCCCAGATAATTTTGCTGTATATTAATAGCATCTATGTCACTGGGAAACCATTTGTGTTTCCATATGCGTAGTCTAGGGAACAAAGCAACTCATTCAGCTATGCAAAATCAAGGAAATTACTATGGTCACCTTACAGACTGTCAGCTCATATCCTGAATGTCTTAGCAATTCACAACTATCCTTCCAAAACCAGTATTTTGCCAATTTTCAATACCATTTAGATTACTTCTTTCCTTTGTAAGTATTATTATTTTTTAGCATGAACTTCTGGCTTGGCTGCGACTTTTGCAGGCATTTTGGAACCCACAGCATGGTTCTTCCTGGCACAGAGATACCAAATTCCTCATGCAGGAGTTAAGGATGTGACAAATTTGATTCATTTTGTAAGCAATTAAAATATTTATAGCTGAGTTCACTTAAACAACGTCATCTCTTAAAATATTATTCCTGGATTCTCTTTGGAGAATATCCTTGCTGGACTTGTGAGAGACAGATTTAGTACATGATCTTTTTCCATAAACAAAGAAATACGGAAAGTCTGGAACAAATAAAGTTAGCAAAAACATTAACTAGTAATAACTATTTTTTATTATTAAGGAAGCTCAATATTCTTCATCAGTTAGCATAGTCAGCATTGTCTCTTCCTTAAAAATCTATAGAAAAATGAAGTTGACAATCTTTCCCGTCAACCTCAGGGATACAAAATAATATATTTAACAAAAATACTCCTATTCTTCAGACATATTATTCTTAGTTAATATATTTGATCTGTTCTTACAGTGTTTCAGGAGTGACCGTATGCTTTTTTCCTCTCAGCAAAGATTCTCTGTAGATTCTTTGCCAGCTCCATTGTTATTTTCACATTATCCTGATACATGGGAGATCATCTGTATATTGCAAGCTTACCACAGTCCGTCTTCTTACTTAATGTTTGCTTTCTGCTTGTCTTTGCTATACAGCTATCTAGTTCAGCTTTTGTGTCTGACATAAAGCTCTTAAAATAAATTAAGAAAAAAAGAAACTGGAACAAGATGTAAACGAAATGATGCAACTTGCTGTTACATTCTGTTCTCTGTTTTTCAACCCTAATGCATCTATTTTAGGGCCTGATACTGAAGTCTCTATACTCATAGGAGCTATCCCATTGAACACGGTCTTCTGGAACAGCCTAAGGAGAGCACATTCTTGCTTGGAAGGGATGGCTGGTATCACAGCATAGTGTAGCTCTCATAGGAGAGCCAAGGACAACAACACAGGCACAGGAGGCATGCAGACTAGCCTGACTGGAATTGGACCTGTCACATTTCTTCCACTGTAACTCAAAACACCACACTTCAGGTCACAGGGTAGGATTATGTGTCTGGTCACACAGAATGGGGCTGAAGTTTGCCTGCGCAAGGTGACAAGCTTCCTGCCTGAAGGCCACAGACATCTGGCCTCTCTCCCTCTTGATATCTTCAGGTATGGATGATCAGTTGCAGGGGAGTCAAAACCTGCCATTAGTTTCAGAGTCTGTAGCTCAAAGTATGGAATCAGTATGGAAGGTAAGAGGATGGGTTACAAGGAGGCGAGATAAAACATCACTAGGGTTGTGAAGAAACATTTCTAGGACCATATGAAAGATTTGTCCAAGTATGGCTGGTGTAAGCTTAGAACATAAGCTTGCATTCATGTTCAGGCACTCTCTTGCTAAGATGCATGGTCCAGCTGTAGATACCTCAGAGATGCTGCACTGAAGGGAGAACAATGTGGTGAGGGAAGAGGCTAGAGCAAGGGTGACAGGTAGCCTGAGAAAACCACAGTTCCAAGGAGTCTCAAGAGCAGACCCACGGTTTCCATGATGGAAGAAGTAAGGACAGTATAAAGGGATCACCAGTGAGAACTTTGGAGGTTTTTTTTACCCAAAGCTAAGATAATCAAAGACTAATGCAGCACTGCAAACTCTTAAGTGCTCAAAAATCTGAAATCAGCTCTCCCCTCCAAAACTGTCACAAAAGGCACAAAACCACGAGTCTGGAAAAGAAGAAGGAGATGATGGTGATGAAATCTTGGGGTTTAGTGAAGTGCTTTGGTTATTTATTTTCCTCTGCTTTCTTCCCGCACTACCCTCCATTTCAATTAAGTAATTGAAAGCCTGAAAACTCCATCATAAATACGCACACAAAGATGCAACCCCTGTTCTGCTGCATTCCTGATTTACATTTCCAGTCCTTTCCCTCATTGTCTTCCAGCTCGATTCCCTAGAGCCCTCCTTGTTCCCTAAGTCCCCTTAGCAGTACCTGACTGTCCCTGCACATTCCTACTAGATTTCCCCAACCCACCAACAGACTGCACAGCTTCTTCTTTGTTTCCAGTGCGTGAAGCATGTCTTTGTGATGTCTTTCATTACTGACTTTTGCTTACTGAACAGTATAGGGGGTAGTTTCTATATTGCTTGCTATTTCATAACATGAGAAGTCTCCTCTGAATTTTTAACACTAACCTGTCTCTCTCTTGAGAGGTGTTGCCTCTCAGCCAGGACTGAAGCCAAGTGCTTGAACCCTTGCTGTTTCTGCCATAACTGTACTTCTACATCTCTGCTACTCCCCCAAAGCTATAGGCTGCTAGTGAGGAAGATGATGTTTACTGCCAAAGTTGCAGAAAGGGCACTTCTCCAACTTTGGCACTAAACAGTAAATCTTGGCTCTGCTATGCAGAGCAACGAGAGAGAGAACTCTTTGCAGGAGCAGAGCTGTCAGCTCTTGAGGTCTGAATATTTCTCACACATCAATTAAATGCAGTAAAAATCTACAAGGGTATAAAAATTATAGTTCTCAACTTGGCGAAGGTCAGTTCTTGAATGAGCTGGCTTCTTAGCAAATTTGCTTAGCTACATGTATCATCTAATGTGAAGTAGGAGTTTCTAGACAAAACATTTCAAAATCAAAGTGTAATTCTAATTTGAAATGGGGGTATAAGAATCAGTTTCCTCACATCTCTCATACAGTCCCTGTAAATATCCAGAAAAGGTAGCCTTTTTCTAGTAAAAGATGAATTCTGCTGCTGCTGAAGTCTTGATAAACTATCAAAAATCAGTTCTTAGTTGACATAAATTTTATGGAGTCTCTGACTGTCTGTTTGTCTGTCCTACTCACAAGCAAATACACGCACAGTCAGTGTCATTAAGTCTGGCACGTGAAGATGTCGAGTGTACTGGCCTTTGTCAGCAAGATCACTTGCATTCCTTAGTTTCGTGTCAATAAAGAACAAGTAATGCTACATGCTATTGCCCTACACAGTAGGGTATCTGCCTGAATGTTGAGCCAGTGTGCAATGCAAACACAGAGATGAACGTGTGCTCCCATTCATCTCAAAAGTGACCCTCTGAAGGTTTCTAAATGAAGTGCTAACTACTGCGAGCATTTCAGCAAGGGTTTTAGCATTTCAAACTTTCAAAGTTTACTAAGGAGAGGAACTGGTCAACCATTGCATTTATATGTCAAGCCCATAAGAAATTGAGGCAATCACCCTGTGAAGACATACATAATAAATGGGATGACATTTTGAAATCTCACCTGTGTTGCAGGCAGAGCCTGCAATGATGCTGTCATCTTCCCAGTTTAGCCTCTCAGCAGAGAGATTTGATTAGGTAGCCTTTTATGCTACTTTTGCAGTAAAAATATGTAAATGTGCCATAATTTCCTTCCTTTTTTGCTGCTCTTCTTTGTGGGACTTACCTTTGTTGTCCTTCTTTTTCACTATGAAGGTAATTGAAAACATGAATTTTCACTTTTAATATACCACAGCCACACACTGGAATAATGATCTAAGCACAATCTCCATCTGCAGAAGAGAAGAAAGTGATTCCAAGCTAACAAAATAGTTACAAACTTAATGCAGCCTCACACTTGTTTAGACTACTAATGAGGGAGAGCAGAGAAAGGAAAACAATTCCGTTCCATTCCAGTTATCTTGTGAGCTGGGATCTTTAAATGAAAATAATGCAATTAATTGCCACAGCATGAAGGAAACAGTTGGGTCTGATGAAGATAAGGCAGAACCCCAAAGAAAAAATATATGTTTAAGGTCTTAATATAAGCCAACAAAAGATCTGCTGGTTTCCATGCACTTATTGCAGAGCCTTCTCTGCATTGTCTCTGAATAAGTATAATGTCCCAGAGGGGCAGAGCAGTCAGCCCAGGCACATTTAGCAGGACCAGTTGTGTAATGCTGGATCTCTCTGACTGTCGTTACATCCGATGAAATTCTTCCGGAGTCCTCAGGAGCGCAAAGCCCTGTGCAGAGGCTGCTGTGCACGAATGGAAACAAAGCGAGTAATTAAGCCTGCAGTGCTCAAGTCTACTATGGAGAAGGGCCACAGGGGGCCCAATGAAGAAAAGCTTTTTTTAAAATGGCATCAAACATCAAATCTGTTCTCCCTTCTCACCCTCCCAGTCAATAGTCAAGGATCAGCCACATTTTTCAAAAATTATTGCAATTCAGAAAACACGGGCAATAAGCTGCCAGCAGGGTGTCAGTGAATTTGCAGCTGCCAAAGTCATTTCCCAGTCTCTCCAAAGGGAGCAGAATGTTAATCAATGTACCCATTTTTCTCCCTCCACTATAATTAGCCATGCATGGCCACAGCTTGACCACCTGAGTTCAATCAAACTCTTGAAAAAATCAGTATACGCAGAAGGATTACTGACAAAAGAGAGTACCTTTGGACAGACAACCGGAAGTCAAATATCTAGCCTAGATTAGTGAGGGTCTGTTAAAACAAGCAGGCTAGTGATAGGGAGTGCATACAAAAAAGAGTAAGTATGGATGAAAACTCTCTTAGATTTCTTATGATTTTAACTAGTCTCCTGTCTCCCTGGGACAGTAGCATGGCTAAGGCTGTTTCCAAAGCGATTGCATACATTAGGGATGTTTCCCTAGCTGGAAATTTTTCATCAGCTGAACTAACTAGGAATCCCTTCTCTTTAATAAAACTCCTCTCCTTTTGCATATAGAGGCTAAGGAGTGACCCATGGACCAACTGTAAAATCAGGACTGAAGCTTTCGGTTCCGCACCCTAAGTATTGTATGCTAAGAAAACATCATGGCAGTGAATACAGAAGGAAAGATGTTACAAAAGCAAACACCATCTAAATTCTTCAGAGAAGCTGGAGAAGTTTCTTATTGGGAGAAAATATTTCAGATGTGAGCAACTGGTCAAATATGTTAAAAGGGGAGGAGAAGATACAAACTCACTTTTCATAATTGTTTGTTGCAATAGATAAGATCCAGAAGGCAATTTAGAGAGTAATTTCATTTATGCTAGGAAACAAAGATGTGAAGTGATGGTGATACTAGGTGGTACCTTCTAGGTCTTGCTTTGTTTGATGTTAGCTACTCAGGGAGCAGCAAAAGCAGAGTTTCTCCATGAGGGAGGACAAGCTGGGGCCAAGGGTGACCACAGCACAGGTAATGTCCTCGCTGTCCATGGCACAGTCCTGTGTGAACAGGGTGTGCACCATCCATCGACAGTCCCAGACAAGGCAAGGTGATGGTGAGGTCTAGAGTCCGTCCAGGGAGTCCAGTCAGGAGCAGCACAAGACAGAACTGGAGACAAGACTACAATGGAGATCTGAGGTCTCTCCAGGAGACAGGACTGGATACAAGATGGATTGGAGATCCAACTGGGAAACAGTGCTAGAGACAGGGCTGAGCACAGGAATATCTACAACGTAACTGGGGCAAGGACTGGAGGCCCTGACGAGGAAAAATACACCAGGTCCCTCCTGACCAGGGAAGCAAGTCAGACATGAGTAAAGTGGAAACAAGTTTATTGTCCTCCAAACTGCAGAGATCAAGTGCAGGACTATTGCAGGTACCTCCAGTCAGTCCCTCTTCCTTCATTTCCATTCCCTTATATTCCCCTTTTCACTCTCCCAGGTTCTTCCTCTTTCCTGTGCTTGTCCTCTCCCAAATAAACAACCGACACTGGTTAACTGTTGTTCCATTGAACAAGCCCTCCTGTCGCTCTTTTTGGTGCTTATCGTATCACTGCTTTAATAATTTCTACTTCAGTCAGCAATTCCATTTTGTCAGAACCCCTCTTTTGTTCCTTACAAATGTCTCTCATTTCTGCCATTTTTCATGTTATTATCTTATTAGTGTAGCCACAGGTCAGGGATTACCAGCTGCATATACATTACTCCCTCTTTGCTATCTTTAGCTCCTTGTAGTTTTTCATGTTGTTATCTTGCTCAGGGATGACCTTCTGCATATTTCAGCTAATAAATAAAGTGAGAGCATTTAACTTGCAACAGCAATAGCCAAAAATCTGATTTCTTCAGTTGTTAGGGCTAGACAATTCATTGGAGTTTTATTTCCAAGATGAGGACATACAAACTCATGTAAGTTTTTGTTAGTGGCCTTCTTCCCTTTCCCACTTGTCATTCTTATTGCCTGCTACAGATAACTGAAGACAAATGGAGATACATACCCAAAGGTGCTCATTTTGTGTCTGTTTTTTCAAGGTTTCTTTCTCTGAATGGGACCTACTCAATCTTCTGTCGCTCCAGGCCTCAGTCAAAGCCCAATGACATTAACATTGGATAGCAGAAAGAACAGAGATGGATATGTTTCCTTATCATCACCTCTCTGTCTCAGCTACTGATCAAGCTTAGACCTGAACATATGATGTTTATTCATTAAAAACTGAAAAAAGACGCAGACTCCCAACCTTATACACTCATTGAAGCCTTTCCAAGCTTAACTGCTAGTGAAAAATACACAACATTGCTAAGATTTAAAGAACATGTATTGTATATCTTTAGATGAAAACATTTTTGACTGGCTACTCACTTTTTCATTATGCCATGTCTTGTTTGTATATTTAGTGTTTCCGCTATTTAGGGGACACAGGAAAACCTCATTTGTCAGTTTGACCATTATGTATCATTTCACTTGCATTACAGAGTAAGTCTATACTGCTGACCTCTGTACAGTTCTGTGACTGGACTTTAATGTAGATAACCTGGAGCAAGTTTTAAACCGTCCAGCCTGGAAGCTAGTGACAACAGAGTTGTCTCCAGACATCTTAGCTGCAGAAGCAAAATCAGGGTTTTTTTTTCCCTTGCTTCAAAGTGGAGGGGCTGGAGTTGGCTGGGTTTTCCCCACCTCTGCCAGGAAAGGGGTCAGTAAGGGAAGTGGCAGATATAGAGCAAGAGCACCTTGGGAAACTGGGCTTGCTGCTCCTCTGCTACTAGTCAGAAGGGGCCCTACTCCTTCCCACACTAGCTCTGGCCCCACGCATCCTCTGCTGAAGTACCAGCCTGACTCTCACAGGTTAACTGTACTGGGAGACTGATGATGGGAAGCAGCCTAGATAGAGTAGCCCTGATGGGAAGCAGCCTAGATAGAGTAGCCCAGAGATCAGTTCAGATAATCACCTCCGCAGGTGCCCTCCTTATCGGCATGGTTTGGCAGCCTGCTGTAAGCCCTAGGCTGCTGCCAGTGGAGCGCTGGCAGTGCCAAGGCAGTGCCAAGTTAAAAATTAGGTCAGCTACACACAGTGAACTAAGATACTTGTCTCCAGTGTCAGCATGCACACACCCATGATATACAAGGCTTTTACAGCTTATGCACTGTGGAAGTCATAACATAAAGCTTTCACCTTTGCAGGCCAAAGTGTTATGGGCCCACAGAGACAGAACATGAAGGCAAAAGTCTCAAAAGATATTTCCAGAAGAAAGAGAAACTCTTGAAAGACTTTCAGAAGAGACATATCTTTGAAACGGAAAGCTCTGTGTCTCTTCTGTTAGTTTTTAGCTCTCTAGATCTGACAGGGGTGCAGTTTTCAGCCTTTTTCACACATTTACAGACATATGGTGGACATAACATCCTATTTTCTTTCTGTGAGCAGTGGTGGCAAAGCAGCTGCTAGTAAGATATAACTCCATAAATTGCTAATGGAGAGAGAGGGGAGCTAGTCACTTTGGGCCAAGTCTAAATGGGTCTAGGACATTTTCACCAGGCATATGTTCCTATTGGCTTGCTATAGTTTTGTCCAGCTCTCTCCAAGAAGTGCAAACATGTCAGAAGTTCTTACAGACTTCATTTTTCCCCGCTTTTAGAGCTAGTAACTCTTGTGCAGCCCCATGTTGCCTAACTAGCTGCCCAGGTAAGGTTTCCCCAGTAGGAAGCAATGTCTGTGCCACCAGTTCTCCTTCCTGATCTGTCAGGGCTCAGCAGGGGCTGGCTTCTCCCCAGGGAATGGGGAGCCAAGCATGATACCATGGCAAGTAGGACCAGTGCCTTACCAGCCAGGGCGTATCCCACTGTCCCCAAGTGAGGTGAGCAGGGCAGCCCTGAGGATGGCAGCTGGGGTCAACCAAGTCCAGATCATCAAGCGAGTCTGTGGTGATGAGGCAGGTCAGAAGAAGCCTCTTCTCCCATAGAGAAGTCAGCACAGACTGGCCTCAATATAACGTCATATGCACCACTTTCTGAACCGATCTGAAAAAGAAAGCATTTTGGAGCTGTGGTGTTGGAAATGAACACACTGTTACCTTCCCATTAAATTACGTTACATTACACAGTGTAGCAGAGGGCATGGTCTCATGAAAAAAAAATCTGGAACCTGAAAAGATACGGAACAGAATTTAGAGGAAGGCAAGTATCTCCAAGTGGAGCCAGCCCATACTCGGTATGAAAATAAGTTAAGCTAAGTTAGATGAGGAGTGCAAGGTGTCTCTGCGTCAAGATGCCCAGTGCTTCCAATTTCAGGAGCACAATGCAGCTAGAGCCAGCAGAGTTTACTAGCCTGAACTCTGATCCATAAAAGCTGTTAAACTCGGCTCATCCTGGAAAGGCATAGGATCATCCACACGGAGAGGCACCTTAGATGTTACATTTGTCCCACTCAGGCTCTCTGCATAGCCAGCCCATGTGTCTCTGACTGTGTGTTATGGTTAAGCCTCAACTCAGGTGTTACACTATATGAACAGCCAAGAATTAACCACACATTGCAATCATACCACTGGACATACTCCTGGCACAACAAAAGCTGCGGAATTCATAGGCACAGCCTCACAGAATAATAAGGTTAGGAGGCATTTCTGGACCTCCTGTATTCCAACCCCACACTGAAAGGAAAGTTAACTAGACCAGCTCGCTCAGGACTGTGTTCAGTTGGGTTTTACGTATCTCCATGAATGGAGACTCCACAGCCTCCTTGGGCAACCAGTGCCAGTGTTGGAGTGTTTGTCCACCCTCACTGTAGAAGTTTTTTCCTATCTTTAGATGGAATCCTTTGTATTTTGTGCCCATTGTCTCTTGTCCATTCATTGAATACCCCTGAGAAGAGTCTGGCTCCGTCTTCTTTATGTCTTCCTATCAGGTATTTATAAACACAGATAATGTCCCCTTTGAGCCTTTTCTTCTCCAGGTTAAACTATCTCAGCTCGCTCAGCATCTCCTGATACAACAGATGCTTCAGTCCCTTAACCATCTTTGCAGCACTTTACTGGACTTGCTCCAGTACACCCACACTGGGGAACCCAAAAGTGGACCCATCACCACAGATATGTCTCACTAGTGCTGAGTAGCAGGGAAGGATCACCTCTCTCGACCTGCTGGCAACAGTTTTCCTAATGCAACCCAGGATGCTGTTGGTCTTCTGGCTGCAAAGACACATTGCTGGCTCATGGTCAACTTGGTGTCCACCAGGGCCCTTGGGTATTTTTCTGCAAAGCAGCTTTCCAGCTGGTTGGCCCCCAGCCTCTGTTGGTGCATGGATACTCATAGATGCACAGTCTGTTTGTGCCTGTAGCACCTGTAGCACAGCAACGTTGGCTGGCAGGGATCTCTGTAGATCATTATGTCCAAACACCCAATTGAACTGAGGTTACCACCAACACTACAATGGGTCATCTTGTCTAGCAACATCCTGAAAACCTCCAAGGGTATCTACTCCAGTGTTTTGCCACCCTCCTACCAAAAACATATCCTAATGTCCAATCTGGACTTCCCTGAACAGTTTGTGGCCTCCACGTCTTCTTTTACCATCTGCCGCTGCTGAGAAGAGTTTGGCTGTCATCTTTGTAACTCCTCTCCAAGTAGTTTTGTTTTATTTTAATTCATCCTTTAAAATAATTATGCTACCTTAAGGAGTGTCCACTATACAGGATGCCAAAAACACTATGTGATCCTTTTTGTAACTGGCTCTGAGAAATGGCTCTCTATGCAAGTAGTCTTTGGTTATCATGTGGCTGTCTGCACATGAATAGCGCACCTACTGAGGTCAAACAACATCAGCCATAGATAGAAGAGCACACTAAGGAGATCCAGTGACATTTGTTTTTCTTTAGGTTCTAAGCCCTTCTTCTCATTTTGAAAGCATTTGTATTTTATGTTCCAAAGCTATTAATCCACTGGTAACAGTTTAAACCTCATAGCTGGTACTGTGAGTTACTTCTACAGCTGATAACCATTCGGAGGGTTATCCCCAAGATGCTCATCTGTAATGACTAGCAAGAGATGCTTTCTTCTTTATTAATCCTTGTAAAAGGTGTTGGCAGCAATCTCTAATAGCCCTGAACATATCTGAAAACTCCCTTTTCCCATATATTCCTATGAATATTCTGAAGTTCAGCCCAGTTAGACATCAGTTCCTGCCAAAAGAGGTACAGAACATACTTTAGAGTAAGCAAGTATTTAGATAAAACACTTAGTGAAGTTGGACTTCACTGAAGGTTTCTGTTCACTGAGGCACACAGTGGATTGGGGTGCTTATGCCAAAATCCAAAGCTGTGACTCTCCACACTAACCTCAGGTGTACAGTAACATAAGTTTCATCACAAGAGATGGTAATCAGAGTGCTCTGCTTGCAGTGCTCTGCCTCTCTGGGAGGCCCCATCTATTTTATCAAAGTAGATGTTAGAAGGGTTCCTTATCATCCTCTACAAAATTTTGGGGCAACTGAAACACTGCAACCATCTCTACTTTCCCCTCTCTCAAGAGAAAATCTATTTCAAGCAGGGGTTTTATCCTACTACTCTTCTGGCTTGTCAGACTAAGCCACACCATTAATTTTAGCCAAAGTGATCACTACATTTGTGCTTTTTTGAACTTGCTTTTTCATATCCATTCATCATTTGATTTCAAGTTCACATGCTGTATTTTAAGCATGAGATTCATATTCTGCCAGCTACATGAACAGACCTAATCTTGTCAAAGAACAAACTATCACTACTTTACAAATAATTGTCTGCAGCCTAGTGCAGGATTTCTGTATTACTCCTGATTAGGTGAAAAGAAGATGAAATGCTACTTCAGTTGCCAGTAAAAATCACATTTCACTAGCTGGGCTTTCAAAAATATAATGATGCAGCACAACTAAATCCAAGAGGGCAGAATTTATGCTGTTGTACTGTTACCCTGTCCAGGAACTATTTTGAATTGAACAGAATTGCAAGAATCTCTGAAGAACTCCCTCAAAAAGAGAACAGTCACTGAGGAATAATTCATAAGTAACCTATTGGTAAAGCTACTTCATGCTTCAAATGTTACCACATCTGGTTCAGCAATCTTGACTTATCTAATAGTAAAACTTCCTGATTTTGTTTTAAATTGCCATAGTTTCCTCCCCTCATGTCTAAATCACCATGCAATGCCTTATTTAAGCCAGAACAAGTAGCCAAATGTACCAGTTCGTTACAGAATGGTGGTAAGTCACCTATTATTACAGCAACTTGGTAGCTGCCGCATCCACTCCAGGTATGGACTTACCTCATGAAGCAGGTAGATACAAGCACTGATAAGAAAGGGCAAATAGCTTGAGATCTGCAAGATTAGCATGCTGTTCATAAAATGCATCAGCTATGAACAGGCTAGATTTCCAGGGGCTGCTTGGCTGCGTAGGTGCAATGGCATGAAGCAGGTGACAAATTTCTGCTCTCTTCTGCTTTTCTTAGGTGTGCAGTAATGTCAGTGAAGCAATCAAAAATAAAAGCAACAAATGCATCTCAATTAGATATGTCACACAAGACTACACCCTTTTGTTTGTGAAATTTTCATCACACCCTTCTTAAAGTGACACCTCTGAACTAGTTTTGAGATCTGCCAGGAAAGGGTGTCATTAGAGAAACAGCTCCTGAATGTGAAAGTGATTGACAAAAGTTCGAGCTATTGTAATATTTAAAACTGGCACTAAAACTCTTAACCCAGTTTCTTAAGCTCTCTTAAAAAGTATTCAGAAATACTCCTCATTATTGCTAAAATAAGATCTTTTCAGGTAACATATTAAGAGAAGCAGGCACCATCCAGATCATCGTTAATGAAAGAACATGGCAACACTTAACCTAGAAGCAGTTTACAGCTGAAGTTCAGTCCCACACTGTTAAAGTCAAGGGATGCTGCTCTTCTAATCTGTTGTCATCTCCGCCTTCCTATTCCTGCCGTGGGGTTGTTCCCTTCTGACATCATGTGTGGGATGATGTTTCCACGATTTCTGTGCACATGTGAGGTTATGGCTTTATGGTGCTGAGGGCAGCCACCGCGTCGCTTACCCATTGGCTCTTCTCTCTCATTAATGTATTTTGTCACCACAATATCTGTTCTTCAAAGTTATTCTTCAGAGGTGAAAGGATTCTTTGTACACATTTCACATCTCTTCACTTGTGTGCATTTTAATGATGATATTTTAATTAAAAATACAGAGAAGGACTATGTTGTAAGGAAAATTGACTAGTAGAAAAACCATAAAAGGGGTGAAAGAAAGAGCAAGCCAAATTGCAGGTCTTGTTGAGCTAAGACACTTGAAATTAAAGGGAACTAGAAATGCAATAAGTTGTTCGTGATTTTTACTTTCAAAAAAGTTGTGTAATGAAAGCTTAAAGCAAAGCTAGTTATGCAAGCCTGTGCTGGTCAATAGGGCAAGATTTAGTCAAAGTTAAGAGAATTTCTTTTTGGCATTGTGCCCTAAATGTGGGGCAAAACATTATCAATTGATTGAATCATCTGAAAAAACATGTATATGTAAGATGTTAAGGAGACCAATTAGGTGGAGAAATTATTCTTTCCATTTTCCCTGATTAGCTCGATTTTGGAATGTCTTCCCCAGTCCACTTGCTTTCAAGCTGTGAGTGCTTATGGGAATGAACACTTTACTGCAGAACCCTACTGCTTACAGAAAGGGCAAGTCAGCACTTACTGCCAAGTGCCACCGTGCACACGAACACACAATTCATACCATGAAAGAAATTGGTCACACATGTTTGTTAGCTGAGGAGGAAAAGCTTATAGGATTTCTCTGTTATTCTAGCTGTCCAACATCTAGCATCAAGTATGTCGGTGTACTGGGGCTGCATCTAAGAAATCCTGTTTTTGTTGTGGGGCAGGGATGGGAATTGTTGACCTGGATGGAAAAGTCTCCTACAGAAGAACCCTTTCTCTCTTAGGAATGAATCTTCATCACACTTTCCTGACAGCAAGCTGGGAATGAGTAGGAGAACTTTTGGCCTCAATACATCTTATTTTTAGAAGGATGGGAGAGGAAGCAGAGCATGGAGCAGTGGGCCTCCTGCAGGAATAACTGACAGAGCAAGGAAGGCAACTCAATAGTAAATACTACTGACCACATTTTCATTAGTCATTCCCTTCCCCATCTGTTTAAAGAGAACACAGTATAGGCACTGGCTTGAATTAATTTATAGCCCTGCCTATGGACAGTGCCTTTTTTTCCAGATATTGGAGATAAGTTTTTCCTGTCAGAGAAGCTCAGAGTTCATGACAGATATTAGGTGCAGGGGACCAACAGCAGGCGATTTATGTTGTACTCAATGCCAGTCCTCTAAACACCCTCACAAAAGAAGCTTTTTAAATTTTACCTGACTTTGGGAAGAAACATGACCAGCATTAAGGAAATTAGCCTGTGTCTTCAGAAGATATGCTAAAGGACAATCTCTTTGTTGAGGAGCAACAGACTAAGCTGCTTTCCTTTGAGCGTATGGGCTCTCGTGTTGTAGCGTTTGTATCTCTGGGTTTGCTGATGCAGCATCTGTCTGACTCCTTGTAGGTGCTGACCCATAGTTGTGGTTGGTACCATGGTTGACACTGGCCGTTACCTGCAGAGCTGATGGGGACCGTGCAGTGAAGGGGTGGGGTGGTTCTGGGATGGGGAAAGATGGAACATGATATTGGATTTCCAGTTCGGATGGTGTAAGCTCTAATGTCCTGGCATTTAATCTAAACACAATCATTGATGCTCACTCGCTCTTTGCCATATCCATGACCCCTTACTGAATTAATTGTAGAAAAAAAAATGTCAAGTTATCTCTGTTGAAGTTACCAGAAGCCCTCTCCTGTTTACCCAAAAGAGGAAGGAAATTGGCATGAAAAATTGTGTATAGATTCTTCTGATTTCATTTCATCAAGTGTCCTCCAAGGACCATATAACATTCTCAGTGGTCTATAAATGGACGTAGAGACTTAAATATTTGATCTTGCGAGGGGACTTTTTGTCCAAATTTAGGAACTGCCATTGTTGTTCAGTATCAGGAAAGGTGACCTGATCCCTAGAGGGAAGTGCCCTGCAGATAATTCAGTGGATGCAAAGGGCGGACACTGCTTTTTAGCTAGTCCCATCACTGTCATTTCATATAATTTTATAGAAATTAGCAAGCAAGTAATGCAAGATTCCAGTAAGTTTGTTTTGCACAGGGAACTGCGTTCATTTTGTTTAACGATGAGCTTCACTCAGTAATTCATCACAGAGTATTTTATTGATGCCTTACTATCAGCAATGCGTTCATGCAATTTACCCAGCTGGGCCAGCTAGAAACAGGCAGGAGAGGAGTAGTGAGTGATGAAATGTAATGTGTATTCTCCCCACACCAGTTTCTTTGTAATGGTAAAATGCATTGCCCTGCAGAACAGGTAGCTTTCCCGGATGATCTGCATAGTTTTGCTTTGTTTCTTGCAGAAAGGCATTTACATGAAGGCAGAATAACTTGGCTAGCTTGGCTGCTGTCTTGACAATGTGATACAGAGGCAATCTACTCAGTTTACTTCTCAAGGCTACAAAGAGGTGTGAATCACAAAACACAGAGACAGAATCCAGGTATCACTATCCCTAAAGTTCAAGGAGTTCAGCTCCGTTGTTTCTGTTCAAGCTTTTCTCTCTTTGAGATGATGAAGTGATGATCCCTGAAGAAGAAGAAGCTAACATAAGTGTTTATTAGTACACTCTTCAAAAGAAAATAGAAACCTAAAAAGCAGTCATTAGTTCTTGGCTGCAAAGTAGTTAGTGCAGAAAACTGGAAATAAAGGCTAGATGAATTTGTTCCTGATTCATTGGGTAGCCTTAGGAAAGATGCTTAGCCCTGACTTTTGTTAAAATACAGATACCACTTGTCAGGATTACTGCATGCAAATTAAAGCTTTATATTAACTAAATATAAAGCAGGTATCCTTTGGGCATTTTTCATTAATTAGAAGAATCAATCATAGAGGTGCACAGATATGAATGCAAATTATAGAATGAGTGCATGTGCGTGCGCGTGTGTGTGTGTGTTTGTGTGTATTCATGTGTATATGAAGGAATCAGACTTTACCACAAAAGTCTCTGTAGCAAAATCCCAATGCTGGTGGAATGAAGTCTGCCTCAAACTCCTTCAGAAGGGTGGAGTGTGTGCATTCAGATCTGGTCCTTTGATTTATGTCTTTCTCCATTTGGTTATATTGTATGAGTCACAAAGGTACCTAAAAATTCACAGATGGAAAAGGTTGAGAAATTGCATATATTTTTTAATGACCAACTGGACCAAGTAAAGTGAACACATTTACTATCCCAGACAGGACAAGAAAATTAAAAAAACATCTAACCTTTTTCTTCAACTGATTCCTCATAAGGAAAAATAGTCCCTGCATTTCCTCATTCAATTAGGAAATATGAACTGCTCTAGGAATCACCAAGAAACATTAAGTCATTTGTGGAAAGCTCAGATTATTACATCATCTGTCTGGACAGAGATTTATTGCTGCCAAAATTCTGTGCTGCAGGAACGCAACACCAATAAATCATCATTTCACCTTGTCAATAGCTTTAATAGGAGAGGGAACAGGCTGGAAATTTTTCTGGCCTCAATGGTACTCCAGAAGAAGTTCTGAGACAGGAGTGCTATTGCCATTAGGTGTAACAATATTTACTTGTCTCTCAAAGGGGAGGTCAGGAGCATATCTGCATTACAAAAAAGAGCACTTGAAAATACTGCTCAGTTTCATCCCTTGTGGGTGTTGCCACCCCTCTGAAGCAGGTTACTACCCCTACAACAGCTACCAGGTATCTCATGAGAGGACAGGCGAGGTTCCTCATACATGTCAGTGGAAGTGACTGGGTCCACAACCCTGACTTTGCACTGGAGCGGATAAAGAGCACCGGCGGAGCTCATTGTGTGGCCAGTAACCTCCAGCTTGTGCCAAAAAGCAACTGGACTGGGAAGATATTTTATGCCTTAAATTGGATAATATTTCTGAAGCATTTGCAAGTGAAGTGTATAAATGCTAAATACTGTTGTTTAACTGGGCTGATCTCTTTTCATAATGGAGGAACTGCATTTTATAATGTGGCCTGTCTTTACTAGGTGAGATTTTAAATTATTTCTCATTCTCCAACTTGTGTAAATATACTGTGTTTAAGGCAGTTACTATGTAATTCTGCAAAGCAGGACTGTCATTTCAAGGTTAGTAGGACAGGAGATTCTGAGACAGTAGTAACTTGTCTATGGTCTCATATGTACTTCCCATTTCTCACTTTTATACTACCTCAACATCTTTGTAATCTTTCTGAGTATTCCCTTACTGATTGGGGATTTTGCTCCACAAATTTATTGCTTTATGGAATTCTAAAGAAGACTGGATAGCCAATAGTGTTGATTGTTTTTCCTTACCTGATATTTATGCTTTTCATTATACTTGCTAAAAAGTATCCTGCTTTCATCCTACATTTAACTTTACTTAATTTGTTCTTAATTCTGCACTCTCATTTCACTGTAGTTTACATTTCTCATGCTCTTTTTCCTCTGAGCGTTTAGCAACCACAGTCAAAATTCCCTTAGCTTCATCCCAAGAAGGCTTAAAAAACCCTTCAAAAGAAGTAGAATTTGTTCCAAAAGAAATCTCCAGTAAGGAAATGAAAGCAAGACTTGATATTTCTAAAGTAATGTCAAGCTATTTCACATATGCTTTTACATCAGAAGAGAAACTAAAAAGAAAACGCCCAACATCTTTCCCTTTTGCAGGTTGTCTTTTGGTAGGAGCTCAAAGCTGGAACGAGTAGAGTAGCCTTGTATTTACTGATCTCACCCCAGTTGCCACCTATCACCTGTGAAAGCTCTTAATGTATCAGAGTGAAATGCTTCAAATGCAACACAGGAATTTTACAGCAAGAAGATGGCTTTAACTGAACCACAGGAATTGCATCGTGAAGCATCAGTATCAGTGCAGAGGTCACAGTAATAAACTATTAGTTCCCTGTATTTTTTGCTATTACCAGAGCTGAGGGGTGGAAGCTGCATGACTAAGGATTTATAACAACAACAGAACTCTTGTGGTGACTGCAATCTTTAAGCTGAAGAAGGAATTTACACAGCCTGTTCATACTCACAGACTCTCAGTTCTCTCTTTCAATTACTATTTCAAGTGTTAGAAAGGGTGAAGCCATGAACGTGGGATTGAACAAATTTTCCTGTCTGCCTCACAAACTCTGTGGGACAGCAATCCATAAATGGGTTTACGCACTGCAGTACGTAACCCTTTGATATAGGGTCTATCACGCTGTCTAGTTTAACTGGGTCCAGGTTAGATACTGAGGTGCTCTGTACAGGTGTCTTTGCAGAGTATGGACGTTCAGAGAAAGCAGCAAGTTGAGCAAGAAACTCCCCAAATCAGCCAGAAGGAAATGCAGAGGTGCATGCTTCAGGTTAATCCTCAAAGTCAGAGAAGAGAGAGAAGCGGGTGATTCTCTATGTGCTACTCTTTCTGCATGAACTCACTCTTTGAGTCTGGTGCCTAATCCAAGTGAGCCACTGCCATGTTAAGGAAAAAGAAAAAGCCCAGAAACAAAGAGAAACTGCATCATCTTTCAGCTATATGTTAAGGCAGTTGTTAAGGCAGATATTTACTTTGAAAACACAAGTTTACTAGTTTGCAGTGGGGCTGTTAAAACAAGTCTCCTAATGCCAAGCTTGTGTGTGTTTTAGCCTGAGCCTCTCTTGGTTTCTCTTGTTGGGGTCGCTCCCATTTATACCCCTCATGAAAAAGTAGCGGAGTGAGGAACTGTCAGGTAAAGGGAAAGCAGCAGAGCAAAAGGCACGTGCATGGAGGGCTGCAACCTAGAGTCTGTGTTCCCACCTGTGACAGATTTTTGGTGACCAAATATTTATTGAAGGCAGGTAAAGCACATCTTTCATCATCTTGTGGGTGGTTCAGGGTTCGATTTAATTGTTTTTCCGGCATCAGGGCTGAACAAGCCAGAGCCAGTTTTGTCTTGCAGATGCCTTGGGGCTAAAGTGCAGATTGACCACTCCTGTATTTCTTTACTGTAACAGGAAAATATAGGTGTCTCAGGAATCTACCAGTGCAGAAGCAAGTAGCCTTGGCAAGTAGGGGGAAAAGCTCCCTGAAGAAGTTTTGCTCTTGTTGGATAACTCCATTCAAGGTTCATTTGTAGTTCAAAAGGTATTTCATGGGAGGTGTTTCATGGATGGGCACTAGCTCGGGTTCTGATTCCAGCAGATCAGCAAATGCCACATAGACCTATGCAAACCTATTGCATGTGGTCTTTCCCTGGGGCTTCACAGTGAGATACACCCAGAAGAAGACCAGGTGTGTTTGAAATATTCACTTTTTAGACTTGGAGGCTGAAGAGCATTTCCATCAAACGAAAAAATCAAGTAGGCAGAGGAGATCCATCAGGAAGCGTGAAGGCCTCAGTAGGTAACAAAATTTAAATGGGCTGATCAGCAACCCAAACATGGTGCTTCTACTATTTGAAAGCTGATTCTTGACAAAAAAAAATCTGTATCGGGGAAAAATAAAAGACTAGATGGGTCTTATGGACCCTTATGATTGTTATAAAAAATGTATAGCTTCTGGTGGATCGCTGTCTTACGGTTTGTGATGAAATGTTTAATGGGAGGATGCATGTTCACTAACCTACATTTGCATCGGCAAACCAGTATCTTTTCTGCAAGGGCATGAATTCCCAGCAGAGGTTAACTCTCTGCTTTATTCTGTTTTATGGAGTGCTATGGTTTACCAGCACAGGACCTCCATGCACTTTATTCTTCTTGGCAGGATTTTCAGGGTGACTGAGTACTCCACACAGGGTCAGGCATTCCGGCAATCTCAAAAAATCAGCTGAATCATCTGAAAATCTGGCCTTAAGTATTACAAGAAGCACTGATGGCTGATGGACTTCTGAGAGTTGGATCCAGTTGTGAGAGCTTGAGCTCTTGACAGGCTCTGTGTGTCATAGACCAGAAGAAGCCACCCAGCCTAAGATGGAAGCTCAGTGTGTGCGGAGTGTGATTAAAACAGAATATCTCTCCACCTGTCCTACGTGTTTAGGTTTTCTTCACACTCTTCCCCTAACCTTCCTAGCCTACTGCTTGTACAGCATGTTTTGCTGCTGTCGTGCCAGCATGACATTCTGCCCCAGTCCATTGGTCACTTTGTTTTATACAGCTCATTTCTGATACGTGCGGTCCATGAGAAGAGCTGAACACAGGTAAGAAATCTCCAGCCTCAAGAGGAAAGGAAGAGTTTATAACAAAAAGGGGGCAGCTGAGGACAACACTGTGCTGTTTCTTGAAGATGTCTTGAATTCTGCTGACAGCAATGAAACCAACACCGTCCTGGACAATACAGTGCACCTAATACACAAATGCAGATCCTTCAGGTGACAAAGAGGTGAAAAATGTCACCTGAAATAGAAGAAACGGCAGGTGATCAGAATACCACTGAGATCCAAAGAGAGCAGTTGCTGACACACCTTCAGCGCAAAGTGGGAGAACCTCTTCTTTGCCAAGGGGTCGAGATGGTCTTGGGTCCAGATGTCTCTATTACAGGCTACTGAGGAGCTGGGAGCTTGGGAAAGCTGGGACCCAAGCTGCCTGCCATGGCAGCTGTGCAGGTGCCAGCCAGACATACTAGAAGGGAGCAGGCTGCCTTCCAGTGTAAATCAGCCTGGCAGGCATGTTTCCCCCAGAAACCAGCCTGGGCTTCGTCAGAAATTCATTGACACTGACACATTCCTGCAGAGCATGTTAGGCCACCAGGCAGGATTTCCTCCCTATGCGCTGTCTGAAAATAGGAGCAGCTTTTACAGTGGAGGGATGACAGCAAGAGGGGCATCTTGTGCTCTGTTTGAACCTCACAACTGGAGCAGCAAATACAAGAAAAGCAGATAAGAAAAGGCAAAGGCTTGCTACAGTGGAAAGGTCAGCTGCTCAGCTTTGTGAATTCTGATGTAGACCTATTTTGTTTACACACTTGATAATTAATGGTGTTTGCCTAATTGTCTCACTAGACTAATTATTAGTTTTACCCTGTCTGTAAATAAGACAATCTGTGGTTATAGTAGAACAGAAACCCTCACTGTGAGTTTGTCAAATAAATGCAGATTGTGAAATACAAATATCTACTCTGCCCTGTGAGCAAAAGCCTGCATTGTAATACTGCAAAGAGTAGTCTGGCTGAGTAATAAACCTCCTGTGAAACTCACAGGCTCCAGAAACAACAGATAGTGAATTTGAAATACGTAAGTAATTTCAGACTTTGTTACATCCAGCTGGTCTGCGTTACTGAAAGCGTGATTGCTTTTACAGCATGGGAAGGAAGGACAGAGTTTTTAAGTGACATGTAATCACCCAGCAAACATCCGAGGAGGTGTCAGATGTGAAGCAGCTAGTGGGTACTGCAGACCAATGGGTTTCAGGCTGTAGGGATGATAGGGAACAAATTTGACTTTGCAGTGAGACTAAGAATGGCAATACTGGAGTAAAGGTGCCACAATAAGACAATGCTAGCTTATATTTTATGACGACACACTGCCTCTGCTGACTACTTAATCCCTAGGAGAACTCAGTACCTGCAAGCTTCTGTGGCCCTTGCAAGTGGGTATGAGCTGAGAATCTGGCCCTCATACTTCAAATAGGTCTGTAAATGCTAAGTATTTTCCAGGACCAGTGAAGAGTCTTGCCAGAGATGCACTGTTACTCCCTCCTGCTGATGCACGTGCGGCTCTTGCCAGGCTGCATGAGTACGGAGCCATAGGAGGGATTCGCTCGCCTAGCTTTGACCACTCTTAAAGGAGGCATATGGTCAGGAGGTGCCTCGCTCTCCCCCGTCAACCTGAAAGGCAGCCTGCAGAAGTAGCCTGGATAGCTGTGTTTTAGGACAGCAAAGTTAGGTGAGATAAATTTCATCCTACCGTGACAACAACAACGGTTGCAATTCAAAGGTGTGTAAAAGGGCCAATCACTTTTAGTCATAGTAAGTTCAAAGGGCACCTCAGAAAGCATGTGAGCAGGTTTGTGTTTCGCTCTGGGCTTTTTCTGGTCTGCTCATCTGTGGCGGATATATTGCACAGTGTGGAGCACAGTTAGTATCTGATTGCTACCTGCTACCTTGCCCTGTGATGCACAACATTCTTAATTAGCAAAAATACAAGAATGAGACAACACATTAAATTGCTAATGTGAATGAGTATTTTAGAGAGATTTCTCTTTTAATCAGTGAGAAAACTAAGCTGAAGTGTCAGCATAGTCACAACAGCATCACTCAGCATGACCGTGCACGTGATTAAGCAAAACCCTTTCAAGGAAGTGATTCATTTGTTTGGGTTTGCTTTTTTTTCTTTTTATTGCTTTATACATAATAAGCATATAAATGTGCTTTTGTTTATAGATGGCTCTGGTATAAAAATATACACTGTGTGCATCATCAGTTAAGTAATCCATGTCTACCTTTATCCTGGGGGGCAGACATCAGAAAAGCACAACTGAAAGATGGCCATCATGCAATAATTATGTTCCAGTGTCTCCTCATATTGAGTCAGATCATTTGGATGGAATATAGCTTCTGTGAGATTGTTCTTCCTGAGCATGTCTTAGAAGTTGTGAGACTCAGGATGTCTTGCCTAGCTGAGTCTATTCTGAAGCACTTGGACCTACCTTATCCTGTTGTTGTGGCTAATTTGTTAATGGGTAATTGATTTAATGGGAAAGGAAACTTTCCTATTTGTAGTCAACTTTACAATACTGCCTGCCTGGATATGTAGTATGCCAAGATACTGGCTCCCAGGATCATATTTCTGATGTTCCACCTACTCCCAGCACATATCTGATGTCCTGGTTTACCATGTGTCCTAGCCAACAATTAGACCTAAGCAAGTCAATACTGAGCAGATGTCCCAGGGTACAGCTTATCAGGTGCAGATTATCGTCTCAACTACACTGGCTTCTGGGACATGCATGCTTTTCAGATACAGAGTTAGAGACAATCTCTGCATATGAGGAGCAAGTAAATGCTAGGAGAAGAAAGTTGGTTTAGTGCCTTTCTGTTTATTTTTTCCCCACTAGCTGGGAATTAGGAGCCATGAAATTAATGCAGTGTTCTACATGAGGCTTCCTGTGTGAACTGTGACAAATCACGAGTTGAATGTCCTGCTGTCTGTAACGAAATAATGCCTCACTGCCATTTGTGCCCTTGAAAATCAGCCTTAAGTTCACTGGGCCTCCGTAGTCATTTGCAAATTGTTTCAATTTACGAGCATAGGCCAAGTTTTAGAAATCCTCTCTGCTCAAGAGCAGGAAGCATTTCAGCACTCATAAAAGAGAGTGAATGCTGAGCAAAGGTAATTTGAAAATTATTGCCATGATTATCAAGCTGCAATACCAGTAAATAATGTGGTATCATAAATGCAGTAAATGATTTGCATCCAATTTCCACATTTTATTACAGCGTCTGTCTGGAATTTGAAGTGCTGCATCCTAACCCTTTTCTGTAGCTCAGCCCTGGGGAAATACCAAGGTTTACTGTTTGTATTTAACATTCGAAAGCAAAAATCAAAGAGGGCAATCACATCCGCTTCCTACCAGTGGGGGCAGAGAGGACTCCCCTTTCAATGGCTTTGGTGCCAAACTGAAATCCTCCTTTAACCCTAGAACCAAATCTCTTTAACTTTAGCACTGTTTTTATCCTTGGTAACCCTCCTAAGACTTCAGAGAAAATATTTTGTCTGGAAGGCAAGAGCCCTGAGCTGTACCCAGCTCTGGCAGCCTCAGACAAGCATGGCTAGCAGGACCTTGCCATCCCAAATGCGTCCTGCGGGGTGACTCACCCCAGCGGTTAGGTCAATGGCACCATGAACTATTTCCCTACTTACCTGAGCAGCAAGTACACGTGGGATGCGTGTGTGGGATTTGCCTTTCATACAGAGAAGTGAAGCAAAATCTGCGGGGTGCTAACGTGGCCCCACGCTTGCATTATCTACAGAGGTTCATTGTGGGCATGTAGATGAATGGTTCTCTACCTCATTTGCCATACGGCTGACAGCTTGGCAAAGCCCCGGGCCTCCAGCTGTCACACACGATGGTGCAGCTGACAGCAGCATGTGGCTCACTCTTCTCCTGCCCCCAATCAGGCTGTTTTGAGGCTGACTGAATCTGTGTCACTACATGCCATCAATTTACCACTTGGCTTGCCTAAAATGCTGTCACAGCTGCTTGTGGCTGACATCTTCCAGTTACCGATTTGAAATAGTCTCTGAGGACCCACCACTGAGCTCCGCGTCTGCCTGCGGGCGGTTTCATGGGAATGAGCAGATAAGATTGCTTTTCTCCCATTGTGCCCATCCTGATTATTCCTTAAAGGCTGGGGCTGCTTGCCTGAGTTTATGAGAATGTGAACATAAGACGGCTCTGCAGGCCACCAGTGTGTGCTCTCTCAGTATTGGAGCAGAGAGCAAGTGGCTACCCTGGAGCAGTGGGATTGCATTAGGATGCGTGTGCAGTTGTGTTGTTTAGCATTTTCCCCTAATCATGACAGTGACCCTCTACTTTAATGTCTGATATTGTTTCTGTCCCAGGCGGATCAGGATTTGCCCCTCCTCATCCCTGTCAGCATATCCAATGAATGCTGTCGTAGGGCAGCTGCAGAAGAGCCAGATTCATTCCCCCAACTTCTTTCTCCTGGCTTCTGCCTGTTGCAGTGCTTTTTTAGAGTGATCTGTTCGAAGCGAATGTGTAATCAGCTGTTGTCAGCATGGACCCGCATTATCTCCCATGTATGGCCAAACCAAGTTTGCTAGGAGCAGCTGATATATTGCACTCACCATCAAACCATCATTACAGGTCAAATCTCTAGCATCCTTTAGCCTGGGTACCATAATGAATATTCCCTTTTGAGGGCACACTAATAGATGCTTCTGCTGATCAGAAGACTTTTCTAGACTAAGTATAGACTACTTCTCTGAGTACAGTGCATTCTGTCTTTAGGTGGTTCCTCTAAAAGGACCCAGTAATGTTTCTGGTGGGTTACTGGGTGTTTCAGGAGAACATAAGCATCTGTTGACCGACAAGCAGTCAATATGGCAGATCTGCCCAGTGATGGTTTGTTTAGGTGGAGTTGCAGTAGACATTAATTGGCTGTCATAATCCATGGGTATAAGTTATTTAGCCTTGATTTAGCCTCATGCAAGTTCAAAGCAGGGGGGTCACATCCATACCATGGCTACTCTAATGATGTGCTTTAGAGCTAGTTTTAGGACCAGAACATAGTTATAGATACACTTTTAGCAGTTAGGGGAACTGCACTTGTAAATTGGCAATAGCAACATGTTACCATACAGTCAGAAGGCCCTACTGTAAAAGCTGAGTGCAATAGCAGTGGTCTTGGAACGATGTTACCACAGCCACCCCACACAAGGGGCAATATGGATGCTGGGGGTGGTGTACGAGTGGCTTTCTTCCTTGTTGCCACAGTGTGCCTGCACCTTTGTGTTCAGCTGACCAGCTTCTCCAGTGAACCAGCAGATGGTATTGCGGATGCAGCAGTGTACATCAACGACAACATTCTTCTCTTGCTTGTGTCCCTCATATTGAACATGGTGAGCCTCTATGGCTTCCTTGGCACGTTTCAGTTTTCCAAATTCAGTTTAGATACAAAACTGGGCTGGGTTGAATTAGGCTTTTGAAAGTGATCTCAATGGGTCTGAATCCCTCTGACCCTTTGTGCTGTTTTTCAGTCCTTGTACTCAAAGACTCTCTTTAAGATGCCAGGCTGAGCCACTAGGTTTGGCTTTTCCAACACTTTGTTTATGCTTTTCCTCGTCTAACCTGAAAATTCACATTTTGCTTTTAGGATGTGCTATTTTTTTGCCTTTCTTTACTTGGGTTTTGGGCACGCTATGCAGGCAGGCCGCTGTTACCAGCCTTGTTTCATCCATCAGCAGCACCCAAGCAATCCTATCATGTTGGGCAGCAAGATTTCTTTCCAGGTTCCTTCTAGGATCTGGCCCTACCATTTGTAATACTTTCTGGCAAGAGAAATATTTCATGCAGCCTGGGCAAGGATTTTATGCCTGAGAGCTGAAGTCTGTTAGCTCTTTGTTCCAGCTGTAAAGACAACCCTTTTTCAGCATGAGACGTAGGTGTGGCTCATGCTCTCGGTTTCCAGCTTCTACCCTGCACCCGCTCTAACTACAAAGGAACAAAACAAAAGGCTTTCTGTTCTCAGGTGGTTTAAGAATAAGGTGAAGTACTATATTTCTTGCAGTCATATCACTTAAAGTGATTTTGCCCTTGAGGACAGCATTACCTCACACACATCAAGAGAACGTCTGCGCGCTTAAATGTCAGGCCTCATGAGACAAGAGTTGCTCCGCTGTAATTGCTAATGTAGCTTTCCACAGTTTTCTCTCATTTGATCTTTTATGGGTTCTGGTACAGAGTGACCGATCATCCTTGCACAGATTTCCTTAACACAGTGGACAACTTCTATTTAACACAAGGGAAGGATGTGTCACACCAAGTGGAGCAGCCAGGTAAAACTGCTTAAAAGCCTTCTGCAAAGCAGCATGTTTGCAGCTCCCTGTCTCCCACTTGGCATATTCTTGTTTAACAAATATCTTAATCTCTATGGCTCTGCTTCACCTCCGCCTTGTTTGTCTTGTCTTTCCCTGGTGCAAGTTCATAAGGGCAGCAACTGCCTTCCTGTTTGTACATCGGTGCCTTCATCCCAGCCAGGGGCTCTTGACATTGCATAGCTAACTGCAGTGCAGAAGCATCATTTCCTTCAGGCCGCTGCTGGGGAATGGAAACACAGCTGACATCTGATTCTCCAGTTAATCCATAGGCCCCATGCTAATTACCTTTACACAGTAGGCTGCACAGCCTAAGTGCGGAAAAACAGCTTGTATCAATCCAGAGAACAGCTAATGAGAATAACCAGCCATTAACACATCAGATCAGATAATAGATGCTGGAGAGCACATCTGATGGCTCAGAGTCTCTTGTAATATGTGAGGGTTGTTTTTTTTTTACTTCCCAGTAAAATAGCAGCCACTTCTGTGCAGCTTAGCTTCATAGGAAGTGGCTTTTATGAGGTTTATAGATGAAATCAAAATGTATGGTGAGCTGTAGTAGCTGGGATTAAAATTCTAGACTTACTCATTAAAATCGTCTTCTGCCAAAGCTGTGTTTCACTCTGCTGGTCAAGGACCTTAGGGCCAGCTGGGAGAAGTCTGGGGAGAGTAGAACTCTTCAGGTCAAAGCACTTTTACCACCAGACTCAGGTGTAGGAACTGGGTGAAAAGGGGCAGAAAACACCCTAGTGAAGTGTGCCAAAATGCCCTCTTACGTGCTGTTTTAGCCTGACATAACTCACATAGGATTTCAGTATGTAAAGGCTGTTTGGCATTAGTCCTTACTACAGCCAGCATAGAAACACAAGAAATACATTTGGAAATAGCTACCTGGAGTTAAAACTTTGGGACTAGCAATCAAAGGAGTTTTCTGAAATGCTGTTATGTGTTTTGCTTGATGGTCTTAAATCTCTTCCCAGTCAATTAATGTATCTACGTGCCACTTCTCCATGGTAGAAATTGGCAGTTGCTGAAAAGCACTTCTCTTTGGTGTGGGAAATAGCAGAAACTCAGCAGCCTGGAGAGTGTGAGTGCAGAAGAATGAGGACTGCTGAATGCTTTTTAATCTGAGCAGAGTGGCAGGAAGGAGTCTGCATAGGCAATGCCATCATCAGCTGGGATTTGATGTTCCTCTTCCAGCTGAAGCTACCACAGGATCTTGCATGACCAGTTCCCACCACCAGTGGTCTTACTCAAGTGGGTCAAGGCCTTTCAGCTTCTAGCTTCATCCAAGGAAGGAGTACTGCAGCAGCGCAGAGCTGCAGGACACTCTTCTCAGGTATTTGTTCTAGCAGATAGACATTTGGAAGGGAAGAGAGCTGCTTGCTGCCTCATCCAGCTGCTTTGTGGAGTACAGAGCTTTTTCTCTTGCAAGACTGTCCTAAACACAGCTGATTCCCTCCTGCACCATGTTTTCCTCAGGTAAACAACTGGGACCTTGGCCATTCTCCTGCCTCAGGGCTTTTTTAGGATGAAACTTCTTCCCCTCCCAGGTACAGCAGTGCAGAGTAAGACACTGCTCATTTTGCCGTCTGTTTTGTGTGCATTCACTATAAGATAGAAGACCACAGTTCCCACCCAGGGGCAGATCAGCATAACAAGATCTACAGCTGGACCGTTTTCCATACCAAGCCATCTTCTAAAGAATTATTCTTCTTTGCAATGTACTCATGCAGCTATATTGCTTTAATAATTCACTTGGACGCCAGAGTGCTGATGATGGCATCGCTATGATGCACTGCCAAGCAAGAGTCTCTGTCAAATCTTCAGCTCACTAAGAAAGCGGAGGTTTGCTATGGAGTCAGCTTAATTGTATTCCAGCTCACGCGCTTGTGCCAGGATGCTCTTCCCTGCCAATTTTTGATGCCATTCAGGAGCAGCACATACCTGCAGCTTGATTTTCTCACCTGTTTCGTAGCATTATTAGCTTGGCATAGTCAAGAAGTTGACAGCAGCTGCCTCATTGAGTTTCACCGGATGGGCTGGCAGTGGCTTAAAATCCGGATGCTCATTCATTTTCATTACACAGACTGCATATGTTTATCTTTGGTGAGCTTGATGCAAAGCTAGTTGAATTGTTTTGGAGACTTTGTGTTACCTTCAGTGTGTTTGGATCTAGGCCCACAGGCAGGTTTGTTCCTTTTTGCTTGAAAGAGAGAGATGCATCAGACTTTGTTCCCCTCAATAGAGATAAAGCTGAATTGGAAGAGAGTGATGGCTGGGAAGGGAAAGAAGGGGAATGTTTTCTCTCCCACCAGATGACATATTTTGAAATACTGGTGCATTTATAAAGCCTCCTTCGTTGCACAGAAGGGGAGCGAGGAACCTTTCTGGGGGTATCTGTTGAGAACTCTTTCGATGAAAAACCTGCTGACAAGAGTTTCCATTATGCTGAAGTTAAACTATATTGTGCATTGTAAAAGAGTTGTTTCTGCTTTTGCCAAGATCTGATCCCAAAATTAAAAATAACAGAGCAAGAAAAACTTATGAAAATTATGGGAAAACAAAGTTCCATGAAATCTGAGACCCCCAATTAGTCCACATCAGGTCTTCAAGGAGCAGAGAATATCAATGAGCAAGGAGAAAATTTCTTTCTTTGTCTGTGGCTCTGTCTTTTGACTTGTTTTAAAATTGCTTTGGGCCATTTACAGCCAGCCTAAACTCCATCTAAAAATCTGTGCCTGTAGTGGGTTTAGTGCCTCTGGAGAGCAATTCAGAGAGCCTGAGGGAAGTGCATAGTAAGTGTGTCTTGAGTCAGACAGCAGGAGAAAAAGATGACACTTGGTGGTATTTAAGCCAGTTAAATATGCCCCTTTTCCTCTGTTTTTTATAATGGTGATATCAGCTGGTGTCTTTAAACATTTATTTCTGTCCTTTCTTTTTTAGGAGATGGCCTGTGTCGGAGGAGAAGAATCATTTTGCTTCTGAGGAACATAAGGTACAAACTCAACCTCTATCCAGTGGATACTGTAGGCTCCTTCCAGAAGGAAGATATTGTGCCCCTTGTCCATGAACTTTGTGGGTTCACACCATATCTCGCAAGGAAGTTGGACTTCTTGTAAGTGACTACAATAACAGCAATTCATAGACAGTCATCCATTTGAACTGCACATTTTAAGTCATAATCAATATTCATACAGTAATTAGAATCTCAAATAAAACTAGCGCCGACTACAAAGTTCTAGTTCCCAGTCGGGAGGGAAGTGGGTGGTGGCATGTCTGAGTAACCCTTTCTGGGCTGGGTCTCTGCGTCGTCCATTGTGCAGTACCAGGGTTTGTTGGTGTGCTGGCACACTGTGTGGTTGCCTGGCTTTTCAGAAGGGTGATGTTGACCAGTGCAGGTGGGGCATTCCAGCTCTCCTCAGGAAGAAAATGATGGAAAGAGTGGCTGTAAAACACATTTTTTGTAAGGTCAGTGCAAATCCTCCATCAAAATTGTTTCCTTTTATATCATAAGAAAGGTCTGGGAGAGTTACTGTGGTCCGGGAGACCTAACGGCCTTAACATTTTAGGAAAGCCCTTCTTCAGTCATCAGACAACAACAGCCACTTTCCACACAGTTCTCCAAGGAATTAGAAACAAGGCACCCAGTGAGGTCAAGCTATGATATCTTTCCTCCCTGGGGACTACAGCCTTACAGGAAACTTCTGGGAATAGGGAAAGAAAGGCAGAGAAAAGTAAAGTGATTTGTCCAGTGGGAAAAAAACCTGCCTTTTTCTAACCCTGCACACATTATACCTCTCCTCTTGGGGTATAATGCCAGAAGCATACTAGCAGGTTAAAACTGTGATCGCAGGGCACTAACCTCCAGGTGGAGGTATTAAATAAAACCCACAAACATCTCTCCCCTTTCACAGAGGAAGCTATCAAAGCACACCTGCCCATAGCTAAGGGGGCGGGTGCAGTTCGTCAGGGAAAAGCATGTGGTTTCTACCAAGGCTTTTTGGAGGATTTTATCTTACTCACAGACTAGACCCAGACATCTTCTGCTTTGTAACGGGCACTGACTTTGCTGCCATCTTCCAAACTAAGCACCCCCTTATTGCCCACTGGGAAAGTGTATTGTGGGGACTGGCAGCTCTCTTCTGTCCCCTTTCTTTCTTCCTTGATTCCAGCCCCTGCGCTCTCTCCACACTCAAGACTCCTGGAAGGCATTAGAAACTGAGGCTCATTTCTTTCTATCTTTGCACTTGCATGGCCCTATTCACTGCAGCATTTAAATGTCTTTAATGTATTTATCTTCCTATTAGCACACTAAAATAGGGAAGTACTGTTGTCTGGAACTTATAGATAAGTAACTGAGGCGCAGAAAGAATTAAGTCCTAGATCAGCAATGGCATTTAATGCATGTATCTGTTTGTGGAGCTAGTCCTAAGTGACCCTTGTAAGGGCACACAGCAAGCATATGCAAAAAATGGGAACTTAGCCAACATCTTCCAGGAATCAAACCAACGTCTACACTAGTGCTTTCTCTCCATCCCTAACTCCGTCTCAACAGGATAGATTATCAAACTATGCCATCCTGCCCCGTGTCCTTGGTTCTTGCTGTTATCTCTAACCTTTTTTTATTACAGTACTTGCAAAGGATTGGTCAAGAATGAACTCCATTTCTACCCCCAAGAATTTACAAATTGCTGCATCAAAAGAAACAACATTGAATGTGATTGCCATGCTTCGCCACTTTGCCAAATGCAACAGCTCGCCATATAGTATTCTGGACTTACAGAAACTAGTGCCCGAATGCACAAGTAAATTAACCCTGGGGAAAAAAAACCCCACCTTTTGAGGATGTAGGAGATCACTTCTCCCATTTTCTTTTTTTGGTGAAGGGATCTGAAATTTCTAAGCTTTTTGGGCTGTCACGTTTTAATTTTTCAAGCCTGTAGCTCGAATAACTGGCAGAAGTTTGTATCCTGTTCAAAGAGCAGGTTTTTCCTGGTTTTATGATTATAAACACACCATGACCTTTAGACAGAAAGAATATTACAACATATAATTATATGGAAGTGAAAAAAAAGGAAAAGCTTTGTTGCCTCACAGATAATTTGCTGCTGCTTTTATGTTCCCTGGCCTTGTAAAGGGACTTTGTAAGTTGTTTTCTTGCCTAATGCTCCTACAGTTGCTCTCTTGAGTTTCTCATCTGTCAGCCAAAGCATTGTAGATAAGGTTTATTCCATACACCTGACTTTTCAAGCATCTGTTTGTTGCTGTGCATACAAACCTGTGAATGAAAGTGGCAACTACAGTGTGTTTCAGATGCAGCCACATAAGCACCTTATTTTATTCGGTTTTCTGTTTGAACGCAGGGTCATTTCTATCTTGTGCATCCTCAGTAGCTTAGGGGTAGAATGGTACTTTCAGTGTATTTTTTCCAATCAATATTTATCTACACAATAGCCTTTGGCAGTCTTAGAGATTCCAAAAAATTGGAATGCACCTATGCAGATCCTTGCCTTAAAAATAACCCTCTCTCTGTTGAATGGGGTAAGAAAATATATGCCTTCACTGATCAAACTATGAGTGGTTTGTAGGCAGAGAAATGCAGTTACTTGTTTGCTGTTCAGACACATTTCAGAGCACGTCTATAAATTCTCCTTCAGTCCCCATAGTCCAGTGTATCATAGGCTCTTTGCCTACTTTCTTCTGGAGCATGCACCTGTAGTGATTTGAGGTGAGGACACCAGTCAGTTCAAGGGCCTAATGACCGTTTGGAGCCAAGGGTACTTGTCTGGGGGAGACTTGCTGCTCAGATTCCAGTGGTGGACACACACTGTGAAGCAAGATCACCATCAGCCCAGCCTCACTGTAGTTCTGATTTTTCTCACTTTTGTCATATTTTAAATAAAAAACGCAGGGGAAGACAGGGGACTTTTCACCTCATATATGGTTCTGTAAGGGATATCTGCATTTTAAAAAGCTATTTTTGGAAGAATGTATATGCTGTATGGCAGCTAAGTGCAGTAACTGTCCATTAGTCAGTCACACCATACCTCCTAACATTTCTGTAGGGCGTTGTAAATCAATAGAGCATAAAACAAGGTGGTTGTCCAGTCAGAAAGCTCATTTCCCTTTGACCTTCACCAGTATTTCAACTATAGACCGCTGAGGAACTCTTCTGGGTTGGAGATAAGATTACACAGGTGAACACTATCAAAAAGGAGGAAAAAAAGGAGAGCATTGTCTTAGTTATTAAAACATGAAACTAGCTTGGTTTCATCCTGTGCTCTCTGCTGACTCATTTTGACCTTGAACAAGGCCTCTTTATGTTTTCCTGACTGCAAGAAGGGGGTAATAATATTTTCTGCTTCCTGGAAAATGATGTGAACATAGTTCAAATTTCTAATGCACTCGTATAGAAGATGCAGTGGGGACATGAAGTTCTTTTTCCATGTAGGACAACCAGGAAGAGTTATAACCGCAATGTCTGTAGCATCACAGGCTTCCATTCAGGATGTGGTATCCCACCCAGGAAACTGCCTCCCCCCCTCCCCATTGCCTTTTTTTCTTGAAAGATTAAATCAAAACAACTCAGCAATTCCAATATTGGAGCTAGGAAAGAAAACACATGAATCTTGTCCCCTTACAAATATTTTGGTGATTTTGCTTAGAGAGATTCTGGCGTTGCTGTCTGATTTGGGGCAGCGTCTGGTCGATTGGTATAAAATCCCTTTTAGCATGTATTACGTTCAATCACAAACCCTTGAGAAAAACAGTTGGCAAATGCTCAGTCGCGCTTAACAATGAAAAACCCTGGAAATGTCACTCTTGTCATGCTTGAGTCTCTAATGAGGTTATCGATTTAATGGTGGAAACTGAAGTTCTGAGCAAACAGTAGCAATATTTCAGGTGTGAAAGGAGACCTGCATTCTGATACGAGGATTTAGGAAACTCACAGACACCAAGTCTGCTTATTTTCTGCCATTGGCAGGTTATGTGGCCTAGTGGGGGAAAAGGGGATACAACTAATGTGATATAATCTCTATCCCAGTGACATTTCTGCCACTTCTCCATGACATTTCCATATGGAAACTAATGAAATACAGTGTTGATGTGATAGTGAGAAGAAAGGTGTGCAATGGTTGGAAACTTGCTCTCAAAGAACACTCATCATCCCTTTGCTGTCAAATTTCAGTTGAAGTCTGGTGGTGCTCGGTTCTGGACCTGGCCTTGTTCAGCATTCCTCTTGACAATTTGGAGGACCAACGAGAGATTATAGTCCTAATATTAGTGAATGGGAATGGCATAGGTAAAGGCTGCAAGTAGCGTGGACACGAGTGTCAGAATTCAACACATGCTTAAAAAATTAAAGAGAATCTGAAATAAAAACAGCTGAAATTCAGCAAAGACAAATATAAAAGTCTTCCTCCTTAGGAAGGAGAAATTCAGCAGACAAGCATGAAATTGGTATTTATTGGCTAGGCAGCATAACAGCAGAAGAGGCAGATTTTTCTGACTGGACCTTACAGTATTATTTAAGACAGCATTTTTGACTCCTAACGTCTAAATGTGAAGACAGTGAAGCACTGGAACAGATTGTCTATGATGATCATGAAATCTCCCCTGTTGCACATTTTAAAGAACAAGTGAGACAAACATCTTTTGAAGATTTCTAGGTATCATTCACTAGATAGTTTCTCTTTATCCCCTTGCAATTCTGGCGTTCTAAGATCCACACTACAGAGCTCAAGCTAGGTGTACGTCAATAATCAGATACTGCTGAGGAAGAGATATGCTTTGTTCTGACAATAAAACTATCTTTACGTAGGCAGCAGTAGCAATTGTTCCACTTTCTGAAGTAGTGGTGAAGTCCCAGCTGGAGTCCTTTGTGTCAGCTGGAAGCAGTAAGTAGACACAGTTGAGGGAAAAGCACAGAAAAGTAACAACCATGATAAGAACTATAGAAAATACGACTCACAAAAAGAAAGGTGAAGGCACTGGATTGAAAAGAGAAGGCCGAGAAATGGCACAGCGGTTTGGAAGGGACTGAAGCAGGTGGGGCAACAACTGTAAATTACTTTGCATGTCTGCTTAGGGAAGGGCAAGAAGGAATCAGTTTCACCTTCACCTAAAAGATTTAGGCAGGATAGTAGGTAAGTCTTTCTATCTGAAAGTGCGGCAAAGTGTTAGGACATACTACCCAGGGATATCGATTTCTTAAAGCGAAGAAGATAAAAGTGTCAGGGATGGTGTCCAGATACATTTAGGCTGCTTCAGCACAGAATGTTGGATGAGATGGTCTCCTGAGACTCCTCCTAGCCTGTCAGATCTATGAATTTATCTTTGGCAAGCATTTATTTTGGCATGTAGATGAAATATGGGGACATGGAGCCAAACGAATATATCTGGTAAAATCACTGATGAGTGCGAGCCCTTTCTGAAGAAAAGAAAACAACTATGTTGCAACATGCCACTGTCAGGATGATTTATAAACATCATTACTTTTATGTTGTTTTTGCAACTTATACCCTTCCAGACTCCCATTAAGGCCTGAATTTGCTTATGAGGGCCAGGCCACCATGTAACTTGTAGTGTTTGTGTCCTCCTCTTCTTTATGCTTGGATAAGTCTCTTGAATTGTGGAGGACATCTCTTATGAAGCTCTGCGTGGGTCAAAATATGCTGTACTTTCAGAAACAGAACATGAATCACAAAAGAGTTGCTTTTGGTCTACCAATATGGTAAAAAGTCTATTGGAAGCTCATTCCATTGATATAGTTAAATACATTTGTGGAAATCTTTATCCTGCAGATTTATTTCCCATTTGCTAAAATCAACTGGTAAGGACTAGGACTACTGCCAGAACATGCCTTAACATCAAAAGTCTTCTCATCCTCCATCAGCATCTGCTTAATTGAGGCTGTAGAAAAAGTGTCTGCTGCTTTCCCCCGTTCAGTGGTGAAAAGAAACTGCCTTTGCATTTGATAAGATGGAAAATGTTGAAATATTTGACTGTTAAGTGGAAAATCATCCAGTGAACCCAGTGAATGACACAGTTTCATGTGTTTCTACATAGAAATCCAAGTGCAGTAGATACATGCTGTGCTCTTTCAAAAGCCAAAGAAATTGTCTCCTTTTCTAGTTAGCTGTATTACTGTTTAGTTTCTGAAAGGCAAACCTGTTAGTGACTTTTCATTTTACCATAATACCTGAAAAGATCATTTTTGTGGAGGAAAACTGATTTCATGCTGTATAACTGGACCTGCTGGCAGGCAGAAATAGTGAACCTCACCTTCCCTTTCCTTAGCAGAGAATCTGACAAGAAAACAGCCCTTACTGCTATGCAGTTGCATTGATGTTAAAAGAGACATATTATGGGGTGCTGTTAACTGTGGAGTCAAATGACAAAAAGATGAAAAACATATTAACAAATACTTCAGCCAGAATATCCACCTTTTGCAAGATAAAGAAGGTATCTTAGAGCTAGAAATTCTTCCATTTTTTGGCCCTACAACTACAGATTTCAAAGCAGGCATGCAGCAGCTGCTGTTTCTCTACAGGTACTGGATTAGTTTTTCACCTCTGAAAACACTGAAATGATATGTCGTGCCTGCACTGACCTAAGAGCAACCCTCTGAGAGAGGGCAAATGGTTTTCCTTCCAGACCTGTTAGGTTATTTTCTGTGCCCTGTGCTTTCCACCTTTAGCGAGAGGACTGCTGACCCAGCCAAGTCCTGCAAAACAGGGCTGCACAGAGCAGAGACGGGACGTGGCAGGAGAGGTGCTAGGATGGGGTGAAGGCAGCAGCGGTGGTGGGGACACAGGTATAAACACGTTTACCCTTGTCATGCCTCCCCACATCACTGGGGAAGGCTGTCCTGAGCCCTCGTGACCCAGCAAGGTGGAATAGCTGCCTCAAGCACCTAAACAGCTCCAGCCCAGCAAGCCATGAGCCATGTCAGGAGACAGCCTGGAGAAGAGAAGGCTCCAGGGAGACCTTATTGCAGC
>RSEF01000001.1:83377294-83400667 GCA_003993805.1 Himantopus leucocephalus | reverse complement strand
TGCACAGCTTCCTGCTGATAGAATTGGCTGAGTATAATCCTTGGTCTTGGGATTAATATTGTTTCTTTAGTGTTATTAAAGTTAATTATCTAGTCTTATTCTATGAAATGTGTTTATATGTCAGCCCTCGGGTTTCCTTGTTTTTTTTTCCCCGATTCCCCTTCCCAGCTGGGGAGGGTTTATCAGGTGACAGAATAATTGTCTAAACCACAGTAAATTGTTGTGAGCTCCTCAAACCATAACAGTGTTAAAGCTCAGGTTTTTATTCAGAGGTGTTTCAACATTCATTCGCATTCAGAGACTGAAAATATTCTGAACAGCAAACACTGCAGAAGCAGGGAAAAGAAATCTTAAAAAAAAAAAATGTTCAGGGAGAAAGGTATCTTGAAGTAAAGCTTGCTAGGCTGACAGCAGTAAGCTTATTTTCAGGAGTGGAGAACCTTATCCTTCAGCCCAGCAGAAAACCCTGTTTTTCTGTAGGACTGAAAGGCGTCTGTTTTGTCCTTGCAGTTCGGCGTATGATCCAGTGATACTAAGAGTGGATGTTTTCTATAATTGTTGTGCCTGCGGTTTCTCATGGTGCCTAGTTTAGCTTTGAAAACATAACCACAAGTGCTTCTGCAGGCTTAAGAGTTTTATCGCCTGCAGGGTCAGCCAAAATGGGAGTTTTCCATGTAAGGAAACCATCTTGAGAGTTTGTCTTTCTCAACTCTAGTCTTCATCCAAGGCCTATAGTTAAAAGAGTTATTTGAAGTCCTACCACAAGCACATGCAAGCATGAGGCAGCATTATCTTCAAACAGCTCCTATCTTGATCATCAGCCAGGTTTCCAGGCTGCTCCCTGGAGACGCAGCAGTACTAACAGCGAGCTCTAGCTGTTACTTCTTATCAGCTCTACAGTGTATTTCAGAAGGGGCGGTAAGGCCATGGTTCAGAGAGGTTTGTAAGTCAAGAGGAAGTTGTGAGTAAATATATTAAGATGTAGTCAGTCTGCTTGAAGTGCAAAGTTCACCCTAGCTGGGCTTTAGGGTCTTCTCTGTACAGACACAACAGAGGTTCAAGTTCAGATGAGTACTTGGGGAGGTTCCTAAGAAGCTCTGAAGACCATGGATGAGCGCTACTATTCATATCTGACAATCTGATTTGACCATATTTCTAACTCTGATAATACATTTTTTGTAAATACAAAACTTTGCGCCCATTGAGCTCCAGCATAATTCTTTATTTTAGAAAGTAGCTGAACAATTTCCTGGACAAAGCAATGTAAGTAGAACAAGAAATGATAAGAAACCTCGAAGTAAGTACAAGATTATGGTCCTTTTACCATGAAACCACATAATTTATATAATAACATCAGTTTTTAAAGGTATGACTGTTCATTCTGTATGACTGTTCATTCACCAGACAGAAAAATGCTTCATGAAGCAGAATTTTGATGGTTTTTTTCCCACCTGATTCAACCCAAGAAGCGCTAGAATCCTTATGAGGCTGTTCTCTTGGAGCTCATTCCCACTCTGGAGCAGGCATGCAAATGTTTGTGTGATTCTGCAGAACGTATACTTCAGGGATCTTAGTTCCCTGATGGAGGAAGTGAGTAACTCGCTTTGGCTTCAGTGGCAGTTACTCATATCCTGTGAGAAGACAAGTGGGAAGGGGGGGAAAAATCACAAGAAGAGGAGGATCCAAGAAAAGAGAGGGGAGGGGGGGAGGGAGATGAAATGACAGTCGGTGAAGCCTCAGTGATAAGTGGTTCTCACTTATTCTGTCCTTTCCTGGCAGAACCTAGAGAAATTTGTCATAATTGCCAGAACACAAGTGGTAGGACAGTAAGATGATCCCTGATCATTATAATTTCCTTGGGTGTCTTTTAACACTTTATCTTTCAGTAGCACATAGAATAATATGAAAATGTTAAATACAACTTCAAATTTGTGTTCATAGGCAAACGTTGCAGGGGGCGTGTGTGTCTGTATACATACTTACATGCACAGAGCTATAGGAGGGGATTTGGGCATCTAGGGATAAAGCTGAAAAACATGCTTAGGAGATAACTCATTTCTTTATGCATTACTTCAAGTTTCAACCCCAACTTACCTATTGCTTTATGGATCAAATCCAGTAATACCTGTGTGTAATACTTGACAAGAAGAGCCTTTACTGTGTGCAGAAACGTGCCACTCAGGAATCTAGAGAGCACTTGACCAGTTACATTCAGGCTTGCTCATTCCAGATTCAGCTACAGAAAATGGATTATGAAATTGGCCAACAGCCTTTTGGCCAGTGGTGACAACAACACTGCAGCTTCCTTCAGGGGGGCCAGGAACCACTTACGTTTCTAACAGTGCTCTTCCTACTGCTCCCTCTGCCCCTCCAGCAGAGGAGTTTCTCCAGCAGAGCAATGAAGGGGTTCGGTCAATGCTGAGGGAAAGCTGGGTGCATTAAACTCAGGCTTGGATCCAGTCTTCCCTGGCGTTTGGGGATGCTAGGGTCTGGCATTTTGGTTCAAGCTTGTGTCACTGCTAAGTGTTTTACTGCATAGAGTGCATTGGCCAACAAACGGAGCTGGCTACAACAGCTCCAGCTGACACTAGTGTTCTCCAAAGAAGTCTATAGCTTGGATTCAGTTGATGTAGTCCCTTGCTCGCATCATTAATTTCTCCAGTAAATCCATGGGCAGACAGGGAGCACGATGAGAAGGCTGATCCATTGCTTCCCAGCAGAGGCAGTTCAGAACATGCATAACTTGGAGCAAATGCTATGGCACTAACGCATACAGTTGTGCCCATAGGTAAGTGCTGAATCAGGGCCATAAAGAAGGCTAAGTCTAATGCACTGTACTTAAAATGCTTCCTGAAAGGTTTTGGAAATCTCTAACATCAACTGAGATTGTGTACCAAAGAAATGAGTTCAATATAGGTCAAGGCAGGCTTATTTTTATATTGTGAAAAAGCCAGTGGTACTTTCAAAAGTTCAGCAAACTGCTTGCCTGCCATTCAAGGAGACCAGCAATGCCACCCGGAAAATACCGTGCCTAAAATCATAGGGGAAGCAGAGCTTCACAAGCATATTTTAGAGCAGTTTTAAATCACTGTCACCATAACAGACTGAGCACACAGCATCTGTCCTGGCTGGAAGGGAACTATAAGCTCACAGAAACTTAGATCTTCACAAGCAAAAATAAGTATATATAAAGCAGGAAAAAAATGAGTAAGGGTGTAGGGAGAAGGATGAAGATCAAAATTATTTTCTTACTCTTTTCTTTCTTTCTCCAAATCCCTTTGGCAAAGAATCCCCCTCCTCAAACCTTGACAATAGGCATGATAAAGCCTACAGCTAACATGTTTCTGATCTCCTCTGGAAGCTCCTGGTTACAGATTCTCTCTCCTCAGGCAGCAGCTCAGTTTTTTTTCTGGAAAAAGCACTGCTTACATAGCAATGTGAAGGGGTTTTGAGCAGCAGAGCCAGCTGCGAGGCTGATGGGTTTTGGGAGGACAGCTGTGCCAGGTCCTTGAGACCAGAGAGCCTTTGAGGGAACACAGGGAGGTTACGGAGGGAAGGGTGCCACTAGAGATGGCAGACACAGACAGTACCTGTCAGACACTCACAGACTGGTAGAAATATATTGAAGCCAGGCAAAAATGGGATGTAAAGAAAAGCTTTGCAGAGTAGACGTAGGAAAGGCTGGGTTAAGGGGGAGCATTCAAGGGTCTTTCTGCCAAGAGATCAAGATGGTGAACCCAGCTGCCTTAGCTTAAACTCGATTTAAAGGTAGAAGGGATGATGGTCTAGGAGACAAGATGCAGAAAGAGTAAGTTAACAAGCAATTGTGTGATGTCTGCAGTATTTTATTATGTCTGTCATCTATCAGCGAGTTCCTCTTCTCCCTCTATTTCCCATCTTCTGACACTCAGAATAATTTTGCTCTAATTACATACTGCAGTTCAGAATAATCATGTTCTTTTTCAGAGTGGTTGGAGACCATTTGGAAATATTTGAGTCTGTATTTCTCATGAGTCTGTAAATAGCCTTAACCCATCAGGGTACAGCCCCTGGAGGCGTGGGAGAAGCACATAATTCACTGACCAGAAGTAGAGGGTACCAGATTCTCCTCCATAGAGACACCCATCCCAGTTCTTAGGTGGCATATGATCAGCATTAGGTGGAGAGAAGTTTATAAAAGATGACATAGTAACCTGAGTACTCAATAACAAAACATTGCGCACAATGTTCACCTTTTGTTTTCTATTAACTGTTCTTTGTTTATTTATTTTAATTACCTGCCAGATCTAGCTAGCTGTTTCTAGTGGCTTCCTGGTTAAACTCTGTTACATGAGTATTTAGGTCAAGCTAGCCTACCGTTAAGAGAGACAAGAAGAATTGTATCTATCTGAATATCTGTGCCTGTGGAGTGAATCTGAGAAGTCCCCAAAGTCTTTCAAATGTGATTATTCATCTCCCTGCTCAGCACCTGAAGCTATTTTTAACATTGATATACCAAAGTAGGTATCTACAAGCCTATGTGATAAGTAAACATAGCAGACTTGGGAATGACGTAAGTCTGCAAAACCCCTGTCCCACTGCCTCTCCAAAAAGACATTAATGAAAATGTTGTGATTAGTGAGAAATGTCTGGTCAGCTTAACCATTAACACAGACCGAACTATTCAACCTTCTTAATAAAGGCAAACTTGTGGGCAGTTCTTGTGGGATGACATTTTCCTTGGCTGACATCATTCTAGAATAATTTCTTGAAAATACCGTGATGAAACATGCAATGAGACAAGTATTCTGGCCTTTCCAGACACCTGTGAGTCAGCCTAGACTGCTTTTTCTTCCTCCAAATAGAGACAGTTACAGAGCTATTTTTCTGAAAGCTGTAGCAGTGACAGAGGCACTAATACAAAGAGTAATTAAAGCATGTTGTTAACATATTTTGGCGCTCTCAACCTTTCAGTCAATCAGGCTTTCCCCCCACCCCCCAACTTATTCCCATCTCACAAGGTTTATTTATTGTATATCTCAATCATTTGCAATATTAGGGCATGCAAGTTTTAAAAACCTGATTGTTTCACTGTTTTTGGAGTATTGTTGTGCCGTCTGTGAGCTGGTGGCACCTTGCTGACTGGGTGGGGAGAGGGGAGAAAATCAGTGTCAGACAGGAAACTCTTTAAAAATACAGGTTTCATACTTCAGTCTAATGTTCAAAGCACACTGCAGCTTTGGTCATCCTTGGGCATCTATCCCCAGTAGCAAAGGGACACACCTGCCTCATTAAACTCCTGTTGAATTACGGCAGGCCCTTGTCCTCCCTGCTCCTTTTATCCTGGCACACTGCAGGGACAGCTGGCGTGTGGTGGAGTCTCAGACCCTGTCTGCATTGGGGAACTCAACTGGTTTGTCGCTTGATTGACTTGCACCATCCTTCACCATGACATACACATTTGCTAACCACCCTGGTAACAAAGGCCAGTTTTGTCCAAAGCCAATGTCATTTTATCTTGTGGTTGGCATGCAATGAAGTAGTAATATGGTTCATTGGGTAGATCTACTTAAAAGCACTGTAATGAAGGACACGAGGGAAATCCCTTCCTACTGGTCTGAGGCAAAACGTGGGGTTTCAATGGACAAAGAATAACACCTGTCCCTCCAGATGGGGTATCAGTGCCAGAAGAATGCTTACACTCTTCCTTCGTTGTGGATAATGACAGTAGTTTGTTTTAAGACCTGTCTTTCCAGCATTTACTTCAAAAACTAAATCAACTTACAAATTACCAAAAGAAGGTAATACCAAAGTATAGCTTTTTCATCAGGTAAACAGTATGCATCTGTTAATCGCAGTCAGGGTAATCTCACCCCAAGATCTGCATAGGACCAGTGGTATTTATTCGATTGTTGCCTGCCCAGTTCCTTAATATTTAATTACATTTATTTTGATTTGCCAGAGAATCATCAGGTCAAGTTGACAGGACAGTCTCTTGTATGAAACCCTAATTTCAGAGAAAAAGCAAGTGAAAGTATGGCAAAGCAAATAGCAGAGGTACTCACAGCCATGCTTGGCTGTTTCATCTGAGCCACAGAAAATAATTCTTCATCTCTTTATTCCAGTTCAGAATGAATGTGTCTCCTGTCGCAAGATGCTATGCAGATATTTCACTCGTTGGGGTGCACAATTCAACTAAATGGGTTATTCAAGAGTTTGATTATCACCAAGGGACCACTACATCCCCGTTCTCTTGCTGCAATACTCTTTTGCTGTCCTTTCCATCCCAGCAATATATTCCTTGTACGTCCTAAGTCCCTATCTAGCCCTAAGGTTTAGTATGTATTATATTCAATGCAGGGAGATCCATTTTGACTGAGGGGATTTGAACTTAGGATACTCACCTTCCAGTACGGAGTCCTAACTGTAGGGTTACAGGCTGTTCTGAAGTGGTGAACCTTTGCACGCCTTTTCCTGTTGGAGCACTTTTACTCTGTGTATTCATTTGAGCATGGACTGGTGTCTTTCCTCTACCCCTTGGATATATTGACTCATACTAGAGTATGAGCCACATCTATGTGTTCTCAATCTGTCTTTCTGGATTAATGACTATTTGAGTGGTTCCAGGCGAGATGGAACATCTTTGAGGAAAAAAGCCTGGCATGGGACCTCAAGAATGTTTTACAGAGCAGTGCGTAGCGTATCCCCTGAAAACTGTAAGCAAAAGTGACCACAAACAGTTTAAACGCAATCTCTACTATAGACTGTTATTTCAAAATGCTGTTCTCTTAGACTAAAAGCCTGATCTGAAGATGTGCTCTCAAAGGACTGATCGGAAGATTTTGAAAGAAAGGAATCCAGCTCTACAGGACAGTCCAGGGTGGTCACAACCAGGAAGGGTGCCTCCTTGCAACCAATTTTGACATACTTCCCTCCTCAGTGCAGGTTTATGGAGGGTTAAAATACCAGAACAATGCATTTCTGCCAAGTGCAACAGCTGGCTCTATTGTGTCTGGTATAGGAGTTCCTGAGTACGTCAGGATTATGAATCACAAGTAAAAGAGAGAATTAAACGTTCTGCAGTGCAGTGTCTCCTTGCAAGCACTCCAGTGCAGTCCCACACTCCTGTTTCTGGGAAAGGACGTTCCCTTGACCTCAGCGGGGTGTTGTAATAAATCTCTGTGACAGACTGTTAACACCAAAGAGGTCAGGTTTCGTGCGTAAGTTAGATCAGAACTACCGTAACAAGGACTAAACATAGGATGAAAATGAAAGGGGCTGCCAGGGTGACCAAGACCAATTGCACACAACCACGTGGCATTTAGTTGAGAAGCATCCAGTCACACAACCCCAAACACTGAAACCACAGAACAGCATCTCGCACCACACGGCTATAGCGCCAAAGACCAAGAGCCACAAATACTAGAGTACCGCAGGAAGAAAGCACAGGTGATCAAAGGGCACTGTTAAGGTACCCATTCCCTACAGTATTAGGAAACTTGTTAGATTAAATGCCTGGATAATCCTTAGATGTGACCCAGTTCCTTGCCACAAAGAAGTCAGAAAGTATTTTAACAATCCCTGTCACTAAGACTGGGGATGATGTCTTCCTGAACTTAAATTTTGGGATCAGTCTAACCCTGAACCTGTGGTTCAAACATACCAGTGCAGCACCAGGGAGTTTTCAAATCAAGCTGCAGCATTCATGTACCCCACCCAGCTCGAGCTCTGTTCACGGTTGGGTCAAAAAAACCATCACCCTTTGAAAAGCCATAAATCATAACATGATTGCTGCTGAAGACAGCTAAGACTGGAAAACATACGGTTAATTGCTGAAGTTCAGTTGCCACACCTCAGTGTCAGATGTTATCGACAGAAAACAACCACAAGTTCCCTTTACAAAGCAGACTACAACCTGTTGACACTTTAACTTTGTTATTTGAGAAGTTATCGCAGCATTATTCTGGCAGCAATCAAGTATAAAGAGCTGTGCAGAGCATAAGCATAATCTTTCTTACTATGGTAAGTATTAACACTTAATTACTCTAAATGATCAGATTAATTTCTGACGCTGCTCCATAGGATTCTTCCCGATACAGTATCCCTGGAATAAATGCCTTTCTTACATTTTAGCCTACCAATTTATGGTCTATTCCAAAGTCAGGACTTCAGACACGGTCAGTATCGACCTTTACACAACAGACAAGTAAAGATGACACAGTCATAAATAACAAGTAACACAGTTAAGGAATACTGTCATCTACAGATACCTAGCAGTTTCCTTAAATCATAAATACAAGCTCATGCTTTTGTGAAAAGACAATTGATCCCTTACTCCCCAGCTACACCTAAGGTTAAAGCACCGCCTTTTAAGATACCTCACTACCTAAACTCCCTCTCCTGTTAGAGAGGCTAGCAGGGATTAATTACTTTTAACTGGTCAATTAATAACCAGGTGGAAGGAACCACACAGGTGATCATGGCTGTATACTCATTCACCTGCAGCTGCTACAGAATACTGCAGAGGAAGCAAGATAGGGAAACAGTCAAACACAATTGTTCTCAGCTGAGAAATACTAATGGGTCAAGTAGAATTACACTTTGCCCGCTTGAGCGCACCAAAACAAGTCAGAGCCGCTCATTCTGCCTCACTGGAGGATTTCACTCCCTCTAAGCACACCAGGAGCCTCCAGGAAGGATTTCCCTTGTGTTGGTCAGTGTAAGCAAGGGTAGGTCCTGCTCTGCACTCCTTGTACACTTGTCTGACACACTTAAAACCTCAGGACCTCTGCAGCGCTAGGAACTTCAGCTCTCCTTTCCTAACAGTGACTACTAAAGCAGCGCGGTTTGGGCTCCTGGATGCCTAAAGCAACCTGGAACATGTCACCCAGATCAACTGTAGGCACCTTTTCATAGCTGGCTCCTCCAGTGCAAATTAAAACCGTGTAATTTTAACCAGTTGAATAATTTTACATTCAAACTCGGTGACTTTTGGGGAAGGAGGACCACATTGTGCATCCTGTAGGAATTCAGTTTAGGTGTGACTCAGCTTCTCCATTCATGAGGCTGAAGGCACCTCCACACTGCAGCCCCAACCCTGACTGTGACGCTGTAGGGAGACACATGTAGCGGGAGCTCCATGAGAGAGGAGGAGGTACCTCACCAGGAGGTCTGATGCTAGGTGCGCATTATATACTCACTCACTGCACTTGAAGTTGTCTAAAATGTTTTTTCTTCTTCACTGCAGTGTTTCCCTTCCATCATTTTACGCTGTGCCTCTTTCTTTGTAAATCACATAGTAAATGTACAGAGAGGCACACGCCCCACTTTACAGTGCCTAGGACAGTTAAGATGCTTCCTTAGCTTTACACACACATACGTAGTCCCGCTGAAATAAAGGGTCTGCTTCCCCTCCGTCAAATGCCATTTGACAGTAGCTGGGCGATTTTGCTGGCTTTTTTACAGCAGAAGTTGGATAAATTATTGCACCCTCATTGCACTGCCACACAAGAGAAAGCTTTCTGGCAGCAGTTTATTGCAATTTTTAAAACACCACCAAGTGAAAACCTCCTTTGCCAAAGGTGTCCTTTCAGTCCCAGGTTCATTATATGCAGAGTGCTCACTGTCACATGCGGCGAGGTTCATCTAACTGCAGCATCTGAAAACTGCCCAGTTTTCAAAATTAATACTTGCTTATGTTAAGTGTTAGCTGATGTGAGCATTCAAAATAAAATGGCAGGCTGACTATAAACAGAACCCACCCTTTTCTGATACCTTCTGAAAAGGAAGCAGAGAGAGGGAAATGTAGTTTTTTTTCTTTCAGAAAGGTGCAGTCTACGAGGTTGTGTACAATTCTATCCTGACTGTCCTGACGTTTTTCCTTTAACATCCCTCTTCTTCAGCACTGAAATAAAATCTACATTCTCATTTCTCCCAACTGAAGGCAGTTCCCCAGGTGCCAAGACAGCAGACCATTACTTCTTCCCGTTCATCATTCTGCAGACACCTGGAGAAGGCACCTGGGAGACACCTGCGGAAGCACCACCTCCACAATCTTAGTAGGATCTTGGTGCAATGGCCCTCTTCTTTTAAGCTCTTAGCTTTAAAGGTGTTGTCCTTTTTATGAATATGGCTTCTCTCCCTTGGATCATGACTTGGGAAAACAATTACGATTTTTCTCTAGCACTTGTGGAAAGTTAATGTGCAGTCAATTGCTTTCCCACACAGCCATAGAATGAAGTACATTGTTTCCTGAAAGAGTCTTTCTATTTCAATCTTTCTTTTTAAGTGGGCAGGGTGGAGAAAGGATCTTTTGCAGCCAAATTGCACGGTCCCTACTCAAGCTACAAACTTCCACTTCACAAAATTCATTCATTAGGCCTTCAGTGAAGTGTCTAAGGCTAAAGAGGCTAAATCCTGGACCTTGGTAATATTTATAGTAAGTAAACATCAAGTTAAAAGAGTCGAGGGAAGGCCTGTTTCTACTATTGTGCTATGCTACCTGAATGTTGGCTAAAAACAGAAATTCAGAAGAAACATGGTGACGGTCTAAACAGTCATAAAATAGATAGCCCTTTTGTGCTCAGAGCAGGAGCTGAATGTGTTTAGCTACTTGGCTATGCTGGTTGGGTACAGCAGCAGCAAGAATATAAAATTCCTGTTCTGCTTGTTAAGCTACCATGAACAAGCAAGGTTTCCTACAAAGCTTTCCAAGGAACAAAAATAAACATAAAACCTGCATGTAAGTGTACACAAACAGTTTGTAGTAATTGTGAAGCTACACTCCTACAAAGCACCTTACACTAACTACATTGAAACAGACAAAAACTTCCTGGAGAACATTTCTACCGTGGATGCTGCTCGTTGCAAGCACATAAAGCGGAGCGGCTGACGTATTTGAAGCGTGAAAAAACACCTCGTTTGCAAACTTTGTTTTCTCTGCCCTTTGTTGCTGGAATATAGTCATATGGGTCAGAGGTAAAAAGGTCCTGTCAGTCAATCAATAATTTGTTCTTAAGTCAATAAAAGTAATTCAAACTTTCTTCCATAGATTTGAAAGAAAAAGCTAGAATAACTTTTGCTCTAGTCTCAGGTTTAGTGCCTGAAAATAGGACATTCATTATTTCTTATGTAAGACTACATAACAAGCTATATAAAACACAAATACAATTTCTTTCTTTAGAGGAGTCTGCCTTTGTCTAATAGTGAGTCAGCATCATCTGACAGATCAATTTTCTTCAAGTGTAGGATGTGGATTTTGCATATCGCACTCTTCAAGGGCACCTGTTGGAAACTTGGGTCACTACAGCATGGAATTTCACACCACACGTAAGGTCAACTCAATGGCCTCCCAGTGCAGGGACCTACCTTGCAAAATCTCATCAATAAGAATGAGGCTGATACCAGACACCTCAAGTTTTCTGTCCTCCAGATCTGCCTTTCTAGAAAGGGGACAACAACATTTCTTGATACTTTCTTGGTTCTTTCTGAAACCATTAATGTATCTAGTATCCATAGGATCATTCAGGTCAGAAGGGACCCCAGAAGGTGTTTAGTCCAACCTCCTGCTCAAACGTGGATCATCTGTGAGGTCAGATGAGGTTGCTCAGGGCTTTATCCAGTCAGGTCTTGAGAAACCTCCCAGGATTTCCAGTTTCTCTGGGGACCACGTTCCAAAACGTAACTGTCTTAATGATGAAAAAGCTTTCCCTTGTGACTAGTCTGAACCTCTGTTGTTTCAATTTATGTCCACTGGCCGTCATTCTTCTGCCGTGCACCACTGTAAAGAGCCTGTCCCTGTCTTCTCCATAACCTCCCCGCAGGTATGGGCAAGCTGCTGTTAGGTGTACCAAAAGCCATCTCATCTCCCAGCCTAGCTCCCTCAGCCTCTCCTCATGGGCGAGGTGCTCCAGCCCATGCCATTGTGGTGGCCTTGTGCTGAACTTGTAGTTTATCAACATCATTCTGATGTTGGGGGCCCAAAACTGTACAGAGTGTTCCAGAGGCAGTCTAACACGTGCTGAGCAGAGGGAAGTAATCACTTTCCTCGATCTACTGGCTGCACTCCTGCTAATACAGCCCAGGGTGCTGTTGGCCTTTTTTATTGCCAGGGCCAGCTGCTGGCTCATGTTCAGCTTGCTGTCTGCCAAGACCCCTAGGTCCATTTGAGCAGAGCTGCTCCCTACCCAGGCAGTCTCTGGCCTGTATTGTTGCAAACTCCCCAAAATCTCTTGATATTAATCCTGTGGGGATGGCCAGGACGCACTCCCTATGCCACATACAGCAGAAGTTCCCAGACCTCCAAAGATCATCTGCAATAGTAAGCCAGGATTAACTTAATAAAGACACGAAGCTAAAACATTGTTAATGCATTTTTTTCCAGTATCTTTAAAAACAAGTGCACAAACTTCTCCATATTCTTGTATCTGAAAGGAGAACAGCTGCTGCGAGGTGTTCCTTTCCTCTGAGCATGGTTGTTTATAGTAAAGAATACTAAGCTTTGATCAGCCGCTTATATTTACTAAATTGATTCCAACATCTTTGCCAGTGGGCTGTATGGATTCTCAGCATGAAATGCTCCTGTTCATTTGAAGTGGTTGAGATTGTTTTCCAATGGAATTTTCCATTATGCTCTGTGCTATCTTTCTTCAAAGCACAATTTGTTCACTGGGCAGTACTCCTTGTCCAACATAATATGCAGAACCATTTTCTATCTTGCTCAATACTTTTGTTTTCTTCCCATGATGCTTTACCTCCATTTATTCTCTTGTCTCAACCAAAGTTTCCTTTTACAGCTCCCTCGCATGTAACCCGATCTGTTTGTTAGCAGCTGTGATGTAGGGTTTCCCCCCCCCCCCTCCTCTCTCTTCAGTATTAAAAGTCAAGACTTCTCACTCAGGGAAGATACAATGTGTTTGGCCAAAATTCTTTGGCTTCCCACCCCCTTTTTTTTTTTTTTTTACTAAAGNTTTACTGAAAGTTGGGGTGCTAAATGCTACAGACACAGTAATCCTGCACACCCTACAATTCTTGCATGAGTAGCCCTCTAGGGAGATGACTACCATTACACAATGTTTTTTAAACAGAGATGTTTAAGCCCCAAGAGCAGGGACTGCACAAACTGGCACATCTATGATAGAAGGGAAAGGAATCCCCATTCTCCAAGCCCCAATCTAACGCTTTGTCCATTAGACAGCTGTAGCAAATCGGTGTTTTCCCCCCTTCTTCATGTCAGAGCCCAACAAAAGATATACAACCTTACTGACTGAGCTGCAGACTGTGAAAGAGTAGGCAGAGATTTACAACAGCTAATCCAGCAACACAACATACAAGAACTAGCATCTTGCAGCACTACCGCTCACTTAAACATTACATTATTTCTCAAGGAAAAAAGAGCAATTTTGGCTCTCTTGCTTTATTGTGTTACTCGTTTTTAATTGTATCACAAACTGCACCTCTATTAAATTAGCAAGATTCAGTAAACTAGACACAGGTAAACTACAGAAAAACCACACATGCTTATTAGGGAGCTTGTATCTCCGGTTAAGGTTTACTTCTAAGTGTAATTAACTGTTTGATACCGATACACACTTTAAAATAAAGTGGGCTAGCATATTCAAATAAACAGCAACTAAAAGAAAAAAAACTTCTACAGTTAGGCAATATCAGGCTGCAGAAATACAGCAGTTTTCAAGTACAAAAAAATAGAAAGATATGAAATTAAAAGAATTGTATTGTTACTGAAGATGTACACCATTTCCCACAGCAAAAGTTTCCAAGTTAACAAGTTTGAGGTGATGCACGTTACATGTTAAACTGTACCAGGGAGTCTACTGTGAAGATCTAACCCCTTTTCCAGCAATGTACAAGCCTCAAATTAAGACATCTCAATTAAAAAAAAAAAAAAATCCCAAGCAAAGCTCAAACATTTCACTCTCAGTTTTCTCGGTCCGCTAGTTTAAAAAGCAAACAACAACAAAAAATCCACCTCACCCCTGAACCAACTTGAGATGCACTGGATGCAGTTTTTCTAGGAAAAAAAAACCAAAAAACAGGCCTCAGGACTGACTTCAAATGAAAATCTGGTCCTCAAGCCTCCCAGGACATGGGCATATTTGCACGGCTCAGTAAATCGCCAGAGCCCTATTATTTTCAATAAAGATCTGGGACTGTGCTGTAGCCTGTTCAGCTCCCCAAGTGCTTTTCCTTCTGTGGAATCTGAAGAGTACAAGAGCCTCACAATAGCAAATTAAATTTATGACTACAGATGTACAAATTTGACAAAATAATATTAAATATTTCATTAAATACCAGTCTGATTAAATACTTCAGTTTTAGTATTTGTTACAGGTAGGAACAGCTCCGTATTCTTTAATCCTCAAAACAGGCTGTACACGAGATGTATCCTGGGCCATGTTATACTCTTCCTTTCATTGGTGCAGTCTTGAGAGCAGCTGCATCTAATTCCTTAAGGATCAGCATGCTAAAGACATTTCTGAATTGCTCTTATCTGTCTACAAGTGTAACTTTCAAGTTAATGACAGCATGCCTGATATACAGAAGTAGGTAGTTTTTATCAGGAAATGAGCAAATATGCGGCAATAAACAGCATCCTACCATAATGCAAGGCTGCTAACTCAAAAATACAGAAGAGATTAACAATTCAACTCAAAGCTCATGCACTGAACCCTACAATATCTGGTGGGTTTTTCTGAAATACAAAGAGATGCTGGTATTCCTAGAATGCTAAGAAAAAAAATTGATTCAGCGTGTGAAGATAAAAACAAAAAACTCTAGAGCATGTTGGGGATGACAGGCTGCTGGCTGCTTATGATCACAGCATTCACGTGGCGACCACTGCTTACAGTGAAAAGCAACATTACATAATAAGTTATTTTCAGTTTCCTCACTGCTAATTTTTTCCCAGTCATCCAATGCTTCCTCATTACTGTCTGCTTTAGAGGCATTCACCAGTTGCCACGAGAATGCAGAATATCAGCAGAAGCAGAGAAATGGCATGAGCGAGTAACAGTGAGCATGTCAGTGGCAGTAATAGAATCAAAGACCCATTTGTGAATTACAAACAATAATAAATGCCAATATCAGACACCTGCAGATTAATTTTTTTTTTTAATGAGATGCCAAAGGTAAGACCACTTACTCTGCAAACATTAGAGTTTACTTATCCCTTTACTTGCTCTGTAAAGGGTGGTAAACCAGCCAAGTAGTAATACAAATGTTTAATTACCATTTCTGTTAATTAAAACAGATGGCCACCACTATATTCACATCATTGTCTAGCACTGCCTCCATGGAACTCTGGCAAATTCAAGTGAGTCTGTGCTTGAGCCTTATAAAAAATACACCAAGAACATCAAAGTTTGACAGTAGGAGTGAACAAATTAGAGAAACGCTCTTAATATGTTTTTCTTCTGAATTCACTTTAGGGACTAAGGCCTGTATAATGAAGATAACAAATCAGATTGAAGTCAGACATATTTATGAACAGAAAAGAAAGCTCAGAAATTAATATTTTAAGTCAAGGAAACATACATTGAGACACATAATTCTAGAACAGAACCACCGATTCTACAATAGAAGTGTTTCTCATACAAAACCTGCAGTTTGAGGTTTGATAAAAGACGTTGTTACTGAGGATCAGAGCACTCGAGAGTTCCACGAGAGCCAGGCTGGATGTCACAGCTCCCCACGGACACCGAGCCGTGTTTCCAACGCGGCTTGCCGCAGTCCGGTTTTGCAGGGGCAAGCTGCCCCCTGGCGCTACGAGTCTGGCAAGGGCTGGCTGTGCGTCCCGCTCCTCGTCTTCAGCTGCGACTGGGCGATATCGGCCAGGGCACTCTGTATCTTTTCCAGCAGCATATCCCCACGATAAACTACCTCTTCCAGACGGGCAGCTGCTTCATGGTTTTCTTCTTCTAATCGATACAGACTAGCAGCCTTTAAAATAAAAGAGAGAAAAGTGAGGATCTGCAAATATAATACAAAATTGACTTCGCTACTGAAGAACGGTTGTGGAACATAGTGCTCCCTAGAAAAGATAAAGATTCTTTTTAGGCCCTGGATTACATACGAGCAACTTCAAAGCAGCTCGTTATAGGCTGCAGCCTAAAACAGTGTATATCCACATGGAGTAAACACAAAATCCCCCACCAAATAGAGATGTTAGCTTCTTTCATATTACAACTTTTGGCTCAGTACTGCTTTTCTTGATGAGGAGTATTTATACTCCTCCTCACTCCCTTACTGAAAGGTACTCAGCAAGGTGTAAGCATAACTTATTTAAACCTTTCTGTTAAACAGCGTATTTCAGGTGAAACTGTATTATTTAACCTTTTTTCTTCAATATTTTGTTTCCGAACCAAACTGCTTTTCAATTAGACAAAATTTAGTGAAATAAAACATTTTAACTTCAAAATATTTTAGTATTTTAAAATATTTACTGAATTTAAAACTACTAAACCTTGTTCTAACTCGATAACAGAAAAGACAAAACAAAATAGCTTCAGATTGGTTATTTTTTTCAAAGCAGTTATCCAGGTCTACATACAGGTCCTTAAGAAGTCATACTTAAACTAACTGGCAAATTCTACCCACATATTCTCTTCTGTCCTGCAAACTGGTGTCTTTAGTGAAGATTAATATACACATGAAGGACTTGATAGCCCTTGGAGGAAGGGTCAGAGAAGGAAGAAAGCAAAAGGCAAAAGTTTGAAATTTAGAATCCAGCTTAATTACCTCAGTCTCAGTTGCTAAATAGTTGACTGCAGGTAAGCTGCAGATTTGAATGGAATACGTACTACCAATTTCACCACAAGAGAACTCAAAAGGCACAGGTAAATTCTGTTGGGCATTAGTGTAGCAGCCCCTTTTATCATTTAAGACAGATTTGAAACACATACCAAGACAACCTTAGCATAAAAAATAGATCAGCCTAAGAACGTATCTATTAACCAAGTATCTATCTATCACTTCTCAACAAAACCTATACTGTGCATTTCAGAGTATTTCAAGCACCTTCAAAACAGTCTTTTTAAAGAACATCAGAATATTTATCTTTAACACCACATCAAATTAAACAACAGTAAATGAAAATCAAAACTAGAATCAGTAAGTGATAGAATCCAAGCTAACTTATCTCAAAACTGCACCAAACGGAAAAGATCAGAAATTCTTGTGAAACGAGTTTCTGCATTAACAGAGCAAGAAATTGTTGGAGTATCACCTCTAAGGAAAGCATGCCCCTACTGCATAACCAGATCCTCTTTCTGGAGCACCCTGCTTTCCCTGCATCGGCCGTCACTATGATCAGACCCTGCTCAGTCATGGAAGAAGCCTGTAATTTGTCTGCAGCAGGAAAGCTGTCTTCAGCTATTAAATAGGCAGTTACATGAAATTATGCAGGTGTTAATGGGCCCAATTAGTATGTTCAACAATTATTGTGACTAGCAATGTTTCCGAATTTAACGTCCTCTGTTTAAAACCAAATTTCATGTCACTGCCAAGTTATTTGTATTTGGCCCAGTGGGCACCTCTACTATTAGTCTTTTGTAAAATGCCTTTGAATAGTCACAGATGACCAACACAGGTGTAAAACCTTCAGGTGATCTTAAAGCAGTTCCAGGGTTCTGAGAGAAACAGCACTCTTTGCATCCTTGTTACATTCTGAAAAGAAAATACAGAGTAAAAAAGAAAAAAAAACTAAAAGAAGATGCTATTTAATAGGCAAGATCTGTAGAAAGAACAGGAAAAAAAACAGAGCAGTGTTCCTTGAATTGTGGGTCAACAGCATGTTTTGGAAACAAGAAACAGTTGAGCATTGTGAAAGGGTTCACAAGCTGTTTGCAGCAGTTCAGCTCCTGTAAAGCAGGGAATGGAATGGAGGCTGTGATACTGGCTGCAGCTGCTAATAGCTGCCTGGCCAGTAGCTGCTTTCTGTTCTCAAGCTCTGCCTACAGTACCTGCGGTCTAAAGAGAGAAGGAGCAAGAAATAAAAGCACCCAGTTTGTGTGGTTGGTCCCTATTAGTGAAAAGTGAAAGAACTGTTTTGTGACAGAGCTGGAGAACTTAGAGGATACCCTGCAAACCCTTTAACAGACAGAAACATTGTGGAAGGACAAAAGGCTTCAGTAAAGTGTTGGCTCTGCAGCTACAAAATGAAACGCGCTTCTAATAACCGAAAGAATATGAAAGATCATCCAAGGGAAAAAACCCAACAAAACCCCCACAATGCATCAGTACTGTTGCATCTGTTCTATTAATATTTGAACAGCTGGGGAAAAAAAGGGGTAGCAGTTTCCAGTATTGTGGTGTTATGATAAAAGGACTTTTTTTTTAAATGCTCTAACAGAAAAGTTTTAGATGTTTTCACTGTGTGTAATCTTATTTAGAACTAGATGCAAGTTCAGTATTTCCACTAAGCCTATAAATTACTCACAAGCTACCCTCATGAAAAATTCAGGCTTATATTAAAATCACTTTTCAAGATTACATGGCCTAGAGAGTAAAAAACGTGTTTAAAAAAAAGGAAGAAGTCTTCAGTTATGTTTTAATATTTTAACTAAGAACACTCTTACCTGCAAAGCTGCTGTTGATTCTTCACTAGGCAGAGAGTCTATTAGAACATCAATATCTTTCGCAGTTCGTGCAATCAATGCTGCGAACAGTTGGGCGTACTCTTTAAAACAGAAAAGTGAGCCCACTCAGTACATTATTAGAAATAAGCAGAATTCTGCATTCACAGCACAGAAAATTCTACAGACTTGATGGACGCAGGTGTTAAAAATTCTCCTACATGAAGAAAACAACAGTATCACAATTGACGAGAACTCAACCATATTAGAAGATGAAGGTAGTTTGATTCCAATCCTAGATTAAAAAAGGCAACTGGTTATACAAAGGGCTGGGCTTTGTACAAATGAGAAAATAGCTAGAACTCCATCATGGTTAGCCAGTTACAAAATTACAAATACCAGCATTAAGTGTTCTAGTCACTACAGTAGAGTATTAAGAAGTAGCTGGAAACTCATTTAACTTTTCAATCCTTACCTTGAAATCTGCCACTAGACAAAAAAAGAGCACTAGAATTGATGTAAAGACACTAATTCAAATATATGGATTATTTAAATCATGTTAAGCAACACATAATTAGTGAAATAATTTGAGGTTTTTTAATTTTAAAAAAAGAACTCCTATACAGCCACAGAAAAAGTTAAATTGCCTCTGAAAAATGGAAAAGGATTGGAAGTTTACACAGACCTTAATTTAGCTGCTACATCATTGAAAGAACTGCATGGAATTTTAATAAGAGGCCCCATAAGCCAGAAACAAAACCTTTCCATATGGAATTGCATCCATTCAATTTGAATTAAGTTCATTACTACTGCTAAAATATTGAAACAGCCCTTTTCAATTTATAATTTAAGATCTTATGTATGTTGATTGGTTCATGAAAGATTTGTGGAAACAAGAGAGAAAATACTTTCTAATGGCAAAAATCTATAGAAGAGATTGACATTCTCAAAGGTACACTTAACTTAAAAAAAACCCACAACACCAAAACCAACATATCCATTTAAAGCTTACTCAGGGTCACCACAGGGTTTACCAGTAAAGAGTTTTAAGGCCTTCTTATTAAGACTTTAAATGTCTATAGACACATAACTGATAGCTTTGGTTTGCCTCATCAGCATCGCTAACTTGGCGGTACGATTTTACTGAAGTCACTATATTCAGAATTTTAGGAAAAGACAAATCAAAAGAGAAGTCAGTCATGATCTACCATTTTAAAACCTTAACAAAGCCTCTAGGTTCCTGGCACCCCACTGACGCCGGCACCTGGGACAGCAGCAGGTAAGATTAGGAAGCAAACAAGCCTTTCAGTTGGCTTTTCCAACTAATTCCAGTATCAGAGAGAAAACCAGCATAGACCAATGAAGAACTAGTATTCAACTGTCCTAGAAAGTGCATCGCTGCACTCCAAAACAGTCTCCCCTGATATCCTAATAGACAAACCTAATCTGATACAAGATATATGTAAAATTTTCTCAGGGGAAAAAAAAAAGGGGGCAAAAAAGGAAAAGAATCAAAAAGATTCAGGATTAGAACAGCATGGTTATTTAAATACTAACTTGAAATTCTCAATTCAGTGAGAAATTTTAGTTTGCTTGCCAATTTCATTGTCTCAGATCAGCTCCTTTTCTCTCTCAAAAAAACAAACAAACAAACAAACAAACCAGCCAACAACAAAACCACAAATGTCAATAGGGAGATAAGCAGATGATGTGTGGAGAAACATAAATAATTAAAAGTCTGACATGCAGAATTTTAAACTCATACATGATTTCATAAAACCAATACGAATAGGCAAAGGGCAACTCAATAACAACATCATGCAGCAGTCCTATTAACATGGTTTATATCTGTAGAGCTACTGCATCTGTGCAAACAAACCAGCACAAGAAATACAACGTAATGGTTACTTAACACTTAAAATGACATTTCTGCTGTCACAATCCTATGAAGCAAGTGCAGCTGGCATCAATTTATGACTTAACTTCAATCTCTCCTCCAGTTACTGGTGGAATTGTTTGCTGAGCATCAAATAGAGTATAGATTTTGTACCGTATCAGAACACGTCCACATTTTGTTAGGAGATGCAGAAAGACAGACTTGCCTTCTGTTGGGTTAGCAGGCTGATCTTTGTTTATTGCTGTCTGAATGTTGCTGAAAGAGGCTGGGGGGCCACACTGCTGCAACACCCCAATGGCATTACAGAATTGGTCTGCGAGCTGCAAGCAGTAAAGAGATCGTCAATTTATTTCACCGCTAAAACAATTTCTATTTTATTTTGCATCCCAGCGGACCCCACGCAGCAGCCCACCCCCACCCCGACGTCAGGTGGGCACACACCCCCCGCAGCCCGTGACGGTCAGTGGCGATGGCCCCCGGGGCTGCGGGCAGGGGACTGGGAGAGGGATCGCACCCCCCTCACACGCGCAACGGCCAACAACGGCCACGGGGACCGGAGGGGACAGGAAGGGGTCGCGGGGACAAGAGGGGCCGTGACCCAGCGCCGGCCTTCCCTCCCCGCCGGTAAGAACGACGGACGTTGAAGGAAAACAGACCCCAACACCCGCCTCACCGAATTCACCGCATCCTGCAGTTGCGTTAACCGATCCGCCATGGCGCCGCCGCCACCCCCCGGACCTGACCGTCCGCGCAGCAACCAGCGCAGCCAATAGGGCGCCTGGATGTTGCGTGGGCGTGGCGCGGGCCTCCTTCCGGTGGGGCAGGGCGGGCCTGGCGCGCCCCCTGCGGGCCGGGAGGAGGCCCGGTCCTACCTCCGGCGGGGCGGCGGGAGCAGCACCGCGAGGCGAAACCGTGGCTGACCCGCTCCAGTGTCGGCCGTAGTCCGGCTTGGAGGTGGCAGCCGGGCTGGAGACCTCCAGGAGTTTCTTCTGGTCAACCTGGCGCTGCAGCCACCCAGGAGCAATGTATATTCACCAGAACAGGCTGCCCGGAGAAGCTGTGGCTGCCCCATCCGTGGAGGTGTTGAAGGCCAGGCTGGATGGGGCTTTGAGCAACCTGGTCTGGTGGGAGGTGTCCCTGCCCCTGGCAGAGGGGTTGGAACTAGGTGATCTTCAAGGTTCCTTCCAACCTAAACCATTCTATGATTCTATCGAGACCCTTCCGTAGTAACCCAACAGAAGTGTTTTTCCGATGGTGTGGTGGGGGTAAGGATTTTGTTAGCCTGCGTACGTAAACTGGGATGTGGGGCTTCTTCATGCTCCACTGTTAAAAAGCCAAGTCACAAACCCACTGCACTGCAGACCAAAACCTGCTGCATCCTTTTAAGGATTTACAAGAATCATCAAAGTCAATGTTTTTTTTCTCAGATTTCCACAAGCTGGTCAGATGCCGAACAGAGGCTGGAACAAGTGAGCCTCGTGGCAGGAGACAAGCCTCTAGGAAGCACCGTGTGTCTGCCACTGAGCAGTTTGAAGGCTGAGCTGTGAGTGACGGAGACCTCCCTCAGGGAGGTCAGCTATGGCAGTGGCAAACGCTAAACATAACACACTTTTAATATGTTGTGGATTTTGAGTCGCAGGAACCTCGTTGAGCGGCACAAAAATAATCCCAGCTAACTAGATAGTCTGACGGAGAAAGGCTGCCTTCCTCAGCACAGCAGGGAAAGGCGGGGAGAGGAATTTACACCTATTTCTTTGAAATACCTATAAACACAGACCAGTGCTCATCTCTGTGTTCTTCTTACACCAGACTGACAGCTTCCTTTCGCATTTTAAGTGGTAACCGGGCTGAAGCAAGCTGGGGAAAAAATTAAACAAAACAGGGGTGATTGCACAAGCCTTTTTAGAGCCTAGGTTATCACGTGAGTTTGTAAATGAAGCCCAAATAACAAATCGAAAACACACACCCAAAAAAAAAAAAGAGAGAGGCTTTTAATTTACTGTCCATTTTCTCCCGTCATGAGCCCATGAATCACCTTCGCAGCCAGCGGCGCCTCGATCACAGGCCAGCGAGCCTCTGAGGCGTTTGTAAGATGAAAACAAACGGCAGCTGCGTTAAAANAATAAAAATCCAACCCTCCCCACCTCGCCCTGGAAAACGCTTCCCAAGCCCCTCACCCGCCCCCGGGAAAGCGCCACACGGCCGGCGGCGGCGGCTTGGGCGGTTAAAAGCCGTTGGGGGCAGCGGTTGGGAGCCGTTACCTCAGGCTCCTCGCGCAGGTGGGTGAGGGGCGGCGGGCCCCGCCTCCGCTCTGCCGGGCGGGTCCTGTGAGGCGGAGCAGCGCCCGCGGAGGCGGGCGCTGCTCCGCCTCACAGGACCCGCCCGGCCCCAGCACCTCCTAAACCCGCTCTCAGCCTCATCTTCCTCTTCCCTCCCCAGCGCCATGCGGCTCTCTCCCATCGCCCTGGTGCTTTTGGGGCTCCTGGGGGTGCTGCGCCATGGAGGCGCCTCAGGTGAGCGCGGGGGGAGACACCACACACACACACACTGTGGGCCGTGGCCGCCATTAGGAGACGGCCGGAGGGGTGTTTGGGAGGGCCGGTGGAGCCTGGCTTGCAGCGGGGGTGAGGGTGTTTTTGGCCGGGTCGGTATCTAGCAGGGTGGAGGGGAAGGGGCTTGTTGCGAAGGAAAGCCTGCAGAGCCTTTTCCTTTTTCTTGGGGGGTGGGGGAGAGGTGTTCCAGGCGGTGGTGGGGCGACCTGGCTGCTGTCTCGAGGGTTGAGCAAAAGTGGAGATCAAAGCGAAGATGTGGAGCTGGGGAAGGGTTATATATTCATGGTTATCTTAATCTTTGGTGTGGGCAGGGAGAACCCATTCCCTTTTCTCCCCTCCCCCCCCCCCCCCCCCC
>RSEF01000001.1:83340002-83377267 GCA_003993805.1 Himantopus leucocephalus | reverse complement strand
TTTTTTTTTACAGCTTAAATTCTGTGAACGCCATCAGTTTAACTCTTACATGGATATGCTGGACTAATTTTAACCGTGCCGTTGCAGGGATACGGTACAGGCTGATGAGTTGGGTGTAGAGTTGTATTCCTTCTAAGGAAACAGGGCGGCTTTCACTACCTATGAGTTTATATGATAAAGGGAACAAGGTTAATAGCGGGATTTTATTTTTTTTTTGACCACATACAGGTGGTCATGGGTTCCCAGCACTCTATGAATTGTGGGCTGAAAACCGTTGTCCTTATAAGACTAAGAAAATGAGTGAAATCCCTTAGAATTTGGAGCCTAGTTCCTAAAATTACTTGTTGGCCATGCTGATGTAATCTGGCTTTATTTGGCATGCGCTTTTTTTGTAATTCCCCTGTGTTCCTGCATGTGACTAAAATAGATGTCCAGAGGTAAGTGTACTATAATAAGTATAGCTTGTGAAGATTTAACAGTTGCTTACTTTTTTTTTTTTCTGGTTAAAGTCTTATCTGTTCAAATAAAGGGAAAAAATAATGTTTCCTTTCATAGATAAGCAAGCAGCCTCTTATGTTAGGGCTGATGTAAGCCTCTTCTTAGGTTTTCTTTATTTTTAAACTTGCCTCTAATGAAGCTTAATTGTCCAAAAGGAGAAATCTACTCTTGAGATACTTTGCAAGGTTGCAGGACAGTGTTTGGAATTGGTCTCAAGTGTGGAAGACTTCTTTAATCCCTCCACAACCCCCCAGTCTCATGCCCAGTATCTTAGCTGAGAGCCAAGTGTTCCCTGCTTTGTTGCAGGCCCTGGAGGATTAAGCTTGGTACCTGATGGTGGCAAGCAGGCCTGAGAATGAAGGCTCAATGTTCTTAGATTTTAATGTTTATATTAAAAGATGATGACAAGCAGTTTGTCTCCTGGACTTGACTGGAAATAGGTCATGTGTTGAATATTTTTTTTACAGTATTTAAAAAGACAGAATGAATATGGGACTAAGCCAACTTCTTTGCCTTGAAGGAGCCTGTTGCTATATTTCCTTGCAGAACTGAGGGTGGAGGGGGAAAGTAGTTTCCTCATCAAAAGCTAATAAGGTGTGTAATTTGTGTACCAGTGTCTAGCTGATCGTTAGGCCCTTTAAACAAGGACACTTGCTTAATGGTTCACTTATTTGAAATTGTCTTGTGGTTATTCATTCTTGGGCACCCAGGTTTGCAGGGATGGGCTCTGCTATCTCCTAATACTAGAAGATCCTGCTTCATTTTGAAAGTGCTGATAAGTAAAATCTGTCCATGATGGCCTATATTGCTTCTCTAGGGTTCTGATGGGCTGCAGCTCTTCAAACTTAGTATTTGTGCAGAAGTGTTTTGTATATCATGTTTGTTACCTTCCAGGGAGCCCCACCTTCATGAAGTGGGAGTGCAACTGGCCTTGTTTGCTACATCCAAACCAGGTTGTTAAGCATTGGAAAAACTAAACCGAGTTTATAGTGTAATCAGGATTAAACAGTGCCCTCTTCATCAAGGGAGCTTATCTGGATGAACTTAGTTTGTGCTAGCTGTTTAGTCTGTGCAGAGACAACATTTTAAAATGAGAGGTTCACAGAAAGCTGTTCAGCTGTCTGAATGTATTGGACAACTGGTCATTTGCATCTTGAAGCGTTATAGCCCAGATGCACAAATGATATCTTAACAGTGCTAGCAATGTGACTGAGGCCACTGACTTGAGCCAGACTGTGTTCTAGCTGTTAAAGTGGATTAGTATAACTATAAGCAGGTGAGGCGGGTACTTCTTCCCTCACTTTTCAGACTGTAGAAGATCTCATGACCTCTAACTTGGTGAATAGAATAGTCTTCTGGGATGAGAGCGGTGGAGTTGGTGTCAGCCTGCATTCTGCAGCACTATCTGCTTTAAGCATCGAACTGTGCTCTAAGAATGAGTCTCAGTACACATGCAATTAAAGTTTAGAAGCTTTCATAAATCTTGCTTCTTCTGTGTGTGGTGTCTTTATTTGGGGTTTTACTTGTGTGGGAAGATCGAGACCTGGTAGCAGGACTCTGCTATGCATCTGTGTATGCATGGACTTACAGGTCTGATACAATATAGCTGCTGGCTTTATTCTGTTAAGTAACTGTATACTCAGTTTTCCCCACTCAAACTGGTTTTCAGTCTGAGCTTGTGTTTCATCTCCATTAAATCTGTTCATGTGACTACTTGTTGTCATGCTCCCTGCACTGGAAGGTTCTTCTTGCATCTTGAAACTTACATAAGGTTACTCTGCATATCCATTGTAATTTGGTTGGCACAGAGTAGAAATGCACTTTTTCTGGCTATAGAGAACCTCTTTGTCTGAGGCAAACATACTGTTTGAGCACAGCTCTGTAGTTAAAGACTGTTCCTGCATGGGCAGCAATGGCATTTCTTCAGGTGTTTCTTAATAGAAATTGGACTGCTAGGTGTTATCAAGAACCTTGTATGGTTAGCTGTTTACTGGTGTTGGGCAGTGACACTTGTGTATTGGAGCCGCAAATGTGGTTTACCTACCTTGTTTCTTAGAGTTAAGAAGAAGGACTTTTGATCTTGGAAGAACTCTGAGACGTTCAATTCCTTTGCTGTCTTTACTGATATCTTTTTTTTTTTTTCCTTCATGTGGGAAAAAGATACAATGTGGAATGACAGAATGGACTGCTGTCCACCTCTGTTCATCATTTCTCTTTCATATGCTGGAATATCTGTGCTCCTGTTCTAGTATTGGTGGTACTAGTATACTGAGTAATACATGCTCAATACTCCATCTTTGCTCTGCTCTTGCTCAGTTGCAATAATGCTGACTTCCTTTAAGTACGTTTTCAGTTGATAATATCTGTGATAGTGAGGGTCCCTCTCTTGTATCTAACCCCAAACTACTCTGACATGCAATAATCATCATACTTCTCTCTACAAGGCAAGGAAGAGAAGGGAAAGCCTGGCATCTTACAAAGTGTTCCCAGACCTCCACTGTTTAAAGCAAGTAAAGCAATAAAAAAAAAAAAAGCTGAGATGCCTGGATTTTGTTCCTGGCTCTGTTGCTGACTTGCTGGGTCAACTACCTCACTTCTGTGATGGTGTTATCTTTGCTGCACATGCTGCTGAACCTGCAATCATGTTCAGTGCGCTACCTTAAGTGAGATCAAGCTTGCCCAAAGAAGCAGCTTGCATGCTGTGGCCAGTGCTACATGTTCATGGAGGTCTTGGTATCTGTCCTTCAAAGCATCTTTGACAACACTGAATTATGTATGGCTCATGTAGTCCAATGCTTATCTGGGAACTTGTGATAGCAATGGGCCTGATGAATTGTGGGTTGGTTAATTTGCCTTGCTCTCCATGTTCCCGTTCTGCCTCAGAGCACCACCAGAGACTCTTTCAAAGGACAGAACTGTAGTCTGTGGCCATGTATCAATTGCTCTTCCAGCAAATTTCTTAGAAGGCTCTGCTGCTCTGCAGTGCTTGTGAACTCTGCTTTTAGTCATCTTTCAAGCCTGGCTACAAGTGTGGTTCAAGGAGCCTGTGAACAACAAGCTGAAAACTACTCATCTGATGGATGTAGCCGTTCTTGTTCTTCACCCCGAATCTATGCTCTTCTGTCCAGACTTTGCTTTAAAATGTATGTCACATGCACTGTTCTAGGAGCAATTATGCAAACAGTAAAGCAATGTAGAACACTATGCCTTAATTTACCACACAAATTAAACTTGAGAGAGTGCCTCTGACATTTAGAGTCTCATGATCATGTTGAAGTAGTGGCTGCATGTCCTGCTGACGAATCTGTTATTTATGCAGCGGCCTCTGGGTATGAGTACAGAGTGGAGGTGAGAAAGAAAACAGAGCAATGCAGTTGTTTGTTTTTTCCCTTGCAGAGCATAGAGAGAATGTATATGGTTTCAGCTTTTTTCTTGCAAGAACATCTAAGTGTGAACATCTTGCGGTTCAGGAAACTGTGCTGAAGTTCTGAAAGATCAAAGAAAAATATTTTCCGGCATTCTGAGCTTTCACTCCAAATTTCTGAGTGCATGGATTTATAGTCTGTGCCTTTTGAATGCTTTCTTTAGCATTCATACTGCTGGTTGCATTTCTGGTAAACTTAACAGCTAAGGAGGAAAGAGGTCTTGTGAAGGGGAGGGTGTCTCAATGCTGCTCAAGGAACTCTATCAGAGACTTTTTTTATAGCTCTAATTTTACATTAATTACTGTTTGAAAACTTGGGGTAGAAACTCTTCCTACCTTAATACAAACCACAGATAAGGGGACAGAAAAATGGAGAATTTTTTTTTTTTCCTCCTAGACGGTTTATGATCCCCGTATTTCAGCTGGGGTTTTATTGGTGATGCAGGACTGGTAATAATAGAATTTTGCAGGTGAGCAGGTAAGGGTTGAAGTTAGCAAGAGGAGATGAGTTAGACTTTGCCTCTGCTGTGAGGTGAGTGGAGGAGGTGTGAGGGTAGGAGCTCCCCTCTGTTTATGTATCATCAAGAGGCAAAGAAGCTTGCCAAAGATGCCATTTTTTGGCAGGGAAGAGTGAAAAATAACAGGAAAGGACTTGGAGTATCAGGTATGGTTTTGGATGAGAAGACTGTATCCCTTTCTTTTTTGGATGGGAGACCACCTGAGTCATCAGCAACAGTGTACATGGGATGGTACTGTTGATTAGTCTGTGATTCTGTTGGAGTACTTGACAGTGTCAACCCTTTGCACGAGAAGAGGCAACTTTATTGAGGAAGTATGGTGTATGTGTTTAGGCTTGGTAAGTTTTATCTTTGCTGGGCTACTGCGTGCGCATGCAGGGGAATTCGGGGAAAAACCTGAAAGGCTTTGTGCATGCTCTGCAAGCATCTAGTCTGCCTGCTAATGAACAACAAAAGAGAATCTTGTGGCTTCTGTACATCTGCTTCTCTTTCCTCCCTCAACATCCCCTCTCCCTTGAGCCCAGCACAGGGAGAAACCAGGCTTTCTTGCAGGACTTGAATGACAAGCCAAAGCTGATTCTCAAAGAATCTTATATCCTAGATCATGTGGTTCTCTTTAAATTAAAATGACAGTGAATCACGGGGTTATGCTTATCGTAAGAAGAAATGGTCTTAGTTGTGCCTTGGAAAAATTAGTCAGACTTTTAGATACAGAAATCGGGGTCCGACAGTCCTAATAATTAAGAATAGTGTGGGAGCAAAAGACGCATGTGAAATAGCTGAAAGTGGGTAAGTATACATACGTAAACTACAGATTTGGCTCTGTGTTATAGAAGTTGACTCCAGCCCCCATGGTCTGGGAATTCACCCAGGAAGTCTAACAGGTATTGTGCAAGTTGGCTGGCTAATACAAGCATGCTCACCTATATTTGCCAAAGAGCAAGTAGTCCTCAGCATCCTCTTACTCTACTGAAGGTTGGTTGCTGTTGATTGCACTAGCTGGTCAGCTGCAGCTAGTGTCTGTTGCTGGTGAGCTCAGCTGTATCAAATACTGAGCTCCTGGCAGGAAGTCCTGCCCTGTGTGCTTAGGCGAATGCCAGGCTGCATGGCTGGTTCTCTAGCTGGATCTGTTCTTGTAGGTATAGCTCTGTGTATAGTAGTCTCTGAAACCTTAATATAGCTTACAGGATGAGAGTAGCATAAAACAACCTCTTGCTCTGTTCCCAGCTGACTAATATTGGGCTACTGGAAGCTTCCAGGCTCCCCTTGGTAACTGCTTCCCTCTGGACAAAAAGAAGTGTCTTCCTTTTTTTTTTTTTTGTAATGCAGGTCTTCTTGAGCTCTCCTTGGGAAAATTCAGAAATGTGCTACTTAACCAGACCAATCCAGTGGAAGCTGTAATCAGAAACATTGCAAGCAATGTGACTGTCGTTATTTTTCAAGTACATGCCCAGAAAAGCAATGTGGTGATATCCTTTGATAAGGTATGGTGAGAGTGTCACTTCTGTTCTTAAGTTCTACTTTTCTTTCAACGAAGGAGTGGGCTCTAGTACCTATAGAAATACAGAACTGAAGCTATATAAAGGAATACCTTACCTGCATGGCTCCTAGACAGTATTATTTTTATCTTCAGAAGTCCTTTCTTGTGCTTATGTGTCATAGCTGCTATTCTGGAGGATTGAATGCTAAAGGAATTTCAGACCTGTCTTGAAAAATGTTTCAAGGCTCTTTATACTTGGTGGAAGTGGTGCTTTTGATATGTGACTGCTGGCTACTGTCTATTAGCTTGTCAAATTAAAAACAAATTCATGATTTTAAATTAAATTAAAAATCAAAATTAGAAACAGATTCAGCATTTGCCAGATACCTTATACACTAAATGTGATCACCTTGGGATGTTTAGTTGTCTGCTGTTTGTGTGGCTTGGATCTAGCCGCTACAGATATGGTATCTTGTCACTCCAGCTGCTTGTCCTGAATTTAATTCTCCTTTGGTGGCACATGGAGAAGTTCCTCCACACTACCCTGGTCAAGGCTGCTACTTTTAGCCAACAATATAAGCATTCCTACTGCTATACGCTAGCCTCAGTTTGTCCCATTTTTACTAGGATGCAATCTAAAATACTGAATCTTATGGTGCTGTGAGACTCTAAGTGGTATTTGAGCAGAACGTAGACTAAGCTGAAGGTGGTAGATGGAGATCTGGCAGCTGCCATCCGGTTTCCCTCTCCCCATCAGTGTTTTCTAAATGAGAGTATACTGAGTGCCAAGAATTATCCTGGGAAGCTTTGGATGTAAATAACCTGTAATACAAGTCACCCAGCTGCTCAGTCGTCTTTGTACTGGTGAAATAGCAAGGATTACAGGGCTAAGACATCACTGTTATGCGTATCCAGTCTTCAGTTACCAGTGGTAGAATTTTTTGCTGTCAGTTCAGTCCCCCTTTGCATTCATGGGCATTACCAGGCCAAGGACAGTGGTGCATATATATGGCTGCACTGCTTTTAGGGCTGGCCTGCCTCTGGAAATATGAAGCTGAGCCAGACCTTAAAGCCTGTTATGTCCAAAGTGCCTCCTTACAGTCTTGCCTCAGATAACTGCGGTTGTCTTTGACAAAAGCACATTTTCCATGCTAAAAGAATAGATTTGACTGGAGGTTGGTTGGTTGTTTCAGCTGTGTGAGTGTGATACTGCCATTGCTGCCTGATCTTTCCTCAAGACCCCTGGTTCTGAAAGGGGTGGTGCTGGTGGGCATTGGGTTAGTAGCTGACCTGGCCCAAAGGACTTAGCTGGCTTAACACTAGCCATGCTAGACGTCATACAGTCATCTCCATTCTGGTGGAGACAGTGAGGTGCTTCTGCACGTTGATTCCCAGAATGCCCTTTAATGCCATCTTGCAACACTTGTGAGGGATATTCCAACCATTTTACACCTTTACTAGTCAATCCATTGCTGTATAGCAGTAGACTTCAACTAGCTAGATTTCTCTGCAGTTTGCATGTGAGTATTAACTCTTCAATAGTCTCAAACTCATCACTTGGGGTTTTGAGCCTGAACTAGGCAGTGTTTGGTGTCAGAGGCCACTCCTTTTTCTGTGGCTCTGAGCTACCAGCTAGCTAAGGACTGAATGCCTCATCTGTGGCAACTGGCACTGAAATGCGTGCCCCACAGGTTTGTAGCAGGAATGTGACTCCTGTGCAATACATCAAGCTATGGTGGAAATCTTCTTAAGAAGAACTACTTGTTTATATAACTTTTCTGTCCAGAATCCATCTGTGAACAGCTCAGGAACCGGAGTAGACAAAGGACTGGTTTCCATTCTTCGACCTCAACAGAGTGTATGTACGTGGTACCTTCGGGCACTGGATGCTAGCCAAGTGCTCAGCACAGCTATCTCTATTCCCTATATGGAGAAAGGTAGGTTCTTGTTAAGGGATACCAGCTCTGCTTATTACAAGTTAACCATGAAATGAAGGGTTGACCTTTCAGAGGTGATATTCTTACATGTTGCAAACATGATGAATAAGCTAGAAATTCTTTTGAAATGGACCGAAAAAGTTTAGTATCACTGTTGATTTGTGAGTCATGTATTATAGAAGGTACTATATGGTCTTGTCATGACTTCAGCCTTAGAGTAGAAAACTGATGTGCGTCTGTATCGGGACTTTTCTTAGACCGCAGTGAAACACTTGTGTTGTCTGCAGGACTAGAACCTGACAATTTTGTGTGCTCAGCAAGCAGGCTGTGCCTGCAAGTATATGCATTGCTGAGGTCTTAAAACTTTTTTCATGCTGTGTAAGGGGAAGTAAAAGCTACTACAACTATATTTTCTGTGTTCTAGATCCTATTCCTGGAGGCTGCAATCTAGAATTTGACTTGGAAGTGGATCCAAATATTTACCTAGACTATACATTGGTTGATATACACATCAAGTTTGCCCCTGCAAACTTGGGATATACCAGGTGTGTGGAAAAACGTCAGTGCACTGAGCAAGACTACCTTTGTCCTGTATTTGGCCAAGGTCATAAAACAAGATTCTGCTGGAAAGACTGACCATCCAGGTGCTGCCAGAAATCTTGTTTGCTGCAACAAGCTGAGAATTAAATGAGGAAGAGGAGGAGGGGGAGAGGTAACACAGAGAGAGATAAAGGCTGAGAGTTGCATCTTGTGGGAAAGGTTATGCAGCTTCAGATTTGCAAGCAGTCAGCAAATACTGGATCTTCCCATTCCTCATAATGACTTAATCTGTTTGAGGAGCAGTTGTGTATTATAGCCAGTTTTATTCTTCTACTGGTACTGAAGCATGCTAATGACCAAGAGTTTTGTTTAATATTGAGACTTCAAGTTATAAGGCATTATTTCCTGAATGGTGCTTGATGTGATAGGCAGGGAATGGGGAATGCTATGTTCAGAGCAGTATATATAGCATGCGTGGAAAAACAAACAGTGATGCCGTGATCTTTGGCTGTTGTGACCTCTTGGAATTCTTGTGCTGCTTAGACAGCTCATAGGAAGCCTCTGTAAATGTGAAGGCAGGTTCAGCACAGACGCTGCTCGTATCAGGGTAGTTTATGCATAATACTTCTGTAGTCTGTGTTCACAAACACTTATGCTCTAGTTTTGAATTAGTTGCTGGTGTTAACTTCTAAAGAGTAGAAGCCAAATACTGCCAACTTGTACAGGTAACTTCTGAAAACTAACGTTAAGATCTGGGGGCTTGTGCTGGGCATGTAGCTGATCTCTTTTTTTTAATTGCAGAGGAGCAAACCCACCATCCTGCGATTCAGGGACTGATCAGAACTCCAGATGGCGACTGCGCTATGATGTCTACCAGTACTTTTTACCAGAGAATGATCTTTCTGAGATGGTACTCATGAGCCACATACGGAAGATGTCCGGGGTGCAAAGTATTAAAGCTAATGGCATTAAAGTAAGTCTGAAGCACTGTTGTACCAGGCATGTGGCAGTGGCTCTGTCTTAAGTTTTCTCCTCCCCTGTGCTTATCTTCCTTGAGTGATGATATAAGTAAGCTGCTGCTGTTTCAGGCTTCTTGCTTGTGTCTGGGATTTCTGTCTAGGAAGTATACCATTTTGCATGCATCATTCACTGTAACTACTCTCTTTTGGGACAGAGGTGGCTAGTTACACAGCCTGAGATGCAGCGGAATTGAGGCTACTTGCAGTGGGCTCTGATACTAGGTAGATGCTAGTGACCAGTCTGTGAGATGTTTCTATGTCTTGCACTCTTTTCTTAATTAAACAAGCTCTTATTGCAGTTTCTTCCTGCTTACTGAATACTACTTTAGCCACAGTGCTCCTTCAGTGATGTTGAGGCCAGCTTGCCTATAGCAATAGTGCCACTGAGTAGCTGTAAATTCAGAAGTCGAGCCACTTCTGACAAAGATTGCTAGTCTCCTGTGATGCCTGATAAATGCTGGGGACTGGTATCCTCAGGTGCTGAGAACTAGGTACGGAATATAAGGAAGAGGAGGGAGGAGAGTGTAGTGGAACTGGACTAGAAACAGGCCACATTTGGAGTGGCACAAAGAGATCTGATAAGCAAGAGCAAACACTTGCTGCATGTTTACGTACTCCCCAGCAAAGAGATTGGAGGTGACAGAGGGGAGAATCTTAGTGGCCGTGACCCATCTGGCTTTGCTAGGAAGTGGAATGGCAGCCTTGCCTGCTTCAGAGGCCAGACCTGGGTTAGTAGATTGACAGGGAAACAATTGTGTCCTCAAATCTGGAGGAGTAAAACACGAGAGAGAACTTTCTTCCCCATCAGAAAACACAGTAATGTTGGAGGAAGTGGAGTCTGTCCTGTAAGTCTTTGATGCTTCAATTGGTAATACTGAGAGGGTTCAGAATGAGAGAGCTCTTGCCTGCAGCTCTCGCTGATCATCATCTTTGAGCTGCTGAGTATTCCCTCAGCTGTATGGACACATCAATATGCCAAAAGTGACAAGCAGTCTCTTGCAATTAAAAACATTCTTTACTGTTCCAGATGCTTACGTTGACAACTGAGGACAAGACCAATATCTACTTTTCCTCGCTTCCTGGACAAGGTGTGATCTACAATGTCATCGTATGGGATCCTGTTTGGAATACTTCTGCTGCATACATACCTGTGCATACATATGCCTGCAGCTTTGCTGACCTGGTGGATAACTGCTCTTCTCTCAGTAAGTTGGGATTTGTATGTCCTTGCCAACTCATTTCAAGCTTCTTGTGCTCCAACATGCTGAGTGGTGCTTCTGAGATTTTTTTTTTTTAAATGTGTGAAGGAGCTCTTTGTTCTACCCTGGATATATTTTGTTACTTTATGACATGGTCTACTTCTTGATTAAGGAGAAATTCTAGAATAATGAAATAAGACCAAGGAGAACTGTTATCAATTGAAGGTTTAATTTAATGGAGGTTTAATATGTGGTTTGCAAATATATAGCTTTGAACTCAGTAGTGCCACTCTAGCTTTTTCTATTTGAACTGGGTACGCAGTCTTAAGTCATTATAGGACTATAGATGCTGCATGTGAAACTAAACTAATAAAGCATGAACTAGATGAGGGTCCGGCCTGATTTTTCTAACTGTCGATGCTAACAGGAATCGGTTGCTTACAAATATTTTAAAAGGAGATAGTGACCTAAAATAAGCATAAAGATAATGCCAGCAATGGCAAAATGACTACAAAGTCATGCTACTTTGTACAAAGCTATATAATGGTAGAATCTGAGCAGAAGAGCAAAGCTGCCACTCCCATTATGGCTGCGGAAGGGACAAGAATAATGGCGTAGGACGTGGTTCATGAAGTAAGACTTGTTCTCATGATTATTTTCCTATCATATACTGTAACACAAGTAACTGTTGTCAAACTCAGTGTTGTCTTATGACAACATGGGACAAATTATCTAGGTCAAACCCCCTTTTTTCTGATTCAGAGAATGAGGAAAATGTGATTTACTTGTTTCAAATGGCAAAATTCTCACAGGAATTTAAGCTTAGGAGACAGAGGTGAGCCATAGTGGGATGCTGCTGGTCCTTTCTGTTGCACGGAGAGTATATTAAAGGGAGACCATGGTGAAGGCTGCAGCGATTAAAGACTAGAGTTGCTGCCAGGGTCGCTAACCCTGTAGCACTGATTTTTATAGATGACTGGATGTCCCTTTTTTAAAAGCTGAGCAGAGAATTTTCAGGTAAAGCTGTATCAGTACTATAAACAGCAAGTTACAGCTACTTAATTATTGTTACAGATAATTATTGTGACAGAAACTTCAGCCTTTTGAATAAAGAGGAAACTCTTGGTTTCTTAATCACTCTGAAACAACTTCAGTATTCTGTTGGAGATCCTGTGAAGATAACTGTTAGTTCGGGCATTTACATGGTGTGTCTGAAGGAGTGGCGGCTATTAAGTTGTCAGTAGATTCAGTGGCAGCAACCTGACCTTACCTTAGTCTCATTGTTGGAACTACTAGGTAGAATTGTCTAGTAACCCTTTCTTTTTCCTTGTAGGCAGACTCTCTACCAAAGTATTCTTCACAGCTGTTGCTGTTCTTGGTCTCTTCACTTGCTTTTTTGGACACAGATTCTGGAAAACAGGTACTGAATAATAAGTTGTTTTTTCTCATAAGTCTGGTTGGGATTTCATAGATGTAACTTGCTGTAACTTAGAGTGGAGCTGTTGCTCAAGATTCACTTGATAGTGATTACGTGCCAATTAGGGCAACTGCTTTGCTTCTAGAGGATCCGAGCTTTTAAGTGCAGAGGAAGAAGCTTCTGGTATGCAAAGAACAGAAATGTAGAGCTAGGGTGCATGCTGGGCGCTATAAATATAAACCTGTAACTTTTTGACTATTTGAAGTGCTTGAAGACGCCCCTTTCCAGAACAAAGTGTTGTCTGGCTTTCCTCATGTGCTTCTCAGCCAGTGAGCCGAGATGTTCCTTTGCTGTTGTAACATGAAGATGTCTGAAGATGTGCTGAAGTGAGCTTGGTAGGAAATTATGTGACAGCATGTGTACTAAATCTTTTTTCCTTCTTCTAGATTTATTCTTCATGGGCTTCATATTTGCAGGATTCTTCTTCTTTGTATTCATTACTAGGGTAACTGGCCTTAGTTATGATGGTGAGTAGATGTGTCGGGATACCCCACGCTCTTCCCAAAGTATTGTTATTATTAGTCCCTTAAGTAAAATCTCAGTTATGCTTGTTGGCCAGCTTAGGAAGGGTAGGAGGAGGATGCTTGGGTACTTAAACTGAGCTCTGATTACCATAATAGCAGAATATGCAACAGAGTAGCTGTTGCTTCCAACATGAAATAATGATGCAGAATTAATAGCTGCAACTATAAAAGACAAATTTTAAGTATCTATCCAGCTTTTTAGAAACTGTGGAAATTTGCAACATACTTCCTTCCTACTTCTTTTGTAACGGGTGGACCTCAGTTTCAGGTCAAATGTAAATTTTATCTTTAAAATGATGGAGTGGAAGGGCTGCATCCTGCTTGTTAGGCTAGCAAGAATTAGTTCCTTTTGTCTTTGTCCTATCTCATAGTTACTTTTTCCATAAGTGTGTGTTAGCTGTTGCAAGGAGAACAGCCCTGGGAGCTCAAGGTACTAATATGCATAGTGGCAAGACTTTCATCCCAGTCCTATGCCACTCTTTCATGCACATCCTCAGTTGCAGACTGGAGTCTAAGTGAAATGTGTGAAGCAAATACTGATACTCATGTTTGGCTTTTTTCAGAAAAATTTCATTAGATAACAAAATCAAGCATATAAGTAAAGCTGCTGAATGTTATTGCAGTAACTGAAGTTTTCAGAGTGTTGGAATTTCCCCTTTTCTCTTTCAGTGCGTCTTATTTTGACAGCAGTAGCTGGACTTACTGGAGGGCTTTTCCTGGTTGCAAGCTGGTGGAGATTTGGCTCTGTCCTGCTCTGTATGTTTATTATTGGACTCGTGCTGGGATTCCTCTTTTCATCTACAGTCTTCTTTACTCCACTAGGTATGCACTGAAATATTCTGCTGCAAAGTGCTGGCTGTTGAGTGATGTGTTCCTGCTGTATTACAGGGACACTGCAAGGCTGTAAGATGAGTGCCACTATCTGGTTCATCTTAGTGTTATATTTAACTTTCCCTTTCCAGTGTTGGGAGGAATAGAGATGGACCTGAAGCCTTCTTTCAGGTGTGCTGTAACTAAAACTACTTAGGGAATCTGCACTGGTGGGAAAAGGAACATGCTTATTCTGCAGAGAACTTGCTGAGGCTCTTCCTACCTGAGCTGTGTGCCACCCCAGCAGTCTGGGCCACCAGCTGTGCTCCAGGCGAGCACTTGCTGTGTGTCTTGTTCTCTGTCCAGAACAAGTTACAGTAGAAAATTTGCAGTCTAACTTGGGAGTCTTCAGGCATAAAGGCATTGTGGATTAAGAGGAGCTCTTGCCATTACCTTTCACCATACTACTGTGCAGGGCTCTGGGGGCAGGGCACTGTAAGAGTCAAACTTGTGTTTGCAGCTGGATTGACATCATCAGGGTCTTTAGAATGACTTTATTAAGAAAGAAATAATAGACAAGTTGCTTAAAAGCAAGCAATGCTGCTGAGCTGGAATCCCTCTGGGACACTGAAGCTTCAGCCACACTGCTTTCTCTATTGTAATTTTAAATCTCAAAACTCTTCTGCTTGTGATCCCTTGGTGGGGCAGTATTTCGTTCTCCAGTCATCTGTGTTTTGACTCAAGCCACAACCCTGTGATAATCCATGCAGTCCCTGGCTGCTTTTCATTAAAGTAAAACAGACTCAGCTGGGGGTCAGCTGGTCCCCTCTGTTTAATTGACAGGCCTTAGAAAGCAGGGGGAGCAAAGTAGTGTTTGAGTGACTTAATTACTCTTACTAAAGCCAGAAGAGTTTGTTGCCTTGTGGTGTTGTGATGGCTGCGCTTGTGCTAGACTCTAGAGTCAAACTTACATTGATGCAGGCTTATAGATCATAAACCTATATAGGCAGTAAGATGGCTTCTTGTTGGGTGGAAGTACTCTGATACTTTTCATTCTTATCAGATAAGTAATGTAGACCTCATCAAAAATCTCTTGTTTCATGGACAAGATCTGCTGTCCCAACTTAGAGTACAGGACCTATACTCAACTGCGACAGTCTTTTTCTGTTCTAGTTTTGAATAACTGTGTTACAATGCATCTTAAACAATCCGTATTTGAGCTCAAAAGCGAAGCTTTTCAACACTCTACCCTAGACTTCCGAATGCACAGAATCTTTGGGGAAAAAGCTTGCCCCCAACCACTTATAAAAAAGGAAATGTTTTGCTAACTGGTAAATTCCATGTGGAATATGGTGTCTTGCAGGAGACTACAGGGTCTTCCGTGATGATGTTGTGTTCTGGGTGACCTTTTCTTCTGTAGCCTTGATGATTCCAGTGCTTTTTGTTGGATGTTCAAGAATTGTAAGTAATCTGCATTGTCCTCTCAGGAGGAGGGAGAAAGGGGTCTCAAACTTAATGCAAAATGTAGTCCTGTGGGATATGTATAGAAGACTTAACACGACTTCATGAAGTTCGGCACAGGACCAGCTCTAGGGAGTTCCTGTTCAGACCTACTTGTGCTAAGTGGTCCATAAACAAAAGAATGACTCTTTGCAATGTTGCACATAGCATCTGCAAACACTTGCATTTAATCGACTGCTGCTGTCTTAACAAGATGTCTGGACCACAGGTGTGTGCAGCCACTTTCTTGTAGAAGAATTGATACAAAATACTGCCTTAAGGAGGTGGGGAATAGTGTTTATCGGTCTCCTAAAGCTGTGGGTTTTTTTCTCCCCCTCTAGCTGAACATACTTGCCTCTGGAATAGTAGGCTCTTACGCAGTGATCCTAGCTATTGCTTGTTATGTCTACACAAGTCTTGCTTATATCACCTTAGACCTACTCAGAAGGGTCCTTAATGATTACTTCAGCAGAGCTTACACCAATGTGCCTTTTCAAACAAATGGTGAGTACTGCTTTTAAGACTTCTTTATTTTCTTTTTTAAGAAAAACTGCTGCCTCTTTGGTTCCATTGTAGACAGTGAGTGTTGAGGGTAGGAAGGGATGAAAGGAGAACGCAGGGAGTACAGCAGGAAGTTTGACACCCAGATGGTAAATTCTAGTCCTCCAAAAGAAATAGTGAGTAGATCCAAAGGCACCAAACTTCCAGCAGGTGTTATGTGACAAAGGCCCTTGTGAAAGGTGCTTTTCAGGTTTGGAGTGCCACCTTGCTGATGAGTTTACAGAATGGGCAGTCAAAAAGCCTATATGGTGACTGAACAGACTCAACTTGCTCTGGTGTTCTTGCCTTTGCATGGATATACTGTAGGCACATGAGGATGCAGAGACAGTATTTCATTCGTTTCTGTTGCTAAACTTGTTCAGTGTTTGTGCTTGGGAAAGGAAAGAATGTTCTGCTTTGATATAGGAATCTTTTTGTTTTCTCTTTTTCAGACTTCATTATCCTGTCAGTGTGGGCAATGCTGGCCCTCAGTGGAGTAACTGTGCAGCTTCGCCGAGAGAGAAGTGAAGTGCCCTTCCCGCCACACCCCTATCTTACCTGGAAGCGAGAAAGGGAACGAAGAAGCACCAATGTCTTAGACCCTAGCCATCATATCCCTCCCCTAAGAGAGAGGATCCATAACAAGATACTACATATCAAAGAATTTTTTCAGAAAGAGCAGCCGGCTGGGGAAAGAACTCCGTTGCTTCTGTAACCCATCAAATAACTGGTGGGAACAGAAGAAGAATCTAGGAATGGTGAGATGAGTGATCGCCAGCAAACCAGCCAGTGGTGCAGGATTTACCACTGCCAATTTGTCCTGCTTAATAAGAGGAGAACGTATTTCCCCAACCTGGAAGAAAAGTTATCTGTACGGTACACTACATGCTGTCTTATGACTCTTTGCCTCGATGGCCCACTCAGCCTACTGTAACATGTCTAGCTGCAGAATCTTGTACTAATGGTCAAGTACAGGTATTTATCTTGTGGTGATCTAGTTTGATGTTTAGGTATGTGAAGGATAAAACAGCCCTTAAAAGCAACCTGTACAATGCTGGTTCTTCCCTTGCAGTGTGGAAACCACTGCTGAAGTATTGCCTGACTTGCTCCTGAAGGTGAGCAGTCTGTCAAATTGCAAGGGAAGACAGATAAGGACCATCCATAGAAAGAGTTCTAGCAGGAACTGAAGTATCACCTTCTAATAAAGGTACAAAATGTGTGGCTGCAGACACAGTTGTTTCCAAGAAGTATTACTGAATCTTGCAAGCTCAACTAAGTGACTTGAATTTAAACGGCACTGAATTAACTGTTGTAACTGTGTGCACTGGGGCTCAGGAAGTGGACCTGATCTGAGACAAGAAGACTCGCTCTCGCTTTCAGATGGTTCTGTAGCAAACTCGTCATCTGGTCTCTGTGCAGAGATGATTGCTAAGAGAACACAACAGGTTTGCCACCTCATTTGCTTTCTGAACAGCCTGTGTCTTGTTTCTGCTCTGGCGTAATCTTTTTTTGATGGTGCTGTCATAAAAGAAAAAACTATATAAGCTCTTTGTAGCCAACAGCAGTTTTTTTCCTGGAATTAGTTGAAACACTAACTATTTTTATTTTTAATCATATATCTCTTAATTTTGCCTTTAAGGGGTGAAAATGGCATCTAGCTGGCAAAATACTGACCAGGATCCTTGGTGACTGAATATGTTCCTTGCCAATTTGGATTGCGTCTGCCCAAAGCAGAATACAGTAAAACAGATAAGGGACCACTCTTGCGTTCAGTGAACTGTGATCTCATGTAGTGGCTTTATTCAATTCCTTAAAACAAAACAAATGGCCACTTTCAAAATGCAAACTGGAGCATTGTGGGTTTGGCTCACACAAATGCATAAGCAGTCTTGAGGCTGTCCTTGGTTTTGCCTGCTCTTGGCCCCCACACCCAATCCTGGTCTTCACATTCAGTGTTTACGTGGTGATCTATTATGCATTAAATGATGTCTTGTGTCCTGTGCCTTGATACAGGTTATGGTGGCTCTTCCTTCTTACTCTCACTATCTTTGTACCTTTAGTGTGGGCAGCAAAGTGTATAGTTGTTCCTGTCTGAAGGGGAATGGCTGTTGTGTTACCTGAATGGAACCACCATGAGTGAATACCTGAGTGGTGGAAACCTAAGTTCTCAGCCACCACGTTAAATTCTTGGTAGTAAGTATGTAAGAAACAACTCTTTGTAAGGAAACTGGCATAAGAACTTTATCTGAGAACTTTCAACTAAGTTCTCGGATAAAAACACCCTGGCAGTAGTAAGGAATTAATGACTCTAAAATGACTCTACTTATCAGCTGTTTCCCTTTAAGGAGAGAAAGCTTAATGACATAGTATCTGAGGTGACCAGGCTGATCTGATGTTTAGAGAGAGAAAACCTGTGATTGCTTGGAGCTGGAACATCTGCCTCAACAGCAGAGCAAGGCTGAAGTCCTGCAATTTGGGTCTCGCTTCACTGTGCTGTGTGGCACGTGGGTAAACGAAGAGCTCTTTCCCTGGCCTCTGGTGGACTGATGCTCACTGGCTGTCCTTACTGCACTGATACTGAGCATGTCTTTGCCATATTCGATGGCAAGTAGCAAACACTTATTTGATATATAAATGCTCTTAAACATGTTTACCTTGTTTTTTATAACTGCTGTGATTAACATTGTGGAAGAAACAACTTTAACTCTTAATTTTCTAAATCTTTTATAATAAAGATGTCTTTTGAAAGGATATTGGAACTAAAGGGGTCTCTTTGAATTCAATGATGCTTTTACAACTTAGCTTCTGTCTTTGGTGTTGTAAGGATAGTTTGTTTTGGAAAAACTTCTTAAACCCTCAAAGGATGACCTGCTGTAAGCACTTACTGTAGTAACAGCGACACCCAGAGGCTGAGTGTGGTTATGTTCTGTATGAAACCAGTGGGAAAGTGCATCGTCGGAAGAGGGGCTTTATAGTTGCTTCAGACAAGGTTCTAGAGAACGAACAGATGGTTGTTGTCCAGTTTTTAAGTGGAAACTAGTCTGCAAGGTCATGGAGGAAGCCTATATGGCAGAACTGGGCTTTGAACTTTTTTTTTTAGATCCTGACTTGGAGACTGTTTTTAATACTGCTAAGAGGTGGTATGGGAATTTCTTCCATATTCTATAAGCCATAGTGGGTAACAGTGATGATAATCAGAGTACACTAACTGATCCACTGGGGTGCTGAAGACATAATTTTCAACTTTTTTTTTGTGTACCACCTGAGGCAGTTGCAAATGGAAAACTGGATCCTACCCTGCTATGCCTCTGTTCTGGCTGCAGAATCTTTCATTGGAAGCATTTACTGCCTTGCTGCATTAGCTGCGCTACCTTGCAGTTTTGCTAGCTTAAAATAATGCTCTGTGATGCTCCTGGGGAATCTTAATCTAAATCTAAACTATATTCTTCCAGGTAGATTTCCCCTGTAAAATCAAGTGTTTTGAAGCCTCATGTGAACTGAAGCTTTCTGGACTATGATGATGATCTACTGCCTGCTGCTGTAGAGAAATCTCCTGCTTTGATGGCTCTAGTGCACTTCTTTCACTGATGTTTTTCTGTGAGGAATCTTTTCTGCACTTTAATAACGCTGCAATGATCACATCATAGTATTTGTCTTATTTGCTTGTAGAGATTTCCTAGGTCTGCATATGTTCTAGTCCTGCTTCAAATCCACAGGAGAAACTTTCTTCCTCTTCCTTTCCCACCCATGCTAATTCCTAGCTGTGACACAAGTGGACTCGAGGACAGATCTTCCTTTGTTCTCATGGCTCCTTCCTCACCTTAACACAAACCCAATCTGACTCCACTGCTTCGTGGAGCCTTACATGTGTAAGGCAGCTTGCCTACCTGCTTCCTCAAATGTTCAGAAAGCATGACTGAAAACAGAAACAAATCATGCTTTCCATAGGCATACTTTGGAGGGGAAGAAGGCAAACTCTCCCCTCACCTAACCTTTGCATTTTGATTTGGGAGCAGGCTGTGGGGAAACTATAGAAAGGGCCCACAAAATACATGTTCCTTCGTCATCTGCAGTTGTGTATCTTATGCAAGTGGCTTTCCTTACTGGGAGGAATGGTGTGATGTAGATATTCCAGTCTAATGGTCCATGCTGCTAGCGCTTGGTAAAAAGAAAAGGTACTCGGCATTGTTTTTGGATCTTCTCAGCTGGTTGGTAGAAATATGTTGCGTACACCAGGTTATAAAGCACTCAGAACCGTTTTGGGGGCTCAGCTGCTGGGTATTGTGTAAACCCCATGACAGACTTCAGGGAAAACTTTGGCTTCATTTAATACCTTGCCACTTTGTGGCTGTGAGCCTGGCTTTGAGAAACCTGAGCAGAATGAGAGCGTTGTGGAGTGCCAGTCTGAAACAAAAACTCAGTCCTGTGAAATACATTAACCAGCTGACATCTTTCTGGTATTGCTGTCAGAGAGACTTTAACATGTCCTGGCTTGTTTGGTGGCTTGCTTCCAGGCTGTTTTGTTTTCCTGTGTCTGAGGCACTTGGGTATTGCCAAAACTCTATGAAACTGTCCCAAGCAACTGGATACTGAAACAGAGGGTAAAGCCATACTTTTAAAACTGCTTGAGGACCAAAATCCTGTTGTTACATGGCACAGACATCCGTAACTCTTCAGGAGGGTGTTCTTATTTTTAATTAGAGGCTAAGGACTGAACTTGGCTAACAGGCAGGTAAAACTGCTGACGCTTCTAAGCAGGGCCTAGTCATGAAGCTCAGGCAACAGCAGTGACCTCTGGTGGCATTGGGTTTCGATAGGAGAGAAAGTGTTTCATAACTTGTCTGTTTAGGAAGGGTGCTGTGTGTTGCGGAGGGAAGAATGGGACCCTTTGTCTCCGCTCTGGGCTCTCCTAACTCCAATGTGAGATCTGTTTCTCACTGCTGCTCTTGGGCTGAGCCATGTTCTGCTGCTCTTCGGTGAGCTTGTTAGCTCTGGAGCTCCCGGGGAGATGCTCACAAAGAAAATGTTCTCTTTCTCTATCAGATCTCTTTAAGTAGGCCCTAATGAGTATTTTAGCTCTTTCTTTAACTTTTAGGGGACTAGGTTAGCACGCTCCTGCTCCTAACCCTGAAGCGCGAGGTGTGTGTTTGGCTTGTAGTGTCTAGGCAGGGGGCTGGGTTAAAGTCATCCCTCAGCACTGCAGATCGTACAGTGGATGAGCAATAACTACATCTTCCTGCTTCCCTAACGAGTGTTGAGTAGCCCTTACACAGCCTTTGCTTTTCTCTGCAATAGCAAAATAATTTAGTGAGGCATAAAGGATTTCTTTGGTCCCCTCTATCTGTCTTTTACTTCAACCTGGAAGACGTGTAAAAAATGGCCTTTCCCAAAGGCTTCCTTTTGTAAACTTTTACTGACGCTTCTCACCCCAGGGAGGCTCTCCAGCTTTCGTTCTGTCCTTGCCTAGAGCTGTCCCTTATCTGAAAGCACTCCTGGAAGCCCTCCTGAGAAATAAATATGCCCCATCTTAAAATGCACGTTTTTCACTAAGCCTTTCAGCTTTTCATCTCTCTTCCTACAACTGGCAGCAGCATGTTGTAGGTTTGCATGTGATCTTTGCAGTGGTACTTGTGGTGGGCTTTATTAAATAACTTTGGTTTCTGGTCGGTTTATCCAGTGAATAGTCAGAACAGGAAGTGTTGACCTAACGTAGGGTGTTTACTTACCAAAAGCTCAGTGTGTTCTAACTCGGTGGCTGAGGCGCATTGATATATCCCTGCCTATTTATTTGAATCTTGTCAATACTCACCTGGCTAGGTTGTCCCCTCCCACACCTTTGATTAGTAGGCTTTGGTGTTTCAGTTTTCTTTAGAAAGAATAGCTCCAATAACACTTTTGTCTGTTAAAGCAGACACTTGTTCTCTATAATTTTTTTTAATTGATATCAGACCTTGTCTGTTAGCACATAGCTATAGGCAGACAGCTGTCTCCTGTTTGAGTATGCAAGGTGTTATACTCTCATGCACGCTGGAGGAAGACAACTTCAAAACAGAGCAGTAAGTTAGTTCATTTTGGGAGTGAGAGGGAGTGGGAGGAAAAAATGGTTGTGCACAACTTACCTACCTGCTTCAGAACTGGGTTTTCACAAGTCACAAGATTATCTAATGTGCTCAAAATAAGCTGTATTACTTTTTTTTTTTATCTTGAATGCTCGGGGGGGAGGAAGCCATATGCAGGAAGCAAAAAAGCACAGACAGTATATTGTAGGAGGCAGCTGCTGTTTGCTTAGCCAGTAATTTAATGAGTTGCGTATGATGATTCATTTAAATTGTTTATTGTGTTACTGAGCATAGTATTGGAAAACCTAAGACGCTGATCACCCTGCGTCCATTAGTGTGTTGTATTGTTGGAGCTTCCAAAGACTGAATTTTCAAAAATATATTTAATGCTTTTCACTGCTGAAATAGCCACCCTCAAATGTATTTCTTAAGGTATTTTTGGTGGTGGGAATACTGTAGGGAAACCATTCATTCTGCTACTCTATAAAAAAGGTAAAACTGCACCTTGGGGCAATGGAAAGGGACTGCGGTTGGGGTTCTGCTTGTTTCCGTTGTGCCACTGTTCTCTGGCTCATGTCTGAGGAGTGTTGCCAATGTGTACTTTTCCCAAGATTGGAATGATGAAACATTTCCCTCCATTTTGAGCAGTATTTTAAGGTTTTCTTCTTCTAGATGCAAGTGAGTGTGTTTTTTTTTTTTTATGAACTCGGGAAACAGTGATGTTCTCTGACACAAAGGTGTGGCCGCACTGGCTCCCAACAGGTACGCTGCTGTATCAGAACGTGTTTGGGGAAGGGAGGTGGTTGCAGGCAGCAGCAACATCGGTACCTTTTTTCCTCATACAGGCATTGACATGTTATATTTTTCAGCACATTTTAATATGTGGAAGCTAAGCAACTTTGTTTATATAGTCCACTCTGCTGTCATCAGTACGAAACTCAACTGCATTGCAAATGAAAGAATAAGTGGGATGGGCAAAAGGTGAGGCTGAACACGACCTATACCTCTACCAGGTATGTACATGTGATACCAAACTCTGCCCTCTGCTGCGCGTGGTTCTCCCAGCACACCTTGGTGTTCCGGAAGGGTAAGTTTAGCAAGAAGTCCTCTGTTGACATTAAAGAGCAGAAAAGCAGATTCTGTATAACAACTAGCATGTGTGTGGTGGTGCTGGTTTGGGGATATGTGTGGGAGAACACCTAGATTTTTCTAGGACAACATGAGATGGTTGTGTTTGCACACCAAGTTAAATGAATCTCTCTCTGAGAAGATACTTTCTGTGACAGCTGTGCAGACAGCTGGCAGCTTTTGAACACCTACAGCTCAGCAGTGTTCCTGCTGCATCCTGTTGCTTTCTCTACTTTTTTTTTTTGGTCTCTGGTGGCAGTGTGTAGCTTGATGCTGCTTCTAGAATTTAAGTATTAGCATGATGTTGAAAAGGCTGGTAAGAAATTGTCTAATGCTTAAAAAAACCCCAACAAACCAAACTTATTCCTCTACCATGTTCCTTCACTTCCAACTGAGGATTTCTTTTGCTCTCCTGTCTCATCTTCCTACTGTCACTGCATACAACCTGTCATACTGTGACCAGCACTAGAGTGTTCTGTTAGCCAGTTTAACAATCTCTCGTCTCGGACATCAGGATCCGCAGAAAGAACAAGTGCATGTTTTACATTCAAATAGGAGATTTGGAAATTCTTTTAAACAGCAAAGTGCTTTTAAAGCTTAAAGTTTACCAACTAAAATAGAAAACTTCCTAAGCCAATGTAAATCTTTTTTTGGGTACCTACAAAGAGATCCTAGTAATAGTAATTCTGCATGAGAACTGTGCCACTAGCTCGGTATTTTAACATAATCTTCTATTCCCAATGTGTTTGTTAAAAAGCCAAAGCTATTTAAAGCTTTATTAGTTGTACAGAACAGCCCAATTCAGTTTCAAGCTGCCCTTCAGTTTTACCTCAGCTGAATAGCTGCTACATGTATTTAGGACTTAGCTTGACATTTATTACCTGTCTTTAAACACAGAATTTACGATATATTGAAAACAAGTTTCTCTTCTGAGAAATCATGGGGAAGTGGAGAAAACATTACATTGTCAACTTATAAATGTACTCCACTGACATTCTCATTTGCACATCACAGAGAAAGGAACCGAGAGCTTGAACCAAGTCAAAGTGACTTTTTTTAATCTTCAAGAGAAAAACACAACTGTCACATCCTATCTGTACCAAAACACGTTTTGATCCAAAAATCAAAGCCCAGTGGACTGGTTTTTGCTTATCCTTACTGCTCCTCTGTATTAGTAAACAGTTCCAGTGGTTCATTTGAAGGCTAACTGCCTGTGTAGGAGAGATTGTTAGTTTTCCAAGCGCAAATGAAGACTTTACAGAGCATTTTTTCTTTTGCTGTATAGCAAGATGAATAAAAGCACTAGAAATTGGCCTGCCTGCCTTAAAGTATAAAAATAAGCTGATTAAATAGCAAAATGATGTATTTTTTCTTACATGTTACTAACAAGGCTCACTTCAGATTCAGTATCTTGCTTTAATCATGAAGACATCCATATTTTCAGTCAACTTTATTGATAAAATAAGTTTACTGTACCGTACACAACTCTAGCCATAAATTCTTTTCAAGCTATCTGCATTACAAAAATAACAGGTATGCAATGAAAAATAGTCACTCCACACACTGTGAAGGTTCTTTAAAATCCTGAAGTCATCAGGTCAGGGGAATGACAGGGGAGACATATCAAATGTGAAGACTAAGCATCGATAAATTAAGTCACATTTTTTTAATTTACAAAAATAAACACTAATCAAGCATTATTTCATAATAGAGCAACCTTAAAGAACTGCCACAGACTAACAACCCCTTCTCTGCTATACAGCTCTAGAGATTGTACTTGAAAGACAAACCAGAAAGTCAGCCATGAAACTGCATTCAGCATTAAATGGATATAAATGCCTGTGATACCAGTCAATGACTGAAAAGACACTTCTAAAAAGAGTAACTTAATCAATGGAACCCAAAAATTCTCATAAATTTGCAACAGCAAAACACTCCATTAAAAAAAGATGTTGCTTCTGATTAAGTCACCAGCTTGCAAGCTACAGCAGAAATGCAAAATCTAAATTATAGAAGCATTGGCAAAGTTTTACAGAAAATAATAGCAGACAAGTAGATTTTTGTGCTTGAGCTAAAGCATTCCCCCAAACAATTCCCCCCAGGTGTTTAGCAAGTTTTGAAATGGTTAAAACTCTTTTTTTCCATGCACATGAATGTCCCCAATATTCTTAAGCCTAGAAACAAGCTAAGGTGCTCTGGAAAGACAAGTAGCAGTTTCTCCATTTATAAAAAAAAAAAAATGCTGTGAAAATTTAGAGAGCTTGATTTATCTGTCCTTTCAACTGTGTTCCCTAGCATATGTATTAATTTATGTATTAATTAATTGAGAACAAGCATTTATTGTCTCTGCTAAACGCTCCTTTCCCACCACTTCACTTTTTTCTCTTAAAGGCACTACGGGAAGGATGGCAGCAACTGACAGTAACAGAACAAAAATATGAAGCTCCCTATAAATTAGTTGAGTGGGCACTGAAAGTTCACCCTTAGACCTATGGTGCATTTAACCTTGAGCCCAGGGAAGCTGTACTGCATTAGAGGAAGCTGTGTTTAAAACTGACACACTTAGAAGTTCTTGATGCTTAATTCTTCTTGCATTGTTGCAACTGAAAATCAAATTTGATTAAATGACAGTTGATTCCAGAGTAGGAGTTCAACTCATTGTGCTAGGTGAGTTATTAAACAGCAAAAATATTCACCGGTGGGTGGCACTTTGTACATCTAGTTTTCTGTGGTTAAAAGCTTTCACTCTGCTTCTTTGAGTATGTGTTCCAAATAAAGAATACACTAACATGCTGGACAAAAAGTGATGATACACATCAACACTAGGAATGTTCTTGCTGCCTTGACCAAGAAGTAGTAGTCTGACAAACAAAAGCCAGATACAAATTGTTTTGGCACCTCTTTACTAAAAGCCTGTCTTGTGTAGCACTTCTATCGGATCTGCAGATGATAGAAGCTGCGCATTGATCTATAAAAGCCAATACCTTCTCACTTCTGCAAGTATTTCAGGATTAAAAGCGAGCAGTCTATTTGTCAGTATAGCATATTGAAACTCTTCCTAATGCAAACACAACGCATACCTGAAACTTCCTTTAAAAACCTCCTTGATGGCTATTTAGTATTCAAAGGAAAATTAAGAGTATTGATTGCAGGCATGCAGGCTGCCAACTTTGCCATAGAGCTTCTCCCTCCTCCCCCCAACCACCTTTCTGCTGCTGCTGTTTGGGTGCTTTCAAACTGCCACTTCCCACTCAGGAAGTCTGGGGAGGTAACCAAGAGAAGAAATTGATGGGACGAATGTGGCTTCTCACCTGTAGAGAACTGAGCCTGCTTTTCTCTCATAGAAGTAAAAGCCAAGGCAGAATGATACTATGCTGTGTTCCAGAAAACAATACGGTGGGATCAGCTCTTCTCAGGTTTTGAAAATACAATTAAGTGTACATATTTTAAAGAATCTTGTTCAATCTAAAATAATAAATACTGAACAACTGCAAAAGCATTGCTTATGTTTAGACAATTGGCCTTATATTTGAACAGGATACGCTGTCGCTAAATAAACCTTAAGTTTTATGCTGCCTATGTACCCTTTCCATTAAACGGGTTTGTTGCAAAATGAGAATTTTTAAAAAACTTACTAAAAGGAAAAAACATAATGTGGATCATGCACAAAGCATATTCTTAAGTTACTACTCTTTACCCAGAGATCAAACTTTAAATCTTACCTTTATCATATAATAGGTGCACTGAAGCTTTGTATGAGCAATAATCTATATAAATTATGTGAAATCTTGTCTTTTACCTGTAAAATGACTTCATATAAAAATAATTCAGTAAGTGCATTCATCCATTTCCTACTGAAGTCAGATCTATGGCAATTAATCTGTCAGTAATGTTTTTGTAGAATACCACTTTTAATTTATTTTACGCAGTATAAAAGCCACTAAACTGGAGTTCAAGATGCATTCACGTGCTGGTGCCCTATTCAGTAACAAGTGCTTGACCAGTGACCCCTGATACTCCGTTTGTAAAGTGTGCAATTGAAGCTTGTTGACTTCCACAGTCTTCAGCTTTTCCTCAGGCTCAAATCACTGCTTGTTACTAATCCTGACAGAGATGTGCTCTCTGATGCATCTTCTTTCTTGAGGTTCAGGAATGATTCTCTAGTTATTTGAAGAATTTCTCTCAAGCCTTTGTTTTCTTGCTATAACCAAAGAAAGAAAAGGCATTTAATAATTAATAACTTAACTCAGAAAGTAGTCAAGATAACTACATTAATTATTTCCCCTTCTGTCTATGCCAAACATACATATTAAGGATTAAAATACTGATTTGCAGTCAGGTAGCGCTACATTATCTTCTAAAACAACATTAGGTTTCTGACCCTCTCGGTCTTTTGAATGGGCATTAAGCATAAAAAAAAAAACCTCAAAACACAAAGACAGGTAAGAAAAGGGTAATTAAGTTCAAATGTTGCATTTAAAAAAAAAATCTCCTGTTCTTTCCACACACCTGACCCATAATGAGCTGCTTTGCTAGCACTTAACCAAAGAGCAATAGTGTTGATCTTCCAATAATAGTTAACGGAGAATCCCCCCAAAAGCACAAAATTATTATTATTAAAAAAAAAATTAAAAGCCAAGGGTGGGGGTATTATTATTTGCATCCCAGTGTCTTATTATGATGAATTTGTATTATTTCCTAGCTCTTTGCTACACTCAGACTTAAAGAGAAGCTTAAGCTGGTATATAAATATTAATACTTATAATACTTATTTCTGGTGATGAAGTATCACCTATGCGGCACTTCAGAGTAAGCTATAGTGAGTGGGCTGTAAGTAGTATTTCCCCCAACAAGGAAAGTGTAACAAAGTAGCAGTGTGAGTAATGCTACAGTAACTCAATAGAAATAATTGTGATAACACTTATTCCCTTCCTATTTGTGCCATTGCTGTTTTGATTTCATACTTACCTCAAGCTGAATGATACGTTCCTGCTCTTTACAGCCATGCTTTTCATCAATTTCAATGGCTTTTCTCATTACTGCTGCCATTTCTGTAATTTGGTCCACATGCACTTGCAGCTCCTAAGACATAAAAATAAAATTATGACAGCTTTAGTAATATGTTTCTTGCATTACTAAAACATTAAATATGCATTTTAACTGCTGTGCCACAATAAAAATATGAACACAGACCTAAATTCGTGAAAACAAACGAGCTCTCTAACTTTACAGCATGAGTAGCCACGGTGGTCCTGTTTATTTCAATAGATCTGGTTTGCCACACGGTGACCCCTTTTATTAGAATTTTATATTAAAAAAAATATATGCTTAAATGACTGTCTTCCATAGCTTCCACATCTTCCAAATGGCTACAAGTTAGCCATGTGCTTGTTCTGACAGGGCCCTGCTGTGTTGCAAGAGTTCATGTACATTATTTGGGATATGCAGAAAGACTAAATTCATCTAAGAACAACAGGATCCGCGACATTTTTTCCCTTTGTTTGAAACCTGATCTCAAGTCTGGTATGGCCAGTACCAGCCCATGGGTAGGTATTTACCTCTTAAAAAGACCAGGTGAAGTGGTCATCCTTACTATGTCAAATATTAGGAAACTCAGATCTGTCCTTTGCTCTTTTTTAGATACTTATGCTTGAAACCACTTCCAATTCCTGCTTATCTGGTGGATCTGGACTTCAGAAGCCCTTGTCCTTGCTGAATTGTAAGAAAAACTTGTGTCCTCACTGACTTCTTTGTGTATGCTCATTAATGCTGGTAGGGTACTTCTCTATTATAACTAACTACCACATCTTGCTGAAAAATTCAAGGAGGAGGAAAAAGAGCAGTGCTTTGGTTTGCTCTTATCCTGTTCCCCTGCCAGGAGTGGGATGATAGGAACCAAACATGGGCATAACAGCCTTTGCAAGGAAGCTAGATTTTAGATAACCTTCGCTGTTTGCAGAGAAGTCATCTCTTGCCTGGACCTTGTTGGTTCAGGCAACAGTTTATTTTCTCACTGGCCAACCTACCAGCAGGAAATGTTTAAAGGGTCACTACTTCTTTTCCCCCGCAGATCTAGATAAAGAGCCTATGCCTTTGGCATTCGTTGCTGTTCAGTTAAGTCAAATACTGTAATGGTATTTCCTGAAGGTTTTATTTTTCATTGTCTTTTCCTCAACTTGTCTTTTACTCCAATTCGGCTATCATGCCAGCCTATCCTTCGGACAAAATTCACAATAGCTACTAACTAACATCAGGAAAAGCAAAACAGTAGGAGTGAAAAGAAGAATGGCATAGACTAAAGTTAAGTCCCACCTTTAAATTTTGAGTTTGACTGGAGGTCCATGCATCTAGCAGATGATCAGCTTGCCTTTAAACTTCCAGAAATTATTAAAGTACCATCAAGAACTGCCTCACTTTGAATCATAAACTTTACCTGACCGAAACAAATATACTTTACTAAAACAAACACGAGCCCTTTCCATCCTTTCTTCTCTGCCATTCCAATTGCCAAAGCTATGATTTAGCTGTTTGCTCATTAGATGCCCACTCACAGTGTAGAGGAGAAAGGAAAAAAAAAAAAGAACTTGTGTGAATCTTTATTTTCTTCTCAGTTTCCAGTGAAGGTCATTACATAAAACATTTTTTCAATGAAAAACTAAATTTAGCTTGAAAGGAAGCTGTGATCAGTGGTAAAAGAATGAGTTGGCAAGGATGTACCCTTGAGAAGGACTGGGAAATAGTTAGTGGTTTTTAGATAAACTGCTGTCCTCCCTACTTCCTATTTTGCCTGCTTATGTGGCCTCTTGATCAATGCGACATAGAGCCTGTTCCAAGGTCACTAACGTTAGATCAGATACTAACAGAAAATGTCAAGGTTCTAGACCGGAAGGCAGAGGTGTAAAACCTATATGCTGATGTTATAACATCAAACAACGCAATCAAAATGTTTCTTAATAAAAAGATAGCCTCAAACATCTACAAACACTTTTTGTATCACTCTCCTTTTTATTTGCCATACTTTTTTTTTCTCTTTGGAGAAAAAAATAACACACATGTTTTTAGGGCTTGTTTCAGTTGAGTGAATTCAAACAGCACACTTAGATCAGGGTCATTACTGCCAACACACACTTTTCTCATGCATACAACACTGCTAAAAGAAATTGGTTTTCTGTTGAAAGGAGGTGCTTGCTGAGCTGCAGAAATCAATGATTCTTTTTAATAATCTTTTGTATGTAGGCACTGAAGTTAATAGCTGCCACTTCAGAGAACAGCAATTACCAGTAACGGTGAGATGGATTCCTTAGATATGATGGATTTCTTAGTTAACAGGAGGGAAGTATTTAAAAACTGCTTCAAGATTGTTCAATCTTACTGAATATGAAAGTTGATCAGAAGAAGAAATAAGGAAATTCCAGAAATTCTAAGTGTCAGGATAAGGGTGATAAATCCTCTTCATCAGGCATTCTTGTGGGATCAGATATAACCAAAATGTTGAAGCCTAAATCTCCTGTTTAAATAATATTGTTTGATCTTTTTTTTTTATCTCAAGCTTTTAACCCAGACAAGTGTTCCTAAATAAAATTTCAAAATCCATTTCAGGACAGATATAATATTACCCTCTTGTCTTGGATATAAACTTATGCTCTTCAGAGGCTGTAAGATATGTTATACTATATGCTAAGGTAACTTCTCTTGAAAAGGATATCTATCTATAATTTTTTAAGCATTTATGTTAAAGATACAGTGCTAATCCAATAAATTCTTTCATATCAGTCTAAGTAGTCCCATTGATTTCAATGGCACTAATTACATACATGTGATTTTGTAAGGAGACAAGAAAGCATTGAATTCTTAAGCTTTGTTTTCCCGGTATGCAGACCGTAACTCTGCAGACTTCGTTCGTTGAGGTCAAAGACGATGAAACACTTAGAACTAGTCTACACACTTACAGTGCTCTCTGATAATTACATTTCATTTACAGTGTAATAAAATACTTTGTTAGAAAGCTCCTGTTTAGATCTTAGTGACCTAAAATAATGAATTTTCCTAAAAATACATTAAAAAAGCCTAAACTATATATTAATGCTAGAAAAACATATATTAATCTTATATGAAGCTGCTGAATATTCATATATACCTCACTCATGATAGTTTACAAAAATGTTGCTTGACAGCACTTTGCTTTTCTTGTTTTCAAAAGCCATAAGATGAAGCCCACCTAATACCAGCAACTTTCACCACCCTTCAAGCATCTCAGGCTGCCCTGGATTCTACTTAGCAATCCTGACCAGTACTGAAACAAGAACCAGGGGTTGACACAGGAAAGAGGAAAAGTGTATGCTCAGTTATTTAACCGTTCAAAAGAGCTTTTAAAATATATTTTTTAAATTTATGGTATTTAAGAGAAAAAATATTTTAACGCTGAATTTGAAAAGCTTACTCTTCCTACTTTGCCCAGTAAGCACTAATTATTTGTTGGAGTCACAAGCGTAAGCTGAAGCCAGTCTAAATGCCTGAATGTTACTGAGATCTGTGGGCATCTGCAAGCGTAATAGGGCAGTTGCCTTAAAGACCTAGGTAAAACAAAAGTCATTAAGTAGATACAGTAATGAAATGCTACTTGATAAGAGCTTAAATAAATTAGAAGCTAGTAAGGTTGACTTACTAGACTGATCAAGTTTCCTGTTCGCGTTTCATGGACTGGATTATAAAAATTAGTACTTCTTAGTACAATGATATAAAAACTGAGACAAAGTAAGCTTAGTAAGCTAACTTAAGCGTTAACTAAAAAAAAAACAAGGGGAAAAAAAAAGTCATTACCTTGGAATGTTGCTCTTTTAACTTCATTATTATACTTGGATCATCCTTTTTGCTCGCCATAAGCAACCTAAACATCTGTTCTCTGTACTTGCTCATTATGAGTTCCAAAGCAGATTGATGTTCTTCAAGAGATGTGCGTAGTTCTACCAACATAATTTTAAATTCAGTTAAACAGAGAAGAACTGAAACAAAATGCAAAAGTACTTCAGCTTGACAAAACCCAAATAAGCCCTTAACTGAGTGTCCCCTCTCCTTGCACTATAAAACCTACGTAGGCTCCGCAAATGTCTTCAGTGGTGACGGCCCTGGTAAAATTCTTGTTCAGTCAGAAACAGATGTTCTTTTGTTAATATGAGTTCATATTCAACCCCTTTAGCTGATGTAAGCCATCCCGAGTGTTGCTGAGGAGAGCTTTACTCTAGCCGCTATAAGTAACGCTGTACAAAAGCTGGAAAGAAGTTTACAGATCTGTTTCAATCTGCAGCTTAGTAAAATAAGAGTTAAAAAATGCTAGTGTTCATACCAAGTCAAGGACAAATAACTCCTGAGATTAAGGCAAGATTCATATGAATCAAGATCATTGACTCCTCTGCTGAATATAACTGTTGGAATACCTAAGGTATTCCAGGAGGAACAGTATATTCCTAGTGTACAGAATTCCAGAAGGAATTATACTACTGCACTTACACTACAACTTGTCCTGACCGCTTCTAAATTAGTTCTTTTTAGCAGTGGGAAAACACATTTCCAAACAGATACCTATATTGCAGATTTAACTTCTATTTATCTGCTTACTTGTGCTGAATATTATATAAGGACTGAAAAAGTAATTTTCCACAACTGTGTTTTTTTGTTAATCATAGTTTCAGTGGTTGGACATTAGGAATTTTTATTAGATTACATTATGTTCAGTTAAACTGACAAATTAAGACTAGAAGAAAATTATTCTTCTACAATAATTTTTTGAGAATAGATCAATGGTAAAAAGTCTCACTGATTCCAGTGGTGCAGGCTGGAACTTGAAAAGGACAGAACAGTCAAGTCTTACCTTTATTCTCCTGTTGTAATTCCCTAATCTGTCTGTTTTCTTGTTGGATACCCATCACTAACGTAGACCGAGGACGATGTCTTGCTACTTCGTTGAGCTCTTGAATTTCTTCTTGGTACTAGTTATTAAAAATAACACAAGATATTTGAGTAACTGAAGGCAAGCATTACTCAGCAAGTCACAAAGGACCAGTTCTAATGACAGTCAAGGTCTATAACCAGCAAGATAATGCTCATTTAAAAATAATTATATAATACAAACAAGCAAAAATGCTTCTGAAGGTATTGCTAACATACTGCCCTTTAGAGACACTAAAGTATTGCCTTTGTTTTTAAACAAGTTTCAGACCCAAGTTGTGTGTAGTGGGCATGATTTAACCTCCTATTAATGCAGGTCAAATTCACCACCAAGTAATTTAAAAGTGATATACATAAGGTAGAGAAAAACCATGAGGTATTAACCTCTAGATATTTACTGTGGCTTCCCAATACCTTAAACCACAAGGCTGTATGGATACAAGTCCTGTGGCCCTGAATGAATGGATGCCGACTCTCAACACATGAGTAAATGCTCTTGATTTGAAGTCACAGAGCCTCTTCATGACTAGTTTTACAGGGATGAAGAATATGCAGGCTTTTATTACTTTAAAGGCCCTTTAACATGTCCTGTGTTCCATGAAAATGACAGGATGAACTCCCATATGGAAAGTCAGTAGACACCCTTATGTTTTTCCAGAAGTTCTCTAGTGAAAGTCATGCTCAATCTAACAACATGCCTTGAACAGTTTAACATCAGAATGATCACCAATAAGCTTAAGAGGTTACTTTGAAACAAAAGGAGACTGTGAAAAGGTATTCCGAACAGACACAAGCATGACAGCGCCTCTGTATGATTACATGTGCATCTTGAAATTAATAAAGCAAGTAGTATTTCACAGAAGAGCAAAACACAATGGTTTGTAAGATACCAACACCATTTCTACCACTGTTCTTCAAATAAATTCTAGTTTTCATTATTTATGCTACAGTAACAGAGAAAACTTCTTCACAGGATCAAACTAAATATATAAACAACCTATTTTTAGATCATAGTCACACCTATAATGAAAATACTTAGTATGGTATTAAAGGATTAACCAAACAACATACTGAGTCTACATTCTATTGTAGCACACAAAAATGACTTTAAATTATGTGTTTCCAAGTTGTTCTTTTAATGGAGTAAACAAAGTTGAAAAACAAACCTGTTTCATTGCTTCAACCCGCTTGCTAAGAGCTGTAGTCTGTTCAATAAGAGCTTCTGCTGCATTGTCATGTTCCCTTAGCCGTTCCACCAGTGCTTTCGCATCTGCTAAGGCTTTTTCAATTGTGCAACTCATTTCTAAAGATTAGAAATGTATTATTTTCAGAACAACACCTGTTTGTTATACAGAGAACAGCTATGTTGTACATATATAATAATTTTTTTTAAGTCTAAAGCAGCCGAATACAACCTTTCCCTCAGAAACATCAAAACATTTTGTTATCTTTTAGGAGTAGGAAAAAATTGTATAAAGAATACCCTAAAGTCTGCCTTTCCTTTTCCTCCTTTTTAATTGCTCTTGAGACTATATACTGGAGCAAGGAAATGAAAGTAAACTTCATGTTGTGAGGAGAGTATCAATATACTAAGAGCAAAGGGAGGACTATTGAACATACGGAAACTGAGCAGTGCATGTCATTCTGTAAGTAGCAGAGAAAAAAAAATATTACATTAATTAATTTTTCAATACTACCTTTTTTTTTAATGTGCACTTCTACATGTCACATATACTTCAAGATATTCAAGAGGTATAAATCCAACACAAAAGAGAATGCCAAATGACTACAGCTGGCTACAAGATTTTGATTAATTAAATCAGCTCAAACTGACAGAGTAGAGAAAATTACTTGGGGAAAATTCAGAAAACTAAAGCTTGTGTTTTCTTCATGGCTATAGATGAACACAAACATCAGCGCATGGAATGAAACTGTAAAATTTTCAACAGGATAGAGAAAGACAGCAACTTAGCTAAGAAAAAGAATCGTCTGCATAGTTATAATACCAGCCTTCTAATTGCAGTAGTGTTAGCAGAAATTACCTAGTGCTAGAATTGCTAAACTTGCAAAATGCTTGTACATACTAGCATTTCCGAAACCACTGGCCTTTACACAGAATTTTTTCATATTCATTCTTGATAGATTCAGTTTCAAGACCAAGATTTTCAGCCTAAGTCTTTATTTTCTTTTAAGAAATCTTACGCTGCTTCTACTGAAAAAGAAATCTACTTAAACTCCTTGAACTTTTCTTCAGCAGTCAGACAGCCTCTATAGAGGCTTATCAGAGTTATGTGCCTTATTAATAAATATAAGGCTTGATATTTGTTTCAGAAAACTTTCTAAAGTACTGAAAGAATCAACTAAATACATTTCTTAGCCAGGCCATTTGCTTAAAGGATTTTTTTTTTAAGCATAAAAGGTCAGCGAGCCTTTTCTGAGCTACAGGAAAACAGTTTGCTCCAAGTTGATTGACTTTCTTAGGCACCTTGACAAATCATAGCCAAGCTTAAAGAAATCCTCACGTTTTTCCCAACTGATGTTTTCCCACTTTCCAGGTAAGTAGTAGACGTAAGGGTATTTCAAACACCAGCAATTCCACCATTCCCCTCAAAAGATTTACAAACATAGCAGGAGTATCTTGCCCTCATGCATTAAGGTGGGGGAAAACTAAGCAAGACAGCGGCAGAGTTTGGACTGTTCTCTCTGAAGAGCTCTTGTGCACCCAGAACGTCCTGCAAGGTCCAACCTCTCAAAAGCATTTTAATTTGGTAATTTCATTAGCTGCTCCCTCTGGTCTGAGGAACATCTGTAATATTTACTTTACTTTTTTAATGTAGAAGGGTCTTTCAGGGACCCTACCATCACAGAAAGGTTGAGACTTGTTTACTGACAAAGGAGCTTCTGTAAATGAGCTTCATGTTTGCACAGAGCACAACTATTTTAACCTGTGTTTTCTGTGATTCATGTGTTACCGAAAGCATCAGCATTTTGACACCTACAAGTTTCCTATACACGTTTCTAATGTTAATTCCTTCCTGTTTATCACCTAGTTTTTATTTTAACTTCCATATGATGTATATATGTGTTTGAGGTATCAAGTCAAGTTCTTCAGCAGACTGGTGTTTTAACACAGGTAGTTAATTTATTCACACTGATTTAGCAGTTTGAGGTCTTTTGAATATTATGTAGCTAGGGATCATACTGCATTGTTTTTAAGCATGTGCTTTTCTTGCTCCTCATTTCTCCTTCCAGTTCTGGTCTCATGTTCTTACTGGACTACAAAAATAGCACAGACAAAAAATGACCTTCCACACTAGCTGGCTAAACTGTTACTTACAGAAATTGACTTAATCAGATCCATATTTAAGAAGAATTTGAAGAGCAGTTTTTAGCTCAATTCATGGCTGGTGAATTCCCTAGCCAGTATAAACGAAGCCTCTCAGGCTTCTTCATGAGCTTGGAATACATTTGGCATTCAGACTACAATGCAGTTAACACCTCTGATAATTTGTATGCATCAATATAATTTTTAAACACAGTACGTATTCACCCTCCCATGCACTTTCTCATTTTGACCCAACCCAACCACACAAGATAAAAAGAAACTCGTTTGTAGCAAAGCCACCGGCGTTCTTTTTCACAGCGAATGAGCTGGTGAAGACACGTGTACGCCTTGTGTGGAACGCAGCCGTGAAAATACCACTGTGACTATCCACCTGTCACCACAGCAGCTTCAGCGGGCCAGAGGCCATCTCCTGCTTTCAGGCAGGATTTGTACCTCAAAAAGGAGAGTTACTATTTGTATCGTGGTAACGCATAGTGGCTCCAAATCTTGACTGGGATTCCTTTCGGCAAGACATTGGCCCTAATCCTTGGAATTTAAAATTCTTTGTAGTTGCTCATCTGGCTGCCTATGAAAACCAAAACTTTTGTCTTATCCTAAAATAGATCTGAATCTGTGAGTTAACCTGGACATTTAGGGGAAAAAAAAAAACCCAACCAATTAATCAACCAATTCTTATTGTATATTAATTTTTTTTACAAGCACGAGGACTATAGTAGCTGAACCTAATGATTTCTGAACTCTACCCTACAAGAGGTGCTCAGTTGCAAATGCGTTTGTTAGCCTGCAATCCTACCAACAGGGTCAACAGGCAGCAAGAGCAACAACTCAAACAACATAGCAATACTGCTACTGCATATTCATTTCCTGTCACTTCCTGCTATTTACTAATTGCTTTCATTATCAAATTCGGCTGCCCTTAAAAAAAAAACAAACGCAACGCCAAAAAAATAAACATTTTTTGCCTTCCTCTAGTTCTCCGTCTCTTCTTTCTTTTCCAGCCTTACCGAAAACTACCTTTTCCCGTAGCCTAACGCTCCACTTTTTTCCTCCCCGCAGTTACCGTGGAGCGGCTGAACCACGCTGCAGCGCCTCAAGAGTTGCAGGCGGGGTGCGAACGCCCACGAGCACCCTCCGTGCAGAAGCGGGGTCCCGGGGGGGTGGGGGGGGGAGCCGAGCAGGCGCCTCCCGCCGCCAACAGGCCCGGCCCGTACGCGGAGCCACCGCCGGCAGCCCGCTCACAGCCCGGGCCGGGGAGCGGGGCGGGGGCGGCAGCTCGCTCTCAGGGAGGGTCTCCTCCTCCTCCTCCCCCCCCCCCCCCCCC
>RSEF01000001.1:83234483-83339996 GCA_003993805.1 Himantopus leucocephalus | reverse complement strand
CCCCCCCCCCCCCCCCCACCGCGAGAACGGATGCTGAGGCACACCGCTCGGGATTGTCGCGACACCGGCACCTGCCGCGACACGGCGGGGACGCGAGGGCCGATGAAGGCTCCTTCGAGGCCAGGCGGGAGGGCTCGCCTCCGGGGGGGCTCCTGCTCCTCCTCCCCCCTCACACCCCTCGTGACGTCACGGCCCAACGAGAGTCCGTTGGGCTCCCAACCGCCCGGCGGCAGCAACGGCAACCCCGCGCTCCCCCCCCCCAAAAACGTCCCTTCCCCGCCTCGCGCCACTCACTCATGGCCGGCGGCTCCGGTAGCGCCCGGCGCCGGGGTTGAAGCCCCGACCGACCCGCCCCGCTGTCAAATGGCGGCGGGCCGCAGGGGGAAGCGGAGGAGGGGCGGGGGAGGCGCGTTCCCGCCAGTGGGCGGGGCGGGGCGGCGTGAGGCGAGGGCGGCCCGCTCGCTCTACCTTGCCGGCGGCACCGGGCGACCGCCCGCCGCTCTCGCGAGAGGACACCGTGCCCGCCCCTCCCAGCTCTCGCGAGAGACGCCGCGTCGGCTCGCGCCAGCCCTCCTCGCCTCCCTATTGGCTACATCCGAGACAAACAGGCCGGCCCCTCCGCCTCCCCGCCCCTAGGGGGGGGGGGGGGCCCNGCTCTGGCGTCTCGCGAGATCGTCGGCCCGGGGCTCCTCCTCCTCCTGCTCCTCCGCGGCGGCAGGGCGGGGCGGCCCGCGCCCGGGCGGAGGGCCGAGCGGTGGGGAGCGGGGCGGGCATGGGGGGTGGCGAGTGAGGCCGGCCAGCCGCCGGGGCCCGGGTGGCTGCCGCCGCGGCCGGGGAGAGTGCGAAGGGAGGGGAGAGGAGGGGAGAGGCGCTCCCCCTGCCAGCGCTGGGGGAGCCGTTCTGTCAGCGGCGTAAGTGGCCGCGCGGGGGTCTCGCGGCCTCAGGGGTGGGCGGAGCGGGGGGGGCTTCGGCCGCTTCTCCCACCCCCGCGGGCGCCGGGCGCGGAGGCAGGAGCCGGGCCCCGCGCTCCCCGCGGAGCCGGCGGCGGAGGAAGCGGGCGGAGGGGCATGGAGGTCGCCCGCACGAAGGCGGCCGCGCCCGACCCCGTCTAGGTCGCCCCGCGGGCCTCATCCCTCCTCCGCGGAGCGAGCCCGCGGCCGGGCCCGGGCGCGGCGGGGAGCGGGACCGGGATTTCTGCACCAGAGGAGGAGCCGGCCCAGGTAAGAGGCGCTTCCCTTCCCCTGCCCCCCGGCCTCCGGGCGGGCGGGGACCCACCTCGTCTCCTCCGGACCTCCGCCGGTCTTCTGCGGCCGCGCCTCCCTCCCTGCCGGCCTCCGGGAAGCCGGCGGGGCTTCCCCGGCCCCTCGGGCTCTCTGCCAGGCCATAGAGAGAGGATGCGAGTTCTTGGGCCGGGCTGGCCCAGGCTGGGCCGGCCTTGGCCCCTGCCGAGGGGGGGGGGGGGGGGGTNGCAGCTGCGGCTGTTGCTGAGGTCGGGTGGGAAACCTGCCGTCTGACCTGTGTGAATCCTCGTTATTTTAGGTTTTTCAATGAGCTCTTATGTTTTTGTGGGGTTTTTTTTTGCGTGGACGAAATCGATTTTTATGCTAGAAACATTATGGAAACATCTAGAAGTTGAGTAAGTTTGAGGAGTGTTTGGTCTAAGATTAGTGGTCTAAGGAGCGCTGGTCTAAGACTGGTTTTCCTACGTAGTTTGGGTCTGTAAGTTATGATGTCCGCCCTCACATAAGGATCTGACGTTAGAGTTGCCTCAAAAGTATTTCTTTCAGTGATGCCGTAGGAGAGGGAAACCTGGTCTATTGATGTGAAACAGGAAAATGCATTGCAGGGTTCTCAGACTTCGTAGTTGGGGAGAATACAAGGGCTGCTCCTATGAGTCTTGCTGGATAACAAACACTTACATTATAATGTCAGACTTGGTATGTCTGTCAGTGAGAGATCAAAGTACAGATGCAAATATTCATTTATAAAGAGAAAGATGTAACTAGCAAAGTGAAGGCTGAAAATCTCTTTAAAAGTCTGATGTTTATGCTACTTCGAGGTCTGTATAGCCTAATCATAAATGATTTTTTCCCATGTTGCTTATTTTAGGAAATAAGCTTTAAATTGGAAGCAGTTTCTGTACTTTTTAAAAAAAAGTTTCTTTTAATCAGAAAAGTGGTGAGCGTAATATTGTGCATCATTGTTGCCTTTTCAACTGTATAGTTTCACATTTTGTGTATTTTTTCCTCCTGAGAAAAAAATAGTTTCTTCTGGTTTGAAATCCGTTATACTAAATACATGAACTAGTAAGAGTTCTAGAGGATATTTGTCTCCATGTAAGTAGATTCTTAAAATGGGAACTTTTGTAGTTTTTTTAAATGCTTAGCAGTTTTGTAGGAGCTAAGGTACACAATGTGTAATCTAAATGCTGTAAGGTAACGTCTTCAAAACTTGCATACTCTAGTAAGATAATTTTATGCTATATAAATTGCACAGTAATCTTGCGATATAATTTTTTGCCTTGTACTATTTCTTTCTGATTTTAATATCTGTTTCTTTTAGGAAGAAAATGAAAATCTTTTCTGAGTCTCATAAAACTGTTTTTGTTGTGGATCACTGCCCATATATGGCAGAATCCTGCAGACAACATGTTGAATTCGATATGTTAGTAAAGAATCGGACCCAAGGAATTATACCTCTAGCACCCATATCAAAATCACTGTGGACCTGTTCAGTGGAATCATCCATGGAGTACTGTAGAATAATGTATGATATTTTTCCTTTCAAGAAACTGGTAAGTTCTTCCCACACTGCACATGGTAGTTGATAGTATAAGGGATATTTTCCCATTTTAATTTTAAATCTGTTGGTTAGATTAAAAGATCAAATATAACTTATTACATAAAAAATTCTGTGTACTGTTGAAATGCTTTATAGCTATTTAAATTGGTTTGAGTGGTATATTAATTCCATTACGTATTTATTTTGGGGACCTTTCATTGTCTTAATGTCACTTTGTAACTCTGTGCAAACCATGAAGACAGGTGCTTTAAGGTAACTTACAAATTTATTATTGTGTTCTGAGCTATAAGTTTACGAAAGGTTGAGTGAGGTATTGCTTCAAATTGAATTTTGTTTCTAAACATATTTGCTAGCACTTCATAAGGTTTTTGGTGTGAACTTTGAAGGAATTTTGGGCTTTAGGAAGAGGTAGGATCACCCTGAAGCTACCAGTTTGAAAAAGTGTGAGATCTTCCTGTCACGTAGCTCCTTGTTTAGAAAAATAAATGCCTGGTGGGTTCTGTAACATTGTATTATAAATTAAGGTAACTAATCCCTGGATTTTTAGATCTTTTCACATTATTGAGTAAACCATTGTGCAGTGCCATAAAGGTTAGTTACCGTGAAAAAAAAAAAAAAGTTAACCAACCGTGTGAAATAGGTACAAAGGAGTGATGGTGGAATACTAGCTGTGTCAGAGAGCAGCTGAGACAGAGGCTGGGCACTAACAAAAACCTCTGGTAGTTCAGTGATTTGATGTGTGTCAGCTGCACTGCCTTAATGGATTGCATGTCCTCGTTCCCAGACAATGAATCTTTAATTTAAACTCTAGTTTAGAGCATTTAATATACAATCAAGTCCCGCTACGGGATTATATCAAGCATATGCTTAATGGATTTGAATCAGTTGGCTGAACTGGAGGTTGTGTGGTATGAGAAACTGAAATTGAGATGGAAGATGTGCTTCCTCTTGACTTTTTTTTTTTGTCATCTTTAGGACATATTTTGCTCTGTGATGTTTATTAAATCTTGCTATATATTTACCACTGTGACCTACTGTGACACTCTTTAGAGAATGATTTCCAATATTGCGATATTAGAATTTACTTAATATTTTCAGTGGAATAGCTACAAAATAATGTAATTATTAAAATAATAATATACCGCAATGCTAATTTGGTGTAGAGATTGATTTAGTGGCTTAAAAATATAAATAGTTAGAAGTTGTTAATCGATGGCTGTTATCTTACACGTGCTTTTTTGATCCTTTTAGGTGAATTTCATTGTGAGTGATTCTGGGGCTCATGTCTTGAATTCTTGGACTCAAGAAGATCAGAACTTGCAGGAGGTATGCTTTGTAACTGTTCTTTTGTTTTGTAAGTCTAGTTTAATTGCGTAATAAATACCAGCTTCTTACTATATTACATATGAAATAACTTTGGTTAATTAAAATTGATAGATCTGGTCTGAAATTATTGCATAACAGAATTTTAAGTAGCTGTCTGTGAGGCCAGACTAGTCTGTAGACAGCTTTACATAATTTAAAAACAATCTAGTAGCTTTGAGCGTAGAGTTATATATAAAGATAAATGTTATGCAGAAATTACCTATGTATTTCTTATGTAATTTGGTGATACTTCCTGAATTTTAAATTTTGGTTTTGTTTTTTCTTTTACATTCACATGATAGGCAAATAAACTGTCTTTAAAAAAAATTGTAAATATTCTCTTTGCTCTTGTTTTGTTTCACACTGAATGGGCTTGTCCTCTGAAAAATTTACTTTAAGGAGGAATTGAATTTCCAAATCCTCAGAAAAAAAAAAAGCAGATGGCGACCAATAATGTTAGAATTTCTTTCAGGTATTGGATATAACTTGTTATTATAGCCAGATATTTTTCTATAGTAAATGAGAATATTAGATTCTCAAGGCTTAGTAACAATTAATAAATGAATTGCAAAGGATAATTTAGAGCCAAATGTTTTCCAGAAGGCTGGTAACTTATAATGGTCTTTAATTGCTCTATTTGATTTTCTCCCAGCAATATTAATTTGCATGTAAAATAAGTTATAAAGATGAATTTTCTCTTAACTTATCATTTTAACAAATGGATGTAAAGTAACTTACAATAATAATTTCTTTCTTTTTAACTAGTTGATGGCAGCATTAGCAGCTGTTGGGCCACCTAATCCTCGGGCAGATCCGGAGTGCTGCAGCATACTTCATGGTCTGGTTGCAGCAGTTGAAGCACTCTGCAAAATAACAGAATACCAGCATGAGGCTCGAACCATGCTCATGGAGAACGCAGAGCGTGTTGGAAACAGAGGAAGAATAATCTGTATTACTAATGCGAAAAGGTAGATGTGATAACGTGCTTCTACCATTTAAAAAAAAAAAAGTTATTTCATACATTTTTAAAAGTCTTTCATTGATTATTATGAAGTAGTGCCCTAAGTAGCTAGCTTTTTTGTGTTCTTTGTTAGATCATATCTTGCCTTATTAAAGGTTTCATTTATGGAGGTCTGTTACAGTAACAAACCAAAAGTTTCCCACTTGAAATAGGAGAGCATTTAGTGGCATGTCGCTTTGAACAGGAGGATTGATTATCCTGCATAAAAAAAAATGTAAAATTTCTTTCTAGTGACAGTCATGTTCGGATGCTTGAGGATTGTGTTCAGGAAACCATTCATGAGCATAACAAGCTTGCAGCTAATTCAGATCAGTGAGTATACTTTTTACAAACATATTTTCTCTTATTCTGTGCGTGCCTGTTATATCCTCTATGAAATACGGATGTGTTTTTGTCACTTAGAACTTATTCTTATAAACTGTTTGAATGAATGCCTGTGTGAAATAGAAGGTGCTAAATCATGATATTGTTGACTTAGAGCTGGTGTATAATCCTTAGCTTTTCAGTATCATTCTTGATCCTCATAGGACAGGATTTCTTTAGGGTGTTACATCTTGCTCCAAAATGGGACATGTAACCATGCCTTCTTGTATATTGTATATTTGTAATCAAAAATACATCTGATGCATTTTTTCTTGATAACACTGCATTAATTTTACATTCATGTTCCTTCGACTAAAATAGCTAACTTCCTTGAAACTAGTTTTTAATTTCTAAATTATTGTGTTGCCTGACACTTCCCTTGAGATAAAGGAATCTCTTGAAATACAGGTTGCATCTCCTCTGAGAAGTCATTTTTCCACCATATGTTTTGTCTAATTAAACAGTGAACTGTTTGGCCCAGGGACTGTGTGTTGCCTTGTAAAGTGTATTGTAGGTTGAGATCCTGTTCTTGGTTGCTCCTTAGGCACTTAAATAGCAGAAGTAGGAGTCTCCTATATTTACCTGCTGCAATTGCAGTTTCATGTATATATAAAGGACACTGCCCCAGGGAATCAGGTTCTAAGTCCAGTGTAAAGACAGAAAAGTTGTCTCCTTCCGCTAGGTAGAGATGTGGAACAATGTTTTGATCTCTCCAAATTTCCAGCCACATTAGGACATAAGCAGACTATTTGGGTAGTTGTTTTTGTGTTTATTGGAATCCCCTCGTTAATACCTGTGCACACACTGGGAGGCACAAATCCTCTGTAGTGTAAATTTTCAGTTGAATGAAGCTGAACAGATTTCACCAGTTAAGGAACCATTGATATGTCTGAAAAGAAACACAGTGCTATAGCATCTGAAGAGCTAGAACTGTTATACTTGTTTTTTATCCTGATAAAAAACTTGTTTTGAAGTATGTGCTTTTGAAAATCATTAATGTAACCTGGTTTCTATAGAATACTTGCAGAAACAGTATGTTATAATACAGTTTTATGATTCTGTGTTCTGGAAATCAGATGAACCTTGGAAGAATTGTTCTAATTTCTAGGACATCGTCTGCCACGCTGGAGGCTAAATAGTATGTTTTTATTTTTAAGTCTAATGCAGATTCAGAAATGTGAATTGGTCTTAATCCACACTTACCCAGTTGGTGAAGACAGCCTTGTTTCAGATCGTCCTAAAAAAGAGGTAAGGAGCTTAAAATGAGAAAATTTATCCAAGAATTAGGAACCATATCAGACTCAAAACAGACAGTGCAAATTAAGTGTTCAGCAATAGTGTTTTGAACCTCTGGTCTCTGGTAAGGTGTAGGAAAAAATATCGGTGGTAATTCTTTGAAAAGCTGACAGCCTGCATATTGCCGTCTCAAGTGTAGGCTTTGTTTTCTTGGTTTGTAGTCTTCGTGCATATGTGGTATCCCCTTTTTTCATTTCATTACTTAAGTTTCTTGCATTAATAACTCATGATTCATTTTTTGTGAAGTAAGCCCATTAATGCCATGGAGTGATAGTCTTGGGTTTGATGGTGGTTTGTTGGTTTTTTTTTTTGAAAAGGAAATGCACATTTAGGAACCTAGTGGAAAACCATGAACTACCTGGTATGTTGAACAGGTCAGCTGAGTAACATTCCTGCTATTCAAGCATAAGCTGCTAGCTACCACAAGCCCTGTTTTCCCGAGTATCTGTTAATGAACGATGTGGATATTGTTCAGCACTGCATGTTCCATGTTATCCAGACTAACATGTTACCATTTTTAGCCTTTTGGTTGAATGGTTTTCTCATTCAACCAAAATGAGCTTTTGCATATAAATTCTGTTGTTCCAGTGTTAGCAAACAGAATGCCTTTTCAATGAAAAGCACTGGAAAGCATATCTGCTTCCAAGTGAAAGGGTAATGTATTGTAGGAACATAGAATACAAGTTCATCAAATACTTGCAATACCCTACAGGTACTTTTAAAGATTCTTTTACGAAAAGGTGAAATGGTGCAGATAAGAAATTATTCTATGTATTGACATTTCAGTTCAGTAACAAAAGCATGTGTGCTTTTGTATGCTTAGTGGTGGTTGTTTGAAACCAAGTACATAAAAAAAATGCTTTGTAATATATTCTGCTCTTCATCAGTCTGCTCAGTATTTTAATGTGCTGTCTGTAAGAAATAGAAAAGACACAAGAGAGTCTTATTCTTAACATGAAAGAAATCTAGTCTTGCATATTGTTTCATAAATAAAGAGGACTATAATAGCTACCTTTCTGAGATTCTTTTCTACAAAGCTCTTTTGTAGTTGTGTTAAAACAAATAAAATGTGAACAGACTAGAATAAATTGACTAGTACTTTCCCCTGTAAGACAGTAATCTTTATCATTGGGGTTTTTTTGTTTTGTTTTTTTGTTTGTTTTGTTTTTTTTCAAAAGCCTAAACCCAATGTCCTTGTTGGCTAGGGAAAAATCAAATGCATCTTATGGCTTGTTTCCCTTGTGTATATATGATGCACTTATAGGTAGGTATGTAAAAATGACTTTGTTCCTGTTACTCATCAAGTAAAAGAGTGAAAAACTAGGCCCAGAGCTGCTATTCAGAGGATATCTTCCCCATGTTGCGATACTAATTCTTTCTATTAACAATTAATGACTCAGGTTTTTTAGCACACTTCTAATTTTTTTGACAGTTTGTAGCAACTGCAACTATAACAACTGGCATAACCTACAAAATTCTGAATGAGAAATAATTTTTGCTGCTTCTTAGTTTCCCCATGGCGTGGGGTTTTTTGGGTGGTAGTTTTTCTCCCTAGTTGAATTTAGCAGTATAAATTTGCTTATTTTAGAGTTTCAAATGAATAATACTGTTACATGGTACCAGAGCCTAATCCATTAACAGTGTATACTCTGTCTCAATTTATTTTAGCTTTCACCTGTTTTAACCAGTGAAGTGCACAGTGTCCGTGCTGGGCGGCATTTGGCTACAAAACTGAATGTTTTAGTACAGCAGCACTTTGATCTGGCTTCAACCACAATAACTAACATTCCTATGAAGGTAATATTGTGTCTATAGCTTTGTGTTAAGTAGCTGCATCACTTCTAAATTTGTTTGAAAACTTCTAATGTTTATTTTAATTGAATTTTTACATTGTTTTTCTCTCCATATCATATTTTCTGTTTTGTTTTTTTTTTATTAGCCCACATTCAATGTCTGTGACCAGGTTAGTAAAAATAAAGAAGGGGGAAAAAAAAGTAAAGAAGGATCACAGAACAAAATGTTGTATTGCTGAATCTCAATTTTTGATGTAGCAATACAAGTGTTACTTCAGTTCTGTTTGTATTATTTTATATAAATACAATCTTATTTACCTCAGATTACTTTGTCTGTGATTCTTTTGTCTCTTTCTAGTTGTGTTTAGATATTCTTGACCCTTGTGCATTATAGTGGCATAGTGAGTCTCTTTATCCTCTGTTTCATTATCATGCCCACCCAACATAAAGGTGTTTGTAACTAATAGCTGATTTTTGACTAAAGGTTTTCCAGTAGGTTTTCCAGTTTGAAGATCCATAAACCAGAAATGGGGGCAGGGAATGTATCTAGTTAAGAAAGATTAAATTACACGTTTTCCATTCAAAGTTGTTTTGTGTCCCTATCTTTAATAATTTTTTTATCACTACTGGGAGGGAAATTAGTGCAACTAAGAATTTCAAGTATTAAGTTTACAGTAGTTTTCTGATAAGCAGCAGGAGACAATTGAAACAGAAGGGTCAGTGTTCAAATAAAAAGGGCAGGGGCAGATGAACTTTCCTGATTTTAAAAAAATCAAGTTCTAAAACTGTCAATCGTTACTTGCATCTTTGAAAAGTAGCAATATCGTATGGATTTTATAAGTCGAAACATGAAATTAAAAATTATTTTCACAGATTTAATGAAACTTTGACATGGGTCATGGCATAAATGTGACTTAAGTTTGCAAATACCTTGTCTGTAACTTTCTGACCTGTGTGCTGCTGGTATGCCTCTCCCTTCTGCCTTTGTCCTTATAGTAATAGACTATGTTGGGTTCTCTGTGGTTTTTTCTTTTTTTTTTAACTTGGAATAAGTTACCAAGGTTACTGTTCTGTTTTTGCTAGTCCTCTGCAGCTGTTTAAAGATGCAGTGTCCTCTTTACAAACATCCATTTTTTAAATTATAAACTTGCAGCTGCAAGTACACTTATTATATATATCTTAAGTGCAAGGAAATGATAATAAGTTCCAAGTGTGGTTTTTGTGTTTGGATTCTTGAGATTTTTAGTTATGAAAAGTAATTGCCAGTCTATTCTGCAATGACCATTTGTTGCTGCTCAGTAAGTTGTAACGGCGGGTGGTATTCAATACATCATGGGCTTCCTTAACATCACTAATTTAAACAAAAGTGGTGAAGCCTATTTTTTGCCTATATTTTACACTATGCGCATTGTCGTGACATTTGTATAAAGAGGAAACCGTTGGGTTTCAAAAAAGGAAAAAAGACGAAAAGCAGGTGGCTGCATCTTTAAACAGGTCAGAGAGCAAACAGTTTCCTCAACATTGCAATCCCGTTGTTGTCTGATGCACTTTGGAGGCTTTTTGTTTTCTTCTGGAGTGAAAGGTAAATGTAGAATCGTTAATTTAGGAAAACAGTGACCTCTAGCTAAAATAATTATATTTATTCTTTCTACTTTTCTCTTTTAAAGGAAGAACAACATGCTAACACATCAGCCAACTATGATGTGGAGCTTCTTCATCACAAAGAGGCACACGTTGACTTTTTAAAGAGTGGTAAGTAGAAACAGTGCTCTAAAAGTGGCTTTTGATCAGCCTGCTGGAAGTATTCACAAAGAAAGATTGCAAACTTCAAATTGATGTACATTTCAGGCATGATTAGCATATTTGCAGTTCTTCTTTACAACCCAAGAACTTGATCTGTAATGTTAACATTGGAGTTTTACTCATTACTGGCATATTTTAATATAGTAATAAGGATATAACAATGAAAAAACATGTCAAATTTATCAGGCAAGGTTTCACATATGTTCAGGATATTTGTATGAGATTTGAGAGGCATGTCAAATTCTTACTGAGATATAAAAAGGAGATGAGAGACTACATGTGCAGTGATTTTTACAAAAGTACTTTGTGTGGGTATTTGTGGAAAATTAGTCCTTGCACAAGTGAACTTTTAATCTGTCTCTTAAGTAATAATAGTTCACATCACTTACATCCCATAGACCTGTTTATAACAGCAATTGCTTTGGAAAAGACAATAGTTATTTGGCTTTTGAGCTTCTTTGTTGTATTTGAAATATCTAGTATCCTTTTTGTAAATTTGGAATTATTACCTAGTATTCCTCTGAGGTGAATTTTTAATAACTCAACTGAGGTCAGTAAGCCTTATGCAAAACTATTTTGTTCAGGAAACAGTGCTTGATGTAAAATTTTGTTAATAAGCCAGGTTAATAATTGTGTATTAGTAGAATTAAAAGCAAAGCGAAGCAGTTAAAAAACCCTCAGCCTGTGCCAATGTGTTATGGAATACTTAGACTGTATGCCTTTTTGGTGCTGAAGTCTCACTTCAGGCTTTTAAAGGCTTGCATGTGCTTGTTTTCTTTTACTGCATTGATTGTAACTTCTGTTACGTGATTCAGTATCGTTAAAAGCTTACTCAGATTTTACTGTGTGTGTAGAATACATGTATTTAGATACAGGCTGTAGATATTTGTTTTACTATCCAAAACGATATTATATAGTTTTACAACATATTAGAAAATTGATCGTAGTTTAACTTCTAAGAAGTGAAGAATTTAAAAAGTGAGTTATTTATGTCAGTTATTTAACAAAGAGTGGCTATTTCTTTTCTGAAGTTTGAAGTACAATCTGTAAGTAGCCGTTTTAGGGAGTTTGGGCTTTTTTTTGCTTAACGGCATTACCATTACTTTGAGGAAGAGGAGATAACTCCTCATTATCATCTACAAGTACTGTGCTCCATATTTTAGTGGAGTGTATGATGAAAGATTGAGGAAAAAGAATAGAATGTTACAGTAATGAATTCAGACTCACCTGAACTTGTGTTGCCGTGTTGAAAGGATAAAACCTTATTGTAAGGGCTCAGAAATAGTTTTGTAATACTTATTGGCTCGAGGAATAAATCTGCTAGTAAAAGCCAAAAGCAAACTCACTGCAATTCCTCTTCAAATTTTTTCCATCAGAACTTTGAGAGGAAAAAGTCTGTTCTTAGATCCTGTAAATTTTTTTTTCTTTTATTTGTTCTTAAATCTTTCAGCTGTAATAGCTCTGGTGCTAGGAAAGTAGGAATTCCGTTACATTGATCTTATTTCTGTGAAATGTTGCTAGAGAATTTTTAGATTAAATAAGTTTGGCATTTAGATATTCTGAGAGAGACTTCCTAAAATGATTTCAGTTATTTTAATTTAGCTGAAAAAAAATCAACTTTTGCAAGTTACCTGCATGATTGATAACCAAATCAAACAAAGCTTTTGTGAATAAATGCCTTTGATATGAAATAAAAGAAAACTTCCTACATGAAAGATTAGACTAAATGCTAACATACTACATAGTGTTGCATGTTGGTGTGTCTCATTCCTCCAAATTATTGTGGATTCAAGCATGTTAAGTGACTATGCTACTGTAATTCTGAAACTGCATTCAAAACTCAGTTAATTCTTTCCTGAGATAATGTGAGTCAAAGATGCTGAACAATCGCAAAACTCACTAGTAGATGCATAGTTTAATGTATTAAGGAGTATAGATAATGTCTGTTTTAAGGCCTTCGGGTAGTTTTTGCCAGACTAGTTATCAGTGAGATGATGTACGAAAGTATTTTAATGATAAAACATCTATGTCCAGTAAAACATGTTGAGAGATGTTCAGATGGAATCTGACACGAATCTGATACTGGATGATGAGACCAAATACTTCTTTCCCCAAAAAGCCCAACTTGTCAAATGTGCCTTTAAATCAGTTCCAGTTTTGACTTTGGGACATAATATGTACAAGAAATGATCAGCTCTGACATTTGTTAAGGGTCCTGATTTCTGTGTGGAAAATTAAAAAAGATACTGTCTTGAAGTCCTAGGCATTTTAGAAGAAAAAAAATTGCTTATTATAGATAAACAAAAACATATCTAGAGTTTTCTAACTGTTGAATCAAACCTATGGAACACACTCTGGTGTTGCAGTATTTTATTTTCTGAATTGGTTTTTAAATTACATGCAGCGGATGCTGATTTTAAAAAGTTATTTTTTCAACTGCCACTGCTAATAACTTTTTTGCTTAAGTTTGATATCTAACTTTTTTAAATTAGATTACATTTTGCATATGCTTATGTTATAAATATTTTGTACCTTTAAAAGTTTAGAGTGTTTTGCTGTAATACAGAATATGTGGTTGATCACACAATTTTTCTGACTTTATATTGCAGGTGATAATCACGTAGGTGGCAATAGCAGAGAAGGCACATTTAAAGAAACGGTAACATTAAAATGGTGTACTCCTCGAACAAATAGCGTGGGTAGGTAACACGGTACTTTGCAAAACTGATATTCTAACTTGTATTGAACACTGTTCTCTCTGTACACTGGTAAGAATCTGAACAAGGAGGTAATTCACTTCTTTGTAATGCTGGTCTTTTGCTCTATAAACCTTGCTGCTGACTGCACCCTGCTTTACCAATGGTCATATGAGGCTGTCCTGATCTTGGCTAATCAGTGGTTTGTGTAAGAAGTGAGAGGGGTAGTAATGTTTTGTCTTGGTGGCTTTTTTCAGTTTCTTCTTAAGTATCATGAAGTTGTTCCTTGACTACAATGTTCAATAATTATTTGCCCCTCCCACAGGGTCTAGTATACCTCTCAGTTCCACAGTGCTGGTTTTCTAACATAGCAGCTTTGAGACATTGAATCTTTTTTGGTTTTAATTCTTGTTTCCGGGGGGTGGTGGTGGGGGCGCAGGGATCAGAGTACTATCTTTAGGGTGCTAAGTAAAAATCTTTGTAAGGAAATCAAGTGTATGCAATGATACTATCAGAAGATTAGTCCCTCTATATTAACTTTCAAATCTGAGTACGGGAGAGATCTCTACCCAAATCTGAGCAAAGGTGAGAAAGGGAAAATTTTGAGTAACATAGGAACCACCTGGCCATTCAGCTCATGCACCCTGTAGACTATCAGCAAGACACCTTGACTCTTTGAGCCAGCAGGTCAAAAATATAGATAAGAGAAATAAGAGGAGGCTGACTGTACAGTGAAATAATTCAGGAGATAATGAACTGGAGGTCCTGCTGGAAATAGGGCTTGGGAATGTACTAGGTTCTCAGAGTTGTGAGGAGATGATGAAAGGAGCAGACTTTTAGATCAAGAGACGGCTAGACTTTTTAGTTCTTCTGATTGTGGAGTAGGCTCCTCCTCTTCCTTTTATTTTGTGGCATGTTTTTTCTGTATGTGGAACTACACTTTCAACTTTTCTACTCATTTATTTTTCAGAATTACACTATTGCACTGGAGCGTACAGAATTTCACCAGTAGATGTAAATAGCAGACCTTCTTCATGCCTTACTAACTTTCTCCTTAACGGTAAATCTTTGTCCTTGGCTAATTACTTAATGTTTTAATTGTTAATATTGTGAATAGAGCACTTACCACATTTTGATTTGTATAGCAGTAAATGCCTATATACTGTAAAAATGTTAGGACATGTTAAACTAACTTATTAATAAGAGAATAAAGTTGTTAAATGTACTCAAAGGTGAATGGAATGTGTTTTGAAACTTGAAGATGGGAGGAAAGATGTAAAAGAGCAAGTATTGAATTCTGGTAGTTCTCTTCTGAATCCAAATGTAGAATACTTTTCATTTTAGGCTATTTAGTAGGAAATACTGCTTTTAGTGGGTGGTAGTGCACTCAATCACAATGCTTACTCTATCGCAAAATATTAGCAACTTATGTCTATGCCTGATTTTTAGCAGATGCTGGGCAGCCTCAGAAAGCTCTTTTAACTGGGTTATGACCAATTAAGTATGTTGGTCAATTGAAGCAGACATACTTATGTGTACTGGGATTGGTCAGAAAGGAGGTTAGATTTTTGCTTATCTGCAAGATCTTGCCTATTGCCATGAATAATCTTGCTGTAAGAGGTTGCCATTTAAATACATGCAAAAAAGGTAAGCCAAAGCTGTTTGTTCCAAACAAGTAATATGTGGTTGATGTTAATTACGTGTGGGGGTTTTTTTTACAGTTTGCAAACAAAATTGCATTACAAACATCATTTTAATGGGATGCCTTCTTCAGTCGAGTCATTTGAATGTCTAAATAAATGTGCAGTGGTTTTATTAAACACTGTATTTTTGTGTATTTTTCTCTAAAGATTCTGTACTGAAAAAGTACTTCGATTAATAAAAACTGTTAGAACCAAAATTAATAGCATATTTCAGATAACCACTCTCTTCTGATCTTCTATTTTTGCTTCCTCGTAACAAACAATTTATTTGGAGAATGCGCCCTTTTATACTTAGTGTATTTTACTGGAAATAAGACAAAGGCAGTTTTACTTCTCCATCTGAAAAACAGTATCCGTTTTAAGCATTAGCAAATAGTGTCAATTGATACCTTTATACTCAAGTAGGGTATTTTGTTACTTTTTAGAAGTTGCTTTCAATGAGAGAGTTTCTGTAGTAGGGTCAAATAAGTTTAGTATACAACATAAGTTGTAATAACTAAAAATAGCAAACTGCCCTTACATAATATAGCATTTTAATGCCTTACAAATATGTATTTTTCCCAAGAATAATGCCCTACAGAGAAAGCGATTTATTGGTCCGGGAGAGAGGCTTTTTGATCTTTTTGTGTAAAATTTAAGAGCATATGTTCTATGTAAAGAGGTGGAGTAAATACTCAAAGGAGGTAACTGTTTCCTGTTCAGCTAGGTCAAAACACTACTTTAATGGATTCAGAGTCTTACTGGCTAGGTACAAACCTGTATTATTTATATGCAGTTTTCAATTTAAAATTGTAGCATGCAGTAACTAATGAAACTGATCTCATTCCCAACAGGTCGTTCTGTTTTATTGGAACAGCCCCGCAAGTCTGGCTCTAAAGTAATTAGTCACATGCTCAGCAGCCATGGAGGAGAAATTTTTCTTCATGTATTAAGCAGCTCGCGATCAATTCTAGAAGATCCCCCATCAATTAGTGAAGGCTGTGGTGGAAGAGTCACTGACTACCGGATTACAGTAAGATTCTTCTTTTTTGTTTTGTTTTTTGTTTTTTTCTTTTTTTCTTTTTTCTTAAGTTGTTGCTTATGTCAGATGACAAGAGATGTAGTGCAATGGATGTGTAAAGGAAACTGGTACATTTTTCTGGAGAGATGGAGTGGATTGCATGGTCAAACTGTTTTTCTTTGTTACTACTGATACATATTTAGTTCAAAGTAGTACATCTGCCTATTGTTATGCCTGCTTCATAGGATGCTTTCCGTGTTCAGGAAGTATTTGCCTCCTTATGCATCATCAGTATTTAAAGTTTGTTCTGTTTCTAAAATAACATTTTTCTTGGCAAGCTTTTTCTGTGGGCTGGATACATGTAGGACTATATCCTGCTTATTGTCAGAAGGATAGATTGCATGTGAATGGTTTGTACAATAAATAGAAAAGATGTCGTCAGCTTTGAACACTGGATATCAATCAGCTGCCATTCATTTTGGGTTTTTTCCTTTATTGTTTTCAACACATCCTTTGTATCTGTTGTAGAGAAACAGAAGTGGCTTCCAGAAAAACATAACAAAACTCTTATAATATGTGAAGTATCTTGCAGATCCAGAAGGCCTCCTCATCAAAAACCTTGCATCGGTTTTTAACCCATATTTTTATACAACTATTTTTTCTGTTCACACTGAATAATGTATATATGAAAGATAGAAACAGGGCTCTGGTTGTTAGGATCAAATTTAGTGGTGGGGGTGGTACGTGGTTAGTGATAAGAAAGACTATGCTGTTTCACCCGTTCAGTGAAAGTTACTTTGTTAGAGAAATGCCTAATTGTATCTTGTTTGGTTATCATTAGGATTTTGGTGAATTTATGAGGGAAAACCGATTAACTCCTTTTCTAGAGCCCAGATATAAGATCGATGGAAGTCTTGAAATTCCATTGGAACGTGCAAAAGATCAGTTAGAGAAACATACTCGTTACTGGCCTATGATTATTTCTCAGACTACCATCTTCAACATGCAAGCTGTAAGTAACCTGGGATTTGTAACCATTTATTCTGTTCTAGATTAAGTTTCACCTTGCCACTTGATGAAATATTAACTATTTTGTGATAAATCACTTGCCATAAACCCAGTTTATTTTCAGCTGAAGTACTCTGTATTTAATGTCAATAGATTATTGGAATGCTAACTAAATAGGGTAGAATACTTGAACGTGACTGCTGCGGTGCTGCTGGGTAAAGAAAATGTGCATCTGCTTATACCTGCTCAGAGTTATTACTAAATTGAGGATAAGAGGGGGTGTTTTTGTGGGGTGTTGTTCCATTGCCTTTGATTTCTTTCTTCTTCCTGTTTCTCTCCTGCAACATACAGACTTTCTTGTTGTTGACTGTTGTTTTGTCTTACAGGTAGTGCCATTAGCCAGTGTGATCGTAAAAGAAGCAATGACTGATGAGGATGTTCTGAATTGTCAAAAAACAATATACAATTTGGTAGACATGGAGAGGAAGAATGACCCGCTGCCAATTTCAACAGTTGGTACCAGAGGAAAAGGTCCAAAAAGGTTGCATGCATATCTCTTTTTGTTGATGCTGGACTTTTTTAAGAAATACTCTATTGACAGTGTTTTCACACCAAATTTTTAAAATTTGGCCAAAGGTGATACGTAGTAAAGTAAATGCTGTACGGACGCAAAGCAAGTACTGTGAATACTTTACCTGCATCTTTTAGGGGCTGTTACAGTACTGATACTGCTGTACATTAGGAAAAAAACCCCATCAATTTATTACCCAGGAATTGTGAGTGTATTAAAAAATATGAAAGCAAAGATAATCATCAAGAAAGGTAAGAGATTGGTACAAGCTAGGACAGAGAAAGGGGAATAATTTCAAATTAATAAAAGGGAAAAGTTAAGCATTTTATAAGTGAACAATGCTTTAAAATTGGGTTATATTAGAACAGTCAAATCCATTTGAAACAGTTATTTAAAATATGGGGTACTCATTTAAAACAAGCATACAATTTGCTGATATCTCAGTCATTGTGATGTGTGCATTTTATTTCCAAGAATTGGCTGAAAAGAAATTCAGCTACAGAAGATGTGCTGCCCACGTGACTGGAAGTTATTTACTGTAGCATGGTACAATTCTTTCTGATTTTTTTTTATGTAAAGAATTAGATGGTAATTAATTTGCATGTCAGTACATGAGTGGCCCTCTGCATATCCTGACATTGCATAGTTAGAACTGAGAGGATTCAGAAGTGCCTTTTGGCAGTGAGATCTTGTGGCAGTTAATAACTTGATTTCAGGGGATATAGTCTATTTCAATTTAATCTTAACTCTGGATGTTAATTGGGAAATGTTACATGCAATGTGGTTTCAAGTTTAAAGGATGCACTAATCCCAGGTGGACAGACCTCCAGTTCAAGAGGACAGGGAATCTGTTTGGAGTTATTTTTGGTTTGGGGTTTTTTTTGGTTTCTTAAGGTCTGCTTTTTAACCTTAATTTATTCAGTGGTTTAACGATCTAGGTAATCCTTTATGTAATGTCTTTTTTCTGGCCTTACTTAGAGATGAACAGTACCGGATTATGTGGAATGAATTGGAGACCCTTGTACGAGCACACATAAACAACTCTGATAAACACCAGCGAGTCTTAGAATGTTTGATGGCTTGCAGAAGCAAACCCCCAGAAGAAGAGGAGCGCAAGAAACGAGGTAGAAAGAGAGAAGACAAAGAAGACAAGTCAGAGAAATTGGGCAAAGACTATGAATCAGATAAGCCATGGCAAGAATCAGAAAGGTAAATTTTCTAAAGTGAAAGAAAACTGTAGCATAGTAATTTTTGTCCTGCCCTGCTTCAAAGGGGAGAGGAATTGTGGTGAAACAGTTGCAGATTTCAATTTGATGTGTTCATGCTTTGGATCAGTCACCATTACCAAGCCTGGGAAATGGGCATCTTATTACAGTGCCTGCTTATCAGACTTTTCAAACTAACATATTTTACAAGCAGTATGGTTGTTGGACAACTTGTTGACCACTTATGAGGACTTTGCAGATTGGGGAATTGCTGCTGTTCGATTTTATCGAAACTACATCACCTATTAGACATTAAAACTGCTTTATAGAAATATAAACTGTGACTAAAAACTCAGGACAGGTGGTTATTTTCTCTTGAGCTCTAGATAGGGTAGTGTTCAGGTGGATAAGCAATCCAGATTGATTTGGCTCTTCTCTTTAGTTGAACGTGAGGGTTGATTGGCCATATACCTACTGTCTATAATTCATGTTGTTATTGTAACTTGTCTTAAGTGGTAAACATCTGTCAGTCTCTTCTGTTTTCCGTCTTTCAAACTACTATTCTAAAGAGATCAAAAAATCCTCATGGTAGTAAGCTTAACTTGCATATGTTTTGTGCATGATATGATCATTTAGCATAGGAGGACATTTTCACCTACATTATTGTCACTGTGCTGATGACCTCTCGTGTTTCTGTGGATGATCAAACTATTCCTTACAATTGCTTTTACTTTCACATGTGGAACAAAAATGGTGACTGAGATAAAAGGGATTTGGTATAGAACAGGTCTGAATTCACATAGAAAAGATAGGAAGTTGTGTGGTATTTCTGTATATTCGTTGTTACTTAGTCTTTTCTTCAGAATTCTGATCAACTGTCTCGGCTACGATGTAAATACTGGTAACTAACTTAAGTGAAATTACATTTTAAGATCCTTCCCTTTACTTAAGGATTTATCCAGAGGATTATTTGGCTAGTTTTCCCTATTGTTTTTCACAAGGGATCAAAAGAAGTTTTTTTATGATACAGGTCGCATATAACTTTGAGCAGTACAGAATGGTATTGCGAATCATATGTGCCGCTCTAAGCGTATTTTGCTTCACTGTTTCCCTTCCCTCTCAAAAAGGTTGAAAGGTCTTTTGGATCGTGAAAAAGAAGAACTAGCAGAAGCTGAAGTTATCAAAGATTCCCCTGATTCTCCTGAGCCACCCAACAAAAAGCCTCTTATTACAATGGATGAAATGCCCACAGTTGAAAAGGCAAAAGGTAAACCAGAAGAATTGCAACAGAGATTATTTCTTTTAAAAATAGAAGTTGTTGTACCAGTCTATTTTCTAAAGTAATGAGATTAATATTCTTGAAGTTAAAGCTAAGTGATTGAGGATAATTTTTAATTAAACACTCAATGTTGAGAAATTATTGATAAATATGTTAACTTCAACAGGTCTATGTAAAAAGAGAGATAGCAAGATACTGTGTGGGTCTAGTGGTAGGCACTTGGGTTGATGGGGGAGGTTGACAACTTTCTGCTCGTGCTATTTGAGCTACTGCATGTCAGAAATGCTATTTAAGGACAGGTACCAGAAAACACTGTCTCCTGCTGACTGATAAATATAAACATGCCTAACCAGTATAGTTGTCAGAATGGACAGTTCTCACATTTCTCTTCCTTGGTGTGAGTTATTATCACCCGTTGCAGTGGCTGAGCTGGTGTTCGGATTCTGCATTTGAAGCAAAGTCAATCTCGTATGAAGCAACTACTCAGCTGTTATCACTTTGCACATTTTGAATTTATTTAGCCTCTTTTATAAGATTGTTTAATGTTAGTGGTTTTAACATGCTGTACTACCATAGTCTGTAATTTCTTCTAAGCCTTTATAGTGAAGTAATGTTTAAAAATTCAGAAATTAAATCACTTTCTCTTTTTTCTTGCAATTTTAGGGCCAATGTCCTTGCTGTCTTTATGGAGCAATAGGATTAATACTGCCAACTCTAGGAAACACCAGGAATTTATTGGTCGTTTGAACTCTGTCAACAATAAAGCTGAGCTATATCAACATCTGAAAGAAGAAAATGGGTTTGTATCAGTAAATGCATCACTACAAATATCTTAGCAGTAGTAAAATATGCAGTATGGAGGAATATTTCAGTTACAGCACTAAAAAGACTCCTTACTCTTGAGGATTAAAATGTATAAATACATTCCTTTGCCTCTCAGTATTGATGGAGAACTACAGTAGTGTTTGCTTTTCAGTTGTTTGCATGTGTGCTGAGCAAGGCTGAATGCTGATAAATGGTCTTCCCTGTGCCTTAGTGATCACCCTTGCAGCAAAACTTTTAAACTTCAGGGGGTTAAACAGTAGCTAAGTTGAGATTTCTTGTTCCAGTCTGTTGCTTGCTTTAGCTTCCAAAGGAATGGCAAATATAAAAATACTGTCGATAGTAGAGTGGTTGAATCTTATGCTGTGCTGTAATGAAGTTGACAGTAGTCCATGTTCTACTAAAAAATACTGAAAAACCAAACCAATCTCCTCTTAAGTAAATATGCTGGTGGTAGTCAATGATCAGTGTAAGAAGGGTGAAGATGAAGACGTTGAAACAGACTGCTAAAGCTCAAATTTTAGAAATAGATTCCCTGTAGTCACATGAATATGGGCTTTTGTCTTTTGGTGAGGTTGATAATGGATAGTTTTTTGTAGTTGTTGCTGCAGAGTTTCTTTGCAGAAACCTTTCCTTTATGTATCGATTGCTGCTTAAAGAAGTGTTAAGAGGAGATAAGATTGTGTATGTTGGTGGCAGGGAGAGGCAGGATGGTTAGTCAAGTGAAAAATATTTGTTAAAATATTTAAGTCTGATTTTTTTTTTTTTCTTAGTCTGTTGATTGTATTTCCAGTAACAAGCCTTACCAATTGTTGTCTTGCATTGCAGAATGGAAACAACGGAAAATGGAAAAACAGGCCGGCAGTGATGATTAATATTGTTTCTTTGGACAAAACTTGGCTGAATCGCAAAAATATTTAATGCTGGAATTGATATTGGTACCATTTCAGTACAATTGTATAGGTCTGTTTTGATTGGTTTTTACATTTTTGTATTCTTATTTTTGCTAAGAAATATGAAAGCCGCATATCACATTAAATGAATAGTGTGCAAATAGGAGCTGTCCTGAAATATTTTACAGTCATGTTTTTAGGACAAAGAAAACCTGCGCTGCCGTGGACTAAATCAAGTAATCAAAAATGTTAGTCAGAGTTTAAAGTCCTTTCCCATAAGTCTTGTTTAATATTTCAAAATCAGTGATGACTTTAAAAAAAAAAAATCAAGTAATTGATAATTGACTGATAATATTGTTAATTTTGGTTCATGAGTACTTTTATGTGAAACTTCCTCAGGAGTCCAGAATTATGGAAAAGACCGCACACTGAGTATCTAGTCACTGAGCTGAGAAAATGCCAGTCTTGGTTTTCAACTAAGGGGTGGGAGAGTGAGTGGTTTTACAGATAAAAATTGTTGGTTTAAGGACTTTTAAAAGTTGGCTAGAAATTATCTTTAGAAGGCAAAGCCTTTCAGGTTGTTGTGCTGGAGATAAGTCTTTGTAAGCAAAAGGAAAATAAAATTTTTGCTAATCATTAAATTATTTTTTTGATGAAATATGCCCTCTAAGACACCTGTGGTTGTAGGTCTAAGCTTTTGGAACGTCATGGGGAGACTTATTCTGAATTTTAATGGCCGTGAAATGACAACATAGGTGATCTGTCTTCAGTTTCTTTGAGTAGAGCCTCTTTTTCTCTTAATGGAGAGTAGAATTCTCAAACGGGAAAGCTGTCTCACCCAACGTCTGTGATTTAATCCCTTGTAAAATTTTGGGTTGGCTTCCAAATGGGTCAACTTGAGTGGGCTAAGGAAAGATGAACAGCTAAGCTCTCCAAGTATATCAGCTTTCCTCTGGTGTACATCCGTTGCCTTATTGTAGCTTGTATAAGCAAGTAAAGGTCTCACAGAGTTGGTATGTTATAGCTTAAGTTGATTTAAGATCTTTGTGAGCTTTTCTGAAACTAAATATATTCATATTTCGTCACCTGAAACTTTAAATACCATAGTTTGTGGTGACTAGATCTGAACACAAATATCATGCAAGTATTCTTTGCTTACGTTGGTAACCAAGTCCTTTCTTCATCTGTGTTAAACTACCATGTGTAGTTTCAAGGGGATTATTTAGCCACTATGATGCAGATGTTTTTCTGTTAAATGATTTTAGAACCATTTTTACAGAGTGATTGAAGAGTACTTGCATGCACCTGCTATTAAAATATGATTTTGTTTAGCTTGTTTACTAACTACATTTTCCACTTTTGGAACATCTGCCAGGTAAGACTGTTTAGTGATTAAATGAATGGGGCCCAGTTCTCCAAGGTGGTGGACTGTGGGCCTGTATTCTAAGTACCTGAAGAGTCCTACTGAGAAATGAGATACTACAAAGGCTAATGTTTCCTGCAGTAATCCTTTAGATTTATATTTTACCAATCTTATGTCTAGACTATTGACTACAGCAAATTACTGCTGGTTTGTTGACTTTTACATCAAACTTCAGAGCCGATTTATAGCTGGATGGCTTCTTGAAAGCATTGAAGTAGTCATCTAGAGGAATTTGTATTTATCCAAAAAGTTGCTCAGCACTGTAAACTCAGACAAGTGCTACTCATTCATGCAAGAAGATGTAAATCCTGTCACCATTGTCATATTCACAGAGCAACTGCTGTCCCAAAAAAAAGAACATAACACGTTAGTAATGTTTTCATATGCACAGCTAGCTAGTGCACGTTGTTCATCTGCTCCCACAAATGTTATAACTAGAATTGGGTCGTACATGTGCAATGTACACACAAACATAATTTAATCTGTTCAAATACTTTCGTCCTGTAGCTCTTGGTACACTTGTGGCTAGTGAGCTGTTCAAATTCTCTTTCTATGCCATGGCTACTGGTTGAGTTGTACTGCTGTTGGGCTTGCTGGGTGGTGTGAATCTGAAGTTTGGGGAGAAGGCAAGCCAGCAGAGGCTGCAGGGACCTGCGTTGGTACGTCGTGTTGGCATCCTGTTTGCAGACATTAATCTGCACTACAACATAAAAGTGGACCACTGGAGACCTGTTCTCATCTCCTGGTTGTGTACTACTACCAGTTCTATCCCTGGGCTGGATTCCCTATGGACTGGTCAGCAGCCTGCTCCCAAACTGGATCCAGTTCTACCTGGTTTCCTTATGGTAAGAGTACGCATTTGTGCCTGTGTTCTTTAGCCTGCAAAAGCTATTCTTTGGCAAACTCGCTGCTCTCTAGTGTCCGCTCAGTGTGCTGGAGCAGTGGTTGTGGTGGTTGGGCTGCCCTGTATACAAGGTGGCTTTTATACCTTCTGCTCAGTCAGAGTTCATCAGAACAAGAGGTGGCTGCTATATACCATGTCAGCAAGAGAACACTATGACAGGATAGTTACCCTGTGACTTCTTGTTCCTAGACAGCTTAGTGAAACTGTATCTCCGGGGTTGTAATGTCAGTGGTCTGAGGCTTTTTTCGCAATCCCCCTTCTCCAGGAAAGTCGTGTGGCAGTTCTGGAAAGGGCATTCTCTATGTATCTCCTTTCCTGTGTGGTGGTACTGGTGGCACTTTGGTCGTATTTCCCACTGTGCTTTCAGGTTCAAGGAAGATTTTCTCAGTTCTAAAACAGTTTACAAATTAAAATTGGAAGTTATGGATTAAGTAGCTTAATCCATAATTAAGTTATGGGTTAATTTTTTTATGTTAATCTATTAAACTGAAAGGATTTCAAAGTGTTTGAAAAGTCTTTAGAAATTCTTTTACACATTTTCTTCCCTGTGGTCCTTGAACTGTCATGGGTGGAAGCAGACCAGAGAGCTAGTTTTACTGTAAGGAAGCAAGCCTTTGCAAGAAAGCAACTTTGAAAAGTACACTACACAATTACTTAACAGGAAGAATTCCATGTCAAGTAGCTACTGTTGCCTGTATAAATGCTACATATAATGTATTTAATAGAAACACTAAAAAAAGTTTTGAAAGATTGAGGACAGAGACAATGTCTGTCACCCATGAAAGAGGGACAATTAGTGGATGCGTTTTTTGAAAATACTAATCTAAAATTCCAAGGTGACATAGAGACTCAAGGGTTGTAGTGCCTTTGAATTTCAGTGGAAACATGTTTTGTGATGGTCCTTCTGACAGTTCTGCCTCTTCTATGTAAAATGGGTATTTATGAATCAGGGAGTCCTAATGGAGTTAGTTTTACTCAGTACTGGCTGTGACCCCTCATTCCCACCAGCACCAGCTTGGTATACGTTTTCTTGTTCTGACCAGTACAGGTGTACCTCTCTACCCACCTCATCTATAGACTCCTTTAACTGCTTTACTTGGCTTTTTGTTCTAGTACTTAATTTCAGGGTTCTGATTTTGCTATTGCCTCTTCATCGAGCGTAGGTTAAATATGTTCTATTTTAAATTGAAAAATGGTAAAATCACTAAATACTTATGACTTTTTTTTCTGAGTAACAAGAATAGTACATTCTAGTACAAACTTTCTTTTTTTAGATTTGCTCTTAATATCACTTAAAAGCTCTTAAGTCTGTGGATATTGCGCTGCTCGTTCTGGGTGGTCATATCCTCTTGAATAACAGGGAGGGAGTTGGTATTTTGGCGGCTGGAAAGATGGTGTGATGTGAGGCAGTGGTATTGACCTCGAATACTGTTCTTGGGAGGTAAGTGATGCCGAAGGTGGTATCCATAACTGAGGTGACGGTGAAGCTCTGCACTCGTGTACAGGCGCTTTGTGGGGTTTCAGGACATCCAGTTCCACGTCAGCATGGCTTAACTGGGAGTTTCTCTGAAACGTCACAGACTGTGATCCAGGAATCTTCCTGTGACGCTTGCAAAACCAGTAAACCAATATTATCAGAACCCCCCCGACAGTGACACAGAGACTGCTTAGTAAGGCAGATGGGGCCTTCCTAATCGTGGAGTCATTCTTGTCTTCAAGTGTAGGCACAGTACTGTTGAAAGACCTGTTGAATGGCTTTGTAGTGGGAAAGCAGACTTCGCTATATGAAATGTTGAAAATGACATCAATTTTGTATTCTGGCAACATTGCTTGGACAAAGCGTGGGCTAACGTGTCCATCCGGCACTCTTAATTTCTCTAGTGCTTCCTGGATTCCATCTTTTGCGCACCAGCTGGAAGATCTGTTGGCACTTGTACACAGCGAACTGTCATACCATGAGATTACTGTGGACCCGGGTTTGAGAGCCATCACCATGATGTCTTTGGGACTGCTGGAGTTCAAATAGAAGGAGAGCTTCTCTAGAAACAAACTAATCCTTTTCCTCTCTCTCAGGAAAGAGTAGTAGCTGTTTTTTGTTCTGACGGTGTAAAGGTGGCATGGTACATCGCTGGGCTTCAGAAGCTCAATGGTGAAGGATTCCCAGGCAGTCAGTCCTCCTGAATCTGTGGCAGACAGCACAAACTCCTGAGGCGAATACTGGAAATCAATATCAAGGGGATAGCCATGCATGGTTTGCTGAGAGGTGTTAAATTGCAGCCAGCTTTCTGATCCCAACGGAAAGCCATCAGCTGGAATGATTCGTAGAGATAACTGGGTTGAGTTGCCATCTTCCTCATCGTAAAATGTGTTGGCAGGTATAGGAAAAAAGAAGAGGCATCCAATAGTTGCTGTTAGGAATTTAATGGAATGAACAACCTTTGGGGAAGTGTTTGCTTGCCCTTTAGAGAGGAGGGAGAAAAGGAAAGAATTATGAGGGGAAAAATAGCTATCAGATACTGAATGATAGCAAAGAAATCTCGTCAGCCTCATAGGATTATGGAGCGCATTGGCTAGAAGGGACCTCTGGAGTCATCAAGCCAACCTCCCCCTCAAAGCAGAGCTGTAGCCAAGAAGAAATGAGATCAAGCATGGCTTTGCCTAGCTAAGTCTTAAAAACATCTGAGGATGAAGGGTCCTGAGTTTCTCTGGGTGACTTGTTCAATTGCTGCATTACGGCCAAGTGAAAAAGTTTTCCTGAGGTCTGAACCTCCTGAAATGCAGTTTTGTGCTTATTGCCCCTTGTTTTATCATCTACCACTTTTCAGAAGAGAAGTGGTATGTTGCCCTCTAGGCTCCTTTTTGAGAAACAGTACTTCTTACGGATTTTATTTAGGGTCAAGAGAACTCCCCACTGCTTTTCTTGCATTACTTCCCTTTGTGGTAGGCACTGCAAATCTTTCTTGCCTATGAAGTGAGTAACTGAGCACAACCACTTAGTTTACAGCATCACTTTGGAAGACGATTTGAAGATTTTCTTTTAAAATACCTTCTCTGGCTGCATTAAGATGGAAGTGTGTTGGTAATCTAGAGTTTGTGTAGCATCCTTAAATGGGGATCATGTGATGATCCTTTAGGAGACTTAGACTAGAAATACATGGGTGATAACTATCTAAAATTCAATAAAGCACTCTGTTTAATCTGTATTTTTTCCAAACCCAACACTAACAAGACCAATTCAACATATAATCAGAGCATAATCTCAGAAACAATTTAAAAGCTTCAGGTTTAGATTTTAGTCTTAAACAGATTAATTCAAAGCTGAAATACAGAAAAACATTCAAAAGATAAACTATCTTAAAAAAATCTGCTTTAGATTGTGTGATAACTAATTGCTAATGTCTTGTAAATCAGAAGCAAGCCACTTCAGCTGTTGCCCTTTCTCAGCCTGCGTTCAACTGGGTAGATGACATTTGTCTTTCCAATGGACGGTGTGCCCATCACCTCCCACAGCCTCTGCCCTGCGAATGACAATGGCAGATGCTGAGAACTGGTAAGGGAAATTCTGGACTTGCCTCACTTCTACCGAAACTTAAGCTTATAACAGCACTGCAAAGTGTTGTCCTTGATCACATCTTAACAACAACTTCATTTGCATAAGCATATTTAGATATATGTTTATTTAAAAGAGTTGTAAATGTGCACAACACTGTTCTTTCTAGTCTTGATGCATTAGTGAGGTCTTGTGTAGTGCCTTCCCAAACAATAATATCTTATTTTGGTAACTTTTACACAGACACGTCACAATATGCCTCTCAGGTGATGCATTTACTTCATGGTGGCAGTTAAGTATGTCTCATTTCTAATGCTTTAAATATTGAAGAATGAGGGCAGTGTTCCTTCCTGTGTTATTACAAGGTTCTTACTTGAATATTTTTTTTATTGCATTTTGTGCTATGGAAAGCTTATGTAAACTTCAAGGCCCCTCCTTTTATGATTGGATAGTCTACTAAAATCCGAGTATGGACAACGGTTCAAAGCTGCCCAGCAGGAGACTGCCTGATAACTGTGATACTTTGCCTATCAAAGACTCTAGCACAGTTATCTCATTAGCAGGGCTGTCATCAGGCATTACCTTGATTTGCCTTCATTCCCAACATTAAGTTTGCAGGAACCCCTGGGAGTGTGCCTGCACAAGCTGAGATCCTCAGGAAGTGCAGAATCTCACGATTATGTTTCCACATGAAGTGTCCTCTTGGGAAACAGAGATAATTCCTGAAGAAACGACTCCTAACTGCAGAGTCCATCCCAGCCCTGATGTCTGACTGCTCTGTTGTCAGATTCTGAAACGGAGCTCATGTATGAGCTAGTTATTAAAACATGTTATTGTTTCATCTTCTATTTCTAACACTAATAGTGGATTTTTCTTGTTTGGTTTGGGGATTGTATGAGAATGTTTGTTTTTTTCTTTATACCATTGGGCTGTGTTTAGCATCAAGAATAACTTCAGATTAATCAGGCAAACACTGGGCTCTCTCAGCATCACCCCACTTCAGGAGGTGGCAGCCACCCTGCCTGGGATGCGATTACTTTGAGTGCTGCACATCTGCCCAGTTTGACGAGCTCCTATGAATATGTGAGTGGACAGCAAGTAAGCTGCAGGATGATAAAATGTGGTGACAAATTTGAAAAGAAATCTCTCTGTGACTGTTAGGTGAAGTTTGCTGGCAGGCTCAAGGAGCAAGGGGGAAGATCAGGATGCAGGGAGTTCCTGCAACCTGTGACAAAAGCGTTCCTTTCTTCCTGCCATTTCTGCATCTCATTTATTTGTGTTTTCCACACTTTAGGATAGGGACCAGTTTGCAAGATTGAGTAAATTCATGCCCTAATCTTATCTTCTCCTTATATATTACCTACTGTAAATAATAGGGAGGGATTAATTCAGAAGGACATGAATCTTTAGGTCATAATAGTTTGAGGACTGCATGGGTTCTAGTATAGGAATCCAGAGCTACCTTGAAAGGTGGATAAAAAGGTTGATGACCGCTGCGTTCAGAAGTAAGAACGTAGAAGTAAACTTCTTTTTACCTGGGGTTATATCCTGAAGCTCTTGTGAAACAGAAAATGGAGGAAGAATCCACGTACTTTCCACAGACTGTGGTCTTCCAGACGTGGGGAACAGCAAGGTGCTTGGACCCTCCTGCGATGGCAGTAGTGTCTGAGCCACCTCTGTGAAAATGAGAAGGTCATTACAGTTTAAGGTGAAAGATGGGTTAGATTTATGTAAATGGGATCTTACATTAATAATTTGCTATAGGGATGGGAACATAGTTTAAAAGCTTTTATGGCATGTGATTGAAAACTTTGCCAGGATCTGCCAGCATGGGAAGGAAGCTAGAGTTCAACCTCCCCTTTAGAAAACTGGGGAACTCTTTACCCAAGTGGCTTTTTTCACTGGAGCAGAAAGATGTTTTTTAACATCTCTAGATGGCCTGTGTTTGCAAGGGTGTTAATAACAATATTGTATTAGGGCTGTGCCGTCCATCTGTGGGTTTTGACAGATGCTTGCTTGGACACCTGGTTGCAAACCTAAGTATTTCAGACTGCAGTCTTGTGCTGTGGGTATAGACTTAACATAGGTCTAGTAAAGTTTTACAAAGAAGATGGCTCTGAAGGGCATTAACAAGGTCAGTGCATTAAAAATAGGGGCCATTGGGTCACTCCAGAATGAAGGAATAGTTTGGCTCTGAATACTGCACTTAGTAAGTATTTAAGATCTACCACGTGTAACTTCCTACATATCTAATAGAAGCTGATTCAGACGCAATCCTGCAAACTTACCTAACTGGTCCTACAAACGTACCATCTCTCTAGTCCAGTATATACTTAAACCTGCGTGACAGATTCACGCAGTTGGAGGAGGAGGCGGCGGACTATAAAGGGTGTCTGGTCTAATTCTTTACTCCGTAGGATACTCAACTACTTCTGTGTAATTTCTGATAAATATATAGTGTTCTGTTCTTAAAATCCCTCCACAGTGTTCCCCAAGCATCTCTTTGAATGTTTTATTATCCTTACTGTTGGAAAGTTTATCTAATGTCTAACTCAAATCATCTTAACTGCAATTGAAGGTCATTAGTACAGCTTCAGTTCCCAGGGGATACTGAGAACACTTCTTTCATCTTTTTGGCAAACTGTTCCATAAACCTGCATCTTTCCTCAGTTTTCTAACAAATTATTTGTTTGTTATGTTTTCTAGACCTCTGACTATCCTTGTGTTCTTTTGGAGCTTTTTCAGTGGGTCCACATCTTTCCTTAGATAGGACAGCCAAAGCTGGGTCCGATCATTCAGCTGAGCTGTTACCTGTACCGAGTTGCATGAAAAAAAATTACTTTCCCTTATGAGGAACACTGCTGCTGACACATCCCTAGTGCAGTGAAGTTGTGCTTTTGCAGAAGAAGCCATATCGAACTATTCTATCAGGATTCTTGGAGCAGGAAAGAAGACGAATGGAAAGTTAAATATTAAACATACCCAAAATACTGCTGGACGGATGAGAAGTAGCATTGAATAAAGTCACCAGAGGTACTTCTACAGCATCTGACTTGATGTCTGAGATTTTGTGTGACTCCAGGGTAGGCTCGGTGATGTTTGGCAAAATCCTTCTTGTTTCCAGATGTGTGTCTGAATCCAATTCCTTTGTGCTGCTAGATAAAATACTTGCAGACTGCATCTCTGTTCTGAGCACACTGCCGCCGTAAAAAGAACGAAATATATCTGTTGGTCTGGATAGCTCAGACATGTCAAACCTAGAAATGTCTACTGGCGGTGTAAGAACTGGAGCAGTATTGGGATGGGATAGAATGATCAGACTTGTTTCGTAAGATGCTTCAGCTTTACTAGGGGAAGTGCCGTATAACATGCTAGAAAAGCAGGCTGAGGCTTCAGGACTGAAATTCAGTTTGGGATAGAGGGTCTGCGCTTCTCTCTGGGTTACGGGAAAAACTGTGCTTTTCCCTCCAGCAAACGGAAACCCACTGGGCTGTGGGATAGTCATGAGTGGTTTAGGTAACTGTTCATAGTCATTGACGAACGCTTGGCTCAGGCTGCTACTTGCTAGTACAGGTGGAAGTGTGTCACCGATGGGAAATGTGAGGTCAGACAAAGTTGTAGCTCTTACTGAAGCTTTTGGGAATAGCGAAGGGAGTGTTTCTGGAGAGAGAGATGCACTAGAAAGTATTTCAAGTTTTGAAAAGTGGCTTTTTGCCTTGTCGCTGTAATCTGGCACTTCTGATACCGACATTGCTTCTGGCAAAAATACATGGAATTCTGTCTTAGAAGGAAATGCCTCTGCTGAGCTGTGAGGCCATTCGTGAAGAGTGTTTATCACCCAAATGTACGTGGGCCTGGAATGCTGGCCTGTGTCTGAAGTGATGTCCTGTAGAAAATGGTATCTGGATACTTCTGGTATACCAGAAAGGAAATATGAGTCTGTCTGAGGCACGTGAGGCTCCGGCTGCTCTAACAGCAAGGATGTGTCAGAAGCTCTAGTAGGCAGCACTTCCAGTTCAGTGAAGAGAAGCGTTCTTTTAGTAATCAGTGAAGGTGAAACGTCTGGAAAATTGGAGTCTGCAAACGTAATAGATACCAGTGGTTTAGTTGGCATGTCCCATGCTGAGTCCATTCCTAAGGTGACCAAATTTTCTTGACTTATAAGTTGGATATTATTCTGCATTTTGTAACTTGCCATTGTTATACTTTCTTCACAGAAAGATGCTAAACTCTGAGTAGGCGATAACACAAGTCGTGTGAGTAAGTGGCTTGGCACAGTAGAGGACAAAGGCCTGGAAGCATCTCCTGCAGCTGGTCTCTGGGTAATTCTAATTGGTTTTAATGTAGGTGTTGGCGTGATCATTAACCGCCTACGTTGTCGTCTTGGAGGCTTGCTTTCATAATCACCTCTCCTAAGTATTCTCCAGCCTGCAATTTCATATCGTAGCAGTTGTGAGAGGTGACGTGAGTCAACGTTGTGTCGCAGGACTTGGATGAATTCATGGAGCACGGCAAACCCTCCACACTTCACAGGCCAGGAGAGTCCTACATAATGGTTCACCGTAAAGTCGATGTGTCCAGTGTCTTCAGCCAGTACAGTCAGGCTCTGCGAGCCTCTGTGTGCCGAATCTGTGTATTGCAACAGGGTTAGTAGGGAGGAATCCAGGTGGAGATATTCAGCCATTGTGCACACGATGTAGAGGCGTTCCTGTACTTCCAGGGTTTCTGCTCCAGTAGAGAGAATGATTTCAGCAGAAGTGATGGGAACTTCCTTCCCACACCTGATATTGAAAGTCCAAAATTGCATTGGTTCACAGTCATTTATCTGCCCCCCTGTTTTTGTGAAGATACCTGTTTGGATTTAGTCTATCATCTTACGCATATGCATCACTCAAAATTTTACCTCTTAGTCCAAAACTTCCTCCTAGTGGATATATACTGGATATACAAATGTTCCCCGTTCCATTAACTTCAGTGAGCACTAAGTTTGATCCCATTGCTTGTGTAGGACACAGCGGTGTGCTCTGAATTTACCAAACACTATCCTCATTATGTGACTTTGGAAGTAATTCACTTAAGAGATATTCCCAGTCCGTTAGACATCGTTAGGAAAGTACCACCAGTGGAAATAGTGTGTTGTGGAGGCAGTTCACAGCCTTGCTGGGAGCCTGCCTCTCTCCCTGCTGACAGAAGAGCTCCAGTTTCTAACTGGGACAGGGACGCTGGATGCCACCCGTACAGTGGCCACCTGGAGAATCAGTGACCCAGTGCCACTGGGCTTGCAGTCTTTATGCCCATGCTTGCTGTGCACTACTGCTCTGGGCAATGAGCCTCCTGCTTTTAGATTCAACATGTGCTCATTCAATACTTTTTGGGTTGTTTGTTTTTGTTCTGCTTGGGGTTTTTTGGTTTTTTTTTTTGGTTTTGTTTCCCCAATGTCACATTTCCATGGTAGGAAAAAACCACCCTGTGTCAGTTAGGGAGCACCCATCTCTTCCTACAATTCCTCCCTCCCCACTGATTAGGGCAAAAGCTGTTGGAAGCTAACAGTACTTACTGGTAGCTGTTTGGCATGTGGTTCAAGCTCCCCTCCGTCTCCAGGAATAAGATGCCGTCCTGAACGTGGATGGTGAAATTTCCAGCAGCTCTTGGTGTTTTCTGGGCATGTGTCCTTCCAGAGGCAGCTACGTTCAGCAGATACACTCCGCTCTCCCCTGCCATCGGCAGCCCTTGCAGCATGTTTGTATTGGGGTTGAAGTCCAACCATTTTGGCAAATGTGCACCACTGGCTAAAGTGACCTGCTCCGTAACAGGACGGCAGATAAGCAGAATTAGAGAACAGGGAATGGTGTTACTACTCTAGTTTTACATATCGCAAGTTCTAACAGGACAGAAGTCCAGGAACAGCCACAAATGATCCATTTAAAAATCTAGAAACCACAGTGCCTTCATTTTCATGTAGTGCTTGTTTTGTGTGGGGTTTTTTTAACACAGTGGCAATAGTTACTCTCCATTTTTAAGACGCTGCATTCTTCAGACTGCAGGTAGATAAAATACATGTCGTGCGCGGGTTTTATTTGCTTAGTACGTAACTGCTATGTTGGCAGTCAACGATGGTGAGATTTTTGCCATCGGTTCTACTTATTTCTAATACAACTGAGGCACTTCTCTAGAATATTTTTAACGAGTTCATTTTAAACATAAAATGAATGCCCATTTGCTGCAGGATTGTACCAAGAAGTGTATCTAACAGCATTACCTTGTACTGAGTTATCGTTCCCCGAAAGGCAAATACTGGCACTGGATAATAGAATATTTTTCCCATGTGGACAGTTGCATCTGGGATTCCTTGCGGGCTCTTTGTTTCTTCGTGTCTGTTGTTTGATCCCTTGGCAACCACAGCAGCTGTGTTTACACAGACAGATACCAGTGCAAAGAGAAGAGGTAAGACCCGCATCCCCAGGACCAAAGGGGACCCCGAGGCAGGAGACCCGCTGCGGGTGCGTGCTGGGTCCCCACAGGCATCCATTCTCACCCGGCGGGCGCTGGGGGCTGCGTGACGCTGGCGGCCGGCCGCTGCTACTTCATTGCGCTTCGGAGCTGCAGGGGAAAGGAAAAAACCAAGCCCGTACCCACGTGCACTTCAGATCAGTCAACCTCATCTGGCGGGGAAGCAGAGATGTGGCAAGGCTTCACATTGCGTTCATTACAGCCCTGCCGGGCCGTTTGGGCCATGGTGGCATCTGGGGTGGGCTATAGGCTATTAAAAAGCCTTGGTACTTACCATCGCTTCTCCGTTCAGCTGAAGGTTTTTCTTGAGAAAGCACCATGTCGCACAAAGCCGGTTCATAACGCTTTTTAACGCAGTTTCCTTCGGACTTGCTGTTGCTCCCATCTCTGCTTCTGTCACGATAAAAGCCCACTTGGTCTCTAGGAGATGAAATGCTACACTAGGGCCTCCTCAGGGGGGCCTTCAACATATGGCTTAGAGGAGAGCCAGATAAACAGCGCAGTAACCTGACCTGCCAGGAGTTTGTGGTACAGCGGTAACAAAGGGAAAGGTGAGGATGGCACACGGCAAACAAATTGTGAGGGCAAAGACAGGCTGAGAGTCAGTGTTCTTTGCTCTATAGCGTCCAGGGTTGGACTTCTGACTTGCTACATTTGACGCTGCTTTTTCAGGAGGAGATAAAAGCCGTAATAGGTAGTAAAATAGTTCCTGCGGGTGGGGGGGCTCTCATGAACCTGTGAGTGGCTTCCAGCTTTTAGATGAGAAGGGCTTATGATATGCTTGGTCTGTCCTGCTTAGGATAGCTTTATTTAAAAGCACGCAAGAAGAAAATAATTGTAGGCATCAGCAACAGCGTTTACCAGGAATGAGGTCTTGCTCTGCTGGTTTTTAACAAGTATTTTCTTCCTTCTGCTTGTGGATGTGTTTGCAGTGTGCTTTGCTGCCAACCTTTCTGTCATGCTCCGTTGCCCAGATCCCTTCCATTTTAGCAATGGATAGAGCGAGAAATGCTAATGTAAATCAATGCTCCTAAGTATTCATATGTAAAGACAAAAATTGTGAGATATCGCCTGAAACACAGTGGTTTGCTGGAGCCTGCGGTGTGTCCTACTGGAAGTATCCTCTGAAAAAAAACAGAAAACCAGTTTTGCCCTACTGATAGGTGCGGGGAGCTCAGTGAATGCGCTCGAGGTTGTTGGCTGCTTTTGGACAGAGAGGAATGCATATCCAGCTAAGTCTGTTTCCGTTGCAACTGTGATTGGCTCTGAATAAATCAAAAAGTTGTGTTTCTTTGATTTTGCTCAGTTACGCTGAGAAACAAGTTGCTACACTCAAATCTCCATTTTTCATTGTCAGTGTCTGCCATGTTTCTTCTGCAATCTCTAAAAACATAATGGCGTGTCCTCATTCACTGATTATGAAACTATGAAAAGAGTGAGTAGGTGGTGGGGCGGAAGTTCAAGTTGGAGATGAGAACTTTTATTTAGAGAATATCATTCTTATGCAAGGGAATGGGTGCTTGACAGCTGACTAATCTCTCCTAATGAATTTGCCTCCTGAGAGCTAGTAAATATTGCCATGTAACCATGTATGAATCATCACTGCGCTCTAAAATTATGGGAACGCTTTGAGATCCCTTGGTTGCTGTGAGCTGGAAGCAGTCAAAACCCCCTCCAGAAGTGCAACATCTGCCCCAGTTCAGGGATCCAAAGCTCACGGACCCACCTGCATCTCAGGTGGGGAAATGCCCGTGAGCATTTCACCTATTTGGATCTCTCCTTAGTACCTTTTGACCTACTGGCTTTGACAGCAGCAAATATTGTGTATTTGCTCCGTAGCATCAGGTGAGGCAGAATATTTTCACATTGCGTGCTATCTTGGTGCTCTGGATATAAACTTACTAAAACTTTGTGTGAATGTGCTAGGGAAGCTTAAAATAATTAGGGTTTTAAAAGTTCTCTGGAGACCTCCTGTAATTCTCACTGTAGTACAATTACTCATAATTAATTTTTCTAGCAAAGTTGCAGCAGAAGCATGTGGCAGTCTACTGGGTAAATGCCTTTTGATAAAACCAGAAACCATCTAAAGTGCCACTCTATGGCTATATGCAGGAAAACTTGTGGACAAATATAGCTCATCCAGAAACACGGACTCCTGGCTTAAAGTATTTACTTCCCAACCAGAACCAAGAAATACCAAAAGTTTTATGGAATAACTTCATTCTCATGTGATTTCATGACCAGACTCTATTGAACCAGATACGCAGATGAAGGTGGGTAAGTGTAATCCAAAGCTCGACTGAATCAAACAGGAACTTTTGAGGGCACCTGTAAGTACCCATAAAGACAAACGTGGCTTACTTATTTTGCTTCACTTCTAGCTTTAGACACAGTCTTTTTCCTACAGATCTGTACTACATTTACACAGATATGATTCCGAAACTGGAAAAAAACCCACCCCTAAATCTTTATTTGCAACACCAAAGAACACAACTGAAGAATACACTATCTTCTTCTTTCTTTTTGGTTTGGTTTTGGGGTGGGTTTTTTTTGGTGTTTTGTTTTTTGGTTTTTTTTTTTCCAAGATGGACTAGGTGATCAAACAAGGGAGGGGAAACACAAACCTGTAAAACAGAAATCATGACTGTCTTGTTTCCCTGTGTCGCCCCTGCCTAAGGCGCTCTCTCGTCATTCCTGCTTAGATGAAAAGGGGAGCGAATGTCCAATACTTCTCTGTGCAATGTTCAGCAAACCTGCTTGGAGGGGTCTAGGGTCTCCTGCAGCATCCAAAATAGCCTAGAATGGTTGGTTGAGTTTTATGGTCTCTACCACAAAGCTAATGTTTGGGGTTTTTTTTATGAGGTTGTTTTGTGTATCCGTTAAAGCCCCAGCACCTGGAATCAAGTAATTGCTTGGCAATTTTAACTTCCTTTTAAGACACATTGATATTCCAGCCGCCTTCTCTGCTGCAAAGGAAATCTAGATATTTTCCCCAGTATCCCCAGAAAACTCAGTGAGCAGAGGGCTACTCAAAAATAGTACCTTGGGTTCTCTTAGGCCTGATTCTTTTTTTTTTTTTTTTTGCATGTCTGAAGCTGGCCATGCTGCCCAGCCCTGGAGTCCACCCCTTGGTAAGTGCCAGGCGGTTTCAGAATGGTTTGCGTTGACGTAGCAGGAAGTCTGGTGGTAGCGCATTTTCTGCTGAATTGTTCAGTACAGGAGTTTTCCACCTTTTTCCTTTGACTTCCATTATGTTCCAGGAAAAGTCTCTTGTGTTGGAGTTGCCTGGTAACATATAGAGATACATCTGCAAATCGGCTCTTGGCGCATTGAGCCCTATGCAAAATATGGGAGATGTTTTTGTTTGGACTGTTGCAATAACCATACTGTCTGTTTTTGGAAGACAGAAACCTAGTAACTGGGTGTTGGGAAAGACAAAAATGCATATGTTGGAAGAAAGGAGCCTGTATGTTCCCGTGTGTCTAAACCGATGTCACCCCTGTGTGACGGGCCAGCCAGCACTAGCGCGATCATGGTAACGCACCCTTTCTACACAGGGATAAAAAGCCTCGGGGCACAAGACACGCTAATTTCCAAGAAGTGTTCATTTTAACCTCACTCTTATTTAATAGGGTTGTCTTTAACAGCTCACCCCTCTATCCAGAGATAGGGCTGTGTTAAGGTGGGGGGATGCACGCTTTATTTTCCATGTGGAGGAAGTCTAGTGTCCTCGCTCAGGTGTTGCTTCCCCTCTTGCCTATTCAGTGGGGTCAAATGGCAGATGTGGAATGTCGGTTAATGAAATTATGGAGAAAGTCAAGGTTTTGCTATCTGTGATAAGTGTCAGGAAAAGATTTGGGTTTCTTTGCATACCTTTTCTTATTTCAAAGTAATAAAAAATCCATAATTTTATGAATTTTAAACATGCTGGTGTCTGTCTGAGTTGCTGCCTCAGGTTTTCTTTTTTTCTCTTATTTTAAAATGAACGCGGGAAAGAGTAAAAGGACACGGGAAAAACATCTGAGGGAAAGCCTTAAACCTTGTCTTTACTTGCTTCTGCTTCTCATTCTGCTTTGCGCTCGGAAAGTATTTTCATTTCCCACCTCACTTCCCTCCCAAACGCTCATGTTTCCTCTGAGAAATCGTCTACGTGAGAAAGTTTAAACATGAAAGCCAAGGTACGAATTTACACCAGGGTTAAATTTCATTTCAACTACTCATGTGAACACTCTTGTTTGGCTACAAGCATTTTTTTCTTTTTAAATTATGGTTTTCTTTTCCTCTTTAAAGCTTAGCTTATGACATTGCAAACTGTTTAAACGGAGCTGGAAGAGGTTGTAGTAAAAGGACTCAGACACGTACGTAGTTATGTATCTAGCAGATAAAACTTTCCTGCTCAGACAAGCCCTCACTATTTCGTCTTAGATTATTTTTTTTTCCTAGGGAGGGTTAAAACCTGAAAAGAAAGAATTTACTTCAATGATTTCACTTTCTAAAGTGCCATCTTCTTATTTTCCATTTCAACTTCTTTGAAAATGAGGAAAAAAGATTGAATTCAAAGTTTCCATTTTTTTGGATGAAAGATCATCTTTTGATAAAACTTAATATTAAATTTTGGCCACCTTTTCAAAGTTATTAGCTATTTAATAAGGAAAAGGTCATTAGATTGGTTTGAATGAAGATGCTCTGTTGTAGGAAGGTTTTGTTTTTAATGCTGTGCTCTGCGGGAAGGGAGGCAGGAGACGGTGCCGGAGCTGCCCATAAAACAGGACTTTTGGCTTTCTACCTTTTGTTAAATTCATTGTGAGACCCGCAAATCTTTAAAACTGCCTGCATCTCTCTCCAGCAGTTAACGAAAACACGGGCCATCACTTCAAAAGGGATTTTAGAAATCCTGTCAGCTGATATTACTCTAAGCTGTCCTTCATGGCACATGGAGCTACTAACTGAAATCTTTTGGCAACGTACTCTCCCCCCCCCTCCATTTGCCCTTTTTTTGGTCAAATGGAGGAGCCTGAGCAGAGCTGAGGTTTATACAAACACCGGGGCAGGATGGAGGCTGATGTGCCAAGTCCCAGCCTCGTGTGATTTTATTTTATTTTATTTTTTTTAAAGGGGGTGGGTTATGTACCAAACAAGGGACACAAGGTTTATAACGGACATGCTGACAGAACCTTATTTATGGTGCCTGCTGCCGCTCCCGGGCTCAGCTTTTGCATTCAGCCGGCGTTGCTGGCTTCTCGCAGCAGATTTTCAAACAAGTTGCTGTAATAACCTCATAATGGTTTTTTTGTCTCGCTCAACGGGCTCGGTTTAGCCTTGCTCTTAGCTGATGTGACAGTTTGGGACAGAGCTCCCTTCCCCTGGCCACCAGCCCCAAATTTGGCTCAAAGCACCCTGTTAAATCCAGCGCTGTCCCTCCACTAATACAGATGCTGTTACCATTGCTCTGTCTTTATATTTGATGGTTCCTATCTGCTTTGCTGGAAAGAAGGAAAAATCACATTTCTCCATGATCAGATGGGGCTCTTTCTCGTAAGGAGAGTTAATTCAGCCCCGCCTGAAAGTAATGAGAAAGATGTGGAGGAGATGTCAGCGTTGCCCAGGGCACGAGAGGCTCGTGGGGTGTAGAGGGTGCAGTGCACCTTGTTCACCCTTCGGCGGTTTCAAAGTGTTGAAAATGGGGCAAGTGGTCTGTTTGCCCTCCTTCACGCCCCTGTTTGTTGTTTAAAGCGGGTCCTAAAGCTCTCTCTTTAAAAACCAAGCAGTAACAGCTGAAACCCCTGTGCCTTTCTTGTGTTGCAGAAACTGAGAGGCTGTTGACTGATGGGGGATAAGAAGCAAATTTACAGCCAGATCCCTCTTACCAATTTTTCCTCCCAGATGTTTTTCTTTCTATGTTTGTTTTACTTTGGCAATTAACTAAACAAATTGCTGTCTGAGCAGTGGAGCTAATGGAGTCTGGTTTCCTTCAGGTATTTCTGCAGTTCCCTTTCGTCTTTCTTAATGATCTCAGCTTCGTCCTCTGCCTCATTGTCCGTGGGGAAGGCCAGCGAGGAGCCGAGAGGGGCTGGTTTGGGCTTTCCGCCTGCCTCCGTGGGGGCACACTGTTGGATTTCTGTCCTTTACCCAACTTCTAGTTTTCAAAAAAACCTTGAAAAAACGTAATTCTCAAGGCGTCCTTAAGATCCCTCCCCTTCCAAGTGCTCTCAACTGGCTTAACAACGGGGTCAGGCGCTTTTGGCTGGGGAGAGGATCGGGTTCTCAGGGGGGACAGGCAGACTGTAATTGCACAAGCTTCACTTCCTCGCGACGCCAAGGTGGAAGGTTAGTTTCTGGAAGCCGCCTTTTTTTAAGAAAGGCTATCTGTTTTCTGGGTCCCCCGGGGCCGTCTGGGTGAGCTGTTCCTGCTATTTCGAAGAACACTTGAGCAGAATAAAAATCCGTATCTTCAACAAAACACTCTTGGCTGCCTCTGTTGCAAAGAAGCAACAAAAGGAGGGGGAGAGGGGAAGCGCAAAATCACTTAAAAATACTTGTCCTTTTAAAATAAAGGACAAGATCCTATGATAGTTACGTAGAAGTAGTATTTTTATTCATTCTTAATTTGACAACAATGTTGACAGCTCCCTTTCAATTGGGTTGGCCCATAGCTACCTGTGGGATTCAGTTTCCACCTCGCTTTTTTTTCCTGTTTATGCCAGTCTTCTCCCTGTTGTAAGTGACATCAATTTTTGCCCAGAAAAACACAGCTTAGGAAAAGTGCTGTCTTGTGTGTGAAACCAATGATTGGGGAGTTATTGAGGCCTCTACAGAGAGACAGCTATAAGCCTGCTTTCATATCATTGAGGGTATCAGTGATGAAGACGAGAGTTTTGATAGGGGATTGAATATAATCCCTAAATATTTAATATGCCAGAAATTTTAAAAAAACCACAACACAATTTTTCAGATTTTTAGAGTGGGTTAAGACTTGGTCCTAGACCCTCGTAATGTGTGTGACTCATGTTGAGGTGTTCAAGGGTCTTTATTGAGGTTTACCAGTGTAACAGGAAAAAAAGGGGGTCGGAGGCATGGAGAAGACAGACCTATCAATGCATCGTGGTCTTGCACAGCGCCTCTGACACGTTCTTAGCTCTCTGATAAGGGATCTTCTCTGATTTGTGCCCATTAGTTGGTGGAGTTTTTAAAATATTCTTTGAATGTAAGATGAGGCCAAGAAGCATGCTGTGGCCCACGTCCACCCTATGCTCTTGAGCAAAGAGTAAGGTGCAGCACAATAAGAATCAGCCCCAGACTATCAATTGTGTCGAACTTGAGGGGATGGGAGAAAGCCAAAACAATTTAGTTTGTATAAGTGCTTCTCGCCTGAAACGAAATTATGCAGGAAATAATGCAAAAAGCCTTTAGCTGAGCTTAGTAACTGCTCTTATAAAAAGACAGCAGCAGTATTTGTGGGGCTGCATTTTCAAAGCCAGATCTCAACAGTAGGTTTTGATGCTCTGATGAGGCATCAGACAAACCAGCTAAGGTTTTAGGAAAAGTTCAAGTTCTTTTCTTGTGGCCCTTCAGAGCTTCTGGAAACAAAACTTTTTTTTAAAGACCTAGCTATGGTTCTAGGAGCCTTACTTCAGGCTCTTATTTTTTGCAAATATTAGTCTGGCTATTTGCTTGAATTTTTTTGTTTTGTTTTGTTTTGGCAGCCTGCTGTGCCTGGATGCTCTTATTTGCATACATAATGTTTGTTCCTGCAACAGTCACCACGCAAATAGTTGCCACGGTAACAGATTTCACTGTTTGAAAGCGGGACGAGAGTACCACCCCGACCTCCTGGCTGGGCGGTGGACCGGGAGCCAGGAGTTTCAATCTTGCCTGGGCCGCTGATGTTTGCCTTTGCCTGAGCTGCCCCTGGCAGGAACCAACAAAGCGTTTCAGTGATTACTGGTTTTTTTGTTTGGCTGCCTGTTGGTGGGCACCCACCCAGACCCTGCCTAGCAACCTCCAGCATCCAGAATGTTTTCCTCAAGGACTCTTTCTACAGCCATGGGCTCTCCTCACACCTTGCTGCGCAGCCCGGGGCCCGACCCCTCTTGCCCACATACCGGATGGCCTCCAGACCTCCCAGCTTCCCCAGATTCCTTTGTAGCTCCTGCCATTTACCTCTTGGTGGCTCCATTTCCCTTCCGACCCCTGATCTGCCCTGTGGCCTTCACCATGTTTCTTGACTCTGTGGCTGTACCTCTGTTTATCTGTAATCGAGCACCAGGCCACTGGGCAAATGTTGACTTTTTTCAGGACCAACTGTATGGAGAAAGGAGTCTGGGTATGGTTCTTCAGTTACTGAAACTCACGGATGTTTTCTTTGTTTATTTTGTTTCTACCTGCTTACCTATTTCTCGAATATGCCTGGACATGTCAAAACAACGATGATCAGCTTGCATTAAATAAATTAACTTTGTACTTCTTGATATCGTTGATCTTTAGCTCATCCACTAAAAGCACCTAAAAAGAAGGGCAGTAGTATTGGTCTGTTGGCTTGGGCTTTTTTGTGTTTGTTTTTTTTTTTTTTTAAATTTTCTTTTCTAAAAGGCAAAATCTTTTTTTAAGCTCAGCCTGCAGATGCGTGGCAGAGCAGGACTACAGGCAGGTCTCCTGAGCTCCCTCTGATCCCCACCTCGATAGATCAGCCTCTCTCACTGCCTTGGCATCGGGTCTGTGAGAAGTTGAATTTACGAGACTGGGCCACCAAAAAAAAAAAATGCCTAGGATACAAATAGTTTATCTCCAAACTCTGCTTCTGTGTGTGTGCCAAGTGATAATTGGGAGGGAAGAAAAACCCAGCCCTCATGATACTCATTTGGTACATGACTGACAGATTTATGATAGGACGCAGTTTCCTCCATTTGTCTGGCAGCAAGGGACGGGGCCGTGCGATTGTGTGTCCGCCTTCTCACTGGTGAACGCTTCCAGCTGGATTCGGAGGACAGGAAATGATTTAGCGAAAGGCTTTTGGTGACAATTAACAGAATTCCTGCCGATAACTTTTTTTTTTTTGTCTTCTCCCTCAGAATATTTTTACAGCAAGCCCTAAGTCATGGAGTGGCATTGGAGGTGAGTGGTTACAAATATTTGATAAGTGTGTCATGGAGTGGCTTTTATTTCTGTTGAAAGTATGATTTGTTCTTTTAATCTTCAACTCTTTAGTATTCTACTCGGTCATCAGAGCAATATAAAAATTTATTTTTCTTATCAGATGGTCATGCCCTAAAAAACAGCCCCATTTGGCCTCAAGCAAAGGAGAGCTATTGTCAAAGTAACCTAAGGAAAGAGTAAGATTGTTCAAGAGTCTCCCAGTAGGAAGGATCAGGGAAGCAGTTTATGCCTATGTCAGGAGTGCTCCGACTGCATTGTAAACTGCTCACGTCGCCAGGAACAGCACGACAGCACGGGGCTCAAGTCCTGGGATCACAATGTAGTGTCAACTGTGGAGCATATGTTTAAAAAAAAAAATCCGCAATTTCTGTAATGCATTCCTGTGCAAGGCATCACTCTTGCAAAGAGGGGAAAAATAAATATTTATTTACTGTCACATAGGATTACCTGTGTCAAAGAAAGGAAAATACTGGCGTTGGATGTGCTCCCTCAAAAAACTTTTAAGAGTTGTCTTGAATGCAATGTTGGAAACCAAGTATTTTTCCTTAGAGCTTGGTGGTCTTCAGAATTAAGGTTTTAACTCTCACCATGGGAGAAAAAAAAAGAATCTGAAATCCTTGGTATTGGTTCTCCTCTTAGAAAAGGAGGAGGAAAACACTTTTTTTTAAGAGTTGATACACATAGGAATTAATCGGCTTTGTTTTCAGTAGATAAATTACAGCTCAGGAAATTAAATTTTAAGTGAGATGGATATTTGTCCTTGGGAACTTGACACCTATAAAGAAAAAACTTTATTTTGAGAGCTTAAGGAGCTACTGTAGGCATTGTGCTGGTTTTATGCTTGAAGAGTTCTTTTCTCCAGCGATGTTTATTGCACTGTAGTCTCCAAAGTGGGATTTACTAGGAAAGGGTGAAAAATAGTGAAGCTGTTAGCTTTGTAAGATGGTAAGCAGGTTTTTCCGCTGGGTTGTTCATGTCAGTGACTCTTGTAATGAAGTGCTATGTGAGAAAATGGCCTTTCATTGTCTGTGCAGTTAGCAGAGTACAGGCAAACTGCTTTTATCTGCTTTGGAGTCAGTTTGAATACTGACAGCTCAGATCTTTTGATCTGCTGTAGCCTGGCTGGTGGTTTGGCCTGTGCAGGAGCAAGCCCAGGAGCAGAGAATGGAGATGGAAGACTCCAGTGGTCACATAGGATGGAAAATGGGTGAGTGGTGAGACCATGGGAAAAACACTAAGAAAGTGTAGGAAAAACGGACAGAGACCAGAAGGGTCAAACATTGCAGTGGTACCACAGAGGCTGTGGTCCCACTTTGTACTTTTGTAACTTCTATCCTGAGACAACTTGGGCTTCAGCTAGAAAAAAGTGTTTTCTTTCTAAGTATACAACAATTTAAATAATACCACCTACTTGTACCTGGGGAACAAAATGCCTTGTAAAATTAAGCTAGTTTTTGAACCTTAGAAATTATCTTGTAAAAATCCCCTTTGTGCTGCTGGAGGTAGAACGGATCTGCGAATGACCATATGCAGCACGGCTAATCCAGGCACTGCTCACGGGACAAAATGACTCTGAAAGCGATGCGGCAGCTCACAGCTTTGGAAAGATCCTGCCAGGAGGTGAGGGAAGGACCCCTCCTTGCCCAAGCCAGAAACCTCAACCGTAGTGTGGCAGAAACCAAATCCCTCGGTCCCCCGTTTGTAGCACTGGCTTTCGAGAGCTGTCCTTGTTGAGGAGCCACTCTGCGGCAGGGTAACCGCACTGTGCTTTGTTTCATCACCCCTTTTTTAAAGGGGGCTGATGATGTCATGTCCTCCCTCTTGGCTTGATGCAGCTGGAAGAGGGAGACGAGCTGGCCAAGCCAGCAGCTGCTTGAGGCGCTCCAGACCTGTCTATGCACATCCTTGCTCCCAAATTCCTAGGGTTTCCAGAGCAGCTCAGCCAGAATGCTGAAAAAGCTTTCTTTTTAATCTCTTGATCTTCCCTCTGTATGTTTTTGCCAGTGCAGGTAAGAGAGAGGTGCATACTCCATGCCCTGCATGTACTGGTGTTTCCACCAAGGTAAACAATAGATAGTCTAGGTAATTACAGAGAACGATCTGAGCGAAACATCTTGTCTCTACAGCTGGTTCCTGTGACACAGGAGCAGGCAGCGCAGGCGAACTTGCCCTGCCAGGATATCAGCAGTGTTTCTCCTTATTCAAACAACAAGAAATGAGATTCATTGGTCACTGCTCCAGCTAAATTCCAACTCAAGCATGAAGGAAAGTTTTGTCTGACTGAGGCTTGCTGGGAGTGGTGGTGAGGAGTGCGGTGCTTTCAGAGATCCATTTTGAATACACATCCTAAATTCATGAGGCAGTTCTTGCCACAGCACATCTGAGGCTTCAGGTGTGCTTCGGGAGCTGTCAGGCCACAGCCCTTGGCGTCACTCCATTTCTCACTTGTGGTGTTACAGGCAATGGTGAGACACTCCAGTGTTTGCTCAGGTCCAACCCTTCCAATAGGACACCACCTTCAACAAGGCCCAGAGAAGGCTCTGCTGTGGGAAGCATTTCTTATGCAGTTGAAGATCTGTGTGTTTGTTGGTTTTGGTTTTTTTTTTTTTTTTTTANGGAGACAACCCAGCTGAAAACCGACAAGGTTGCGTGATATTACGGAGAGCAGAACTTGGCATGCAGGTTGCAAAGCAACCTGAATCCCACTACATGAAAACGTTCAAGAGTACTGCAGAGCCTGACTGCTTCCTTCCAGGCTTCAGCTGGGGCTGAGGGCAAATCCCAATGAGAATTCTGCCCACTAGTAGGAATGAGACTGATTTCCATACATATAGATATATAGAGTGTGTGTGTGCGTTTCAATTTAGTTGGATTTTCTTTGGGTAAGTTATGATGATAATTGGCTTTGCTTTGCAAGCTGCATGCCAAACTTTGTAGCTTGCTTTATAAACTTAGTCTTTCTAAGCAAGTTAAGTGGATTTAAAGCCAGAATTGTTAAGACTGGTTAAAGTTTAGCCATTTTCTTCAGTAGTGACAGGAATGCAAGAGTGGTGACACTGGCTCAGGCTTGTGATTCACCTGGCTCAGTATCCTCTCCCCCAGCCATGGCCAGAGGTGGATGCCTGAGGAGAAGCAAGAACCAGGTACGTATGCAGTGATGCTTCATCCAGCCATTTCAGGAAATCCATGAGCTGGATAAGGTGTCTCTGTTTACATTTTTCGTTGATTTCTCTGAACTTTCCCAGTCTCCCCATGAACCTATATAAAGTTCTGGCAGTGCACCACATCCTGGGGGAAGGAGCTCTGCCGATGCACCACCTGCTGTGCAAAGGACCATGTGCCTCTGCTTTGTTCTGTGTGTGGCTCCTTTCTGTGGCTTTGCTCTGCAGCTCTTAGTTGCATTAGCAGAGAGTGGCAAACATCAGTCCCTGGAAACTCTCCGCGTGCCGGTCCTGGTCCTGATGTGGTAGACTACCAGAGAATGTTTGCGCACTTAGTGGTTTTTTGTTGTTGTGGGTTTTGAGGGTCTTTTTTTATTTTTTTTTTCAATGGCATCTGGCTTACCACTGGTGCCCTTCTCTGAACCTTTTCACATTCTAATACATCATTTTTGAGCAGAGGGACACAACTACATCCCTGCATGAGGTCTGGGCCAACCTTAGGTTTATGCAGTGGAATACAGCCACTGTCTGGTTTGCTCCTTTTTTTTTTTTTTTTCCTCCTAACAGGAGAAAATTGTCAACCCTTAACAACCCCGACACCCCTTTACCATTACTGAGTATTGGGATCATATTATTAGAGGGTTGGGAAAGGACATTCCCCCTCTTCCAAGGGTTTAGCTGGCTGCAGTCCAGGGCAGCTCCCTGGCAGGAGCTCTTTGAGGAAAGGCTGGAAGAAACCTCATCTGTCTCATCACCCCAGGGCAAATACAAGTTGGAGGGGGTTCCTGTTTCTAGACACCTCAGCCTGTAATTTTGCCTTGGTCAGAGACAGACAAGATTGTGGGAGCTTGGAAGGAGGAGGGGGCTTCATTTTGAGGCATTCCTTGGAACTATTTTTCAAGAGGTTTCTTATGTATGTCCCCATACGTAGGACTTTCATCTGCTGAGTGGGTAGCAAATAAATGTAATTGAGCATGGGGAACACAATTATTTGGACCTTGTCAACGTTAGGAATATTCACCAGGTGGGAGTTAGAGATTTCTTTCTCTCCCTCTTTTTCCCATGTTTAAGGCCAGGTAGTTTTGGGTGGACTGGGCAGCAAATCTGAGGCAGAGGCTGGGACGTGGCGCCTCAAACACAGCGGTGGATGTTGTCGGTGGAAGGGGAGACTTATTTACCACAGAGTGCTTTTAGAGGATGTGCAGCAGTTAGAAACAACTGTTCTTGAATGATCATCAATAAATGTTGCAAAAAAGTGCCACGAGCCAAATTATTTTCCACTCCAAGTCATATTTGCTTCCTTTTTTCCTGTCTCTAATCCAAGCCATGACTAGTAGCGCCTCGCTCTCCCAAATAACTGTCACATAAATATAATTTTTAAGCTTGTTGAAGAGCAGTCACAGCTTGCCTATCCTGCCTGCCATCGCCTTCGTGCAGGTTTGGAGTTGTTGTTTTCTTACCCTCAGTTCTCTTGGGAGGAAGCGCAGAGGGGAGTCCTTTGCGGACGTGGAAATAGTGTCACTCTGCAGGTCTAGTGGCGAGGACCTGTGGTGCGGAGCTGGTGGGCTGGGATGCAAACACTGGTGGCAGGAGTGCAGTTGTCAGCAGCGGGTCTGTTGCATCTCACTGTGAAGGCCAAGCAATGAGGACTTAAGCGACGTCACTCTGGTTCTGGCCATGTCTGCCCTTTGGTTTCCATAGCTATGGAGTGGAAGTGGTCTCGTGCACACAGATTCGGGAGGGGAAAAAACCCCACAGAACGCTTTATATCAGTAAACACAAAATAACGTGGAAAAAGGCTAGAGTTAAATTTACTCCTGTTTTGGAGACTGGGGACCTTCGGGCATCACAACACCCCTCGGGGGGTGATCCTAAGAAATAAATTAGTAATCTCATTTTGCAGCAATTACTAGCTTTGTCTTTGGGGAATTGTAGTCCAAGCCCTTCGCAGTGGAGCTACAATGCATAATTATATGACTTGAGGTGCAGTTAGACAGATGCAAATCATCTCGGTATGCTATCTCTCCATTTAATCAGTGATTTGTTTGCCATTTGGGTACATAAAATACTTTGTTTAAAAATGAGTTGAATATACTTCCAGTAAGAGCATCAGAGGGAAATAATGAAATGTAGCTGATTTGCTAGTAGTCAAACGCATCCAAGAGCTCCCTGGCGTAGTTCATTTACTCTGAGCTTTATGCAATGCACAGTCAGCTAATTCCACGCACAATACAAACCATACATAGTTCCTCGTGTTCTCTGTTTATGGTCTTTCCCAATAATCTTTAACTTCATTAAAAAGACATAAGATGGCTCCTTTACTTGCTGGGTGTTCCCCTTAATTTGAATCCTACTTTTCATTTTTGGGGATATCTCTCTTTGCCGTTAACATTGTTGTATGTTACTGGTACACTGGTATTTTTCTGGAAATAAGTGTAAGAATTTTGTAGCAAGTTCACAGATTTTGGTCGGGGAACTGAAATCATCCTCTTTGCAACCAGTAAGCTGGTTGTCCGATGATGTAAAGAAATCGGTCAGCAGATGAGGCTGCATATGTGCACGGCACGTGGGTGTCGGGGATAGACCAGTGGGCACCACACCCAAATGAGCAACCCGAATCAAAGCCCATCGAAAATGGTAAAAATTCTGCATTTCGGGGACTAAACAGGGTGTGCACTTGACCACCAATTTTCCATTATTCTTTCCTATCCCTACCTGAGGTCATACGCAAAAGCTAAATTGCTGCCTGCTCTGTCTGCACGGTGTCCAGCACACTGGGGTCCTAGTGACTGACAGGGGCTCCAGGGTACTACTGCACTCTGAAGAATAAATACCAATTACTAATTTGGCAGCTGAAGAAAAGCAACAAGTTTCCTCGCTCAGCACAGTAACCCATGATTTCTTTTTATAGGGAGGGGAGGGATGTGTGTACCTGCCACTCTGATGCAAACACCGCAGCTCTCAAAAGTCCTGGCCAAGCCACCACTGCACCTCCCTGCTGAAGGAGGTCATTCTCTGCCGTGTGTATGACAGCCTGTCAGTAGGGTTTGCCACCTTGTAATGTAAACTCTCCAAACTTAAGCATCAAAAAAAGTACCATACTTCCATGCCAGCTGTGAAAATCAAAATGAAAACTTGTAGCACAAAATAAACCACAGCAATCCCTGCACTCCTCCCGTGGTTCTGCACCACCTATGTAACTTGTTGGGGGGAATATTTATGGTGGAGGAACATCCTGTCCCTGACCCATCGTAACCTGCTCCACCTGGGCAGCCCGCCTCTTGTTCTGCAGGGTTTCTGAGCATTTGTTTTGATGAATAGGTACTGCAACTGGATGTGGATGATCTGTGGTAAGAACACCATTAGTTTGGATTTGTCTGTAGAGGACTACACCAATCAGTCAAGTCCACGTTCTCTCTTTCTATGGGATGAGTTTAAAACAAAACACCCTCTCCCCCTCCCTGTTGTATCGCTGGGATTTAAAGTACAAGACCTGGCTGATTTCCGAGTGCCAGGATTTCCTGGTGGTTCAAGCACTGACTTGGAGGCACCACCGCTGTAGCTTGTCACTGCCTTTGGAGACATCACGTAATGCTCTTTCCAATAGTGTTTGAGGTTCAGACAGGAACCTCTCGGGCTTTTCGAAGGTAGCTGGGCAAGTTGAGCACTGGTGTCTCATTGTTCTTTGCAAGTGCTTCAACAGCCCAGCTGGTTCACAAAATAAATAAACCTTCCAAAATGCCTGCTTCTCAGTGGCTGAATTCATAAATCTCTTCTCAGATATCTCAGTTCTTCCATTCCTCACCTGTGCTGCACCTTAGTGAGGTAATACTTTGCTTTCTCACGTGGAGGTTTGTCAAAATATGTTCATTAATGTGGTGCTTATGTACTGTGGGAATGGGGGATAAACCAGTTTTTCAGATGAGATAGCCAAGAGGAAACTTTTATCTATCAAAATACACTGAAAGATTCTTGCTGCTGGGGGAGGGCTTCTTTTCTCCACTGCTTCCAAAATCCTCCATGCTCCCTGATGTTCGTAGATGGTGTGTGTGAGCCAGGAGATGAAAGGGAGAAACGGGACATCAGGAAGCAGCAGCAGCAGACAGACATCACCTGTCCCTGCCATGGATGGACGGAGTGGCCTTGCAACTGTTGAAGAGGTTGAAAGCAGGAGGTAACAAAGGTAATGGGTAGGAAGAGACGACCGGGGATTAAATGAGAACTTGGGGCACCGTTGTGCTGCAGATCAGTAGTGGCTTGGCAGCGTGTCCTGGGAGGAGGGGTGGGTTCATCACAGCATCGGCATGCTGCAGAAATGTTGGTTTAGTCTTGGGTTTTTTTTTTTTTTTTCATGTATCATATTACTTTAGCAGAAATGACACCAAGCATGAACCACGTCATCTGCCACCTTCACAGCCTTGGAGAGCAATTCAGCAGTATCGTCTCTCGACTCCATTCTGCTGCGTCCGTGGAAGCAGTTGCCTCTTCCCCTTTTGCCTTATCAGACAGCTGCCACATGGCCCCAGCCAGCAGAGGTGCAGTTCAGGGGATTTCTCGAGGCTCTGGTTGCTATAGGAAGTATGTTTTTCCCCTAGATGTCAGATAGCAAATTGTACTGTAATGCAAAAATGGATAGAAGTCAACAATTTTTTTTCTTTCAGGACTTCTTTTTGCCTTTACGCTCTCGTTTTCTCATTAAAACGTTATATCTCTAGTAAATTTGTGGGTGAATCTCCATTCAGCCTGTGCCCTGATACGATCCGGTCTGGCTCGATATATATCTAGTGAGCACAGCCTTAGTACTTGCAGCTATTGAATAACAAATATACAACAAGCGTGACACGGACTCTGTGTATTTATGTCCCTGCCACTGAAAAGATGATAGCCGTTCCCACAGGTGGAGCAGAGTTGTGAAACAGAGGTGCTAATTGTGCTGATCTCAGATAGCAGGCTTGACTTTTATGTTTCCCATCTGTTTTCAACCAGAAATTTAACGTACTGAGGAGATAATGCCAAGTGTGGTGCTAAATGTATCCATGCGCATTTTAAAATTTTGTTCTTATTAGCTAATTCCAACAGTTTCTTTGCTTATGACATACTAACAACGTACATTTCTTCTGTGCCTTTTAAACAAAACCCCATTTCACTAGTAGAATAACTTATCTTCTGTTAACTTTTTTTTTTTCAGATTAACAAAGTAAAAATGATGGGTAATGCTTCTGTTTTTTTTTTAATACACTCCTTTGCGGTTGCCTACAGATTAGTTAAAATCTAATTTCCTAAACATGTCCATATTTCTAAGTACAACTAGTACTAAGATGCAAAGCATCTTGCAAGAGCTACTGAGAAACAGGAGCTTATTTCACTGATTTAGGTTTTGTATAGCATTGAAACAGGGATTAACTTAAGTCTGCACATCACTTATCTATTTAAATGTTATGATGCTAGAGTATATGAAATTGTGTGTCTCAGCCTTCCAGGATTCAGCTGTGTTATGCTAACTTCTAAAGTATTTAAGGAAGACACCCAAATGAGGAACATGTTTTTTAAAAAAACAAAACAAGCCCAAACAAAAAAAAAACCCCAGCTCCTGAGGGACAAGGCATGAACTTAATGCAGACTTTTTTTGGTATCATCTGTTTTGTGACTCACAACTCACACCATTAGTACAGTGTCAAATATTGAGGCGTTGTAGGGGACAGAGATAAATCCACGAGGCATTCCTAAATGAAAAAGCAGTTCAGGCATTTCTGTGCGATGAGTATGCAGGCTGGTTTTTTGTTTAAGTTCCAGGTGAATTTAGCAGTTTGGGATTCAAGATGCTTTTAGACAAGATTTTTTGTTTCAATACACTGTGTTCTGGACCAGTAGGAAGAAACTCCAATCTGGGGATCCGAACATGCGGTAGTGTTTTGATGATGTCCGTAATTCCGTATTAGTTTTTTAAAAAAAACCTGTTTCTAATTAATCCATTCTCATCCAAGCTCTTTTTTCCTGTGCACAACTGGGCTGAGATGACAGAAACACATTGAGAACATCTCCCATTAAGGGCACTTCCTTCATCTAAGCATGAAATCACTTTGAAATACTGGTGGCATGAACCTCAAATCTTGGCCCATATTTGGCCTCAAAGACATTTTCTGCCTAATTGGAATCCCAGCCCCATCATTTGGTTGTGCCCATTAAATCTTTCCATAATATCCTGGAAAGTAACCCGCATTTGGGACGGGTAAAAGTAGGAGACTTTGGAAAGATCCAACCCAGATGCACTAATGCTGATCAGAGGTGAGGGCATGGTGGGCTGAGACTGTCGGAGAGGATTTCTTGTGCCTCCCTATCGAGACACAGTAATCAATAGAAAAAAAAAAAAAAATCCTAACTTCTAATTTTTCCTTCCCAACACATTTCTGAGAAACATCAGGTACTTGGTGTTGTGCTTTTAGAGAGGGGTGGGTGAGAGGAGTTATTTCTTTATCTGGGTTTTAATGCCTCCAGACCTCCCTACGTGACTTCTCTGAGAATACAGTGCCAACCACTCAAAGCCCGTTGACTTGTGTTCACCTTCCTAACGTGTTATTTTCAGTTTGTTTTACCCATCTGGAAGCTAGAATAGACCTAAGGTGAAGATCCGTGACCCCTGCCGTCATGAGGAAAGACCGTGTCTCTGGAGAAAAGCTGCTTTTCCTCCCATCTCCATGCCCGAACCCAGCTGTGTCCTTGGAGATGCGCTCAACTGGCGGGTATTCTCGCAGACCAGAAAGGGCAGTGCATTTCATCCCAAAATTAGAAATGCTGGTGTGGCCCAGGAAGGACGGGACTGGTGACAGCTGCTTGAGCAAAATTAATCGCAATTTTCTTTCCCCTCTGGTAATTTTTAATGTGGTCAAAAAAAAAAAAAAAAAGCTGGCACAGCCCTGTATATTTTTTTTTTTGGTCTAAAGAGTTAACATGGCCAGTAAGCTAGTCAAAGGAGATGTTTCCTGTATTTAATTTTGAAAAAGCTTTTCAAGAACAAAAAAACCTGTTGATCAGAAAAAACATCAAAAGCACAAGGCCTTTTAAGCAGTGCTAAAGTGCAAAGCTTCCAAAGGTTTGAAACATTTTTTCGTGATGCTCTGCGTGATAAAATTAAGAAAGGTGCAGAGGTATTCTTTTCAAGCTCTGTGATTGCAATTAGATTGCAGCTATACTGCAATTACAGAGATTTTTCACTTTTTTTAATACATTGGCTGTGTTCTTTAGGAATACTAATTATTGCCACTTTATCCAGCTTGCAAATATAACTGCGTTTTTAGGCTTCTTACTAGAGCTGTTGTTTTTCTTAGACTACATTGTGGAAATTTGTGCAAAACTTTTGTCATTTCTTTTTTACTCCAAAATTAAGATATTGAGTTTTGGTGAGATATATCAGTCAAAATATTCATTGTTGCTCGTATGATTCCATATATAATTATTTTAAAGAACTGCTGTATATTAACTATGCTGTATCCACGCTGTAACCACTGCCATAGGGTCAGCTGGTAATATGGTATTAATAACAGGACTCAAAACACAATTGCTTTGTAATTACCGTTAGTGTACTCTACAGCTCCACCGATTCTTCTATTGCATAGGTCATGGTTAGGAGTGGGCTAGGACTGAAAAGGAGGCTTTTTTTTTTTTTTTTCATTTCCCTCTATGAAGATGATTCACTTTTTTCCCTGCGTTCTCAGGTTTGAACCTCCCAAAGTCTCATGACAGCCAGCGAAAGAGAAAATTCCAACTAGGTACGTGTGTGTCTCTATTTTGTAGGGAAAGGCTTCGTTTTTAGGCAGCCAAGCAGAAAAGAAGCCCCAGGAGACGCTGCCTGATTAACAAGTCTGCGGGGGCTGGCAGTGAGTTCTGCAAGGCTGAAAGCAAACTTGGTGTAACCATTGGCACTTGTTCCACGTAGGAATAGTAAGTTCATTTTTGTGCGCTTCCTGATGCTTGCTCTGTGGTTGCGAGCTGATAGAAGGCAACGCTTCAACTTCCTGAATCCTCTAAATAAAGCATCCTTTCTATAGAGATGTTTTCAAAGAAAGGCACATTGTAGTTTCTGCTTTGGTCGAGTTTTCGTATTTGGCTCTTGGAATGAACAACTTTGGTTGTTTAAACAGTTGGAAACTTATTTCAAAAGGCTTGAATGTATCGCAAGGAAAAATATCTTCAGTTGAATGGCTTGGAGCTGCTCTCAGAAGTTTATTTACATAGCTGTTGCATTGTGCCACGGTTTGAAGGGCGCCCAGGCTTCCTCTTTAATGTAAACTCTTTTTACTTAAATAATTAATTCACAAATAACTCCAGTTTTCATTACTTCTAAGTTTGTTTCTTTCAAGAGATTATTACAGCAAACCAGTGATTATTTAAATACTTAAATTAATACATATACTAGCTCTTGTAAATTCAGATGTAGCGAACAGCAAGTCAGCCAGTCCCCGTCCATGCGCGCACCCCATAACGTGAATGAGTGTGCCTGGACAGTGAGGATGCAAAGCTCGTACCCGTGCCCTAGTGAAACCCCCAAAAGGTCGCTTGTGAGAGCTGTACATTTTCAAGGCCACCTCTAACGCTGAGCAAAATGTATTTCCCTCCAGTAGAAAGTCCTTCATAAAACTGGGTGTTATGGATTTAGCCAGAATTTCCTGTTCCTACTAAGCCAGATTGAATTAAGTTGGTAGGCCAACACTTGAACGCTCCATATTCTGGTTTTCTCATTCTCAATCAAATAATGACGCTTATTTTGCATGATTCACTACACTCCTGTTTTATTATGTTACTAAATCACATTTATCTCTGTCAGGCCCCTTTTCCCCCAGGGTATTCTGGTTTTGTTTTTTGTTTTTTTGTTTTTTTTTTTTTTTAACCAGATGCTTAATATTTTGTATGGCACCACTACCAACAATATTGTTTAAAACAACATCAGTAAAGAGTTAACTCCCACGACGAGAAAAAAGGCAAAATGAGTCCCCACAGCTAGCTATCTATCAAGAAATCATCTAGTACTCTGACGTTTGCTATAGGCAAAATAAAACAAAGCACTACCAGCAATAAATCAATTCTTGTGTGCGGGTATTGTCAAAATACGCTGTTCTGGCGCTCTCTGATCCGACTTGTACGCCAAGTAACGCCGTCTTTTATACATCCAAGTGTTTTGAAATGCCATTCTGCTCAAGGAAGAGCTAGACTGTCTCAAATACTAATGTCCACAAGGTAATGGGCGTCTCCAGCTTGTGTGGGAAACTTCATTAGGTGCCTTTAAAAGCCAGGCCTTCCTCAGGTAAGCTGTTAATTGTGCGTTGCTTGAGATAAGTATATTAAATATATTCCAGCTACAAATGGGCTTTAAAATTAGGGTTGGATTTGAAATATCAAAATGTCTGGCATGGTCTGATTTTTTTTTTTTCTCCTCCCTCCATTAGAAAGATGAGAAACAAACCCAAGGCTTTGGGTCCAAACTTCGGTATACTTGCATGCAAAAGCTCTGGGGTGCCTGCCTGGTTTTTGGCCTGGTCCCATCTATATCTATTGTATTAAAACAGTTAAAGGCATTCTTCTCTTCCCCCTTTCCCCCTGCAGCTGGAAAGCACTACCCTCTGCTTTCATGGAAACAAACATCAATGCTGCCTGTTGTATAACCCTCTGATCGGTCCAGTTTGCTTTCACTGACGTGGCCTATATATCTGTAACGTCATACAAGAGGTGGGTTGCGTAGGTGTGGGATTAAAGTCTTTCCAATCAGACCATTTTCAAATCCATAAAAAACTCAACTTCTGTCAGGAGCCTCCCCTGTTTAGACAAGACGAGCAGGAAATTCAGTCATCTTCCAGAGACCTGAGGGGTGGAAAAGGAGCAAGAATACGATGACGTCGGCCTATTTACTTGGTGAGTTTTTTGAGTCTGAGGTCATTTTAATGCTGTGTATTTTCACGTCTAAAGTGGATGCTCAGTGCTGCAACGGGGTGTTTCTATTGACCCCTCTGTGGATAAACTGCTTCTCTTCTGTGCCTCAGCACCAGAATGAACATCAAAAACTAGGGTGTAGCGATCGTGGTAAAATTTGCCTGTATTAAAATACTGCCAAAAACTTTTATATAGAGATCTAGTTTTAGAATACCACTGCAAACATCACTAGAAATATTTTCTTCTCTGAAAATCAGTAATAGACTAGAAATGAAAGTTGAGTAAGCAAGAGTTCTTCACTTTTACAGCGTAGAGAGTAACGTGCGCGCTGGGGCGGTCTGTCAGCACTAGCTGATGATTTCTGCATCTGGGTCCTGTTTCACGGCAAAGCCTGTATTCCTACTTTTGGAACAAAAGATTACCGGAGATAACTGGGGGAAAACATATTCCAGTTATTGACTAAGCAGCCTCACCTTCACCCTGCAGCTAATTGCAAGGTTAAAAACTGTAGTAAAAATATCCATATTTATATCAACCAATTTGGTTTATTTCTGCTCCAGATAAATGAAGCAATATTCCATTACCATCTGTGACCATGCTTTATTTTTTTCTACGTAGACTTGTTATGACAAAATCTCTTTCATTTTAATTAGATCTTTCCAGATACTATCTTCATAAGACTAGCACTCAGAGAGGCACAATCATTATTTTTAATAGAAGAGGGTTAATGCTTGTTAAAAATGCTAGAGGAGCATTCGTCACTGCTGAAGTTTTCTGTCTGCAAGGAGAGGATCAGCAAGGGTTCCTCAGATCTGCTTTTCCAGCGTGATGTTCATACCAGTTTAAGACCTGGTCTACAAAAGCGGGTAAGTGCTTGCTTATTTTCAGTGCACAAGTAATCTGGTAAATTCAATGAGATTGTTGGGCTGTTTCAACGAGACAGGTTTAAAATGAAGTGTTTGCTTAAACACGTGACTGCCTTCGAGATTTTGACCTTTCCTTTTTTCACAAAACCGCTGATTTCCTAGGACTGACTTCTAGTTAATAGCCATCACTGCTGGGAACTGGCTTAAGATTTCCAGTTCATTTCTTATATATCACTAGAGAGATAGCAGGTGGTAACAGCTTTCAGCTGCTGGCGCTCTCCGGCCTGAGCCAAGATGAACAAGCCTAGAAATGAAGGAGAACGCAACCTCTACCTTGATTTCCTTGGTAGGGAGGTGGGGAGGAGGCAAAGACGACTGCAAGTGTAGGACTCCTATCAGTTCGGGCTTTGCCACAGCAAGCAAATGCTAAATATTTTCTGAAGCGACCTGAATTAACCTTCTTTTAATGCCAAAAGATGGGGGGTTTCTTCCAGTTGCCCAGAGGCAGGCAGAGCTGCCAAGGGCACAGCAGTCCAGCTTCCCTGCTGGCAAACCTGCAGGGATGTCCCGGGTATCAAAGGACACTTCAAATGGCCCCAGTAACCTCTGTGTAGGCAACGGTAAAATGAACCGTCCCTGGCTGTGAAGGGTCCCAAACGGGGATTTGCTCCCAGGCACGCCAAGGACAGGCAAACTTTTGCTGCTGGGCTGAGTTCTGAAGTCCGTCCTCGGGAAAACTCCCACTGGTCTGAGGCACGCCAGGATTTCATTTACTGCTGGGAAACGTGAAACCTCCCTGGCTAAAGTATCTTAATTAAGGCCATTAAAGCCTGGTATAAAATGGCTGAGATAAACAGGGTCAGGAGGGCGAAGGGTATTGTCAACGCATTGTAAAGCTTTTGCTGCTCAGCCCCAAGGTTCAAACCGCCCAGAACCACGTTTTCATGAAATAAAGCGCCTGAGCCCTCTGCCTGGTGGCTCCTGGGAGGGCCCCTGCGTCAGCGCTTGTCCCTTAGCCGGCACTGCGAGCCTTAGCTTCTCCCTCTCCTCCAGTGCCTTGCGCTGCTCTGACTTTCAGTTTCTAACTCTGGTGTGTTTTAATTTAGCCCAACTTTGGGATGTAACATGTGTGTGTTGGGCAGTTTGAAAGACCCCCATCTTCGGTTTTCCTGTGCAGGGGCTGGTTCCAGAACAACGGCTCTGGCGCCCGCTCTCTGCGTATTTCTTTTCTAGAAATGGTTTAACAGCTGCGGTTATTGCAGGAGACTGAATTGAAAGAATTTGGTAAGGCGTCAGATCTCGGGCCTGCAGATGTACGCGTACATAAGCAGAACGCAAGTGCAGCTCTTTGGTGGTGTCTTTGTATCCTGGTGGGTGCAAAAAAAAGAGAGGTAAATCCAAAATATTCACCATAAAAGAGCAAAAGGGGGAACTCCAGAATGGCGTAACAGTTTTTTTCTGTACATGTTAGATGGCAAAAGTTTTTTTTTTTACTTTGAAGACTCAGCATTTCTGATGTCAAGAATTTATGTTCAGAAGAAGCGAGATAAGGCTGGAAGCCGTAGATGCGGGAAATTAAATGCAAGTGTGAAATCCTCAGCTTATTGCTTACTTCCAGCAGTCTGCGTGTTCCTGCAATCAGATTTATATTCCTATCATTTGAGAGATGGTATTTGGTGATGCTGTCAGACCTAGGTGAGTTGGGGTTTTTTTTGTGTGTGTGTGGTTTTTTTGTTTGTTTGGGTTTGTTTTTGTTTTTTCTTAACTCAATCCGTTGGAAAAATACACTGGGTAACCAGTGCTAGTGCTGAGTTTGCCTGTAATTAGGAGAGTTGCCACAGGGAGGTAAAATATGGCTAAAAAATCAGAAAAAGTAGAAATACTTTGATTCTTAAAACCCTTGGTGGAAATCACATTTTTGTTGGAAGAACGCACGGTGTTGTTGAAGAATAGGAATCCCACGCTGGCGACAGCCTTTCCTTTGAACTGAGCGCTTCCATCCACCGATGGACGCGTGGTTTCACCGGCCGGTACTTGGTCTTGGGCAGTGCACTGAGGCAGCGGGGATTTGCGTTAGCCCCATGTGGGCCCCTTTGGCCACCGAGGTGTGGGCTGTGGCTTGCGCAGCCCTCCGGGGCTGCAGATGTCTGCAGGGGGGTGGGAGGGAGCACTGGCAGCCCCCCCTCTCTGGTGGGGGCAGGGTGGCTGCTGCGTCCCCTCTTTCCTCGGCGGAAAAGTCTTCCAGAGCGCTCTCTAGTTTGAGGGTGAGGGGTTTTTTCTTTTTTTTGGTTAAATTGGTGGCGATTTTCTCATGGAAGTGTGCACTGTGGGGATTCCTGCGCAGTCGGCTTCTGATTAAAAAATAAAATAAAATAAAGGATTTGTGGCTCCTACAGTTTGTAAGCCATTAAGTAGAGCGTGAGACACCGGTGCTCAAACTACGTGTAGCGCGACCGTGGGTTCTCGGCAGAGGCAGTGGCAGCGGGGAAGGGACACACCGTCCCACCCCCGTGGGCAGTGGGGCAGTGACACCATTCCACGCGTGGCAGCGGGGAAGGGACACACCGTCCTGTCCCCGTGGGCAGTGGGGCAGGGACACCATTCCACCCGCGGCAGTGGGGAAGGGACACAGCGTCCCACCCGCGGCAGTGGGGCCAGGGGCGCCATCCCACCCACCGCCCCGGCTCCTCCTGGCCCCTGCCCCGCTGCCTCCCCCGGGTTACAGCCCCGAGGAGCCGGCGGCAGGTTATGCCCGGGCCGCCGGGCATTACCGAGGAGTTACGGGGGGGTGTGTGCGAGCCTGCCTCTGCTTTCCCCGGGCGGGCGGGGCGAGTATGGCGACCTGACCCGTAGCCCACCCCGCTTGCGGAGCCTGGGGGGGGGGGGGGGGGGTTCCCCCCCCCNGCTGCGGCGGGGCGGGGCGGTCCCGGGAGGCGGAGGCGGGCGGCGGGGAAGGGGGGGCGGAGGCGCAGGGGGCGGCGCGGCGGGCAGAGCCGGGCCGGGCCGTGGCGGGCGGCGGAGGGCAGCGGCGCCGCGCTCATGTCAGCCCGCGCCCGCCGCCGCGTCTCCTGGGCCTTTCCCCCCCAACCCCGGACCGGCTTGGTTTTGTTGTATTGTTATTATTATTATTTTATTATTATTTTTTGAAGGGGAGGAGCGCGGCACCCAACTGAAAATGAGCCAGAATGTCTGAGAAAATGTCCAGCTTTCTGTACATCGGGGACATCGTGTCCCTGTACGCGGAGGGCTCTGTCAACGGGTTCATCAGCACGCTGGGGTGAGTGAGGGGCCGAGGGGGTGCCGACCCCGCGGGCAGCGCCGGCTGCAGGGCAGGAAGCGGCCGGCAGCGCGCGCTGCCGCCGCCGCCACCTCGGCGCTCGTGAGGGGGAGAGTAGGAAGTGCTGAGGCGGCGGCGGCGGCGGGGAAGGGGGGTGGGTAGAAAGGAGGCGCGAAGGGAGAAGTTCTCGCACAGGCCCGGGGGCAGCGGGGGGCCCCCCGACGGCGGCGGCGGCGGTGGTACCGGCGGAGCGGAGCGGGGCGGGCGGCGGTGCCCGACGGCGGTGGCGGCGGCGGCGGCCCCGGCGTGGGGGTTGGCCCCGCTCCGCGCTCCCCGCTCGGCTCCTGCAGCCCCGGGGCAGCCCAAACCGGAATACCCGGCGTTTGCCAGAACCCGCTCGGTGGAAATAGTCCTGTGCTATACCCGCATGTCTTAATGTAGCTGTTGTTCGTAGCTAACTTTTTTTTTTTATCTTTTTTTTTTTGGGGGTGTGTGTGTGTCTTTATTTTATTGCACCTCTGAGAATTTTTGACAAAGATGGGAAGGGCAAAAACCTTCCTTTCATGCTCATGGCCGCAATCAGCTGTTAAACGTGCATCCCTTCACTTCTGGTTTGCCTTCGCCTGAAGTCTTACCTGCGGTCGTTAATAATCAGATAGTTACGAGCAGATACTTAATTTCACGGGGGTGGGTTTTTTCCACGAGCTCTTCTTTCTGTTTGCGGGGCGAAGAGGTGCAGTATAACCGTGGCTGCTTCGCTCCCGCTTGCCTGAGGTTTTTATTAACCTTGACCTCTTTGAATCACCTTTTTGGAATCCAGGACAGAAAAACCGCAGTGAATGACGTTAGGAATACATTGATATCTTTCTTCAAACCATCACGTAGTTTGGTTGTAGTGGCATGTCCCGGGGGTGCAGTGGTTCCCTCTGATGTTTGTAGGAGAGCGGTGGCAGTTCCACTGACTTTGTGGCGGGTCCAAAGTAAGCATGTCCTTAAACCTTCGGCGATGGAAACATCTCCTGCGCTGCGTGAACCCTAGTGGTCCGGGTGATGAGAAGAAGGCTCAAGCTCCGGTTTAAGTATCAGTGTCGTTTGCTGCCTGACCGTTAGCTGTACCTTCAGAATAACAGTTAAACTTGCGAAGGCTGACGCGCTGCCAATTAACGCGTGCCTGGGTATCGCTCCCGTGGGTTGTGTTCGGCCGCCTGTGTCCTGGGATCTCTTTGATGGGGGACGGTAGCGTGAAGTGAAGGCAGTATTAACATGCGGACAATAAATGCCTAAGTCACTTGATGGGGTACCGTTACTGGAAAAGAGACGGTGTTCAAGGTCCTTTGTATTTTTTTTTTTATCTTGTTACTACTTCCTATCCTTGCCGTTCACTCCTTTCATCTGTTGACAAGTGTTTTTCCGTGGTTTGTTCCTCTGTTTGTTAATTTTGCGCCTTCTCTGTCCGTGACTCTGTTTTCTCTCACATCTCCTTTCATTTTGCTGACTCTCATAATTTTAAATCCTTTCTGAAAACGTTGGCTTTCTGCAACTGTTAATCACTGGATATTGTTTTTTATTCTTGTAACCCCGGCATTACTTCTTTGTTGGCAAAATTTGTCTTTGAGTTGTTTGGTTTTGTTGTTGTTCTCTCTCGCTGCTGCGTTCTGGGGGAAGCTCGATTTGCCGTACTTTTCTTTTACTTTTCATTATGTTGAGAAACTTTCGTCGTTTCACAGAACACCTGCTTGTCTACAGTCATAAATGCTTCTGCTGCGACTGGTGCCTGCGCAGCTGCGCCTGGCTTGAGTATGTGTTGGTGTGTTCTCCTGTCGCAGCCTTGAGCCCCCTCATCCTCCCCTCTTCCCTTGGAGTTAGGGCAGGACATTTATCCCCCCAGTTGTATTGATGGGAAGCCAAGATCAAAACTTGCCTAAGGCGCGTGGGCGTTCTTTACCAGGAGAAATAATTGGACTCAAGCCAACACGCTGCCTAAACAGACTATCCAGGCTCTCTTTTAGTAAAGAGCCCGCTAATCCAGCTCAAAAAATGGGATGAGACAGGACTCCTGTGTGCATCTCTCCTTCAGCCATGGGCTGGGAGTTCAGGAATGCTGATGTAGCTCTGTTAGCTTTTCGATACAACTTTTTTTTCTTTTTGTGCCCGGCTCCCTGGCATGGTAAAGGCAGCTGCAGAGCCAGGAGGCTGGAGTTGAGGATCTGGAGGCCTTGAAGGAAGTGTGAAGTCACCAGTGGAAAACTCCCATGTCTACTAAATGGGAATGCTGACCCCTCTGCTGGTGGTACAAGAGCTTGGGCTGAAGTCTAAAGTTGCGATGCCAAGTCATGTTATCTGTGCCAACTATTGTAATTACTGCCTTTGGAGCGGTTGCAGCGACGCAAGAGGCAGAAAAAAACAACGGTACGTTCGAGGAAGGTGTTCGCCCAGCTGCACGTTTGGTGTGCGACCGTTTCTAAACTCCTGCATCTCCTGCATTCCTGCAGGTCCTTTGTTTGGCGCGAGCATCTGAACAGAGGTGGCCTCGTCTTCTCGAGGTGCCCCTTGTTGGTGAGGACAAAGTGGGGTAGGAGTGGGAATGACTGCTTGCTCACTTCATTTGACTGATGCGGGTCCTCACTTTATTGCTTTTGCTGGTATTGCTCAGGGTGCTGTTTTGAAAGGTGCTGGGCAAACTAACGTTGCTTTTACACTCTTTAGTCCATTGGGTAGTCTCACGCGGTTGTGAGAACTTGAAATCCAGCTCGGGTCTAGTGACTCTGCAGCAGGGAGAGAGTCCTGTTTATTTTAAGCTGTCAAAGGCTAATTGTTTCTTAAACAAAGCGTGAGTGAGGCCGTTCTATAAATAAGATAAAAAAAGTGCACAGCACCTCTCCAAGCGGGGGAGTTCTGTCATGTCAGCGGACCTTACTCCTTGAAGAGCTGAACCAGCTCAACAGATTCGTTTTGAGGTGGAGATTTCTAAGCAAAGGCTGTTTCATGTGTTTTGGAATAGTTTTTTGCTCACTTGCTAATGCAGAAATTTTCATGTGCTCTGTTTCCCCAGGAAACCTAAAGCCGAGAGAAAGATGCAGCTGAGCTGTTCAGATGAAGTGTAGCGTCAGGTTAATATCTACTGGAACCAGAGTGTGGGAATCTTCCTCTGGTGTAGAGAGGTGCGCTCTCCTCTACCATTAGCCAGAAGTGCCCTTCTCCAGTTGGCATCCACAGCCTGGGACATCCTCCTGGAGGTGGAGATGCTTATGCCCCTTCTTCCAAAAACTGAGCACAACCGCTGTCTTTTAAAATACGGATACAGGAGGAAGAATTTGGGGTGGCACTGCCTCACTTCCTAGATTAGGAGGTCCTTCTCGTTCAGGAGACGGGCTACCCATGTCCCCCGGCCCCGTGCCCGGGCGAGCACGCTGAGTGGTGCTAGGTGAAGGCAGAGGTGCCTCTCCACACCTCCTGCTGCAGAAGGGGTTTGAGAGTCGCTGGAACGACCGGATACTGTCGACCCAAAAGGTTGGGGCACTTCTGTGAGCTGGAAGAAACCTGTGCTCCTGCCTTTGGCTCTGAACTACTTTTTTTTACTTACTATAAACATCTGTTGGATGTCAGCGTGAGGGCTCTGCTTTCAGATTTGATCCCTCTTAGTCAGAAGAGGAAACTGAACCTCTCTTCCGCATCTGGGGTTAGCGCTGTTGTGTGGGATGGGGGCAGGGGGAGGGAAGTCGGGCAGCGCTGCTCCGAATTCTTCCTCCTGCATCTATATTTTAAGAGAGCAGTTGTTCTCAGTTTTGTGAAGAAAGGGCGTAACCAGCTATCTCCAGGAGGATGATCCAGGCTGTGGATCCCAAGTGGAGAGGGGCACCTCTGGGTAGTGGTACAGGAGAGGGTTTTAGGGCTCAGCATTCTCCATTGGCTACTGCGGGTCTTTGGATATTTGAGGTACTGAGACTCAAAGCAAAACCCTACCCTTTTTTTTTTTTCTGTTTGGCTTCGGGTTTATTCTGGGTTTCGTTGCTGCTCTGAGGTGCTGGTGATGTGTAATCTGGCTTTTCTGATCTCTGTGAGCTTCCCCCCCCTTCCTTTTTAAAAAGAACGCTTTTGAGTATCTAAACTGATAGTCTTGTGATTTAGTACAGAAAAGGAGATGTTCGTGAAAAGGAATTTACATCCATGTGTAGTTCCCTGCCATTTCAAGATGTATTTGGTACTGGTTTATTGGACTGTGCTAATAATGGCTTTTTTCCCCCACTTTTGAGTTCTTAGTGTGTTTTAGCTTCTGCACAGTTTGAAGGTTTACGTCCCACAGGAGGTATGTGGCAGAGCTAGGCAAAGCATCCAGGCATCGTAAGTCATCCGAGACCGGTGTCGGAACCTTGAGAGCACCTTCCCCAATATTTTGGCAGTAAATGTTGGCAATGATGCGTGCTGGGAATTAGAGCAACTGTTAATCACCTTGTGGTACAAGGAGGGGGGAAAAAGTGCTCTCGATGGGAGAGGCAGGGGAAAAAAGTGAGTAGCAGCAACAGCCAGCATCAGCTGTTGGAAAGTTTGACGATGGGCCTGTTGGTCACCATCAGTATCTGCATTCCTGTCTCACCTCCATAAACGCGCCTCTGTGCCGTAGCAGTGAAAAACCTCATGGAATGTAATTAATGGAGCGTGTAGCAGGAGCTGCCTGCTGGGTAATATATGGCCACGGATGACGAGGAGAGCTGAGACTTATTTCTAATTAGCAACAAAAAGTGTGTTGGTGGGTATTTGGACTCATTTTCTTGAGTTTAGTGGTGATTTCTCCTGAACAACTTGTCTTAATTTGTGGAACTGCTTGCCAGAACTTTCTTACTCGAAATGGGTATCCCAGTTTTATTCAGGCTCCTTTGCTGGGCTTTTCTGCATTAGTTGTCTTATTCAAGTTGGACTTCACACACAGGTTGAGTCAGTCGTACTTTGTGAAGAGGCAAGATTAAGTAGAAAGTGCTTATGGAACAGCATAAATCAAAATATTCCAAATAGAGCGAAGGCTGAAATGTGTCATCTGGGTGGCCTCAGGAATGGTGCTCAGAACAGATGCAGTGACTGATGATGCTTACAACAGACCAACGTAGTGTTTTCATCAGTGAGCTTATTTTTTTTTTTTTACCCTTCTCTCCTACTGTGTGAAAGTGTAAGCTATGGTTAAGGAACAGAGCATAAGTCCTTTAGTTCACAACAAGTTTTTCTTTCTTGTGCCAGCTGACAAAACGTAATTAGTCAAGAAAGAATAAAAAGCCTGAAGAAAGTGAGAGTGGCATAACTAGAATTGCTTTTAATTTAATTCTGATACATACAGAGTCAAACAATACCTAGCAGAGGCAAGGGAAGGCGAATTTCAGCTTTCATGTGGGCAAAAGTATTTGTATGTTTTATTACCTAAGTACTTTATCCTCTGGACTGACTGTACCAATGAGATTTGACAGTTTTGATTGTGTGTTCCTTAATTGTTTATTTTTTTTTCAAGTACTGTGTAGGATTAGCATTTTCAGAAATATGTTCTCTTGGTTGTCTTCCTAATGCAAAAGCACTGGTCTGAATTCTGCAGCTACTATGAATGTATGCTAATGTACCTGGGAACATAATTTGGCCCATCATATGACATTTTTTAGCTACATGGTGTATTTCTTTTCTGTGATAACTTTCTTAAGCATAAGCTGTATTTTATGCATTATTAAATACCTTCATTGATCTTACAATAAATGCCACATAAGCAGAGACATAGACATATAAATGCAACTCTGTATCTTGCATACCTTGCAATTCAATACATATATCAAAGCTTATATCCTCTGTAATTATCCACTCACATTAGCGATTAGGCACCACTCCAGCTTTGCCATTTATAACAAACTTATTTTGATGCTCGTCTCAAATATTCTAACAACAGTGCCGTCTTTAAATAAACAATGAGACGAAGCTTTCCACAAAGCACCCTTATGGGAATGCAGCAAGTAATGAGCCCCGGAGGGGGTTTGTTTGTTTCAGAAGTTTTACTCGGGCACAGAGCACAGCTTGGGTGTGAAGGAACGTAGGATTAGACTTAATTATGGTATTATGATTTATGAGACTGTATGCTAAAGTGTAATATCCTTGGTTCAAAGAGCTCATTATCAAACAGAAGTGGAGAGAAAATTGGGGTTAGGGAAAGAACAGATTGATTTAATCTAAAAGTGAGTTTACTCGTAAGCTCTGTGGTCGTGATGGAAATAAAAGAGGACTTGAATTTAGAACTGAGGCAGGTGGTGTGGCTATTACGACTTCTGTAGTTCTCAGCTGGGCTACGGGTAATGTGGGAAGTAGTCAGGAAAGAGAGGGGAGATTGTTTAACTTGCATGACTTTAAGTCTGATTTAACTTCCTTTTACATAATGAGGGGATTAACTAAACAGTCTTTGTTCAGTTCTCCGACTCAGTAGAAATCAAGGTTAACCCATATTTTAAAAGGGCCACAGAGGAAAGAGTCAGACCCATCTTTGACTTCCCCGGCTTGGAACGCTATCTCCTAAGAAGCTCGTGAACCTTTGCTCGGTGTGGGCTGTTTTACTGCACGGTGAGGGGTTTGACACCCGCTGCCCGTGGCTGTCGGTGGTGCAGGCGGCGGTGGCGGCTGCTGCTGGGCTGAAGTGTGAGCCTGTTTGTTGGGCAATAGCACAAAGCCATCTCCTCTGCGCCTGGAGTTCATGTGCTTGGAAGTTGGGTTTCTGCTTGCTTTGAAAGGTCTGTTACTTCTCGCACGAAAGGGAGACTGGTGAAGTTCATATGGGGGAAAAAAAAAAGGAGGCAGGAAAATGAATCGTAGTTCAGGATTTTACTTTTTTCCTTGTCTGTGTTATGTTTTGTCACTTATTCAGAGATGTGTATTTTAATTGTATTAAGGACATAAAAACCCTTATGACTGATTGTTTTAAACCTTCGTTTGTTATTTGCAAATCTGATTCCATCTAATTACTTGAATCAGTAGTTCCACTGCTACATAGATGCGTAGACACTTCCTGACACAGTTTCTGATGTCAGCAGTTTATAATGATGCTAAACCTTGACTTGTTGGACCCAAGGTAGATGCCCGGGGCTCAATGAATTTGTGTGGAAAGTTTCAAGTAAAGTGGCATTTCTGAGAACAGGATAAGCAAAAATGCATCGGTTATCCCTGTTTTAAAAACTGGGATCTTGCAGCTGTGTGTCGAGAACCTCCCTGAGCTGCAGCACTGCCTCCAGACCCACTTCTCCCCCAGCATGGAGGGCATGTCCTTCTCTGCCCCTTTGGAAATTTGCCCAGGTTTTGGCAGCCGTGAGTCGAGTAAGGATTTCATTCACACCCTTACGACCACAGGGGCTGTCTTGGTACCTGCCTTTTTCTGGAGGGTAGCGGGTGTTACCTGGCAGGGGCAGTTTCTCCTCCCTGCTGGCACTGGCCACCAAGAGGTCCCAACCTGACCTGCAGCTGTGTGGGAGGTGAATCCCAGTTCCCAGGATTTCCAGCTTTCTCTCCTGGGGAGGGGGGGGCACGGGAAAACTTCAGTTGTCCAACTGCTTTGTGGTCCTTTTCTCTGGAGAAGTAAAAATAATTTCTGTTTTTACTACCGCAGTTCACTTCAAATACGAAACAAACTTAAACCAAGAAATTACATTCTGGCAAGGTAATGGTTTTGTTTGCAAAATTGGAAACCGAGTTAAGGAAAGCAAAAGACAGAGAAAACACGGGCTTAAAATCTACTTGTTATTCACGTCTTGTATTAGGTATTGCCTGAGGTTTTGAGGGGCTGTTTTGGCTGCGGTAGCCAAAAGACTGTGTCAGGAGTAGTCTTGTTGCTCTAGTGCTCATTTCCCAGCTGTCTGTCTGTGCCTGAATCTCCGTCTACCTCTTATGCTCGTTTGTTTGCCTTTTTTTTTTTTTTCTGATTGCTGTTGAACAGAAACAAAACATTGTCCAAGGCGTATGATTTTAAAACCCTTTCTTATTTATCGCTTAATAATAAAGGAAAGAGGACCCTAAAGTAGTGACTGGGCTGGGCAGCCTGGAGTCCGTGTGAGCACTGCTGCATACCTGAGAACCAGCCGCCCCTTCCAGTGCTGGTTCTTCTGCTCAGGTTTACCTTTTGATTTAGCAAGCTAAGTGAATGGTCATTATAAACTTCGGGCAGATTTTGCAGACCACGTCTGTGAGCGCTTCTGTTCCACCCCACCTCCTGTTGCTCAGTCGCTTGCCTTCTGCGCCTCTAGTTCAGGGGGGTCTTTTTGTGCTAGCAGAAACGTTTTGGAGTTCTGCAACTTGAGATGCTGCCCATGCCAGAGGTGCCGCAGCCCTTTGTTGGCTTCTCAGGTACATCACATTGCCCGAGCAGGATTTTTCTTGCCGTTACTTCTGCTGGCTGATGAGCGACCACGGGGTTGCTAGATTGCAGAACAGAAAACAAGAAGACCGTCTCCCCTGTCTTTCCAGTGGTCCCTTGCTGGCCCCTGGATGATGAAGAAGAGAGGGGAGATGGGAGCAGAGGAGCGCGTTGGTGAACGGAGGGGGAGGTGGTGGAGGAATCAGCAGAGCAAGGGTTTGTGTTTGTGTGGAAAGAGGTAGATGCGGGTGGTGGGGCAGCAACTGATGTGCGTGGTCTAACAGGCAGCACGGATTAGAAGGGAAGTAGGGCTGAAGAGGAACAGAAGACGGACAGTTGCTGAGCGATCTGCAGTCCCCTGCTGCTGACAGAAAATAGTTATGAAAGCTACTGGCAAACTGTCTTTTCTCTTCAAATTACTCCACACAGAAGAAAGCAGCCTGTCACTGCCGCTTTTTACTTTGATACTTCAAATGGTGGAGGCCTGTGCTGAGGTTGGTATGGTCTCAGACAATTGAATATTTGGTATTTTTTCCCAGGGTTTTTGGTGGTATTTAGGAAAATGCATGATACTACCTTCTCCAAGAGAATGTCTGAGCTACAAAGTCAGTTCCTCAGAAAGAAATAGCAGTTTTAAGATTGTCTGTGGTACCTTACGCAATTTTTTGTGTAAAAGCACAACAGTCCGTACTGACGTGGTCCTGTACTATCGTTTGCAGTGCATGGCTGACTTGCTAGGTGCATGCGATGCCCAATGCTTTTGTAACAACTAAGCTTATATATAATGAATTGTGGTACTCTGGTAATCTTCTTGTGTAATAAAATTTGGACAGTTTGTTTGAAATGCCCTTTAGGTTGTTACTGCCACATGAGTGAGGGCATGGAGTTGAAATTTATATGAAATTACTTGGCAGAAGTAGGCTAGAAGAGCATACCCAAGTGTGGTTGTTATCACTTGACACTTAATACAGGTCTTCTCTGTACAAAGAATTGATATTAAAACAGCAATCAAGTTTTTGTTCTTTGACCTCTGGCAGATAAAAATCAATGACATTTAAAAAAAATCAACAAACAAAGCCCGAAACAAGGCTTTTTATATGAATCTCAAAGTACAGAAACTTGTTATGATCCAATGCTTGGACGACTTATCTTGATTTTCTTTGAGAGGCTTGTTTGAATTTCAAACAAGCTTTTTTTTTTCCCTGCACTTGACATACACAAGTTAATGAATGTTGCAGAGGCAGCTGAAAGCATGCAGTCACAGGATTAGGAAAACAACTGCTTTAAACTCATGGTAAGCCCCAAATTTTTATACCTGCTGCCCACAGTTTAGAAGACAGCAACCCAGTTCTTAGGGTTTTTCCTCTTTCCAGCGTAAATGTGTGCTTGTGTTCCTGTGTGCAGAGCAGAGGCAGGTCAAGCGCCGGAGGCTCCGAGCCCCCCAGCTGCCTGCCTGCCTCCCGAGGGTGCTTTGGATGAAAGCTTAGAGGAGCAGCCGGCACAAACCACCGCAGCGTCCCCATCCACCCCTGCAGGATGTGTCTCATTTCACTGTGGGGAATTTTGCCTGGCTCCAGTGTGCACCTACATCCCTGATGCCTGTGAAATTTTGTGTGGTTGTATAATCTCGAGCGCTGCGCTGTGGAAATTTTAACTAGGCAGCTTTAGAGGGCAGCCAAGTTGAATGCGACCGGTATCTTGCAATCTTGCAATACCTGGCATTATTTGTAAATCCCAGCTCCCAGGGCTCTATGAATTTTGGAAATTTGGAAAGCTTCCGTTTAAGAAAAAGTGAGCTGCTTTCCCTCAGGGATGAGGGGGAAAAGCTTGGAAATAGGAATGTTCACAAATGAAAGGTGTGCAAGGAGCGCCGTGAGTTTAGAAGTAGTTTTCTTCTGCTAAGTTTTAAATCGGAGCACGTGGTTTGCAGGTGGGGGGTATGACTAGCTAATGGCGTGTGAGTACTTGAGTCTGGAAACAGTGCTTTTTGTGTGACCTTGATGTCATTTTAAAGTTAGCTGGGTTTGGATTTCTCATGGGCTTACCAGTTGTTCCAGGTAACTGAATCGGTAATGTGCTTTGCTAAAATATTCTCAGTCACCTTTTAAAACTGGTTAGTATTTCTTTTATTCTTCAGAAACAATAAAGAGGCAAAGACTGCATATAAGTTTTGAAAGCACTGAGAGCAGATCTATGTACATTTGAATGGTGAAAAATGTTGAAAGGCATCACTAAGCAAGTTCCATTTTTCCAATCAAAGAAGTTTTAAGGCTACCTAGGAAGTTTAAAAAAAGTATAAATTCCTTCATTTAAAAAAAAACAAAACCAAACAACCCAAAAACCAAACAAACTGTGCCAAGTGAGAAAGGTTAACTGCCTGTTAGTAGTATTTACTTTGATATCTTGGACAATTTCCGACTTAGGTTATTGCCTTTTGCTAAGGTAGACTCAGTTTCAGCAGAATTCACTGTCCCCTGCTTGCCATCTGCCACTTGTGAAGGTGCCAGAGACTTCACTCCTGTTCTGAATTGAAAAAAATAGGGCCTGATGAGCTTGACTCTGCAGACTGCTGAAAAGTCAGGGTTAAGTGAAGAGTTTTGTGGAATTTCATTGTTCTAAAATAAGGTTTTACATCAGGTTTGCCGATGTAAAAATCGGGTAGGGCAACGTCTGTAATGCTTCTCAGGTTGAAGACAAAACTTAGTAAGTCAAGCTTTAAGGTTGAATAGGTTTCATAATTACATAGCTGAGGTAATAAATATTTTGGATTTTAGTGTTGCTGTAACAACAGTAAAGTTGAATACTTAAGCGCATACCAGAAGTTCAAATTTTGAATAAGATATGAAAGGATATCTACAAAGAGACTTGACTGTTATTGCTGTCATTGTAGTATGTTGTTTATAGTCAGTACTAAGAGCATTAGAATACAGGGAAAAAATATCCTTGCCTTTAAAAGATAAAAATACAAAATAACATACAGAAGATTTAGTGGATGTTGTGGGTTTTTTTTTTTTTTGTTGGTGAGGAGGTAATTATTTGTGTCAGGCTGTAGTTGAGTTTGTTATATAACATATATTCTTTTATTCAGAAAAAGTAACTAACAAAATAGTGGCAAAGATTTATGACATTATTTCCTGTATAGATGGTCTGAGATGTAGGTCCTACAACTGCAAATTTGTAGGCTTACAAACTGCAAGCGTCATGAGGCAATTTTTAAAAAAAACTGTTGAAGAGTTCAAGTTCAAGAATTCAAGTTAAGATATCTACTTCCTTGGCTAGATTTTCAGGAGTACTAATAGGTGGATTAGGATTTGCTCATGAAACCATTCCGAGGCAGGTGTCTGGCTTTTCAGAGAGGGCACCACTACGGACACTGGGCAGCTGCAGGATTTGGGTTGGATGTATGCTCAGTTTCTATTAGTTCTGCAAGTTCTTTTGCAGAAACAAAACAAGGTCAGGACCTGGCAGGCAATAAGTCCTGTCTGTATTAACTTTTGTAGTTGAACAGGTTTTTCTGCCACCGAATGCAAGGACCAATTACTGTATGTATTTTTTTTTTCCCGTATGTAATATCTAGGATATAGTAAAACCATTAATTGTAAAGTTCTGCTATAACACCTTGTTTGAAGCAATACTGTGCATTAGGCTGGTGGAGTCGAACTCCTGGTCCGCAGGACAGTTTCATCTGGTCCATTTCCTTTCTATGGCAGATTAAGCTGTCTACTGTGATTAGGCTGCTCTTATTAGAATCATTTTACTGGACTAGAGCTGGAAGTGGGACATTGCTAGTTTGAGTTTTCAACCATGGATCTAAAGTATATTTAAAGGGAATTACTGTAATAAGGGATGGTACACAAGCAGAGGAGTGACTTGGACGAGGTTGTTAACAAATTTTGGAATATAACCAAAGTCTCCAAGTTCTGGATCAGTGCTCTTTTTATAAATGTTGATCTATTAAGATGTGCAATGCTAAGTTGCATAAATTGTTTTGTATTGCCTTATCTCATGGTAAGCCTTGGGAATAAGCCAGCTGTGACAAAACTAGTTAGTTTATTAAAGTTTCCATGTGTTAAACATGTTTTTAAGTATATAGCTAAAAATGCAGAATGAGCTTTGTGATTGCAAGAAAAAAAGCACGTGCTGAAAAGAGTTTTACACTTACTGGCATTATTTTCGTGCTCATACGTTGGGCGGAACCTCGTTGTCTCTGTTAAGTGTACTCGCTCTTCTTCATTTGTAATGGAAGTGCAAGATAAAAATCATTCCTCCTCTCTGCGACCAGATAGTTGAAGCAATAAAAGTCTCCACCCAAAGCTCGTACAGTTGGTAAAGCCTGAGTAAAAGCTGAGCTGTGTTACCCAAGAAGCTTCTTAGAAAGAAATTCAGCATCGGCAGGGCAAGCTATACAGGCCTAAGTGAGTAGAAGTACAGAGAACGTAGGACAAAAACTCGGTCATTCGCAGAGGGCAAAACTCGGTCATGGGCAAATAAAAATAAGTGTGTGCTACTGAGCACTGTTCTCTCTGAAAACTGTAATCAAAGAAACTCCTGCTGTTTGATTTCTTCTGTGTCCAGGAAAACAAGAATTTATATATTCCTTCTGAATAAGCGGTCAAGAAAATACCTGACACCATCTCAAACTTTTCTTTATAGTGGAAACAGCCCTTAAATCTCCAGAACCGACATCATCGCTTGTGACTAACGATAACCTGGTATCATGAGATGGATCCAACTTTCAAAATGGAAGCTTGTGACTGGTGTTCTTGTCTCTAAAGAGACCAGAAGGAATTGATATGATTTCTAATACAAGAACTGGAAGCCTTGCAGATAGAATTGAAGCAAGGATAAAAATGCCACCTGAAAAAAAGAACTGAGTGCATCAGAAGGAGTCAAAGCAAAGAGGTTTCCTAGTGAACACTTTGAATGATGATTTGCAGGTGAAAGTGAAACCTTTTATGGGCAGCAATTAAAAACTGACTGGACAAGTTTGGGAAATGTGTAGGCAAAAGAGCCTACCAAAAAAAGAGCCACCAGTTCTCAAACAGCAAGGGTGGGTCAATGGGATGGTCAAAAATACATTTGCTGTGGTTCTGGTCTGGTTTTCCACAAAATATAGATGAGGAAAGCTTGGGATTGCTTAGAGTTTGAGCCTCAGCGAAGACTTGGCTTTAGAAATGATCTTGCAGATCACTTCTGATTAACATAATAATCAGTTATCCAACTTTGGAAACCAGGGTATGAGAAGACAAAGGGGAGTTTAAGAGGTGACAAAGTACGATAAAATTCTTGAACTACCTGGGGAGAACTCCTGTTGTTGCTTAAAATTTCAGACATTTTCTTCATAACTTATCTAAAATAGAAGTACATGGTCAGGACAGACTATGCTGAGGTGTCTTGAGGATAGCTTGCCATGTGGTTGTAGGAATTAATAGGGCTGTGCTTTCACAAGTGTTCACAGATCTGGGAGCAGCAGGGTGACCTTGATGCCTCACCCAAATGAACTCTCTGGAGGCTAGTTGCAGATATTGCCTTAGGCAGAAGATCAAAGGATTATTTCAAGGAATGACTCTGCTGAACAAGACACCGCTTTTTCTTTCCTTCCCGTAACTTGCCCAACCTCCCGAATCCGATGCAAAACCTCCTGAATCATCCACTTGAAGAATGTATTGTTCCTGGAATGGACTTCAGAGCAGCCAAACGCTTTCCCAGGAGAACATCTGGGGAGATGATTTGCTCTTGCAATCATCTCTAAAGTGTAGCGTCCCCTCGGAGTGGCAAGATCAAGGTTTTCTGGTCGCATCAGGCAAGCTGGGAGTTTAGAAATGGGATAAAACATAGGAGGTTATATTCATTCAGAAATTGTATCGTGGCTTTGTAACTGCTGAAATTGGGGGGGCTGCAAGAGTGATAGCTGATTTGAAAAAAGGACGATTTGGTGAAGTGTAGGCAGGATGTGGAAAATGGTGCAGGAAATGTGATGTTTGCAAGACAGATAAGAGAGAGAGCCCCAGTGCAAGAGTATCTTGTGGGGGCATCAATGGAGTGTGTTGCTGAAGAGCTTCGTTTTTTTCTGCTAGAGAATTGATAGTTATGTCCATTGCCATAGTCATGACTTACTTCACAAAATTGCCTGATGCTTGTGAAGTCAGGCACCAAAGGGCACGGGAAATAGTAGAGACTTTGCTGAATGATTTTTGTAGATTTAGAGTCAAGTGTAAGCCATTTGCGGATGAAAGGAAGATTTTAAATTCAAAGTGTTTCGCTAAGTCTGGGACTGCAGGCTTCCATAAAAGTTGCCCTATCTCAGTGTGCCCCACAGCCTGATGGGTGTGGTAGAAAGGATTGTTACGGACTTATAAGCTGCCTTATTTTATAGACTCAAGGAAATTAGGGCACTCTATCGCATTGCCTTTGAGGGACTTAAAACGGGAGTGGATGAGAATATGAATTATATTCCAGAAGTTATTTTGTTTCAATATTAAGCAATTCTCTGTATTATAAAGAAATTTTGGGGTGGTATGGACTGTGCAGAAGATCAAACACTAGACTGGAAAAGCTCGTTCAAGCCTGTTTGCTAACATGAACATCTCTTGGACACATTTTTACAGGAAAGCGTGTGGAGTCTGAGGATTGACTGGATGTGAGTGAGGCATAATGAATCGAGGAGAATTCAGTCTCAATTGCGCTTTGTGTCTCCTTTTTTTATGTAGTTTGAGATACATGTGTTATAATAGTTTAGCTTGTAGTGACAAGTGCATGGACTAAAGAGACCAAGTTTAATCTCGAGATTAAAGAATGAAGATTTCCAGCAAGCTGGAGTGAAAGAAAGTGTTTTTTTCAGTAGCTGCTTTTCATCTATTGTCTCGGTTTAGCAGAGGTCATACAAGAACTGCAGGCATTTTATGCCTTTGGCCCAAAAGACTGAAAATATCTTGTCATCTCTTCTTTCCAATCAGCTCAGTCCTCTGAGGATACTGAAGATACTGTATTCCCAGACTTGCCTGATTGATGAAGTGTTTTCTGGTGTCTTCAAATAACGTCTGAGTGGTCTCTGCGCCTTGGCTGTGGGTATCTGTGTTGGTGGATGATGTTACCTGTTGAAGGAGTTTTGGAATTTCTGCATTCTGGCTGTTTTGCTCAAGAACAGGATGTTTTTATGTGATGGTAGTTAGAGGACTCAGATCTGAGTGCTTGTTTTCTAAGCATTGATGAAGATGCGTTATTGCTACTAAAAAACAGGCAGTTTTTCTCTCCCTGATTTTTGCAGCCAGCAGGAATATGGATCTGTGTTGTAAGCTGGACCTTAAGTATCTTCCATGAGTTCTCGGTCCTTCTCCATGTAAAATGGGACTGAATTTGTCCGAGTGAAATGAGGTAGGTTATTTAGTCTGGTTGACGAGGAGAAGAGGTTTTCCTATCCATTCAGTGAAGTATGTTGGTAGCTTGCTCTGTGTGGTGTTTGGTCCTGGTCTCTGGGCAGTGCAGCCTGGGGTGGTTCACTATGGTTCCCCGTTTCCAGCATTTAATCTACTGTGTCAGTTGTGGAGGAACAAGAAGCTCATTTTTACCCCGTTACTGAGCTCCATCATCCTGAAAGAGCAGTTTGTGCTGTCAGTGGCATGCTTCAGGGTATATTTTGCACCACTGACACTGCTTCTGCCAAAGCACTTGCAGTTTGTGGTTGATGGGAGGATGTTGAAGGGAAAATTTGAGCAGTAGGGGGTCCACACGACCCAAACAGTAGATAACAAGTGATTGATTATCTGTTATCACTGAAGAGCAAATCTTATTGTGCACAGTTTCTGCTTTTAGGGTAGTTTGAAGAATTAACAGAGTCTGAATCTCAGGATGCCAATGAGCTTTGGTTTCCGGTTAATTTGCAGGAAGGAGATGCTCTGGTCTTTGCCCAGATCAGGGGTGTATCTCAGGAGGCTGATGAATCCTCCACTACCCAGTCCCTAGACTGAAGGTAGGATCTTTTGGGTTAGACAATGCATGTGAAGGGACTGAGGATTGCCTGAAAGGTGCTGACATGTTCTTTATAATGGTATAGATGTAAATGAGATCCTTTCTGTAAACGCTGAACTCTCCAAGGAGGAGTGATGGACTTCAGCACTGCCCCAACTGGCTAGTGGCTCTTTGTCTTCTGGAGATGACAGATTTTCTTTTTGGAGGCTGGTGTTCCCCCATTAAACTGGCACCTGAGTGGCCAGATGAATTTCTGTGTCTGGATTTCCGATCCATGTTAGCCCTCATGCAGAAGCAACTGCTTTCAAATGGGTCTTGGCCAGAGACGATTTCTGGGGGGTGCTGGGAAATCTGATTTTACTTCTGCCACCGTTGCTGCCATATGTTGAGAGGAGGGGAAGTGGAGTATTTGTGCCATCCTTTGCAGGTGGTGAACGGAGCGCTTGCCTGTCAGGTGTTTTCTGGGCACTATGTTGCCAGAGTAAGTCAGCAGAGAATCTGATCCAAATGCCAGTTGAAAGTCTGCTCGACAGCTATGACAAGATCTGTACGAAGTTAGCTGGCAGGAACTTAGCGCAACTTTGGTGAGCGTAAGTGCTGTGATACTTTTTTTTCTAATTTCAGAATGATAAGTTAGATACGAACTTTTCTTTTGTATAAACACAGAGCTTTGTATACAAACAAGTAGCTATTTTCGGTGCTCATTTCCTAGAAAAAACTTAAACTTGAAAGGTAAAAATAAACAAAAATATGTTCTAAAACCTCTTCAGATTGAGGATTAGAAAAAAGAAACAACAAAGGCTCAAGCTCACTTCCAACTCACATAATTGCTAACACAAAGCTGCAGACCAGCCAGCTGAACTGCACATTGTGAGGTGCAGGAACAATTTGTACTCCTTTGAAGTTGCCAGAGTAGCAAGCAGCAACATACATGCAGTGAAATAAATCCTTGTCTCTGCTTTCCATTTTTCTAAGAAAGATTATCCATTTAGGTTTAACCAATATCTGTTTATATCTTAATGGATCACAGGAGAGCCGTTAACTTCTGGTCTTATTTAGGACACTACACTGAGGGAAGAATTTATCTGTGAGTAAACTGTGGTAGCAGGGATAATCATGCCTTTTGACTTGGTGAATAGTTTTTCAAACCACTGAGGCTGTGGGTATACATTTACTCTGCAAGCTGTTTTTTATCAGTGGCTGCACATCACTGTTCACCATCAAGACAGTTTATGTGAGTGCTTCTTAGCTCTCTCTAAGCAATATGAGTTCATCTACTTAAACAACTTAGTGGATGATTTGTGCTGATGGAGTTGACTGTTGCTTAGAGACAGTCAGGCTCTGCAAGGTTGTAACATGAAATGGATGAACTAGCCCGATGTTTACTTTTGCTCTTTCCTGCATTTGGGTCAACTTAGTCCTTTTGTTGACTGTTGTGATCTATTGAGTCTTGTAACTCAAGTGTTAGGCATCACCTAAACCAACACTGTTTTAATTCCCTGTGTCAAATTAAATAGAGAGTTCTGCATCAGAGAGCTACTTGGGGCAAGGCTGGCAGCTACGATTTCCAATCAGAGAAGAAGGTTGAGAACGGCACGTCTGTTTTAGCAGGAGGCCAGACCTTCTGCCACTCGGGTTGAAGCATCTCAATGTCCTCTTAAACGGAAGTGTTAATCAAAATATAGCAGACTAATTGTTTATGTGAGTGGATGAGATTATTCCAGACAATGTGGTGCTGTTTGACTTGGAGAAAGAACTGTGTAACCATATACAAAGCTGCACCACAGAGATAGTCGATTAGCTTTTTGATTAGGTAATAAAATCTGGAAAGGTGATAAAAATGGAGCTGATTTTTGGGTGGGGTGTTGTACTATCTTTTCAGATCAGCTTATAGCTGAGTTGTATTATTTACTGTTCACAAATGAATAGGGAATTGTAGCTAAGGCAGCAAGCCGGTTTTTAATCTTAATGTGCCAGGCGGCGGGTTAACTTCTTGTGATAATGGACAGAGCAGTCCAAGAGGGTTGCGGAGTGATAAGGAAAAAGTTAGAATAGTTTTACCCTGCTGAATATCATTGCACAATGTTAGATTGACTTTAGCAGCACTTTTAAAACAGAGGCTGTGTACACCAATTAGTTTGTTTAACTTGAAACTAGATGTGAACTTTGGTATGCTTTTTTTTTTTTTGTGTGTTCCAGGTTCCCCTTGCAGGGAGACTGTCCAGTAGCCGGGCAGCTTTGCTGCTGCAGTCAAAGTCACTGTGGGAACCGGGGCAGCATTGAATGTAAACCTCAGGATCTCAGGCTTGCCTGTAATAGCATTTAAGACACAAAAGAGAGGGAATACACAAAGTACCCTGAAAGGTGGAATGTGGTCATCCTGGGAAGGGCTGCTAAAACGTATTCCACTTATTTATTTTTTTCTGTTAAGAAAATAAAAAAAGAGTAGCCTGAGAGACCTGACATCTCCAAAAAGGGAAACAGGTAGCTTTCTATTGCATGCCTCCATGGTCCCCACCACACTGGTCGAGAATTGGTCATGCAGGAGTAAGTAATGATGACCACTTACTCCGTCACCCACCACACTCTCACCTTGCTCCAGTTCCTTGCGGTAGCTGCATGGTCTTCTTCAAACCAGGTTCTTTATTTTCTCCTGTCACCCCCTCATATTATTTTCCTCCCCCCTCACTCCAGCCAGGTGCAGGACTCCTGCCCCCTCCTGCTTCTCCTCTTCCTGAGGCCTTGGAGCTCTGTCGGTGTGCCCGTTCCACCACCCACCTTTCTTGCACGTGGGATTCTGCCCCTTCCCCACCCACCTGGTGGCTGAGGTGTTGGGCACCCACGGTCGTCGAAAACTGCTTGCTGGAGCAGGGTGAGCTAAAAAAGCCCCAGCGGTTCCTCGCAAGTTGCAGTTGGGGCTCTGCTCTGGGTGCAGAGGAGTTGACCTTGAGGTCCTCCTGCCAGCCAGTGCTCAGCAGCCGCTTGCCCAGCGTTGGGAGAGGTCCCAGTGGTGAATGGAGAAGGGGAAATGTGGTGGTTTTTTGGGTTTGGTGTTTTTTTTTTTTCTTCCCACGTATACAATGAAAGGAAGCACTGTAATAAACCGCGTGAAGTAAAAAAACTTTCCCGGCACATTACCTTGTAACACTTCTTCATCCTGTTCCTCGGCTCCCAGTCCCGCTCGGGCTGGTGCTGGCTGTGGGGAAGGTCATGTCCAGTGCCCGGCCCACTGACAGCTACCTTCTGCCCCTGCCAGCCCCCGTGGCTCGGCCTTCCTCAGGCAGAGTGGCCGGGGAGCCCTCGCTCGCTGCCAGCAAGGGGCCAGCAAGGTGGTTGGTGATGGCTGTAGGCTGCAGTGGCTGCGGTTGGGGTTGAAGCATGGTGGAGGGGCTTCGCTTTCTCCGCTGGCGTGGTGGGGGTGGCTGCGCAAAAGCCTGGCTTTGTCCTGCCCAGGGGAGGAATGGCACCTTTCCTGTTGATTTGGGCAAAAAGAAGGGAAGGTCTCGGGTACCTTTGGCATGCCGGAGCCGGTGTAGAGCAGCGCCGTTTCATTCCCGACATAGGAAAAGGAATAATAAAGTGTCCAGAAGTTAAGTAAAAGACAAGGGGGGTGGGAGGGTGGAGAGAGGAAATACTTGGAGATGTCTGCAGTGCTTCCTGTTTGCTTCTGAAAATTATGAGTCAGATCCCCCACAAACAGGAGAGAGGGGGTTTGAAAAATTGTGATTTTTTTTTTTTTTTTAAAAAAGTAATCATGCATGGATTTGTTCTCTTGGTCTTCTGCTTTTTGAGCTTTCAGAGCTGGAGGCCATCGTTCACATTTCTCTGGGCAGTGGTTTCCTCTTCAATGAAAGTAGAGGGATTTTTAATATATATATTCATACAGCATCAGGAAGTAGACCAATAGAAAAGATACCAAGTATCACAAGATTTGGAATAAAATGTGTGATACCATGACGGTTCTTCTAGAGTTGATTGCTTTGGCTTGAAAAACTTTTGCAACATGAGTTAGTTGTAACCCTCAAGCTGATTTGCCTTTGCTTCATGAGATACATGCTTTGGCACAGGAGGGAGGAGGTGTGTTGCTTGTGCCTGGATGGTGTTTGAGAATACCAGTGCTTTCTACTCACTGGTCCAGAAGGAGGAACTGTGCTCCTTTTCCGCAGGTAAAGCATAGTTTGCATCTTCAAAACCTGCGGATTTTGTGGGACTGTAACATGGGCGTTAATAAGTGTGCGTACGGCAGTACTGCACTTAAAAGGAAAAATGAAGTGGATGCCGTTCTTCCACTTACCGTACCACTGAAGTGCAGCCTTTTCTAGAAGATGTGGCTTCTTTGTTTCTCTGCCAGTTAATTCCCAGTAAGTGTACGTAAGTGATAAAGGACTGCAGCTCTCCAAATAGAAAGCGGTTATTTGCAGGCATTTTTCCTCTGTTACGGTGTCAGGATAAACTGTGCGAGGAGACCTGGAAAGCATTTCCTTCAGCTGAAAAGAATGCTGCAGAACTGGAGGGCCTTAACGTGAAAGGCCAAACTCATTTCTTTGTAACAGGGCTTGTTGTTAAGACACACCTTAGTAGGTGATATAACATTTGGACGACTGACAGCACAGCCTGAGAGTCAGCGCTCTCCCGTGTTCAAGCAGGGTTGTTGCTCAGATATTTATGTTGTGATTAAAAAGCCCCCTTGTCCCGGTGCAGCATGATGTCGTCGGTGCGGAGAGCGCCAGTGGAAGTGCTTGGTCAAGGATGAGCCCATTTTAAAAAAATACTTTCTGCTATATCTGTATTAATAAATAAACACATGCTCACATGCGCTCTGGGGTGCTGGGAGGCGATGGTCTGTACCAGCAAACTGCTAAAAGCATTTCCTGGTGTGATTTTGGCACTAACGCTGTCCCCAGACCCTGTGCAGGGACAGGGCTGGAGGGTTCCTGGAAGCTCCTCCTGGAGCGTGGAGCCACCCCACCTGAACGCTGAGGTCCGCTGAGGCAGACGTGGGGTTTTCCACCCCGCTTGGCCTCAGACCCTGGGAGCGTTCTTGGGCACGTTAAATTTGCTGTTCGTGAGTATAGCCTCGCTGCGTTAAACCCAGAGGGGACGCCAGCCTGCGTTGTGGTCAATTTGAGAAAGGTCTGAAGCAGTTTCGAGGTTGGAACCTGCTTATTACGGCACTTTCCCATTTTAAAGTGCTAGTTACGAGAGCTTCAACGTGAGGAGCACAGCAAGGCATTGGCCCTTCTTCCACCTTTACCTTCACGCCCGTAGACCTGCGCAGAAGCTACTGTTTGGCCATCTTGCTCATGGCTGCTGTTTCTTGGCGCTCCTGCTTCCCCAGTTCCTTCCCCCGTGGAAGGAGTGTTCCCAGGCATTTCCTCTCCAGGTTGCTTCTTGGCGCTGGTACGCGTAACTCTCGTCAGCGAGCGTGTACAGGTTGGGTGCAGGTGTGGCAAAGGGCTCCGAAGAGCTGCTCCCAGCTACGGGGAAAGGCAGCTCTGTGAGAATCTGGAACAGCTCCTGAAATTATCTGTCCCAGTAGGAAACTGGCTCTGCTTAGTTTAAAAACAAGTAAACAGTGTCACTGTAATTTTTCAGCTGGTTTTTGTTTGGGAGGTGTTTTTTATCTTGCTGCAGAAGAAACAGAAGGGCGAAGGGAATATGCAAGAATACCTGGCCCAGCTGCAAAAATTTGTAAACATTTATCATTGCAAAATGAAAATAATAATAATAATAAAAAATCTTTTGTTGCGAGAATTGAAGCATGTGTTGATGTGAAGTGCTCTCTTATCCTTTAATAACTCCGCATAATTCTCATTACCGTCAGTGAGAGCTGGACACATATCAAAGGGCGAGCAGACCTCGTTCAGTGAATTCCTGCAAACCAAGTCATTGTCCCCGCAGGCAGAAGTAAACGCTGGAACCAGCAGCGGGTTTTTTGGGAGCTGAATTACACGTTGGGTACGAGCTTGGTGGTGGTTCCGCTGTTAAACGGAGAGCTGCCTCCTTTTTATCTGAAAGCAAAGCCAAGCAGTGCCGTGCTTCCAGAGCGCTGCCTCGGCGAGAAGGTGGCTGGGGAAGGTTCGTGTTCCTGATGTCAAGCCCGGGTTTGTCCCCGGTGCCAGCACACAGCATGCCACGTGGGAGGGGGACGTGGCTGGTGGGGGTCCAAGTCCTGCCGCGTGGTCGTGGTGGCACAGTAGGGCTGGTCAGCGCTGAAGTCAGCCTCTGGTCGGCTAAAGGGAGGTACGCTAAATAAAGAATATAAAAAACACTGCGTCAGATGCTTAGTTGCTGTTGCAAAGCGCTTTTTGACTAACTTCAGTGGAATTACACATGTTCACGCTAGCTCGGGACTCGTCACCATGTGAAGGCCTCTGAAATGAGGCGGGTCCTTTCCTCATTTGGTGTCCTGACATGGAACAAAGTTTGTAATATAGAGTATTTTGGTATCTGTATTAGCTAAAGGAGGGGAATTTTTTTTTAACTTTAGCAAAAAGTTAGGCACACAAGATTTGCCATTGCTGTGTGAAATAAACACTGCAAAATGTGTAAAATGTCGGCATTTTGATTAAGAAATGTTTTCCACGCACATTTTTACATAAGGTGACACTGATTGGTCTGCCAGATTTTTACTGTTTATGTTACAAAATGAAGAAGGAACTTGGTTTGATTTCCAGGATCTGGATTCCAGGTTGTGTTTGCAGGATTGAAAATTTGTGTGTGTGTGTGTGTATTTGGGTATGTATATATTTGTGTATGTATGTGTTTGTATATATGTTATTGTCCCATGTTATTGTCCCAGAAATTGTTGAGGTTTGTTAGGTACCTTACAGTAGCATTTGAGGCTGGTTTGTATACATAAACAACAATATTTTACATTATGCTATTTCAGCCGAATCTAAATTTCCTAATTCTTTCCTTTTGCTTATGCTTCCTTTGTACAATAACTATTGCCATTTTGATGCGTAAGTGTGAATGCCTTCATTACCATTTTCGGTGATGAAGTCACTTTTTTGATCACTGGACAGATACTGGTATTTCTCAACAGTATTTTTCTGGGTATTTTTCTTTCTCTTTGTTTTCATTAAATGGTGTTAACAGTAGCAAATTCAGCCTTTCCGATTCCTTTCATTAGCACACAGTTCTTCAAAACAGTCCTTTCAAGTGGACGTTCACAAATATGTGCAACATAGCTATAGACAAAGCTGAGCAAAATGACAAATTCTTCCGGTGCAAGCTGAATGTAGAATTTCTTTTGATTGTGATTATTTTCTCTCTACTGCTGGCTTTGCTTTGCTGTCTCTGGCTGAATAGGTAACCCTGCAATGAGTTCTGGCTGTCTAGTTGATTTTGAGACCAGTGATGCCATTAATAGGACCTCTTTTCTGGAGTGACTATGTACCAGTCTGATAGGGACTGATTAGTGAACTACATGACTAAAATTCACATAAAGATGCAGGCTTGCGTAGTCCTGAAAATCCCATTTTTAGTTAGCGGTGGTCACAGTATCAGTGTTTCTAATGTACGTTATGTCAATATACCTAGTAATTATACTTCATCCATTCTTTTTTACATTGGGAAAGCTGAGGGGCAGACCTGTTACGGGTAGTTGTAAGGTGTAAGCAAGCAGAGTTAAAGTTACGTGTTTAATCTTGATTTTCTGATTTACTTCTAAGTAAGCATCATGTTTGTGCTGGGGCAAATCCTAGACTTGTTACGGTATTTGCATTCAAAAATGTAGTTAGTTGGAGTAAGGATTAAGTAGAAGAGGGGCAGAAGTTAGATTGTACTTAAAAACTTTGATGAAGGACGCCTCAAATGCTTCTAAAATAAATAAAGGGAATATTTGGAGATTATCATGGACGTTTGTGGTATGTGCTCTCTGCCCTGAAGAACATGAATATAAAGCCTCAGTTGAGTACTGTATGGGGGCTAATACTTCAAATAGGCTGTTGAACAGCTGACAAGCAGATGGTGACATTTTTGGATTTTAATGTATGATAATATGCTCAAAGAACTACAATATTTTAATACATCTGTCCACTTCTACAGTGTCCCACCTTTTAAAGTCTTGTCTTGAAGTGATCAAATTTCCAGTTTTAACAAAATTGTAATAATTAATACAGCTTTCTTTATCTTCTTCATTTTGTGTACAATTAACTAAAACGGTCCTTCACAACTGTCCTCATGAGCAATAGTTGAGTGAGCTTAATTGAAACTGAAGGAAGGTCTGTCTTTTTTGTTCCACTGCACCTCAGTGGCTGGAATCTTTTGAGACAAACTGCATCAGCATAAAAATCCTTACCCTTGAATGTATGCTGTGGGTCACGCTGGCTATCTTTTTTTTTTAAAAAAAAAAAAAAAAAGACTTTGCAGACTTCAAGAGATGCGTATTCATTGTACCCTATGCGTAGACACATTAACATAATGTTTTTCTGTGGTTGTTGGCAACCTGGCAGTGAGCGTGCACCTCCAAGAGTGCAGTGTTAGCAGTCTTGTTTTGCTGAGGGATGCACAGAAGGACGGTGGATGGGGGCAGGAGGAATATCTCAACCGGGGCCACCTGGGTTTCTCATCTGCGTCTCAGCCAGGCACAAGAAAAAATGCCAGGCATTGAGGCTGAACTAGGAGGAAAGCCTTGCAGAACGCTAGTACCTCCGTCCTGAGATGGTTGAGGGTCTCACTTAACATGATTTTCTAAAGTGTAGTCATCTCAAAGTTACACAAGTAGCAAACAGACAAGGGAGAGAGGAAGGCTGTGTCCAGAGGATGTCTCATCCTCGTATTTTACACATCTGCCCTAGAGTAGGTTGTTATTGTCCTCTGGAGGTGCCTGTCTCTCAATCTTGACTGAAAAAGGATCTCAGATTTGAGCTAGATGCCTTACGCTTACTTGGCTGAACTGAGGCCACCAGAATGCCATGTTCCACCCCGTCTCCAGGCGTTATTGGTTTGGCAGTGGTGAGCTTGCTGGTGGTGGCCGTGGTGGGCTCCCTCTGTTTGAAGAGCCTCCTGTATAGCCAGGCACTGGGTGCTGCCGCTGCTTCTTATTTAAACAGCACTTCACCCCCCAGTACACTTCTGGGAAGGTAGGGTCATTGGGGTGAAATCTTGTGCCCAGAGACATCAGTGAAAATCTTGCCAGCAAGTTCAAAGAGAGCCAGGATTTCACCCAGAAGAGAAAATGTTAGTAATGGAAAAATTGTCCCATCTCCCAGGTGATGCGTATTGTTAGTGGGTCTATGTTCTGCAAGCCACTACTGCTTTCAGAAAGCTTTCCTAATACTTGTTTTATCCTTTCCATTTCTTAACTTTGAAAGAATGTCTCAATACAAGTTTCATCCAAAAGAGTATGTTTTCCTGTGCAAGATTTTTTGTTGAATGCCTTTAGGCTATCACAACATCCTTGTATGATAGAGTTTTACTTTTCATATTAAAAAAAAAAATGATGAAATCTGACATTTCCTTGGTTTTATGGCAACATAATTTGTTTTTCAAAGGTATTGAGACAGACTGAAGCCAAAACAAGCCTGGGAGCAGAGCACCAGCGTTTCGGAGAAGTGTAGCAGGAGTTTGTGTGACTGGGGAATGAGCTGGGTGGGGTGGGCTGGCACGCCGCCTCCTGCGCCCAATTCCCAAGTCCCCTTTTGACAGCAGAAAATAGGTGCGCTTGGCACCATGGAAAAGTGACTTAATGCATGTTGTATTGACGTGAGGATCTTGAAACGCTGTGCAAATGTTTATTTACTTGGCAAAAATTAGCTAAGTTCAGGACCATTTTCCCTGTGCACGCATGACTTACCTATTATGCAGGTCAAGAAAATTGCAAAATTGAGGCTAAAATCTAAGAATCATGTATTCAGTCACCTCCAAGTAACACTTTATTCTATTGTAATCATTTATTTTAACTCTATACTTATAATTTATTTTAATTTTCACAATGTTTTAAATGTAACTGTAACTATAAAATGGTTAAACAAATTCTACTTGAACAGGTTGCTGAAGCTTTTACAAGCTAAAAGCATGGCAGGATATAATACAATACAAAAGAATAACAAAGTGACATTGAGGATTTATAGCTGGATTGCTTAATTGAACAGCAAAACTTCTTCCCCCCCCCCCCCCCNGCAAGCCTGCAGGTATGGTTACAAGAATATATGAATGCACTATCAGATAAGGAAAAAAAACCTTTTAAGGCTGATTATTAGTGCAACTGTTAGTGCAAAGGTGGAGCTGCCTGCTTGCGTGCTGTTTTCTTGTTTCACAGTATATACTTGATATCTTGCTTTCCGCCCTTCTGTCTCCTTGGCATTTGACAATACAATTCAAAATGACCTATGCAAGCTTTTTTCACCAGGGTGAGAATGGCTGAGCGTTCCTGATCTGTGTGGTTGAGATAAAATGCATCCACATTCTTTTTTTACGGTGAGGATGGTTTATGGTGAAATTTGTGTGCTGTTTGAGAAGTTTGGAGTATTTTAGATGCACAGAAATTTGTTTTCCCAGGCTAGGGGTATTAATTTAATAGCTTCTTTCAGCCCATGTTAAGCTTTGTGTTTGTAGGAATTAAAATCTGTTCAGAAAAGGAAGGATAAAGTTCGAGGCAGGCAGCACTCATACTTTCTAGTCTCCCTCTGTGCTGCTGCACATCATTGCCATGTAGTGCAGTTGCTCTTTAAATATTGTTGTACTGCAGTCCTCCCATTTACCAAAAGGGTTTTTTGACGTGGAATCTTCCTAAATGGTAGAGACTTAATGGCCCTGCTATAAGTGCAAGGAAGATCCTTTTTGTTTTCTTTGCAAGCTGGGGTTAATGTAGGAGACCCTGAAAGTTTGCAGATGTGAAAAGATGATGATGAAAAATTTCCTTCGGAAAGGAAGGAAACAGGAAAAGGACAGATTTCATACAGTGGAGCTAAATCATAGAGCTGTAAATCATTTGAATCAAGACTGGTAGTCAAAAAGGAGTATGAACTCACATTTTGGGAAGGGTGAGGTATGATGACTGCAGATTTTTGGCAGGAGACCGCTTGAAGCAAGCAAGAAGTGGGCTGACCTAGATGCCTGATAAGAGGCTCAATGAAATGAAAAGTGGGTGGACTTGGAGAAGAACTGGGTGGACCTGATTGTTTTGGCACTTAGGTATTTGATGCTTGATTTCCAGGGCAACAAAATTTTAATAACCTATTGTTCGTTATTGGTTGGCTTCTTAGTGGTATGACTGGCACCTCTCTTCCCGAGCGGTTACTGTGTGCTGGGATGTGTGTGGGGCGCGGGAGAGGCTTTGTATGCGAGAGCTGCAGTTAGGAAGGGATGAAGTGTGTTGGGTAGAAGGTGCTCTGGAGGAGTGTGTCTGGCAAGGAGGTTGTGTATGTGAAGGGACGTCTGAGGAGCAAAGGAAGGGAGGCTTTGAGGGCTGGTACTTTGTTCACGAGGGGGTGTTGAGGTTGTGTGTCTTCGGGAGGTAACCTCAGCATGATTTGTGAACTGACGTTGAGCAAAGATACTGCTTGGCTTCACTGGCAATTAAAATGTCCAGCTCCTCTTGCTGATGTCTGTTGTCAACGTTGCCCCCTCTTCCTGCTGCTGTCAGGCCTTACGCTGCTCAGAAAATCAGTGAAATGAGGAACTTAAAGGTCCCTTCCAACCTACACGATTCTATACCATGAAGAGGGTAAAAGCTGAGCAACTGAGAGAGGCAATGTCTTCAATCTAAGACACTCTAGCTTAGCTTATTCAGCTTTTTGAGGAGTAAAATACTCTACGTTATGTGTAAACAGCTCCAAGCTGAGTTCTGCACATCCCCATGTATTGTAATAGTTAGACGTCAGTAGCTGGGTCTTGTATTTTTTAACAAGTTGCGCACACACATGCATGCGGGCGCAGTTATGTGTATGCGAGAGTGTGTGTGCTAGTGTGTTTTGTCTTGTGTGTGTGGTTTTTGGTATTGTTTTGCTGAATAGTATTGGTTATGAAAAGTGGAAGTCTGTTGGTAGGAAGAGACAAAATACATTTCAGGATGGTATTTTTTTAAACTGCAGGCACAAAGCTAGGATAAATGAGTATTATGTGACTGCTTTCTTGAACAATCTAAAAAGCATCTTACATTGTGAAAAAGCCCTAAAATTCATGAAATCCATCATCATTCCTTGTCTATTTTTTATTACACTGGTTTTTGTTCTTCCAGAATGTGACTGTGTCTCAGCAGTAATTTTAAAATAACTCCTCGTTGTGAACAGTTTTTCTAGGATTATCACTGTACAACTATTCCTTGACCCTTGCGCTGCATCTGTGACTTCCTAGAAACCCTTGGTGTATTTACTTTTAGCCTGTGTTGGGTAATCAGAGGAGCTTGTAGGACATGAAGACTCATCCAACATATATGATTCATACCTGTAAACCCAGGTACCAGTAGTCTTTTCTGCCCACACACCTGCCTTAGCGGTTACACTGGTACCGCTTAGTCCTGCTCCTTCCATCCATGCGTCCTTCCTCCTGTTTCCCCAACTGCACAGTGGGTCCCCACTGGTTCTTCACATGCTCATTCTGCTTTTTCTTTCGGTGAAAGCCCCTACGAAGGCTGCTGCTCTACTGGGTGGAAAGATTTAGTGGGATTTACTGCAAGTGATTGTTTACCTGCTTCTGCCCGGTGCCCGGGGAGTGGAGAGATGCCAGAAGCTGTATGGGAAAGTTTGAAGTTTGTATTAGGCAAGTTCTGAATACAAATAATGAATAGTATTGGGAGAGGTTGATCCACTCCTTTTTGTCACTGAAACAACAAAAATGAGAGGCACTATGTTTGAAACTGCTTGTAAATATGTTTACACGTGTGCCACCGTATATATGGAATTCACTGTTGAAGGTATTACTAAATCGAATGCTTCTACACATGTTTGGCTCTGCATGTGGTGAGAAAGGACAGATTTATTCCCACCAAATGATGGGGGAAATGAAGGGAGAGGAAGATACATCTATGGGTTTGTGCTTTGTCTGCTTCACGGATAGGGTGTGCTGTCCTGGCTAATGCTGACGGAGAGTTGAAAGCTGCCTTTACTTTTTTCCCCCTGTCTCTGCTGAGAAGCACACCTTAACTCCTAGGCATTGCTTTAGATAGTTTCAATTCTTGTTTAATGTGGTTTTGTACACTGTAGCGTGAGGTCTTAATGGCTTAAATACCTGCTAGCCTGTGAGGCTGGCTGCATGCGGCGGCATGGCGAGGAGCTGCACTGGCTTCCCCTGTGGCAAATGGAAAAAAACTTTCTCTGGCTTCAGTGGGAGGTTGGTTGGACATCTAAGACAAGCAATCCCCTGAACGTTGTTACTTTCAGACCCTAATTCTGCAATTACTGAATACAAAGGGGTATGCGTAAAGGCCAGGGCTGTAATTATTACTCTGACTTTTCTGATGATTTATTTTAGGCACCAGCGAACTACTGAACAACTTAATTACTACATCAGTGCAACAGTTACTTGGAGGCATTGTGCATAAACCAGATATTTATTGTGTGCAGGGAAGAACTTGCACAGATAAAAATCATATCATACTATGGATGTATGGGGAACTCCTTTGTTGTTTGTGTGCCGCCAACACATGAAAAACTGAAATGCAGTCATGTTGTATCTGCCGGCTACTGAATGACAACGGAGGGCAGAAAGCCGTGTTGTCTGTTCGCAGTCCAGCTGAAGAATTAAGCTCTTTGAAGTTTGCCAAAGCTTCTTTGATGGTACGGTGGCTTGAATATAGGTGTAATAATTTACATCGGTAATTAAATAGCTAGCAAATTTGGTGGTAGTAGATACAGTAGATCAGAAAAGTCTTGATCAGAAAAGCCTGCTCTGGTGCATTTTAGCCTCCTATGCAAACCAGCAAGCAAGTGATCTCAAAATGTGCTGTGGTCTGGCAGAAGCTGCAGGTGCCCAGGACCTTTTGCGGTCAAGTCTGTTGCTCGATTTCGCCTATGGATTGTTTGCAGGTTGCAAAGGTCTGGAATTACTGTTTGTTTCACGCAGCCGCCTAGCAGGCTTCGGTAACAAACCGACCGTTGCTTTTTGGCTCCGTATAAAAGGTGGGATGTGAGTATTACGAATTGTGCATCAGGGGAAGCGGTCTGTGTTTGAAGAGCCTCTTCTGTTCCTGTCTACAGGACAGGTTGAGGTCTCGCATCGTGTGCGGTGGGCAGCTGGGCTCTCACCGCGGTAGTGTAACAAGCACCCCCACAGTAAACAAGTAGCAACTGAACTCTTCAAAGGACACACTGCTGGAATACGGGATGAATGTCATTATATGGAAATTTGGGGGATTAAATTGTTGGAAGAGTGCTCTATAGACAAAGCAATACTTTATGCAGATTTTTGTCCTGTGGTATAAAATACTTTGTAAGAAACAAAGGTGTCAGAAGCTGAGGCACTGAGGAAGGGCTCGGGAGATGACGTTTCTGGTCTGTCATGCCGCTGTCCTGCCACGTGTCAATTAATCTTTCCGTGCTGTCATTTCATGCCTATAGGATGGGAGTACCAGCAGTTCCTTTCTCCTTTGTCTTGTCTGATGTCTTTGGTTCCTAATGACTGCAGAAGTAATTTATTATCCTTATCTTTGTGCCTTTAGAGAGTGCTTAAATGAAAGTGATTGATATTAATTGTTTAATGTCTGTTTTCTGAGCCTTGGAAGTCTAACATGTTGGAACACTGCGGATAACTGGCTCAGAGGGTGTGTGGGATTCTTTGTTTTTCTAAGCACCAGCACCTTGTTTTCTATATGGCTTTTGTTATGGTGATGTTGTGCCATGATGAAAGTTTTGCATTGCATCCGCAGTTAGAGTTGTCACATGGGGTGCACAAGTTGTCACCAAGGAACAGAAGATGTTCCTTATGAATTATGCTCAGCTTCCAACATACTGTCTTCCATCCTGACAGTGCTCAAGGTCAAACCATATGGGTTCGTTCAGAAAGCCTTTGAGGGATTTTGTTGAGGGTGGGGGAGTACTTCTTGGCATTACAATCCTTTGGCAAAACTTCTGTTAAGGTAGTCTTTTCCAGTCCTGTTTCTTCTGTGACTCCTGGTTTTAGGTGCTGTTTATAGGAAGCTTTGGCCCATTAGAATCGGAGACAGAGGTCATCTTGCAGGACTGACTTTGTCCTGAGTCCTGCTTTCCAAACCTCACTTTGTTCTTGCTAAGCCTGGCCTAACCTAGACTGTGAAAAACACAACTCCAGAAGACAACGGCAGGTCCCCTGCCTGCTCCTGGAACTGTAACTTCAATTCTCCTTCCTCACTGACACCTCACATTTGCATCCCAAGTACGTTATGAGATCCGAGCTGCTGACTTTCAAAATTCTTTAGCGTTTTTGCTTCTGTTTCTGGGAGCTGCAACCAGAGTGAGCAGCCCGTCAGCAGTCAGCTTGGTAGAGGCAGAGAAAATTCATGGGCGTGCTGGGGGATCGGTCTTGCTGCGCTCGTGGGTAGATGCAGAGCCACCACCAACTTGGGTGAAAACTGAATGCATCCATTGTGTATTTTGGCTGAACCCGAACTGTGCTTTTCCTGGCAATTTCCCACAGAAAATACTGCTAAAACTGTTGTTGTGAAGTGGCAGGGCAGTAGTGTGTCCTTAAACATGATTTTCCTGAATAATTGTTTGAAACAGGCAGATTATTTACAGGATGCTTCCTGAAAGGAAGCTGAATTTATGTTTAGGAAGTTCTGTGATAAGATTAACAATTTATATTTTTGAATTTTATTGTTTATTTAACTTCTAAAATATTGTGAGAAATATATTTGATTTGTTATTTAGATTTTCTGCTGTGGATGAAATACGTGCTTATTAATTTCAGCAAAGGAAAATGTGGTCCTGTGAGTTTCGATCGGAGCCGAGTCTTAACTCCTCATGCCTCCGCAGAGGAAAAAGATTGCAAATGGTGAAGAGGAATAGTAGAATGTTTAAAGGCTAAAATCCAAGGTGGTTTGTCGGATTCCAGATTCAAATTCTAGACAGAACAGTGTTAGGAAGCAGCAAGCCACTGGATAAACACCCCTGCATGTCCTGATCCACATTCACTCTTGTAGCTATGTGACGGCTGCTTAGTGTGCATCCCCTTAAAAGTCCTCGGTGGGGATGCAGGAATCTGCAAGCACGGGACAGCTTGCAAGTGTAGGGCCAAGCTAACCCACAGTGCTTTAAATCTCCTTTCTCGTATCAGATATGTGTGTGCCTTCCCAACTTTTTTCTTCGAGGTCTTTTTCCAGGTCTCGTTTAAGTGCCTCAGAGTCTCTCTGTTGATTTTGATGAATTTTGGATTATGCCCTGGGGTACTGGCTGTGGAAATCTGACAGCTGCAGAAAAACAAACTGTTTCTGATTCAGGGTTAATGGGCTCTAATGAAAGAAAAAAAGTGTTTTACACGTAACGTCAATGTACGTGGTGTAACAAAAGGGACTTTAAGAGGATTTAAATGAAGTGGGATCTGAAACATAGGCCATAGTTTAGTGCAATAGAAGAAATCCTCTTTCTCGAAGGAAAATGTAGAGTTTTCTTTTCTTGTTCATGCTTAGTAACTGAATAATAGAGTTTCTAAGGTATTTTTTGAATTAAATTGGAGAAACGTGTAAACTTCTGTATGGATGGTGTGACAGGTATGTCTCTGCATTTATATACACTGATGTCAACCGCATGTTTTAGTAAGTGTAATAACTTTTGTTTTTCTAGGTTAGTGGATGACCGGTGTGTGGTTCAGCCAGAGGCAGGTGACCTTGCTAATCCTCCAAAGAAGTTCAGAGGTCAGTAACTGGGGATATATTTTTTTTTTTTTTTTTTTTTTATTNACCAATTGATGCATGTTCTAACTCCGTGGTCACTTTGCCTTACCAGACATGTAACTTCCCAGATGCCTTCAGGGTTTGTGAACACATTGCTGAAGTTTCAAACTGAAATGTGAATGACACATTCATGAATGTGAATGACATGTGTGAATTTTGAGAACTAAATACCCAATCAGCACAGGCATGAGGGATAGGTGGAAAACATGGGGAAAGGGACTAATTTTCTTGTAGTCCAAGAGTTGTTTGCTGTGTTCTGCACACTGAACGCTGATCTCCTGCTGTGTGACCAACTCCTTGCTCCAGCTCTGCTCTTACTCTAAATGGGAAACAAGCTCGTGAGGTTCAAAGCTACTTGAGCTGCTGGTTTGTTTATTTTTTTAAAAGATACCACAGAATTTTAAGGACTACCCCCAAATATTATGTCAGCTTTTTGTTTTGCTTTTGCTTAAAACCATATCTGATTTTTCTCAACTTTCTTAGACGTGACCTTGTAGATTTGGATAATTCTGCTGTTTTGCTTATTGGAAAAAATAACAATGCACTGACAACATGCAGTTTCTACTTGTTGAATGCTAAAAAATACTCCTGTGGTCTCAGGAGTTCTGTGTGTTTATATGCAGGGAAGGAAATAAAACCTGTCAGTCTTGTCTGTACTTGATTTAAGCCATTGGCTCTATCTGTGCCAAAGTAGAGCCTTACTAGCCTGATCCAGACCTCTTTTGGCTTAAATGGGCTTGGATTCACACCCGTTACGAGGTGAAGACAGTTATGGCTTGCCTGGTTTGGGGCAAAGGAAACGCGTTTCATGGCTGCTTATATCTATCTCAAAGGGTTGCACTGACATTCTTAACCTTATTATTTCATTTCCAGCATTTATTATACTGTAGTGTGTATATGCTATTATTGCAAAAAAAGTTGTGCGTAAAACGTTGAGAGACTGAAGTTCTCCTTTCCCAGAGTATTCAAGATTTTTTGCCATTATATATTCGGGAGACATCAGCAGTTGGTTCCAGTTCCAGCTGTGAACATTCAGCACATCGGCAGATCTTGGAAATTGAGAAAGTGAGGATGTATACTTAGAAACTAGTAGTAATAAATTTCGGTCACTTGTGTGATGTCATGGAATAACTTTACAGCAGAGGTGGCGATAGCATCTGGTTCTCCAGTGTGGCTTTCAGGCTACCTAACTGTGATTTCATCCTCTTGCTGCCTGCAAGTACGTGTTTAATTCACAGCTTCCAGGTTGCACAAAATTTCAGGTGGGGACAGTATTTCTGTCACTTCACCGCCCTGATAATGTTCCCAAAGTATAACATATCCAGGTTTCTAGATGAGAAAGGGATCACTGGTAAAGATTTGCGTATGATAGTATAATTGCAGAATACATCCAAATGCCTACAATCAAGGAGCTGAACAGAGGTTAAAAGGACAACCTTAATTTTTTCATTGCCTAACGTTTGAGGGCTTGATTTTATAAGTTTGGTACAGAAGAGTTCTTTTATCGCAGTTGTGATGTTCTTTCCTAACTTGAAAAGGCAGAGAAGGAAAAAGTTGCTAGTGTTCTGTGTTGAGTTTTTCAAGGAAGAAAAAGAAAATAAGTGTTTTCAACAGCATCAAGGAGGTCTGGGCACTTTGATCCAGGGTGCAAGGTTATTGAACTCTGAGCGCTAACGGCATGCCATCAGTGGTGGCAGTAGTACATGTGTACATAAATCAGATGTCAGAAAGGCATGAGACACGGACAAGGCGCACAGCTCTTCTCTGCTGCTGGGGGAATGCGAGGACTGTACTCTCGAGTTACACCCCAGCTTCTGCAGGGGAACGTTTTCTAATAGTTGTAGACAGTTTTGGCTCTGTTCCCTATTGCGACCTCTGTCTGTTGCTTGCATAACACGTCCCTTTATCTCTCGTTGCCTCTGCTCCCTCTTCCCCACAGCATCTAACCTTTCCTCTAACTTGGATCCTCCACTTCTTGAGCATCCTCTCTTCTCCCTTTCCCTCCCTGCCCCAAAACTTGTTACTAACTACTTCCCTCCCCCTCCTCCTCCTCCTCCTCCTCCTTGCTGCTGCCTTTTAGCTCCCTTTGGCTCCAGCAGCCTCTCTTACTGTCACTGTCAACCTTTCTGGTTGAGGTTGCACCCGTATCTGACTTAATTTTGAAGTGGCATGCTTAGCTATGGCTAGCATTGTGGTGGCATGCAAATGTGGATGAACTGCAACATCTGTAAGAGAAGCTAAATTGGTGAAAAAGTGAGTTTTGTCACCTTAACTGATGCAACCCACCGTGCTATAACATCATGGCTGTATTGTTAGGGGCTGCAGCTAGTAGCATTTTTATGTTCCTTCAGGTATGTGTAATGAAGTGGCATTCAGGAGAATGGCTGCAGCAAAGATAAAGCCATCGTTTCGTTGTTCTTTCCTTCATCTTACAAGTCAAATTGTGACTAAGTGTGGGAATAGCGGTGATTTTGCTGAGAATGCAGCAGAAACTTGCTCTCTAATTGGGATTTAGTGCCTGGTATCACAGAGGTGTCTGTATTACGAGAGAAAGTGCATCTCTGCCATGCTTTGCTAAATTTCTTAGCTCTGCTCAAGAGCACTGAGGCAAAAGAGTTGCTGAATGTTGTTCTTATAACCAAGAAAGATAAGCAAACCCCGTATTTTTCCCGCAAAGAATCTGCTGGGAAATGGCATTCAATTAAAACGGCAGAGTTAATAAAACAAACAAAAACTGCTTTAAGGAGGTTCTTGACATAAAAAGATGACTTAGGCATGAATGATTAATTGAATGATTAGACATAAGCAACTAAAAATAGCAGCTAACAGCAGGAAGAGTAGGGCCTCTTCAGTAATAGGAACTGCTGTCTGTATGGTTTACGATGTTTTTATCACTGATAGCTGAACTGGCGTTGATTTGAGGTTAGAGCACGACCTGAGAGTCAAAGAAGTATGAGAAAGGCATGTTTCTAACAAGATGTTTAGATTCCAAGGACTGACTCTGAAAATTAACATCAGAGGACTATGTTTGCTCTTTTTTGGTAATATTTTATCAACCCTTTCCCCAACAAGAAAAAAAAAGAAAGAAAAAAGATTGTGTTTTCTAACTACTTGTATCCCTCCTACAGAGTTCAGTCAGAGATCAAATTTAGGTACTAAGCTGTTGGCCTGAACTGAAAGCCTACGTAAAGAGGTGTCTCAAAATAGCAGTTTCGGTTTTATGTGTTTACTTTCTTTTTTTTTTTTGAGTGGGTGGTAGCTATTCTAGTTGTTTCAGAACATCCTACAACACAGAGTATTGTTAAGCTAAGGAAAGCTGTGGTTGTTTTCATTTTGTCTCCATACGAAGAAGCTGTGGTCCAGATTTCCCCTGCATTCACACTGAAATGAACCTGGAGCGGCTCTGTGTTCGTCAGTGTGCATATCCAGATTTGCATCAGTGCAAAGGAGGGCAGAATTTGGTCCCACACGTGTTTCCTGAAGTCTGTTGCAAAAAAAACCCCCAAAAACGCATTTACTATTTTTGCAGTTGAAATTAAGGGACTGATCAAGCCGGGTGCTTCTTGTCCTAATTCTAACTGAAGCTATGAGAGCTAAAGCACTTAGTGTCGTGATGGAAATGCATACCCTGCTGCAGGGCCAGGTTCACAGAGATTAGGAAGAACAGTGTGTGCCAGAAGTCCTGTACCTCTGAAGAAAAGTCACATCATGAGCAACAGAACTCTTAAGTTTCCTTAGCCTGAGACCTTAAACACGCTTCAGCTTGATGCTGTTATCTCCAGTGGGAAACACTTTCAGCTTCCAAGGTGTAAAATAGCACAGATGATAAGACCTGCTTGTTGGTCAAATTTAGCAACTCTGAAAAAGGAGCACAAGTCTGTCTTCTATTTTAAATGTAAAGTGACCTAAGTTCTTAAACTAGTTTAAACTTCCTGGCATTTTATACCTCTTTTTCTTGAGGCATCTGCGATGAAAGTGATGTTTGAGTTCCTAGATAACTCCCTCTTGCCTTTCCCTCAATTTTTAGTCTGTTCTAAGCTTTTTCTGACATTGTTCTTTCCTCTTCTCCCTTTTATTACATTCCTCTGTGCTGCCTCTGGTTGTCCTCCTACCCTTTCCTCTGCCATTTTTGTTTTTACTTGCCTTCTCCTACATTGTTTTGGTTTGTCCTTGTGTTTTCTTCTTGTTTCTCTCAGTTCCATAACTGCCTTCATTTTCTTCTCAGACTCCTGATTGCTTTTTTTGTTGTCCTCCTCTTCATTGCCCCACTCCTTGCTCCCTCACATTCCTCCCTTTCCATTCCCAATTAATCTCTTTTTACTTTTCTGGATTTTTTTCAAAACACATAGATTTGTACACATAGTGATTTAATAGCCCTGTCACTTCCACTTACCCATTTGTCAGCCTGCTGGTTTAAGTAAAGCCACGTGATAATTTCTCTTGTTCTGCAAATCATGGAAATCTTCCATGATGGGCAAGAGTTGAATTTCTAACACCTAAAAAAAAAAAAAAAAAAGCGGGAGGGAGGGGGGAAAGAAAGCATCTGACAAATATTGTTCTAAGCCATCTTTATCCAACCTCAAGAAACATTTAAAAGCCATAATATGAGGTATTTTCCTTTTCAGACTTCCTGAGTGTGGTTGCTTTTTGCTCAGAGGATGTGCTGTGCGTGGTTCTTCCACCCACTCTTGCCTTTTGAAGACTGGCATTTGGTGCACCTTCGCAGGCTCAGGCAGATGGTCAGTTCGGTGCCAAGTACATCCTCTGCGGATCGTGTCCCGCACTCTGGGAGTTGCTGCTTTCCATCTTTTGTTCTGATTAGTAAATGTCTATTCCCTCCCCGCCCCCCCAAATAACTAATTGATAAGTGTCTCAGCACTGATAATTTGTCATGTTTTCCAAGTTTCTAGTAAGTCAAGGTGCGGTGTAGGAGGTTAAGCCTTCAGTGTGACCAGGGAGAGCTTCCCCCTTTTTTTTTTCCATTTTGTAAAAAAAACTTGAAGTGATTTTTATTGTTTTAAAAAATTGTGCATGTGGGCTGGGGTGGGCAATGTTTCTCATTTTCTCCATCTTCACTTTGTGCACAAGTAGTTGAAATTTTGCTAGGAAGATTTTGTGGGTATGAGAAAATTGGCAAAACTGCAGAAGTTGAACGAATGAAAGTCTAGTACGTGAAACTGGCTGAGGCTTTAAAGCTATTTGTTTACCTTTGATAATGCCTACTTAATTAGCGTCCTCAGGAAGAGAAGCATTTATGTAAAACTCCGTAAAGTAATGAGTTAGGAACTAGGACTATCTGAGAATGTCTGGAAAAGTTAGAAGAGGCGGTCTGTCTCATGAGTGGGTTGCTAGACTGACCTCCAGGAGGGCTGAGCTTTTGATCTACTGTCTGTGCTGGAAAGTTGCTTTATAATCTTCTGCCTCAGTTTCTCTTTTTTCCTGTTTATTTAAACTGTAGCTTCTCTAGGGCAGGCACTGCTTTTTTGGCCCCCCGATGTTTAGGACCACAAAGCTTGAATTTATGTAGTATCCTATTGTTATTCTAATAAAAGTAAGTAGAAAAAACCCAGAAAAAAATAATGAGATGACCTATTTTTAATGTATCTGGAATCTTAAAAAAAAATAAATAGGGAAAAACTTGTCTGGAAACAAAGATTATTTTTTTTTTTTTTAGTCTATAAATTGAGGAAAATACAATTGAAGTAGTACTGATTTTAAAAAAGTTCTTGGTAGTTCAACTTCTAAAGCACTAGACTGGAAGACAGGAGAGCTGTGTTGTGCAGCGTGGCTACAGATGGAGCTGTGTGGTGGCTGAGGTTATCTAGCACCTGCTCGACATTTTCCTTTTCTTTGAGAGCTATCGTGAGGAAAAAAATCAGCCACCTTTGGGAGGCAGACCCACGCAGTAGTGACTGCGCATCCGTGTACATCTTGCATTTCTCTGCAGTGTGGTAGCACCGTGCTTTGAGACTCTGCGCGAGGATGGGAAGCGGCGTGTTTACTCAAGTAGCAGGATGTGCGGGGAGTAACTGAGAAATGAAGACTGGTCCTATAAAAAGAAGGTATTGTTACTTCAGAGGGATAAGCGTTTCATGAAGTCTTCTGAGCAGGCACGTTAATTATAGATTGTTACAGAAAATAATAGCGGACTTTTTGTTTTATGAGGTGAAGTCCCAATATGCAAAGTAAAATATCGTACAACATACACTATGATATAACAGTACACAGCGTTTTGTATTTGTGAGTGTTTTTCCCCCCCCCTTCTCGGTGTCCAGGATATTGTAAAAATTACCTGGGAGTTATTTACTCTAGGTTGTATGATATAATTCTCATTGTAAATGATCCCCTTTGAAATAAAAGTAAACACCCTTGCAAGGTGGCTGGCTTTGCTTTGATAAAGATTTGCAACACTTTCTCCTAGGAACAGCAACTCAGGGCTGCGATTAGGCAGCAAATCGGCGAGGACTTTGGGTCAGCGCCAAGGGAAGTTCTACCACCGGCGGCGGTTTTGTGTGAACAAGCTTTGCCGCTACGAATAGGAGAGGAAGATCAATTGCTGCGAAGGGAAGAGGCAATGCAATGAAAAGCTTGGTGTAATGATGGCCGATATATGAGAGGCCACGGGGCGTATTTGCAGAAATAAAAGCGTTGCAGCTTTTTTTCGTGGCTTGAGAGCCAGCACTGTCGCAAACCGCTGTCTCTGGGGGCGCAGGCGGTGGGAGGGACGTGTGGCACGGTCGTACTGGAGTGGTTTTGGCAGCGCTGACATCAGATAGCTGTGCTTAGGTGGGCCTGATTGTCGTTGAGAGCGCTGCATGTTTTATTTTAAGTAAGGAGGGTTCGTTTTTACTTAGGAAAGGCATGGCCAGTCTTCAGACTAGATTTCCCGTCCCTCTCATGATGTGTTAAAAGAGGTGCTCCTCCTGCTGTAACGTGGTGTCAGTAATTCCCCACAGATTGTGAAGAGATAGGTATAGTGGAGGATATGTGGAGAATATATCTCAGAGGAGCTAAATCTCCTCCTCTTCCTCCCTGTGTGAAAGAGTAATTACATTGGATTGACAGTGTAGAAAATGAGAGTAGGATCTGCCATGGTATCTAGCATCTTCTACAGAGAGGTTGTGAGTTTGGCACTTGAATTTCTACTCAGAAGGGTGGAACTTTTCTCATCACACGATAGACGGGGACTTCCCAGTTGTGCTGTTGTGGATTGGAGAGCTGCAACAAGTCCTAGGTAGTTAGCAAATGCAGATGTTAAACTTGCTCTTGGAATTAGACAGTGAGTAGGACCGCACCATAAAATAGAAACTGTCTGCTGCTGACCTGACTCAGTGGTTAAAAACCCAGACCATGTCTTCGGGGTAGTTCCCTATAGCTTCCCCTGCTGACGTTTTTGTGACAGTAATGGGTGAGTGACGAGATTACACTGCATTTAAAAATGACATGCAAGGTTGGTAAATGCAACAGGGTCACCTACACATTGATCCAGTGTGTAACTGGAACGTGTACTTAGTATTGATATTGCAGTTGCTATTTCATATTGAAGCACCCTTGACAACAGAGGTAAGGGTGACTATGCAGTGCTATCGGAAAGGGACTCTCTTCAGAGAAGGCAGCAGGAGACCTGGGAGTGGAGAGGACTGTTTTAAAATTATTCTGTGCTGTGTGATGTGTATGCCATTAACTGTGTTGAGTGCAGTGGTAAATAAGCACTTCATGTTGCTCACATGGAGCTAGTGAGTTTGTTCTTCTCTTTTTCTCTTTCTTTGCTCTATTTTTGTGAGGAGCACTGTCTGTGCCCTACTGCGTGCAATGTGGCTTTCCAGTGGTGTTGCAGAGTCTCTTCTTTGTGGGGAAGTTGCCTGATGACCAGCGGAGAAGTGACGTTGCTGATTCTGGACAACTGGGGTGTCAGTGCCTGCAAGACGTGCTTGTGGGATCAGAAGAGGAACTTTTTTATTCTTAATCCAGCTCTGGGGCAAAACCTCTTCTAAGTAGGATACATTGCTGCTGTTACCTGGCTCTAGCTTGTGCTGCAGTTGGGTGGCTGGGAGTGGGCTAGGAATAGTTGCTTCCCTCCTGTCTCTACCTTCCTGAGACCCTGACATGGAGCAGGAAGGAAATTCTTCAGAGGTAGTTCTCCTCTGGGGGTGGATTAGTCCTCAGAGGGTGCTTGGCTGGCTGTGACAATGAAATATGGAGGGCTAATAGTTTGGGACAGACTTTCCTTTAACATCTATAATTTGCAACCCATGTTGGGGAAGAGTTTCACCGTAGCATACACAGGCAGTCCTCTGTGTTCTTACTAGTCTCACAGCAAAACTCTGATTGGTAATTAATACTTTCCCGTCCCTTCATCTTGCCATTTGATACATGTGGGGTGTGAAAGGACAATTACCGGTGTTTGCTAAGTAAAATGTCTTTCAAGCCTAGCTTTTAGAGCAGTTGATGCTTGGGACCATGCAAGACTAGGTGTTTTTTATCACTCTAAAAGCAGTTGGATTTGGATGAATCGTGAGCCTCTATTTCCAGTCTATAGGACCGTCACTGGCCCTAAAGAACCCCAAAAGTCTCGAGTCAGGGAATTTCACAAAATTTAGGTTGTCACCACTTATTGATTCCGGTAGTGGGAAATAAATATGAACAACTGAACAAGCACTTAGGGAAGCACCCCTTAGCTTCCCTCCGGACACATTTCTCCCCCTTCCCAGTCCCCAGCCCCATCACTGCACGTGGGGGAGGCAATGGGGGCCAGTGCGTTGGGACTCGCCTTCCTTTGCTGCTCCTCCTTTCTTACTCGATGGCTCCCCTGTTGGCTGCAGTCCCCTCAGGGTGTACCTCCTCCTCTGTTGTCCTTTGCGCAGCCACCGTGCTCAGATGATTCCTCTTGGGTGGCCTTCCCTCCCTCCTTACCCATGTTTCCCCTGGTCTGTTGGACGATGGTGGTGTTCAGTTTTTGTCACTTTGTTGTTTTTACTGTTAGGTTTTTTTAATCCATCTTAGTGAAGGCGCACGTAGACCCAAACACTGTGTTAAACTCCTTGGTGGCTTGCAGCTGAACGCCCGTGCAGTCCTTTGTTTCAGCAGTGCCAGAAGGAGCAGGGCAGCCCGATGTATGGCGTACAGTAAGCGGGACTGCTTTTTCAAGGGTTCACATGCCTTCAAACAGTGCGTCTGTAACGTTGTGTGGCAGCAAAGAGCACTAATAAAGCAACAGGCAGTTTTGCTTATGGCAGGCTCGCAGCCTGGGACGCTTACAGAGGTTGCACGGAGTGGGCACGTGTGGGGCATCGAAGGCTTTAGGTTCAACTCAGATTTCTGCCACCCTGTGTATGGTATCATTGCCATCAAGCTGTTTGGTGACTATGTTTAAACACTGGTATCTAGGCATTTCTGGAAAAAGAAAACCAACCAAAGCATACTTACAAATGAAGGAAGTGTCTTTCAATGTTACTTATGAGTATTTCTTTCAATTTTCCACAGACTGCCTTTTCAAGGTGTGTCCTATGAACCGATATTCAGCCCAGAAGCAGTACTGGAAAGCCAAACAAGCCAAGCAAGGAAACCATACAGAAGCAGCTCTGCTGAAGAAACTTCAAGTAAGACACATCTGTATTTGTAATCTTATCTCAATCTGCAGGCTGTAGAATTACAATAGAATGAGAAAGAATAATAACAAGTGCCTTGGGAACCACCGCGATGGGTATTATTATGCCACCGTAGCAACTTTATATTCTCCTCAGCTCCCCTACCTCCTGACTGGCATTTATTGCCCATGCCTTGGTTTTTATCTTACTTTGAGCTAGGGGTTGTGCTTTTGTTGTAAGCAAAATACTGCTTTCAGAAGGTTTATAAAGTAAAAATGGAGCTGTTAAAATCAGGAGCAGTCCCTGGTTTAAATCATGCTATTATCTTAGAAGTCCTTCCAGGAGTTAGGCAGAGGCATGGACAAAGAGATGTTTTCAGTGCTTTAGTCTGGAAATTCCTCCGAGTTGCATTTTTCTTTGCTTTCAGTCTAGGTGATTCTTCTCTGAACCATTGGGCAGATTCTATTTTGCATCAAATACAGTGAGGATGGAGCAACTCCTCTGTCTCTGAAAAAGAGGTGGTCTGATATTCTAATTGAAGGCATAAGACTAAGCGAAAGCAAGATCATTTCAAACCTGGTTGATAGTTTCATGTGCAGTGGGAGAGGCTGCCGGTGCTTCCAGTTAAAAACAGCAGGGAAGGCACGTGCTGTGTGGCTAGAGCTAGCTACACAGCAGTTAGAGCTAGGAGCTAAGAGTTTGTTCTGTGGCTGTGTTTGACCCAGGCTATTGTGCTTAGCCTTGATTTTGCAACGTGTGACCTACTAGTTTTGTTACGTATAAAGTCAACGTATTTGTATGCCGTTACAAACCCAACAAGTAAAAGGAATGGTGACAGGGAGAAGCTAATCATAGGTCCTTCTTTTTCCTCCTTCAGGATGAAATAAAGCACCTGGAATTACTTTTTGTGCTTGAAATTTTTGAAAATAGCGTGCATCTCAGGTGATCCATAAACTGTGACTGAGTTTCTATCCTGGGCAATAAAAAGACAGAATTGCTACACAGGGTCTGGGTGATACCAGTTCAGAAAATCATGGGATTTGGCTGCTGATATTTTCAGTGCAGTAGCGCTTACAGGTTGGAGGAAGCATTTTAAATGTGATACCATTTCCTTTTTACATTATCTGTTCCAGTAGCTGAATACAGGTACTGATTTTGTAGAGTTTAAAGAAATAATCATTCTCTTGCAGCACGCAGCAGAACTGGAACAAAAGCAGAACGAAAGCGAGAACAGAAAGCTGTTGGGAGAAATTGTAAAATATAGCAATGTCATACAGGTAAACCTATTGAAATACATCTGCCCTCTCTCAGAACTGAAAAGGAAACAGTTGTTTCATTTCAAGGTTATGGTGAAAATGAAACTAACCACTGTAATCTGGATTGTCAAGGGTCAGGTAAACAGAACTTGGTGAAGTTTACAATATTGTGTTTTTCTGTCTGTTTTAAAGCCTACCAGAAGTGCTGCATATTCATGTTTAAATAATATGTCATAATATAAATTTTATGTGTAACTTTTGTTGCTGCAGTTTAGTATCTGAATGTAAATATGTATCCTTTATTTTCAAGATTTATTTCAAAATCATATTTTAGAGGTGCTGTGCAGCGCCTTTTAAATCACTGAAGTAATTTGTACTTCATGACATATAAACGAGAGAGAAGTTATGTTCTTAAGTGCCGTACAACTTTCCTGTAATGGATGAAATTCCTGAAGGTAACGCTATTAATGGACCCTTGCCCAACCTGTGTAGTATATGCTGTAAAACCGATCGCTGACACGTTTCTCTCAATCTGAGAGACACCATCTGTTTTCTTTAGCTGCAATATAGCTTGATAACTCTCTTCTAGTTTTATTTTGTCTTTATGTATGTTATGAAAAATCACTACAGTGTGAAAGCCAGTGTCTCCTCTTAGACTGAAGGGAGGAAAAGCAAAAGCTATACTATTTTTTTTAATTATCATTTGTTCACAGCTACTGCACATAAAAAGTAACAAGTACCTCACAGTCAATAAGAGATTGCCGGCTCTGCTAGAGAAGAATGCTATGCGGGTGTCTCTGGATGCTGCAGGGAATGAGGGATCCTGGTTTTATATCCAGCCGTTCTGGAAACTGAGGAGTGAAGGTGACAATGTAAGTGGAAATACTGAATGTACAAGAGGGAGAAGGCAGAAAGTTTCCAGAAGACACATGATTTCTTTGCTACTGGCATAAATCATAATGGATTACGTTCAGAAAAAAAAATAGTTTTTAACAGTGCTTGGAACTATTAGCTTTTATGTGTGACTAGAAAGTGTTAGCAAATTATATAGTCTGGAATCTGAAACGTTGCCACATTCATAGAGTCCTGGAGTGGTTAGAGCTGGAACGGACCTTAAAGATCATGTAGTTCCAACCCCCCTGCCA
>RSEF01000001.1:83220543-83234383 GCA_003993805.1 Himantopus leucocephalus | reverse complement strand
AGTGGAGTAGAGGAGCAGAATCACCTCCCTCGACCTGCTGGCCTCGCTTCTTTTGATGGGGCCCAGGATGTGTTTGGCTTTCTGGGTTGCAAGCGCACATTGCCGGCTCATGTTGAGCTTATCATCAGCCAACACCCCCAAGTCATCCTCCTCAGGGCTGCTCTCAATCCATTCTCCACCCAGCCTATGTTTGTGCTTGGAATTGCCCCGACCCATGTGCAGGACCCTGCACTCATCTGAGCCTGTGCTGACCTGTGTTGGGGCATCTTTGCTAAGTCCACCTGTTGTGTGCAGATTTACAAAGCTGATAATAAGTCATAGTTTACACTACAGTAAACATTTTTTTAAAGCTTTTTTTTTTAAATATTCTAGGCAACAATTTTTTCAAGAGGTGAGCAGAGAATGTCGCTAGGAAATACATCAGGTTTCTTCAAATCTGTATCCCCCCTCAACAGGAAGGTGGCATCTGTGATTGGAATTGGGTTGGATAGTCTGGTGGGTCTTTCCTGGGTAGGTTTCAGTAGGATTCTTGTGTGTTGTTAAGGGGAAGAATATATAGGAGAGCTCTTTGCTGCAGATCTGAGAGTTGTGCCATGAGATCAAAACTCGGCTCTTCATTCGGTTGGCTGTGGCTTGGTTAAGTGCCCTCTGTGGAAAATTCAGGTCTGCCTCTGGGAAGGCCACATGATGAACTTGTGTGGTTTTATATTGTAGACCTGGCTGGGAATGTTTGGCTGCTCTCCCCTGTGAAGTAATCAGCGAAAGAGCCCTCTCAGGATCTCAGACAGGAATGCCTGTTTTCTTGTGTATTTTCTCTCATTAATTTTGTGGTTACCCAGCTGTTGGGATGCGATCCAGGATGAGCGTGGTTGCTTGCAGCTCCTTTTGGCAATCTGGTGTGGGGAGGGGAAGGACTGCATTCCCAGATCCTGGTCAGAAGTCCCTAAAGTCATAGTCTTTCCCTGCTCCATGCAGTGATGAGAAGGGTATGTGAAAAACTCCTCTTTCCCCCAGGCCTGTTGCAGGGAAAAGGAGCAAACATGAGTAGCCCTCTGGGGCACCTCTGCCTGGCTTTTCAGCTGGGAGAAAAAAGTGTTGTGGATCAAACATTAACCTGGTATTCCTTTCCCTCTTTGGAAAGAAGAAAGGGTGACTTGTTGCTTTAAGGTTTTGCCTTAATTTCTTAGAATAACATCAGTTTAGCGTCCTCTTAATTTCTCATGCCCTCATGCCTGGGAAATAAGTGCATGTCATGCTCTCCAGAGTGAGGACCTGGGGTTCCCAGATTGTGATCTGCAAAGCCGTCATGAGCCCTTACAGCTGAGAGCAGCAGAATGATATTAAGCCTTATAAGTCATCCTCAGTACTATAGAGTTTTTGATTCAATTTTGTTCTATTGTGGGCACATAAGAGTTTGGAAGTGGTTTTGTTGGTGTGATAAGTTTGCAGATCATTGCAGTGATCGCTGTAACATCCCACTCTGCAGACCTTTCCTGGGGGTCTGTATTTGACAGGCTCTGAGCTACAAGGGCTGTGTGGGAAACAGGTTTACTCATAACTTAATGGCTTCCTTTGGAACCTGCCTGCTGCTCATTTTCGGTCACCAGGTGTTGCCTTTCAGAGCTCGGAGCTCGCTACTGCATTATGTATTTTACAGAGGGAGGTCTTGAGACCCAAGTTTTTCCTCCTTTCTACAGGTCTGATAACTTTCTTTGCAAAACTTCCAGTGCTAAACATCAGTCCTTTGGTAGCTTTCTCTTAACTGCTCTGGCACATTTCCACCCCTTCACCAATCACAACAACTCGGCGGCTGTTGTAAGGGGGAGCAATGGGGGAAAGCCTTCATTTGCTTCTCACAGATCGAGAGACACTTCAGCCTTGTACCCACTCCTTCCCTCTCAGTTACTCCCAGACGTGTGCCCATTAAAAGGCTAGTTTCTGGGGGACTCGTCTACAAAGCACCTAATACCACATAAGCTGGGGCCACTTTACCACTCGGTTAGATTTTAAAGGACTTACATTCTTTTTTTGTACACGTTTTTTCACCTGACCTCTCAGTGCATGGAGTTATCTTGGTATATTGGGCCCTTATTTTGTTTGGAAACTTCGGGGCTTTTTTTTATTTCCAGTTTCTGTGCTGTAATGAGGAAGTCCCCTAAGCAAACATATTTTAGAAAGTCTTTAGAACAGTAGAAGTGAGGATTGAATTACTGCTTGGATGACTGCTACTATGTCAGATAACTCAGACAAGCTAGATCCAAATATGCCCTATATCCGAAAAGAAAAGAAGGTAGTTGAGTCCGGGGGAAGTTGTGATATAGGCAGTCATATGTGTGACTTTTCTGGTAAGTCATTACAGTTGTTTAGACTTGTGAAATATTAAAAAAAATTATTTTTCTGAAGGAGGGTTAGCTTAGCTTCATTAGCAACTGATTAGTTGTGCAAGTCAATGAAAAAAATGAAAAAATATGGCTGAAAATTTACAGTAATTGGCATAACTGCAATATTTTATGCCGACTTTTATTAAGCATATACCAGCTCTCCTTCAATGGAAGATGTGACTGATTAAGGCTAGAGCTGGTTCCAGTTCAACTAAATAGCAGAATGTGCACTGATAGCAGGATTAGGTCTGTGTGAATTGCATTTTCAGTTGTCTGCCATGTTAGTGGTTTGAAAGCTGGATCTTGCAGCATGCCGAGGGAGGTGGTCTCGGACTTGGGGAATTCCCAGCCATCCGTGGGCAAGTTCTGTTAATCCTCCCCATCTTTGAAGTGTGTCAGCAGTTCCACGGGCAGATGTGGTTATAACGTAAAAGTAACGGAGATGGAGTAGCAGAGCCTTCGGTGTGCCCGGTAAGCTACTTGGATAGTTAGTCCAAACTGAAATCACTGCTACTGCATCTTCACAGCTAATACAACCTTTTTTAACTGCCAGTTTTTGTGATATACTACACCTCTGTGAGAGTATTCGCTTCTACTTCTTGATTGTGGTGTAGATGTAGCTGTCGGGTGGCCTTACTGAGTTTATGTGAATGACAGAATCACTCTAAGTGATGCCAGCTCTGGTCCCCCACCCAGAAAACAAAACTCTGTCAGCTCTGACTGTGGCTCTTCCCACTCTCAATGTACCCTCTCCACCAAGACATGGACAAGTAGGGTTGCATAAATTTAGAGATTACCTTGTGCAGGAAGAATTCCACTGCATCCAAGACTGAACGACCTTGTAGGTTTATCTTGAATTCAAAAGCTTAATTCTCGTTGGCTTCGCTATGAATTTAATCATTCTTTGGAATTTTCTCGTCTAGACCAGAAAGCGTAAGAATTTTATCAAAGGAATCAGGAATGAAATCCTCAAAAGCTGTGAGTCCGATGCAACTTTAACGAATTTGTGTCCATATGTAAGGAAGAAGTCCCAGAGACCTGTCAAACTATTACCCACTTCTGATCTACAGCATACTGTGGCCGGCTGTGCCCAAGGGTAGCTACAGAAGAGAAGGAGCTGGTGTCAATTTTAATTTTGCAGAGCAAAACCTTGGGAATACATTGCTCTGTCTTCTATAATCTCCATATAGTATAATTCTGCAGGCAGACATATGGGCACGTGGGTATGCGAGTGCTCTGCCTGCAGTGTTTTCGGCATGCTGGGGCATTATTTGGAGCCAGAAATCAAGTGGGTAGGGGATGGCAGGAACTCAAAGGAGCAGACTTGCAACTTGCCCAAAGCAGCCATGTATAAGAGAACAGGATTCCCTCTTCACTTTGCTTTTGTTTTGTCCGTCACTGGTGGAGGGTGTATAGGAAAAGTGCTGTGAAATTGCCTCTATCCCTTCCTTCCCAACCACCTATGGAGGTTTAAAGCAAGAAGAAAAAGAAGAAAGGAAAAGAACATAGGATATCTTGTTGCTTCTGTGGCAGCTGGCAGAGGTGACCAGCATTGAGGGCGGGTTACTGATGTGGACTTGGAGCAGGGTAGGAGGATGAGACACATAACAGTTCTTCCTCAGATGTGTGCCTACAGCAGATTAGCTGCACACATCTCTTTTCCTCTGGTTACTTCCACGGTAGTCACAGGCTTGCACTCAAAGACACCTTCCCCTGCCTCTCCTTTTTTCTTTTTAAATAAGATGCTCAATGATGTGCTGTCTTACTAATTAAGTTGTTGTAGTCCTGGTGTACTTGCAGTGATTTTGAAGTCCTGATTCCACTTTGCAGGATGCAAGCCTGATGGTTTTTTGATTATTGAATTGTCTGGTCATAACTTCTTAAAATGGGCTGTAAGTAATGTCTGTGTGAAGCATGGCATGCAGGAATGTATTGCATAAGTAATGTATCTCAAAGCCATCTTGTCATTATTGTGGTTCCATTACTGAAATTTTTCTCATTACTTGGATCAAATAGGATTTCTATGTGTAGTCTGAGCATGATGACACTGTCTTTTTCTACTGTTTATTTTAGCTGTGTTGGTAAAGAACAGGCAACCTTCTTTTTCACCTCTGCAATAAGTGGGCCAAATTCACCTGCGTTGGAGTTACACGAGGCTGAATTGGGCTCTGCTTTTTCACAGGAAATGTGCTGATCAGTGCAGAAAACATTTTTGTTTAATTGTGTTCCAAAAGAAAGCATGGCTTGTGCAGCATTTCATATAGCAAAAATCATATGTAGCCACTTGTCTTCATGTGTGTGTGCGCTTAAAATTGCTGTGAACAACATAAGCAAATCAGAACCCAGTGTGAACCAATCTATGTGGATTGTTTTATTTAAAAAAAAATATATATATATTTTTTCCCCCTCCCAGGTATGACTTGAATTCTCCGTATGCATGTCTCAAGCACTTTTTAGGTCAAAGGCATTTTCATATGTTGGTTTTCCCTGTCTATATAGGTAAAGAATTGCAAGGGCATGGGAATTTGCTTGCAGGGAGTCAGCTAGGAATTCCTCTTGTAGAGACAAGGTCTCTCAGCTGATGTTCCTGCTGCCTGTGCTGGGTTCCAAACAACATTTAGGGGGTAACAGCGGAGGGGAGGGAGTGTGTTCACCTCTCTCTGAATTTCCAGTGATTTATGTTCCGTTCCAGACTGCAGTCATACAGTCTGAATCGCAAAACTCCTGAGCTTGTCATGACATTTGCCAGAAGATGGTTCGCAGAGCTGGGGAGTCACTGGCCTAAAGTCTTGTCACAGGCAAATTTTTAAGGCTTTTGTGAAATGAAAGACACATTGATGGGAGAAGATTGGCTGACAGCAAAGGAGGGAAAAGAGTCTTGCTGTCTCACTACAGATTATTTTCTAAGCTTTCTCTGCCTTTTGGCTGGCAGTATATATGGGATAAAGAGTAGTTAATGTAACTTTTAAATGAACTGAACTGCTCTTGGAATTCATAGGTTCATATCTATTTCGTGATCTCGAATTTCTGCTGAACCGAGTAACATGCTTACTGCGAATGCGAGGATTCGTTAGTGTGAAATCTTGAACTCAAGTAATTGCAGAGGCACGGGCAAACAGACCTGGTGTGTGAATTGTCTGCAAATAAATTCACTGAGCCATTCCTAGAGCATGCATTTGAGTCATTTTCTAAAAATGTAACATTACTTCATTTTATTGGATAATTACATAGGTCTAAATTGCACTTTATTTCTGACTTCTAGGTTGTTGTGGGAGATAAAGTTGTTCTCATGCCAGTCAATGCAGGGCAGCCTCTACATGCCAGCAACATTGAGCTTCTAGATAACCCTGGCTGCAAAGAGGTGAGTTCAGTGGAGGGAGGAGGGATAACTGCTGATCTGAGATGTATTATATGTTGTTCTTTACTGGTATCCAGAACCCACCATGGGCTAGATGCCAGTATTAAACATTGATTCCAGCTTGGCCTCAAGAAAACAAGATGAAATATGCTTATTCTTGGCACAGTTCTGCCTGGCAGTGAAAGCTTCATGAGGTTTGCTTGAGTATCTGAAGGTCTCACTGATGTAAGAGTAAGTCCTCTTCCAACAGCTTTTTAGGTTGTCTTTGGTAGGCTGTCAACAGACAGAATAGCATTTTGCCCACTCAGTCTTCTCCGACATCGGCATCATTATTGTTAACACTTGAGAGCTTCATGACCCATGTTAGGAACTGTACAAATATGTAGCTAAGCCATGTCCCCTGCCACCCTAGATTTAGAAGAATAGAATATCTCAAAAAGAAAATAACACCCTTTAAGACTATAATTGTGTTGTGTTTTGTTTTGCTTTGTTTTTCCCAAAGGTAAATGCTGTCAACTGTAACACAAGCTGGAAAATAACTTTGTTCATGAAATTCAGTAGTTATCGAGATGACGTACTGAAAGGAGTAAGTACGATTTTTTTAGTTGTTTTTTGAATCTGAAAAATCATGCCATATTTGACTGTAGAGAAATGCTACATGGTGAATAAAAGAAGAAATGAGGACTTTATTGAGCTGTTGAGGGTCCCTCACTAGTGTCCTTCAACAGCCAGAATACTTTTCCTTTGTGTTATTGTCTTAGTGAAATTGCCTGGATTGTGCTAGCTTCCAGCCTCTTTCCCCTCCCGGAGGCAGCTGAGGATCCATAAGAAAAGATGAAGTTCAAGCCCAGAATGATGAGGGATCTGTACAGAATAGCTGTGACGCTTCAGTTTATGCCAAGATGCTGAAAGCAGGTATAACAAGCTTTACAGAAGCGAGTGAGGCATGAAAGATGACAATAGCTGTAATAAGACAATGTAGCTTTAAATGCTGAGGGATTGCACAGCTTCATGCCTCCAGATCACTCCCTGAGATCATTTACATTTTCATTTTAAAGAAATAAATTTCATGTGCCCTCACTTGCACCTTAGTAAGTTGTTATCAACTGGCTATTTTTCAGTAGGTATAAAGGTACCAGCAGTTTTTGAGGAAGAGTTTGAAAGGGAAAACAGTTTATCTGTGTAGACCCGTTTGGGCATAGTGTTTCAAGCCTTGGGAAGAGGCAGAAGGAAGCAAAAATGATGCCAGCAGAAGAAATAGAGAGGGGGCATTGGTTTTGGTTGCAGAGTAGAAGAGATGAGATAATATGATGTTAGAAAAATATATTCACTTTCCCTAAATATGAAGAGAGATTAGAAATAAAAAATCCATTTAGTAAAGTTAGCTACAATTCAAGATCACCTTTAGGTTCTTGCCCACTATTCATTGCAGTGTTCTGAAACAAATTCTCTTTTCACAAAAGCGCATGGGTCTCCTGCAGGACTGAATCATCTCAGTTGATTTCCAGACGCAGTGCCGAGATTGTACGCTCTACGCTTGGTATCTGCTCCAGCAATGAGAAACTAATAAATGTTTTCTTCACATCCGCTATCTTGACACCACTGGAGCTAGTACAGAGGATGAGTCTAGCAGCTTTGCCTACCACTTAATAATGCTTATTTTTCATATTACTTTAGGGAGATGTTGTTAGGCTGTTTCATGCAGAGCAGGAGAAGTTTCTGACCTGTGACGAATATGAGAAGAAACAACATATTTTCCTTCGTACTACATTACGTCAGTCAGCCACTTCTGCAACAAGTTCTAAAGCACTGTGGGAAATAGAGGTATTTTTTTCTTTTTATAAATATTTTAGGACCTGAAGGCCAGGGTTCAGTAAAAATACTTTACCACAACATGAATCATTCGTAGCCTCTTGATATCATCATACACCTCCCCATAACTATTATTATTTTATGAAGCGGTTTGTGTAGGATGAGCACTGAAGAGATGTTTTATTGCTGTGCGTGTGTGGAGAGCGGATGTTTTCATGCTATATTTACCTGCACTAAAATGATGAAGAGTCAAATTCAGACTTGACGTAAATGGTGCGATTTTATCAAAGCGAATCGAATGACACTCATGTATCCTGAGTTCTGAGTGTTTATATTTGACTTCATGTACAATATAGAAAATTGAAATTCATGACTGACAAGAAATCTCACAAACGTGATCGAGTCCATTCTTCTGCAACAGGGCACATCAGCGTCTGTTTAAAGTTAGGCTGAATAAAGGTGTTGTTGCTGAATGGGGTTGATTTTGAGATGACGACTAGCAGATATATTTTTGTTTAACTGGGGAACATTGGAAACCGGTATGTCTCAAACCCTTGCTATTACAGTAATGCAACTCCTATACTCAAAAGTTCTTATGTGCTGAACAAACTGTTCATTTAAAACGGAGCTTCTCTCTCAGGCAAGTGGTTGATTTTTGTCTGAGTAAGGACTTTATGGCATAGGGTATATTGCACTTGTAGTTATTTGAGATTACTCCTTAAGAGAGACACTAGGCACTGCTGGGTTTGAAGGTGGCAAATGACCTACAGCTCAGTCAAAGGGAAAAAGAAATAACCTGGGATGTTTCAAGTGATATGGGGATATTTTATCACTTGAACAAAAATTTATCAGAAGCCCCTAGTGTTGTCAAAAATAGAGCTGGTATGAGTGGTGATACAATGTAAGAGGATTTGAGTTTTGCTTTTATGTAGTGACTATGTAAGTGTAGAGCAGCTCCCCTTACTTTCTTGAGCTCCAGATTCACACCATGTCACTTCAAAACAAAATTTGGCTCATCGTGTTTGCAGGGAGTAGATTAATGAAAACATGGAAAGTAATAGGAGGAGTATTTCCTGGCACCTGGCAAAAAATAAATGTTGTTATCTATGGTGGGCTTAGTGTAAGCACAGAATTCCTTTCTGTGGTGGACTATTTGTAAGAATGTAGTTTACATATTTTTATTTGGAACGAGCTGTAAGAAATATCTGCGATCTACGTATCACCTTGAGAAGCACTATTAAAATCTTTACTTCTTCTTTTAGGTTGTCCATCATGACCCTTGCCGGGGAGGGGCAGGACAGTGGAATAGCTTGTTTAGATTTAAGCATTTGGCAACTGGAAACTACTTAGCCGCAGAGGTAAGAATGTCAATTAAACAAGTGGTTGTGTGCTGCCTAACCAAGTACTATACATGTCCCGCTAATTCAGAAATGCCATAGTAGGTAGGTCCATGATATAGGTCTCTGAAAAGATCTCACATCAGGTCTGAATGGGGAGAACTGGATGTGCACTGCTTTGTCGTGCCGTATTGCTGTATCCAAGGGTTGCAAGGAAAATTTTCTGAACTACAGGGCACTAGTAGATGAGTTCAAGACAACACATAACCTTAATTTCAACTGTGCAGTTGAATCTTGCACCTGCTGTTTGTTGTCATGGCAGCCAGGACGGACACCACTGTTAAATATCCACCGTATTTACACTGAAAATCCTTGGATTCATTTATCTCTCTGCTCTTTTTTGCACTTGATTTTTGGATTAGTGTGGTGATTAGTCAAGAAGTCTTTGTACAGGAATTGAACGGATACTCTGAACTGCTCTAATTCAGGAGTTGTCATTCCTTCTTTTCCTCCTGCAGGCTCTAGACTTCTAGAAAAAATGTTTCTGTGGTGCTGATTTCAGTGTGTTGATCTCTGCCAGCCAGCACGTGGTCCAAGGAATCTCTGTGTTCCGTAGAAACTTGGGGAAGGACAAACTTGTCATGGCCATTGGTGTCATGACACTGCATTGTGATTATAGTGGGTTGCAGTGTTCTGCTGATGCACTCTTCTNAAAAAAAAAAAAAAAAAAAAGAATAAAGAAAGGTCTGAGGAAATCTCGTCCCTTTTGGTGGAACAGAATGTCCAGGAGAAAGAAGATCTTGCAATGTGTCTGGTTATTATCTGGTTCTTTATGTTAAGGCAAAATAGTGTTGTGACTCCCCAAAGGAGCAGCTTAATATCTTTTAAGACCCATAACTGTCTTTAAAAGTAACATAGGGCTCTTGACAAGCTGGAAGAGAGCAGGTAATACCAAGTTTATGAAATGGGAGAGCCTTGGATTTTTCCCTGGTTGCAAGAAGCCGTGAACTTTTTAAGTCATATCTAATCCATACTAGAACTGATCTGTGTCTAAGTTATATCAATGGAATGAAATTCCTACTGATTTAGTTAAGTCTGTGCCGGATTGCCTCTTTGACTTACACTTGCAAGCATGAGTGTGAAAATTTAAAACTATAAGTGCCAGTTATAAATCACTATATGTTAGGGAATCCCTGAAAAAAGCCTTGCTCTAACTGGATTGAGTTACGTTTACAGCAGTGCAACTTCTGTATGCAGACAAGTCCTTAGTATTCCCCGGGCGCTGCTTTCACTTTCCAGCTCCTGTCACAGCCTGAAGTGATTTCAGAGTGAGAGCAAACAGGAGCTATCAGACCTTTACTTATTTCTAATTATGTCAACACCAGCATCAAAGTGTAAACAGTGGACCACCAGGACAGGTACTGGTATTTTCCATCTAAGACTGAATGTAATTTGGATCTTCTCGTTGGTTTTAGCAGTAGCTGACAGTGTAAGTCAGAAACCTGATAGGCCTGAGTGGTGAAGAGCATCATCCCTTTAAAGACAGTGGGCCAACATGCCTTAACTGCTCTGCTCTACGCTGCTGCCTCCATACTGCAGCAATACTTTGGTCTGGCTGAAGCCAGCTGGCTTTACTATGTAGTTAATATTGGCTAATAAGAACCTGAGAGACGGTTCCTTTTTCCTCTCTGCTTACAGTGAGAGGTGCTCCTGCTAGAAAGGTTTTATTCAGACGAGCTAGGCTGATGGAGAGCCAGGAAAGGCATCAAGCGCTCTGACTGATGGCCTTCCTTCTCACACCATACCTTGTCTGCTCAGGGATTTTCAGGAGAAAAATCTTCAGGTGAAGAGGTGTCACACTGCATTGAATGTCGAACCTGAGCTTAGGTCCTTTCTGCCTCTGGAGAGGAAATCCCCATCAGGAAGAGTCATAATATGGAGAGTACAATTTGCACAGTAGAGTGAGAGCTGGAAGAGCATTTGGGTTGAGCAGAGGTGATGAGTTGTGACTGGAGAGCAGCATTAGCTACTGTATCTATGAAGTGTAAAATGCCTGCTGGTGGAGATATTGAAGGTACCGCTGTAATAAAACTGTATTTTACACAGTTCACGTCAGGCACAACACACCAGCCAGACATACACGTCAAAGATTTATGAACCAGCAGGCAGACACCTAATGTGCGTGAGCTAACTTTAAATCAATTGGGCAAAGCTTACTGAACACTTATCTGTGCTCTTGCAGCACACGAAGATTACTCATGGTATAGATTATCAACGCGTCACACATTGCCATGACCTGATTTTGTTTAAGCTTCCATGATAAAGATATCTAGAGTGGAATAATAAGTACAAACACATAAACAAAATTCACAAATCTTTTAAGCATTCTGTTGTTGGCTAATGAGACAATTTCTGTCACAGTTTGAGCTGTTGTAAATCAGGATTGATCGCTGTTTATAACCATCTTTTCCTTACTCCATCCTTCCGTAAATCAGCTTGATGTGTACCACGGAGACTTCTGCGGTGGAATCTTGCATGGGTCAAGTCTGAGACAATGAGCAGGAGTGTCCTTCACCTGGGTGTCTCCTTTTGCTCCTCCGCAGTTAGGCTTGTACCTTGTGTGAGCAAGTGCTGTGCCTTCTCTTCTTCTCTGAGGCTTCCTGTGCCAGATGTAGCTGGTCAGCCTGATTTGTGACTCGGTGGGCCTGACCCACGTAGTGAAGGGATGCCACTGCAGCTTGTTAAGGCCAGGGGATGATCTGGAGACTAAGAAAATTCAAGACACTTGCCCCAGAGAATTCAGGAATTTAAAACCAATACACTTAAAGGTGTTTCAATACTACAGTAAGTAAGTTTTAAAAAAAAAAAAGTGAGGCAATAGTTGTTCAGTAAAAAATCCACATAGGTGTGAATATGTAATGTCTAATTCTTATTAATGTGAGAGAATGAAGTCTGGATGTCTAAGTCCTAAATTCCATGTTCCTAAGAATCACAGTTGTCCAGCTTTTGTTACCTTTCAAAGACTAAAGTCCTCTGATACCTCTGACTTCTGACACAGTCTCAAGTAGTAGCATTTCCTTTAATCCTCTTTCCACTTGGGATTACTTAGGCTAATTTTCATTAATATACTTTGAAGTTCCTCAAGACCTACTAATACCAGAAAGCAACCTAGACCCTAGTAACAGACTATGGGCTGAAGGTGAGCTGCCCTGAAAGACCCACTGCTAAAGGAGACCCAGTGGAAGACATTTGCTAATTGCACATAGCTGCATTGTCATTCCCCTACTACTGTGCGCATCCTGGGAACACGGTGTGACACATCAGATGGATGTATGCTCTCACACAATTACTTAAGGCATGGGAGGCATATGCTGATGAAAGGTGGTAAGACTTGGGACATTGGAGATCTGGATAGGTGGTAGTGTCTCCTACATGTCCGGCATTTGGAAGCCTGAAGCCACTGGCTCAAACATTCCCCAAAACATTGAAATCATGAAAAAGTAGAACCAAATACTCAGCTGAAAAATTGGAAAGAGAAATTCTCTTCTTTGGAGACAGTAGGAGTTCTGCTGTTAGTGTCAGAAGGGCTTGATTTCTCCCAAAAGAGCTGAGCCAGATCCTTAGCAGTAGATTTAGACACTAAGCCACCAGCTAAGATCCAGGCTGCTGAGTTTTATTCTCATCTTCACAGAGTCAGCAGTCTTTCAGAAAAAGTTCTGTGGAAGATTCTTTTTTTAGCCCTGGTTACAGCAAAATGACCCAAGTTATTTTGAAGTTTTATATTTATGAAGAGAGGCTGTAAGGTTAGGTGAAAATTGGATGCTTCAAAGTAACAAAGACTTTCCCATTTTTTTAAAAGTCTTTTCAGTGCATGTACCACACGTAGAGCACACCCAAATCCATCTGTCTGTGTATGGGAGCAAGCTGCAATTTACTTGAACAGCCTTTCAAATGCTGCAGGTTGGGATCACACAGCTGTGCCTTTCTCATGGACACGCCTAACCTTTTCAATATTCTAATCGCCAGGATAAAAGTCTCTTTGAACTGAATATCAGCTTATCAATTGTGCGGAACCAAAACATGCACCTTTCATATTGTTCTCCGTGCGTATAGCAGCTCCAGTTATGTGATTTCTAGACTGGATAATCTGTACCAAAACTATTAAGACTTGCTGTATGAGCATGTTAAACGGAAATACGTGTGTCCAGGCATACATATATGCACACACAAGAAATGCAGGGTAAGTCTGTCATTTCATACGAAACTTCCCAGGTGAGATGGATATTGCTAAAATAATCACAAAATATATTTGCAAATATCAAGTCACATGCTCCTCTCGGATATTGCAGTAGACAAACTACAGTACATTGCTTGTGAAACATCGCGAACATGTACATAATCACAGTGCAGAGTTTGTAAGGAAAAAAACCTGATAATTCTGTTTTACTTAGTTGAATAGACTAAACTAGAGTTACTAGGTACCTTCGCCAAGATAAGGCAGTCAATCTGGTGAGGTAATTGTCTTTAACACTGAATTAACTATACTATATTAAATGAATTAAGATAATGCAGGTCAGATGACAGCCTTAATGTTACCTTCTGTGATTCTATAAAGTTGTAGCCATAAAGAAGGGTTCAAATTATTACTGTATCTTCCAGTGTAGTGCACAGAGTGCTGTAGTGCACAAGGTAATCTGTGCCCTGAGGTTTTTCTAGCTGAAAGAGTGAGAATAGGCTGGCCGATGCAATAGGTTGAAGCAATCAGCTCAGAGGTAATGGCAGAACCAAACGGACTTTTTCTGACTTGTGTGCTTCATTCATGAAACCAAATTGTTGCACATATTAAGGCCCTCATTCAGTAAAGCTTTCGGGAATATCCTTGTCTTTGAAGTCAGTGGAACATGTCTTGTGAGGAACAACTGAGGGAACTGGGGCTGTTCAGCCTGGAGAAG
>RSEF01000001.1:83200793-83220443 GCA_003993805.1 Himantopus leucocephalus | reverse complement strand
GGTCCCTTCCAACCTCAACAATTCTATGATTCTATGAGTCTATCTATGTGCTTAGGGGTCAAGGGTCAAGGTCAGATACTGACCTGATGGGTTTGGACTTCCTCTAAAAGTTTTCATTTGTGCAGCCACCCCCTGGACTTCTTTGACCATTGTAGGACTGAAGCCTCCACAACATCCGCTTTTAATTTCTACATTTGAATATACTTCATAAATGGCTTGTACAGGATAATTGGGATGGTGAGCTCTTTAGCACATATTCTGGTGATGGACAAGTCACGGAGATAAAGCTTTCCACTAGCTAGCTGCTTTGGGCAGAAGTAGCAATCTGATGTGCATCCCCGATGCGTGTCCCACTGGAAAGCTCCTCTGGCTTTCTTACGGGGTTCGCTTTCTTCTTTCTGCAAGAATGAAAGTGCAGGGTTTAAGCTGTAAAATGGATCAACTCTGATCAGAGTTTTGTTCTAAACTCTTGTTAAAATCCCACATGAAACATACTTCCAGATTTAGCACTAGATGCTCAATGGAGTTTCATTTGAAGGTAGGAATGATTGAAGGCAGTTGGCCTGAGCAGCACAGTGTTACATGCTCATGAGATGAAATAACAATTATCTGAATATTCTAAACTGAACAGGAAGTCCCGTCCAACTCACTAAAGCTGTAGTTCAGCGGTAGGAGCGCTTCAGTGGCAATGCAGGCTTGCAGAAATGTCGTGTTTTCCACAGGTACTTGATGGCGGTCCCGTGACACAATGTGCTGTCGCTGGGGTGGTGCTGGTACAGTCTCCAGGGTGCGGGGAAGAGGGAGTAGCCTGCGCTATAAACAGGGTCACTGAGCTAAGGCACGGGGCACAAGTGGTTGGGGTGGGTTAACAGGAACTGGTGAAACAAGAGTCAAAGGTCTAGCCTTTGTGGGACTGTCAGCTGAATTTCGCCTTGTGGTGGTATAAACCACTTGCTGAGAGCCCTTGAGTCAATGGCCAATAAAAGTTACCAATATTTCTCTCGTCTTTCCTGAATAATTTCTTCCCATATTATCTCACTCTACTTTTCTGTCAAAGTTGCCCAAGTTTCTTTTCAGGGAAGCTCATGTACATTACTCCCTTTAAATTGAGAACTGCTGTTTTACGTTGGTTTACGTTCTTTTTGAATGGATTTCTGTTAAGTTTCAGTATTAAAAATATTAATCTGCCATATGATATATACCATTATAATATGCATTTATCCGTGTGGACAGAGCCATACTGTTCATAATAAATTTGTATCATGGTGAAGATAGCCGAGTGCATGTTCAAGTTAATACTGATAGAAAATAATCCTCTCCTGCTTTATGAATAGGACATAGTAAAGAAGCGGAACTCACTGCCACAAGAATAGAAAACAAAATGTTTAATAATATTTTAAGAAAGATTACATATTTGTGTGAGTAATAGTATCCTCAGCATTAGCTAAGATTAAAGAAATGTATAAGGGAAATCAGTTCTTAAACTTGAGGCTATAAACCTGGATTAACCCCTTGGATCCCTGGAGAAACTGTCCCTGTAGTTTTATGGACTTATTTTTCTTTCACCTTCTTAAACTGCTGTGGAAAATGGATTACTGCATAAGATGTTCTGTTAAGGCAACTGAGATTCAACATTTGAAGGCCATAATTTAAGCCTCTTGATATGCAGTTTTTGGAAATTGGACTACTGTCAGAGATCTTTTGTGTTCAGGAAGCAAAAACGCACCACTGTTTGCCAGTGGTATTTTTTGGGGTGACATGAAAGAAAGCCTTTGCAGAAAAATTTATTCATCCGCTGATCATACAGTTCATGCAGAGGAGGGGAGAACATAGTGGTAAATGCTCTGTGGTTCCTTTCTGCCTTTAGAAACTGTATGGGCAAATAACTGGATAAAAATGGCCTTGTTTAAGATGTGTGGGTACCTTTTGCTCACGGATCACAGTTTGCAAACGGGAGAAGGTACCAGGAGATGGCAGCATCCACCAAGGCCTTCACGCATCTGCTCACACATTTAATTTGTTGGTACTGCGGGACCTCCTTACCTGGAGATTGCTTCAAAATCTTCCGTTTGAGTCGTTTTTTTTTCCAGTCTCTTCGTTAAATGTTAATACCGCATTCTGATTAGTTTCTATCCGTTGGGCTCAGTGATTAAAGGTTCTTGTAAGAAAAAGGGCTTGCCAAGGTGACGGGGTGAACTCGGCACCGTAAGCCTTATTTCTGCTTTTCGCTGTCTCATGGGAAGAGTGTGGTTTTGTTTTAAAGCTCTGTAAGGAGTGACGGATAATTTACAGCTATGCGTGAAGAGATGGAAGAGATCCAGAGACTAGAGGAGGAGGAGGATGATGGATTACTGATTTACAGAGCCAGTCTGACCTGTTCCGCAGACTCGGATGTGGCTTTTTGAAGTGACAGAGTTAGAAGCTGTCCATTTAGCAAAACCCAGGGCTAGATTTTCAAGGTTATTAAGAATCTCGGGAATGCAGCTAAATTTCTTGACCTGATTTGTATAGACTTTGGTGGAAGTTAGGAAAAACATTTCCATCTGTCAGTGTGCAAATGCCTTCGAAAACTGGATCTCGGAGGAAGGATTTTTTTTCCCCCAGCCAACTAGTTTTGCAGTAGTGATCTGTGAGCCTGCATTCAGGTAGGCTTTTTCAGTCCTGTCTGAAGTTGGCCGCATTTGAGCCGTGTTTTGTATACATACGAGCTTTAGGGGGAAGGGAAGCGTGAAGCCAGTAATGCGGCATTTATTGTCATTTAGTCATTATAACGACCGCTTCTGTTATTAAAAATACAACATCTGCTGGTACTGCGTTTTGATGTGTTCCAAAATAGCAAATGTAGACATGTGGTCTCTTCTTTAGGGCATTTTTTTTTTTGCTTATTATTTCAAGATCACTTAAGAAGCTTTTATTCAATTATATTTGTGCCTCTTTTTCTTTATTTTTGATGCTTGATGGAGGTTTAGAAGGCTTCCCTTATTTGTTTTTTTTATTGTTGTTGGGGTTTTTGTGTGTGTGGGTTTTGTTTGGGTTTTTTTTGTGGTATAAATTTCAGTACTGTCTAATTCAGTCATCTCTAGTTATTTCTGGGAGAACTACTGAAAGGCATGTAAGATACTAATATTTAGAATGTAACCCTTGAAGAAATGAGGATGTTTTTTCATATAGCACATGTTGGCATGGAGCCGCTGAAGCACATACTGAGGTTACGGCCCAGCGTTCAGGTTAGACTAAAGGATCCCTTAGACATTTTCCTTTCCTTTGACTTCCTCTGCAGAATGGGATATGGCTGTGTGGGACTGAGCACCCGGCGTCAGTGGTGGTCAGGTTCTTTGCCCTTGATCACAGGAGGGATTTCCCAGTCACCACTCTCTCCTGGCCTAACGTACAGCTACACGTTGTGGCAGCTCCAAATTATGCAGCTGATGAGAGACCTTTAAATCAGCGGTGATTTAAGCATACTAAAGGACTGGCCTGCCATTGCTTATACAGCAGCTAAAAATGCCATCAAGATGCGACCTATCCTTTCTTCTTATGATGAGGGTGAGCAACTGGGACAGGAAGGTGTCAGAGCTGATTCTCATCCCAGTTTTTGACTGGTATGTAGCTCCCCCACGCAGGGACGACTGTCCTTGCCCTCCCCACTCTGCTTGTGCCGCGTGGGGGGCCTGAAGCCGGCAAAAAGATTCAGCTCTCCCAGCGCTCCCTGGAAACTCGTCTGATCTGCTAAGACACGGCTCATAAGCAAAACAGCAGCAAGGTACAATCCTGAAATAAAAGGCCTTTTAAGATTTTTAAACTTTCCTCAGACGATGATTATCAGGAACTTTGTGCCGATGCTGTGGCAGTGTTGAATGGGGTTTATCGAGGTAGAGTCGCAGCCATTCTTTCTCCAGCAAGTTAATAAGATGGCAAAAGTCCTTTGAATACCACTGAAGTCTTTGAAATTGTGCAAAAGTCCTTTAGATTTATTGAAAGCTAATCAGCATGACATTAACAAAGAAGAAAGCAAGCTTAATGAAGATGAAAGATTTAAGAAATGGATTTTTTTTCTTTTGTGGTGCCTTTTTTTTTTACGAAACACTTGCCCTTGTTGATTGGGTAACAGGCTGTGTGTTAACAGGCTGGTTATCAAATGAAATGGAAACTGTTTACATGTGTTGAATTAGATCCTTTTATTCTTTGTCTGTCAAGGTTTCCTTCCTAAATGTAGGTTTTAACCAAATCATTAAAATGCTCATTCAGCTGAAATTTGGCAATCTAATTCTTTCCTTGATGAGATGTTTTAAATATCCTTTACCTAGTCAACAATTTTTGATTAAAATCAGCATGGGTGTTTCTTTCCCAAAACTTATCTCTCTCCTCCTTAATTAAAAGCGTCCAAAAATAGCCTGTTTTGGTACTTCCCATGCATTCCTCTGTCTAGGAAAGCAGCATTCAGTATAAAGGTGAGATGTCAAACTGTCCGCAGTGTGGACTGAGATTCATAATTCAGTTTTTGGACTCTAAAGCGTATCTTACTATGTGAAGATGAAAAAAATAATATTAAAGCCAGGAATAACATATTAGTGAGAAGTTGTCTGCTCAATGGTAGAACCTCAGGAGATTATGCAGTGTGAAATTCTTATGTATTGAAAACTCTACGTTGAGTAGCTTTAATCAGTAGAGATGTCATCAGTAGAGATGGCAGAGCCTGGGACTTCTGGCACTTGATCTAACAGGGTACGTCTCAGGATTAGCAGGGTACTTGCATTCTCTGAGCGCCAAATACCAGAAGAAACACAGAAACACACATAGGTGAAAGTTATCTTCCTACTATGCAGGCTGTACAGGAGGATGATCACATTATGAGGGCATTAGGCAAAAATTCAGGAATGAGATTCCTTGCTCTTCCAAATAATTTTAACCAGAAATGGTTAAAGACACTGTCTATATCTCAGTTTTCCACCTGTAAAAGCTGGCTTCTATTATGTGTTTGTCACACATACTCTCTACGGGGGGCCTTCTGGTGCTCCCACAGTACGACTATATTGGTATATGTGTGCATTTGTACATCTACTCTTTTTACATGCCACCATGCACAAAGGCTGAACATGAAATCTATCTAAGAGACATCAATTTTTATACACCCAGGAGGACCACCTGCAATGCTGTCCCTGACATTCAGGCTCTTGCAGATACCCTGTGTAGATCATGAGTCGGGAATTTGGCTTCTTAGAAAAGTATGCAAGTTACATGCAAGTTCTGTTTAGACTTAAAGAATGTATTGTCTTCTCAGTAGTTGCAAATCTTTCTATAAATGCCAAAATAGTCGGTGATTCTAGTGTTTAAAAACATGATCTTGGGTGGTGGTGGTGGCTGTCTCATGGCACGGGCTGTGCTTGTCTGCTGACAAGTTTGCTAGGCTGGTTCCAAGCTCTCTTCTCCCCAGTAGGTTGAGTCCAAGACAAGTTGAGGTCCCAGATATTTCCTGGGAACTATATTGTGCAAAATTGTGTTTGCAGTTACAGTAATACTTACATATTGATAGGGCCTTAGCAAGAGGAAAAGCTCATGCAGCACCTAAGTCAGCGTGCCCTGTTAGCCTGTCTGTGTGAAACCGTAATGTCTTCCATGGTGCTGGGATGTGAAAGAAAAGTTGATGTGGTAGCCCCATTTTCTGGAGTGTGGGAGATTTTATGTAGCATGGAGGACAAGTAGAGTTGGGTCTGGGTTCATATGTATAAACAACTGAAAAAGGTGAAGTGTTTGTGGCGTCATAAATCACTGTCATAGGAGCTGTGAGAGGTGATTACCTTAGCCTTGTCTAACTGCAAAATCCCCACAACAGAGCTGGCCTTCCGTGTGGCAGTGGGGTGAAGGACGAGCACGGCGACTATGAGGTGGCCACTTTGCCGCTTCACTGATGTGAATTCTCCTCTGCCCTTCCCTAGTTACTCTCTACTAATGCAGTCTGTGTTACTTGATGTAGATTGCACCTCCCTTATCACCACATAGCAATTGCCGTTTACTCAGGTGGTTAGGTTGTGTGGCCTTATGTAATGGGTGAGTGTTGGGATATTAAGGTGAGTCTCATGTGCGTGTCAGAACATGAAATGAGTTTCAAGGTCTTTGATGATACTTAGTTTTCAGCCATGAGGAAGCTGAACTCTCGTTTTGTGATACCTTTTTCTTTCCCAATCGTGTAAAGGTGAAAAATGGCTCTACCCAAGTTTGTTGAAAAACAAGCAGTGGAGGATTAGGATTTCTGGATTATTCTGCGTTGGAAAAGAAGCTGTTGGAGATACACTCTAAAAAAAAGAACATATAATGAAGCTATTGAAGATTGATACAGTCACACTTGAGCTTTGTAGTTTACAATGCACCGTGTTCTTACTGTGTACTGACTGCATGCACCTTCCAGTGGCATTTTATGGAAATATACAGTACTATATTTCAGCCACACTTCAGTAACATTGCAACTTCAACACATCCAATGACACAAAAAAGCTTGAAGATGGTTGAGCTTAAATGAGGCCCATTTTAGCATAGTGTTCTTACTTTCCAAACGCCTGCGAAGAATTTTAGTTGATTTCATTAGCAACAAGGAAAAAAATTCTTAATGTTGTTATTTTCAAGGATTCTTCTGTTTTGGAGGCTTATGGAGGTGATCTTGCATAAATGAGAAAAAACAATAGGTTTTGGAGTCTTAAGACTGTCACTGTGTCCTTAACTCATTCTGCTGTACTTGGATATTGAAAAGGACTTGAAACAGGTGTAATATGACATAAAACACTACATGATTTATGCCCCTCTACCTGCAGAATATAGTATGGGATAATAGCTAATAGTCTGATTTTCAGAGATGCTCAGCACCAAGAACCTCAGCTGAAATGAAAATGGAAGTGGCAGCTGCTCAGCACAGCTAAAAATGGGGCCATGAACGTCAGCCCTAAAACTGCATTCCCTTGTGTTTGCTGTTTAACGTCAGTGTTTCAAAACTTTCTCTAAACAACATCTCTTTTATTTTTATTATTTCTGTTATGGTGGGGCAAGAAAAAACGTCATTAAGGCTGCACTTTATTTTTCATTTGAGCCTTCTCTCTCCCTCAGCCTCTGTCCACAAGTGAACTATTTTGGAAATTTGAGGGCAGCTGCTTAGTCATTTTGAAGGTAGGCAAGAAGTGGCGTGGGAGGGAGATTTTCCTAGTTTCTCCTGTTGTTGCTATTTATTTTTTTTTAAAGCATCATTATGTTGCAAGCAAACATCTGAAAAATAGCAGAATTCAAGGCCCGATTCATACTGGGTAGACAACTGTATTCACTCGGGCCCTTCAGTGAGACATCATAGATTTATTCTGTTTGAAGATCTAGTCCTCAGTGCATGGTTCTCTGTGCTGAGTCTAGTGACAAACCTGAGATGACCCGGACTTTTTCTCCCTTACTTACAACCAGCAGAATCTGAAAGTAGGATCGAATTTAGCCTTCCTTCGCCTTCTCTGCACCTGTGTGTGACTGTGACTGAGGAACACTGCCCGATAATTTCCTCTGTTCTTGATGAAGGACCAAAGGTAGAGATCTGAGCTTGGCTGTTAGAATGGGCAACTAGAATTTTTCTAAGGTGTTGGGTAATGCTGAACGAAGTGTGAGAACTTATGAAGAAATGAAAATTATATTAAAACAGTTACATATATAGGTATACATACATGCGCATATCTTCTAGATGTCTGTTGTTCAGTGTTCACCTCCCATTCCTGTTGCTGTATAACAGAAGCAGGTGGGAGTTGGAGCTAGAAGACTGCGTGAGAACGTCATGGAGGAGCAAAATGCAAGATTTGGGATAGATGTCAATGCAGGGAGGAAAGCAGGCTCTCTAAATTGGATTTGTGAGGGTAACACAGTGGCTAACGCAAATACTGAAATGAAGACAGGAGGATAAACCTTTGGCCATTTCTGTGTTAACACATCAAGCCATGACCCAGAGGGAAGGTATTTTCAGCAATTTTAAGAATATCTAAAAGTTTTCCTCTTTTCTTCAGGCTCATAATGTGGAGAGGAGCTGGCTTTTTTGGGTAAAGGGATATAAGTTATACAGCATTAATAAAAAGCTTATAAATGTACTAAAAACTCTTCACAATGGTTGTCTCTGTAATGTTAAATGTATGATGACGTGATATTGAAAAGTTGTATTGGGATTCGTTCAGCTTGCCCTGTGCAATTCGTTTCTGGCTCTTCCACACTGGTAATGCCAAATTCAAGCCAAGAAAATGACTGTACTTATGTGTAAGATGTATACACACTGTCGTTGCTTAAAAACTAAATTACCTTATATAACTAATAATTTCACTTCAGCATTTTCAACGCTTTGAAGGCATATCCTGTGTCAGGGAATATGGTAAATATTGAGGCAAAATTGTTTCATTATGTAAGTCAAATCTTGAAAGGTTTAATGTGCAGCCAGTATGTGGGTGTATGTGTGTTTGTTTATTTGAGTATACATCTGCCTACATAATCCCTCATCTTCTAGTCTACATATTTCCCTTGTCAAAAGTAAAATCATTAAGCACTGTTAAATAGCAATACTTTGCACTTATTATTATATAGTTTCTTTCATCCAAGCTTCTCATACTACTTTAGTTATTAATTAATGCTTGATAATCCTGGTATGACATAGAAAATATTATCCCCATTAATAATGATTAAACAGAATCACAGAGAAATTAAACACTTGTGTATAGTGGCGTTGCCATTCCTGTTTCAAAGATGTGTTTATTCTGAGTTCACTGTCTTCTTGTAAAAACTCAGTAGACATGAAGCACGTTAGTTTTTATCTCAATATATCAGCTCAAGGTCAATCCTGGAAGTGGTTGCGTGTGTACGTGTGTGGGTGACTGTAACTTGCTGTGTTTAGATTAGTAACTATCTGTGCTTTCTCCATCATTCTTTTTGGTTTTGGTTATTTGAGATTCCTCTTCTGAGGTATCGAGCTTGATTGCAAGATGCACTTTTTTGAACATAGCCAGTTAGGTCAGTCAGAAATTGAATCGGTAATTCTTACACTCTTGTTCTGATGCTGCTTCTAAATATTCCACTGTCCTTTTGCAGAGTGGATACATAGTAGAGAACTGAACCAACCCCTCTCCCCGAGTTTTGAAATGTTTAAAAGCTATCAAGATAGTATTTGACTTCTTTTCTTTTCCAGCTTAACCCACACTATCCAGAAGCCCATAATGAAGGAAAAGCTTTGGTAAGTGGAATTTATATGTTGCATATAATGTGGGAAATACTGTATCCTTAACCCAATACAGCCCAACATATGAAAGTCCTTCATAGCTTTCCTTTTACTTACACGTCATGGCTGCTGAGATTGTTTTCTGCATCCCTGCGTAAGCCAGGGTGCAACTCAGAAGCGGTGCTCCAGAAAGTTTTCCCTCGCATAAGGCAAATGATAGGAAACTTACTCAAATTCTGCATCAAATTGGCATTAGTTGGAAGCTGTTCTACTTGGTGACTGCAGATAGGAAATCTATTAATTCTCCTCAAATCAGATGTATTACTTCATGGCAAAACTCACCACCCTCTTTAGCTAGAAAACCAGGGACAAGCAAGTCTGGTTACTTATATGCCAGTACCGAATCAGAGGCTCTGCTAGTGGAGACAAGACCCCTTGGGGCATCTATGTCAGTCAAGCGTGGCTCCAAATCTAAGAACATGCTGAGACTCCTTTTATTGCCTATGTTGAATACATGCAAGCAGATAATCAGGCACAGGCTTAGTCTGAGCCCTGCCACACTTCAGGCAACTCTAGCATGACATCTTCTCAAGGATCCGAGTTGTCCTTGCTGCAGTGTGGATGGGTTGGACAAAGGCCTTGTGGCCTTTGCCTCGGAGGCCACAGCGTTTGCCTTGTGCAATGTCAAGAGCACGCTAGCTAATTCTAACTAACGAGGCAAGGCCAGACATGTTGTCGTTTATAACACGTGAAGGAAGTGGGGTTAAAACCGTGGGGGAATCTTATTATTACTGAGACAGCAAATAGTCCAAAGAAGAATCACTTCTCCATCAAATTCATGAGATGATTGTCTTGAAAATGCTGAGATCTTTGAAAAAATTCAGTTTAATTTCTTTCTGTTTGCCTTCTGGCTTTTGTTCTTTTAGAGGACACATTTTCATGTTTTTCTCTGTGTGGGGAAGAATTATTTTTTTTTTTTTTTCTCATGAAATGAAACCCAAGATTCTTACACAATCACATGCCTTCAGGACTGCAATTTTAATAAAAATAGAGACTTACGTAGAAGTTGGCAACATCAGTTTTCCATATTTTCTGGTATTTGGTATTAATGGTAATATAGCAATAACAGCTGAGCTGTCCAGAGAAATGAGAATTCTCTCTCATGAAAATATGGAAGTTCCAACACTTGTTTCTCTTTTGTATTGGAATGGCATTTGAAGCCTGTGGAGCTTTCAAAGGGAAATTGAGATAAGTTCTAGAATACCCCAGTGAGTAGGGTGCTTGCTTGGGTTCATGCTCTTGCTCTGAACAGTAGAGCTCGTCTCGTAGATGCGCATCTGCGTTGTTGTAGTTTACTTCATGACAGCACTTCTAAATCAAATCTCCTGATTATTCTGTATTTAAAACACTCCCGATTGATTTTTCAGAACAATCTCAGAGCCCGTAAACTGGTATTCTGCTGGATGAAAGTAAAAAGGTACGCACACCTCTGGAAGGTGTCTGCTGTGTTCCAGCCTTTCATGGTGCCCAGCCTAGAAAACCAGACTACAGCTAGCCTGAAGTAGGACCTATGAAAACTTGTATAGGGTAGATGTTAGGTCCTCATCACCAAGGATCCAATCCTATTGTACCGCACTATATAGTATAGGGTTTCCAGTTGTAGCAATTCCTGTTCATCTAAATAGTTAAATATTCCCTGGACTGGGTAATGAAGAAGGCACAAGAGTAATCTGATCATGAATGTTAAAAGTGACTTCTCTAACAGTTTGGCTTAATCCCTCTGGGTATTGGTTTCAACCAAATATCCAGATCAGATAAATCAGATTAGACAAATACTTCCAATGAAAATATAATCAAAACTGATTGATGATCAAAACTGATGTCTCTGTGGAAATTTTAGTTTATGCAGTCAGCGCTTTCTTGTGAAAAATGTTTTGTGAACGAACTCCTAACACCATTTGGTAGCATCTCCATGCAAATCTAAGCCCACAGGCACTTTTAGCATGGTAGAAATCCATTTGGATCCTTCACCCCTTTATAGTCTTTTTGGAAATAGCATGAGTCAGCAATGGCTATTTTAAGCCTTCATTCTGGCCTTGAGCAACTGAGCAGAAAGGCTTCACATGCCTGTGCAGGAATTTCTTTTATGTTACAATGATGCAGTGTTTCGAATTACCCCTCAAAACTACAAGAATCTTACGTTATTTGGAGTTCTTTAAGGGCCGGCTATGTCAGTCTTTTATCCAATATGCATGTAACATAGAGCACACACGCTTTCTTTGCTAGGTGCTTTTCATCTAGTGTTTCTTCTGCCAGGTGACTGCCTAACTGATTCACTGCAAAGGCATCTTCTTTTTCATCTTTTGAAGCAATTAATTTTGAAATACTGCCCGTGAAGTAAATCTGCTGTAGAGGGGGAGGTAGAAGTGGACCTACCCCGGCAAAACGGGAAGTCTGAGTAGCAGGGGAATGGGAGATGCATGCTTGAATCCTTTCAACTGAGGGAAGAAACTGAGCCTGCAGCCTGTGTTTTTCTTTTCTCTCCTGGTCTGTTGGATAAAAGGGTACCAGCTCCTTCTCTGTCGTCTGGGTTTTAAAGGCAGCACAGCCATCTGTGTGTTTCGTGCCAACCCTTAACTCCTAAATGTGCGACAGGGCTCCCTGTGCATGTTCACTGCCTGGTTTACAAGTCCTGATCACAGTTGCTTAGGCAACTGAATTTTAGGAAGCAGCGCTGGAGCAGGACTTTCTGTGGTGCAGTAGCGGGCACAGGCATCTAGGTTCTGCCTAAGTGTGTCTTTTTTGCCTTGCCTTAAGTGACTTAAAAGTCTGAAAGCGTTTTGGCTCCAGAGAACATAAATATTACTGGAAGTCACTGGGACTTTTGTTCCCAAGCATTAAAGCTACGTTTGGACCGCGGTTCGTTGCTCATTTATGGGCTGCTTCTTGAGAATCCAGCCAAATTGTCTTGTGAAACACTGCTTTTATTTCTGGTAAAATTTGGCCTTACAATGAGTTGATTAATATTCTTTCTACATATTTTCCTCACATCTAAACTCCAGAAGATTATTTTTTTTTAAATGGGAAGACCTTTCTGTGATTTAAAGGCCTTATCAGAAAAAGGCTTCCTCATCTCTTGAAGTTTAGGAGATTGTAGTGTATCACGCAACAAAACACAGTGCTCTGTGTTACAGCTCCCATTAAAGCCAAAATTGTTGTATTTTATGCTGCAAAGTAGTCTATTATTTCTAATCACAGAAATGTACAGCATCCAGAAGAATGCAATAATCATTGGGGAAATGTCAAGAACAGCTGGGAACTTGGCATTTGTTAGTGCCTTTGTATTAAAGGATGTCTTTGGATAGGTACCTGAACTCCATTTGTCTGCATTTTCATGAGAGAGCGCTAATCCTAACCTGTTCCAAACTGGCTTTTATTGTTGAGATTTTTCGTAGGATTGGGACTGTTGGACAGTTCTACTATGGACTTCTAGGTGCAATTTGACATACCTCCTTTGACTTCTACTTATCTATATTTATGAATTCCAAACAACTCTGCAATTCAAAGTTATCTTTCTTGCTTCCAACTCGGGTGATTTTTTTTTTCTGATAAACACTGTAAATTAATTTTTTTTTAAATTTTTTCTTCCAGCAACTAAGTTTGTTTAATTAAAATTTTATAATGTGGGACACAGGTGATGCAGTTTAAACAAGTAGAATAGGCTTGGGGAATTTTTTGGTTTTTCTTAAAGGCTTGGTTAGGAATTAACATCATAATAAACAATCTGAAAAACATTAAAAAAAAAATCATCAGCTTTAAAATGGCTCTGCTTGTATAAAGCCAGCAGTCAGACCACTTGAGAGGCTGGGTGGGGGAGAAGGGGAGACACGGATGCCAGCACATTATTATTATTCTGCTGCTGCACACAGGTCTGAATCAGCTCTGAAAACGCATACATTGTTTCTTACAGAATGTCTCTGGCTCCTAACAACAGAATTGCAACGTGATGTCTCTGCTAAAAATGCGATGACTCACAAATGAGTCAACAGCGAAGGTGTTATAGGAGGCTAACTGCTGTGCTGTCTGCCAGGGCTTCATAACATGCAGGAGCAAGGCTGGCCATTAACTTACTTGACTTCCTTTTCATATAGAATTTTTTAAATTATCTAACCTATGGAGTTCCGCTCACATTACCGCTCTCTGAAAACGCTGGTTTTGTAAGAGCCTCCTAAACTGGGTTAACATATTGAGATACCACATTGTACTGGATTTAACAGGCATTTTCAGAACTCTGGCTGCTATTAAATTTAATTTCTGCTGAAATCTGTAGTGCAGCTTAATGTATTCATTCAGGAGCAGGGCTTTATCCTTGTCTGTCTCTGTGCCACAAGAGGTGTCTTTACCAATTGGAATTGTAGATTTGGTTTCTAAAAGAGAAGGTATTTCAGGTCTGTCATGTTCCTGTGTTGCTTTTTGCAGTTGAAAGGAAGGCCCCTCCATAAGCAAAACTCCATGTAAAACTCCTGACTTTTAGGTACGTTACCCAGTTGAGGTGAATAATGGGGATTTGGGATAGGTCGCAATTACCAGCATATTATATTAAGAGCTGTGGAGAAGGGTTATCTGCTGGGCTACGAGTCTCAAGAAAGACAAATCTGATTGTACCTGATTATTTTGTCTCTGATTACAATACAGGATTTGTCTCCAGTTACATTAAATTTACCCTTCAAATTGCAAACACCGTATTATGTCTGTTGGACATTCTGCCCCTTGGATGTGTATCTGATTTGACTTGTGGCAGCCTGTCACTACTTTGCCACTAGTCTGGGCCAATCAAATCTACTTTTTTTTTTCCTCGGGGAATTTAGTATTTGCTAATATTGTTTTACCCACAGTTCTCGGACTTCTCTATACTCCTAGCATGTAACTCACCTGCATTCACCTGCTTGCCCTTTTTTTTTTTTAAAAAAAAAAAACTCTTAGCAGTGTTTTCCTTGGCTGTCACTGACCACATCACCAAACCTCTGTGAAACTGTTCATTGGCTTCCTCTTCATACGGCTTTAAGTTGCATTTTCTTCTCTCTATATTTGAGACCTTTTACAGTTCTTTTCCTCCCTTCCTTTCACTGAATCCAGTTTTGCTGGCTGCATCTGCTCGTACGCTAGTTTCTTACCTAAGCAAATGTCATCTTGTTTTCATCTGCTTAGGAATGCAGTGCTTCTCCTGAGCTGATCATATTGTCTAATTAATTTGAAATAGTCTTAATACTTCCACTTCTTTCCACGTCCCTGTATAGACTCATCTGCTGATTCAATAATGGCTAGGTTAAGTGCAGATCCTGATGACTGATTACTAAATTTAATGAATCACAAGAAACTTTCTGTGTGCAAGCGTGTGTGCGTCCTCTCTGTCTCGCACAGAGGCATGTCAAACATAAATTCAGACATAAATCCGTGTATGTTCATATGTGGTGACTGTTGCTCTGCCTCTCACGCACTCCTTATATGTAAGTTGTTTTCAGAGCTGTCAAGTTCAGGGTCACTTCTTGTTACGTGGGGTTTTTTTTCATTGACTAGTGCTTAACACCCGTAGTCCACATCGGGTTGTGAGGTGTGTCTGAGACCCTAAAATAGCATTATAAGGAGAGTTCTGAGGTTTGTGCTGGAGTCCAGTCTGAAACTACTGCACAGCTGTTGTGTAGGTCTGATTTTGCTCAGCTGAGCTTTGCGTTGCAGTTAGCAGCGTTACAGACACTGTCATGCCTTCCGTTGAAGTGGACTTTCTTTTTAGAAAACCAGCTCTTGCTCACGTGCCAGGTCTGATTCGACAGGTGCCAAGCCTGGCTGGCAGGATTTAGGCCTGATGCGCCAACTCTGTTGCTCAACAGCATCTATAGAATTGTTGGGCAGACCGTTGAGTGAGCGGAGTCAGCCCCAAACTGCAGGATGAACCTCACAGAGCTAGTGGTTAGCACGAACTACTTAAGCAGAGGAGCTCTGCCTTTGACTTTGTCTCCTGTCATAGAAACCTGCACGTGTGCATATATACTCACGCTCAATGATGTACTGGCGATGGTCAGACATTATGTTGTGAGTGAGTAAAAAAAAAACCACAACAACTTCATGACACAGAGTAGAGTATGGTTTCGTATTTTGGTCTGTATTTTTCCCAGAGGCCCAGGGAAAAAAAATGCATATAATTATGAAGTGTCCTGCCTTTTTGTATACCAGCCTTTTCAGTTTGGGAATTGTAGAGTGGGTAGTTTATGAGAAACCCTAACTAGATTTGAATGTAAGTTACTGGAAATATCAGAAAGTCTGGACTCTGTTCTAAACTATCCTGTGCCGTTCACCCCTTTACAGACCTCTTGAATTTTAAACTAATTTTCCATTTTTCCATTTTTGCTTGGAAATTTAGGATGTAGATTTTCATTTGATGTTGGACTCTGACTCACACTTATTAAGCTCTTAAGAGGATTCTTTTATAGTTTTCCTGCCTTGGCTCTCATCCTGAGTTTGTAAAGCAAAATGTGTATGGAAATCACAAAAATTTTGGCTATTTTCTCAATCCTTGCATATAGGTTAAGTTTTTATGTGCGATTTTGTTTAATATTTTTGGGCGTGGGGTATGGAAGGACATGAGGACTGCCAGATGAGAGTTTACTCCTGTGCAAGACACAGGAGGTGTTTCCCCTTTGTCTCAGCAAGCCTTCTTCTCAAAAACTAGTGGCAATACTCTAGTCACTAGACGAGCCTAAGGAACATTTCTGAGAGGATTTCTTCCTACTGTCTCTATCCTTCATAGAAGTAATGGGATGGAAAGCTGGCCTTTTTTAGGCTTGATAATGAAAAAATGGATGTTTTGGAAGGATTCAAAAAGTGCCTTAAAATGAGATTATAACTGGCTATTTCTTACATAGTTTCACTCATCCTTGATTTTGCTGCTTAATCAATTGGCAATATGAATAATCAAAGCTCTGCCCTTGATTATCCCTTACAGTTTGGCTTTAATCAAGGTACTAATGCAAACTGAGTAGAGTCTAGCCTCTTTACATTGCTTTGTACATCTCTTCCCTAGTGGTGCGCTATAAATCATTATAATAGTATTTCAGGTTTCCAGCGTTTGATTTTTCTCTTTTGGCTTTCTTCATTCCTCTTTTCCTTTTCCCCTCATGATATATTTTGTGTACGTGAAGGGCTCTGGGCTGCGAGTCTCTTAATTGGTTATTAGTCTTTTGTAATACGTGTAACTCAATACCCCAGAGGAGCAGCTTTTACTTATGCCGGTAATTCTGTTGGTTGCTGCATGGTTACGGGCACAGACTCTGAATTACTCCTTCAAGCAAAGGTACGTGCTCAGGGAAGGTAGGATTTGGCGTCTGTGAAGACGTGTGTAGGTGACTGATGATGAAGATGGCTGCTTAGTGGTGCTGGGTCACAAGATTCCCATGGACCTTCAGCAGATGGTGGGAGGAAGATGACCACCTTAGAGCTGCACGCCTCTTTTGAGGCACCGACACAACGTACATCTGTCACATGAAGGCTCGGCTCCACAGTGCCAGTGCGCACACTCAGACCTGTGTTGGATCCAGCATCCAATGCGTGTGCTAAGATTTCTAATACGGTCTCGCTGGTGTTTTGTGTGTGCCCCTTTTCCAATGACAAGTTGATCTTCGTGGAGCAGATATTCTGGCCCTTGCTCTGTTCGGAAAGCGTGCTGCTGTGATTCTGACCATGTAAGAGGAAAAAAATGAGCAAACTTAAATAAAACAACAGTGGAATTAGGCAAATCGCTTACTTTTTTTGATCCCCTTCCCCCCTTTAAAAAATCCAGTTTTCATTAGTTCCCCTCTTTTAACTTTGGCCCTTTCTAAACCAGCGCTGTGTAGTTACATCTGTTGGGAGTGAAGGGTCTGCAACTACCACAGGTTTTTTGAAGTTGTAGGTGTCAAGTAATAATGTATACAGTAGTGCAGTCTCTCTGTAGCTTGTGACCTGCTGTTGATATAATGACTGTCTGAGACCCCATGTGCCTGGGGCAAAGTGCATCCTTTGTGTTATGCACGCCAAAGCCAGTCATGGTACATTCTTACTAGNAAAAAAAAAAAAAAAAAAGTACAATTCAGATGTATTACTTGTCCGCAAGGTAATTGGAGAATTTATAATGGGCCCTGATGCAAGCAAATAACCCTTGTGCCTAATCAGCAGAGAGACGGCGACCTTCCTGCTTCAAAGAAGAAACGCCAAGCAGGGGAGAAGATTATGTATACTTTGGTCTCTGTGCCACATGGAAATGACATCGCATCTCTCTTTGAACTGGATGCCACCACTCTTCAGAGAGCTGATTGCCTGGTTCCAAGGTAAAAAACAAAAAAAAAAAAGGAAAAAAAAAAAGGGAAAAAATATTACTGCACTGACAGGGTTTCTTCCTAGCATTATGCTGGTGAGTAAAGCAGAAAAAATCAAACACGAGCAGGTATTATCCTTCAGTTAAAATTTGAGGAGTGTTCATGGATAAACAAGGGATGTATAAAACATGATACTGCTGATGTGACTGGGTAAAATAATTATAAGGATAAAACAAGTGACACTTAAAGAGAGTCTGTGAAGAGAAAAATAATGGGCTAAATATTGCACAGAAATATACGAGGACAGAATTGAGCCCTGTGCACTGTTTGGAAAAAAAAAATAAATGTACTGTTAATAGATCTAACTGAACTGTTCCCAACAAAATAACGTGTAAAGTGAACTGGGCTTCTGTTTCCCTGACAGATCACGATGCCACTGAATGCATTTGTTATTCAAATGAATTCAGCAAGTGGCTTCTGGGTTTTAATTGTGAATGTTTGAAATTTCAACTGTGTTGCTTAGCGGAGATTGGCTAGATCAGTCACACGGTGTTGGTTGTGACTGAATGGGCATGCAGACACTTGGGGCTAGTTGTTATGAGGGTGGATTTTAAAGCTGGGTACCCGCAAAAACTGATGTATGCAGCTCTGAAGTGTACTTGCTGTGCTAAGTTTTGCCGTACAGTTTGCTTACTTGAATACTCAAAGCCTATGAGCATGAAAGGGAGAGCGTGAATGAAGACCACAGTGAATATATTTAAAAAGTAGAATTCAGAGTAAAAATTGTAATTGATTTCTCAGCTCTGCTTTTTGATAATGCCACAGATTATCATATGGAAAGAATTTAGAAGAATCTCATGTCTGCTCTTTGTTCACTTGATTTTCAGTTGAGAATTGGTACTGTAAATGCTTTCTCCCTGGAACAAGGGTTTGCAGAGCATAATGGTGAAGTTGTGAAACCATGGTCAGTTTTACTTTCTGGCTTTTGTGCTGTGACAGGTTGAAAGGGTTTGTTACTTTGCAGAGAAAAATAGTAAGAAAAGAATTGGTTTTATTCATGAAATGCATTTCTATTCAGATGGGATTTTATAACACCTTCCTTTTTATTTTTTTTTTTTTAAGGAATACTTTACTCCTAGGCTTATATAAATACTTAAAAACAGCATTCTGCATAAGCCCAAGATGCTGTTTGTTCTTGTTGCAGCTCTGTTCTGCGTAAGAAAGAAGGAGACAAGGGAAAAGCGTACTGCAGTATCTTTTATGTCTCCCTCACCCTTTTATTATGAGTGGCTGATGTGACTCATGCCCTCAAGTCTCATGTCATGGTCATGTGTTGCATCGCATCCCACCTTGCCTGCTTTAGCTCGGGACTGATCCATCTAACCTGTTGTTTGCTTTGTTCTCCTTTAGGAACTCATACGTCCGACTGAGGCATTTATGCACTAACACTTGGGTGACTAGCACCAGCATTCCCATAGACACTGATGAAGAGAGGCCCGTGATGTTAAAGGTAAACACGTGTGTCTTGGGGTTGAAATCCCAGGCTCATTCCTGAAGTTCTGTAGTGGTCATCTCACTTCTAACATATAAAATATGCATAATAATTAGGATAAAGGTAAGAGGATTGCTTACCCATATTAAACCAAAAACTCTTGCAGATTGGGACGTGCCAAACAAAAGAGGACAAGGAAGCTTTTGCCATTGTATCGGTTCCTCTGTCCGAGGTCAGAGACTTGGACTTTGCCAATGATGCAAACAAGGTTCTAGCATCAACTGTTAAAAAGCTGGAGAATGGAACAATAACCCAGAATGAAAGGAGGTTAGTGAGTTTTGGTTTTTTTCCCTCCTAAGTTGTGTTTGGTTACTCATGACATCAGGGCACGCAGTAAGTTAGTAACATCTGTGTGGACATAGAGGCAGCTGGGAGAGGACACTTCAGTGCTGAGAGTGTTAGCCTGGGATTAGATTCCACCTCTGTTAGAGTGTCCTGGTTTGAGGTAAAACAATGTTCACTCTCTCAGAGTGGTAAGACCAATGTTTATAGATGCTGCCCAGGCACGGTATGCGGAGAGGCTCTTGCTTATACTT
>RSEF01000001.1:83189810-83200693 GCA_003993805.1 Himantopus leucocephalus | reverse complement strand
GAGGGGTAGAAGGGAGCATCTGTTGGTCCCATCTGGGGTCCCCAAAGTCCCCAGTGGCCGATTTGGCCTAAACCATGACATAGAGCATCCTTCCTGCACCTCAGGCTGATCTGTGTATCTCATCTGTAAAATGGGGGTAAACGGCACTTCCCCAGCTCACCGGCCACATAAATAAATGGTAGCTCCCTGGTCAAACGCCAGGTGTTTGACTTAATTTCCTTTGATGAACCACTTCTGAGCTGTAATATGGGGGTCCATTGCAGTTGATTCTCATGTTCAAGAAAGCCATCTATACAACGGGCAGCGTGGCAGGGCGTTTGATTCCTGTGGAGTTCACTGTACCGTACATTCTACTTCAAGAGCAGTAGAAGGAGGTCTCAGAGTGACTGAGAAGCTTCCTCAATAATCCCTTTCCCTTCTTATTTCTATTTTTCCCTGTTCTCTTTTCCTATATTACGTAATTTTGGTGTTTACCCTTTGTATTCATCCGTGTTTCAGTTGTAGCGTGATTAGAATGTCTGTTCTTCACACCCGCCCCTGAATTAAGGGATTTTGTTGTACATTGTAGCCAAATATATCCCACTGCCAGTGATGTAGTTCTCTATTTGTTTTCAGCTGTCTGTGGTTAAACTGAATATTAGACAGCATCTCTGGCAGTGTTGATTTGTAACTTCTATTCCACCATGCATCATACTCAACTTTTTGCTGAAAATGTTAATTTTTGGTGATAAAACTGAATTTTTGCTGTCAGTTGTCAGTAGCAGTTAGACCAGATGGTTTAATATCAGGTGGAGGATTTATCATAACAGGCAGATCTATAATGGCCTGGGTGTTGGTACTCAGCCTTGAAAAGCTGGTGGACCATTTCATGACTGAGTTGGAACCAGAGAGGGATATGACATAATCAAGGTGTGACATCTCTGTATTAACCTTGCACTGCTGTGTCACTGCAGCCCAGTATGTTCAAGTCTTGATGTTGGCAGATTGGTACAATGCACATGTAAAACATTTCAGAGCGGTTTCAGAATAGTGCCCTAATTTGTTTGTTCATGTGATTTCCTTTGGAAAAAAAACCCCCCTCTTTTCCTTGTCTTATCGCTCTCCTGCTTAGGTAAGTAGGGGTCTCAACAGTTTATTCCTGGTTGCTCCATCTTACATCTGCCTTTTCTACTTTTTCGGTTGTGGGGGACCTTGCTGTTTGTTCTCCACCAGTGGGCTGAGACTTTTAAAGTCAAGGCCCACTCCGAAGGTTTAGCTGGACAGCCCAGCCCTCTTCCGAGTACTGGAAGCTTTGTGTCTGGCTCCCAGAGAGCCAGAAAAATCGAAAACTTGCTGGGCATCTTCCTGCCACTTTCATAGCACGCCTACAGGTTTAGTAATGATAGACTCGATGTTGTCCAAATGAAGATGGTGCTTCCCCAGGGTAGGAGACACGCTGGGTTTTGTTTGTAAAAGATTGCAACTTCTTTTAAGGGAGATCTGTTGAAATCTGCGGGCATCGGTAGTTCTCTCTGTGCATGCCTGGCAAGGTATGTTAGTAGCAAGGAGGCAATGACCCCTTTCTTTTTGCATTTTCTGAAGGTAGGAGAGAAGGAATTACTACTGCCTCTGTCCTTTTTCGCACTTGCTTCTGCCAAATCTTCTTTTGTGTAGCAAAGAGTGAAACAAATATAGTCATTTTTTAATAGTTTCTTGGGTCAGTAGGGAAATAGTGTAGTGGCAGAATGCTTTTATTCCTCTAGTGAGTCCATCATCTTTTTTCATGGACCCGTGTCCGTGATAAAGTATAAAAATCGTTGCTAGGCTGTGTGAGAGTGTCTGTCTACTGTTCCTGGGCCTTGAGGCCAGCTGGTATAGATTTTGGATTTCTGAATACTCTGCATCAATCCAGCATCCTGTGTTTTTCTCCCTTTTCCCCTCTGGTTGTTGTTTAATGCCTTGGTAAACATCCCTGTGATGGATTTAAGCCTCTGCTGAACCAAGGTCTGGAATCCTTAAGTACACGTCAAACTTAACTTTGCAATGATTGAGGTTCTATTGTGCTAGATAAAGCTTGTTCTAAAAGGTGATTTTCTTTCTTAATGAATCCTAGCAAGTGTTGAAGGACTGTATATAATAATGATTGGTCTATTCATTCTAGGTTTGTAACCAAGTTACTGGAAGATCTCATTTTCTTTGTTGCTGATGTGCCTAATAACGGGCAGGAAGTTTTGGATGTGGTCATTACCAAGCCAAACCGGGAACGACAAAAATTAATGAGGGAACAAAATATATTGGCTCAGGTATGTCCTACTGTATTAATAGCTTGCTTGTATTTATAAACAGATCGTAGAAGAGAGTGACTTGAGAAAATGTTATTTTTGGGTAACTTGACCTATGCCGTATTGGTTTTGTGGCTGGTTGGATCGGGTAGATACAATGCTACTTAGTCAAGGCTCACCTCTTGGTCTATGTATCAGATAGAATCACGAGGGGCCATGTCTGATAGCTTAGTTTCATGTGATTGTGATGACTTTTAAGACTACATTTGATAGCAAGTTGTTGATGAAATTTGAAACAAGCTTGCAACATGGTCCCAATCCTGCAAGTGTTCCCCATATGGGAAAAATTCTGATGCCTGTATGGATCCCTGACTTTGTTTGTACAAGGGGCAAATTGCATGTAAGTGAAAATTAATGGTATCTTCAAGTAGCCTATTGAAATTAAAAAAAAAAAAAGAGTGAAAAGTATGAAATTGGACAGCACCCAGTATTGTCCTCCTTTTTCGTCCGAAGTTAAGGCACTTAACCAACAATGTTTAAAACTGGGAATAGCAGTAAAGAGAAAGCAATGTCAATCAAGTTGGTGGGAAATGTAAAGGTAAACACATAAAGCTGTAATGTCTGAGATTGTGCCCCAACTTGTATTTAGTCATATGTAGGTAAGTGCAGTGATTCACTTCTGACTTTGGTCGATAAGGCCCTTGTGCTGATCCTGTCAGAGGACATTTCTATTGACTGCTATAAGTTAAGCAAAAATCCAGGTTTGATTTTCATTCTCAGTGATTTTGATTTAAACAGATATTTGGCATCCTCAAAGCTCCTTTTAAGGACAAAGGTGAAGGATCGATGCTGAGACTTGAAGACCTAGGTGACCAAAGATATGCTCCGTACAAATACATGTTAAGGTTATGTTACAGAGTTCTCAGACATTCCCAACAGGACTATAGGAAGAACCAGGTCAGTGGTATTCGAGATAATTTTTCTCCTGATTTCTATAATTATATATCCCAGGTTTCACATTGCTGTCTCCACTTACAAGTGGGATTCTGTGCTAACGGTGAAAGGACTGGGTGTTGTGTAGGTTAGTAGTAAGAAGTCGCCATCATATACTGCCTCATGCTGAGGAACAGTGTTTTTGTTTCGTAGGCATTTGTATATTCACTGAATGTTCAGCAATGAATATCATAGGTTCACTGTATACTTTCACAGATTGCAGTCCGAGACTGGGGTGCAGTGCTTCATTCACGAGCTGTATGTTATTAAAATTATGCTATTGGAGTCTGGATTATAAAGCGGGAAGTCTGCAAAACTCTCTGTTTCTGTTGCTTAAATATATGTAGAGGGATGGCAGTGAATCAGACCAGAGGTTATTGTTCCAGGTAGCCTAATTTCCCACTGCTGGAGACTCCCCGTGAGCAAGAAGTATTTCGGAACACGGTGTTGAGCGCTTTGCACTTTGCAGCGGGGAAAAACTGCACTAACTTTGTAGGACTAAAGGGACTAGAGATAAAAGATTGAACTGCTATGTGTGGCTTCTTTGGTTTCTTCCTAATGCTTTACAGAAATATTTATGGTTTGGAGGGAGAGAAAGGGAGGAGGGAAGACTTGGGAAAGAAAGCTTCGTAAATGTTATAAAAAACTTTTGGTTTTTCCTTTTTAAAAAATTGGTTGCCACTTCATGAATTTTGTTTATATTTTCATGGATTCATTCCTTTGGTTTATGAAAGAATAAGAAGAGTTCATCATCTCTGGTATTAAATCTGTTTCTTGGGGTACATATTTTAGTGTTCAGATGTTCTTTTGTTCAGGCCAGTTCAGAGAGGAAAGTTTTGAGGGTTATTTTGATTGCTAATTGAGCTGGGTGCTTCTGGTTCTAGAAGAAAAGCATTACTGCTTAACAGGTCATCATGGGAATTTTCATTTTTTCAGGAATATATTGCTAAGAACTTCTGCGTCATGCAGTCCCAGATTGGTTATGATATTCTGGCAGAAGACACCATCACAGCTTTGTTGCACAACAACAGAAAACTGCTAGAGAAACACATCACGGCTAAAGAAATCGAGACGTTTGTTAATTTACTCAGAAGAAATCGAGAGCCAAGGTTTGAAGTGGTCCATGTAACATTCTTTTTCTGTATTGATAGGCTTTTATATTTGCAGTAGCTGTGAATCTGCCTGCTATTCATAATTTTGTTGTCTTTTTCTCCCAGCTTAATTTTTTTTTTTGACCTGGCAGACAAAAACCCCACATGTACAGTGTCACGCTAGAAAATATCAGAACTGCCTGTAATTCTCGGGATTTGACCATATCTGCATTTCAGACTACAGCTTACTGAAAAGAAAGTTTATACTTTACAGGACAATTTTGAAAATTTGTTTTTACTTCAGATTGGGACAAAGAGAAACAAACAGAAATTTTAATTTCTCATAACTCTGCAGCTCCTCTGTGAAACTGACACTTGTGTTGGTTCCCCTGTTAATAATCCCGGTGCAAATTAGACAGTTGTCCGTTTTTCTAAGCTTTTATTAATATCAGTTTTCCTGCAGGTTCTGATTCCAGGTCAGACCTGAAAGGGGTGTAGGGCAGTGGAGATCCCAATGAATATGTGTCCTAGACAGATCTTGTTTCAAATGAAAAATTCTGACCTTGAACTTCTCTCAGGCCCTGGTGCTTCATGGCTTCAATTATTCTCTCTATGTCTGCAGCCGTTTTGCTTCACTCTGTAATCTCATTGCCTCTCCCATGCTAAACTGTGTTGGGTTCGGTCAGTAAGAAGAGGAAACCACATGAGATCAGCTCCTTCTCAGTGCTGAAGGGTCCTCGTGTTTATTGACAATCTCATGTCACTTTTTTTTTGGTGGTGGAGGATGTCATAGCGTTTGTTGCATAACTACGTTGTGCAGCTGCTGTGTATTCACTTCTTTAAGGCTGAAGTCCGAAGAGCAATAAATGTTTGAAAAATTAACCTTGCCAACATGATGCAATCTGAACAGTAAAGGCTTGATCTTATGACACTTACTTTCATGGAGAGTCTCGTAGACTTGCAGCACTGCTTGTGAGTAAGAATTGTGGCAGTACGCTCTAAAACACCGCATGAGCTGCAAAATGTAAAACCTTCCTGAGTTTTAGCTACATGTTTCTGTGTAGTGTTTTAAGTCTCATGTTCTGTTGCGTCTGTGTTTTTCTGACTGCAGGTTCTTGGATTATCTATCGGACCTGTGTGTATCTAACACCACAGCAATACCGGTAACTCAGGAACTCATCTGCAAGTTTATGCTGAGCCCAGGGAACGCTGACATTCTCATTCAGACCAAGTGAGCATCCATAATCAGAACATACCTTTTTGTTATCTGCTCTGGTGTTATATTTGTAGCAGTTTGCTAGTGGCTCCATTGTGAATGGTTTGTGTTTGCAGGCTGGTTTCGACACAAATGGACAATCCCTTGGAATGCCCAGTCATGTCGGATGACATTGATGAAGAGGAAGTGTGGCTTTACTGGATTGACAGTAACAAGGAGCCTCATGGCAAAGCCATCAGGCATCTGGCTCAGGAGGCAAAGGAGGGCACAAAAGCTGATTTAGAAGTTCTTACCTACTACAGGTAAAACTGCTTATTCAAATGGAAGAAAATGTAAACTTTCTGAAGACCCTGATGCTGTTCTTATCCAGTTCATTTGCCAGTATCAAAAAAGGAAACCAGGTCACGCCAGAAACTGGGATTAAAAGTTTGTTTCAAGTCTTTCCTGTAGGAAGGGTCACAATATCTGTTGTCTGTTCCAGACAAATCTTGAGTTCCTTTGCTCATGACAGCTCCTTGTGTGTCTCTATCATTTTGCCTCTTACCTTTTATTTACTGGACTTTATTTTTAGGTTGTGCTGTCCTGGAAGCAAGACATGAGGAAGGAGTGTCCTGAGTGGCCTGAGGATTAGAGGGGAAATGGGATCATGGAACAGTGTCTTACACTGGTTGAAAACAAATAGTCCAAATGCTTCAGCCTTCCATTGAACAATGCTTCCTTTGAGTTTCAGAGGGAGCCTGGTCTTCCTGGGGGCTGGAGCCTGACGTTAGCATTTTTAATGGCAAGTTGATTCCTTGCTTAGCAAAGTCACTCTTGTTATTTTTTAGGATTTATATCAGAAAGGCTGACATCAGGCTTGTAAAGTGAGAGGTACATTGTTTCATTTCCAACTGGTTTCTTTGAATACCATATGTTATTACCTGTTTTTAAGGTACCAACTGAACCTCTTTGCAAGAATGTGCCTGGACCGTCAGTATCTTGCCATCAACCAGATTTCTGCACAGTTGTCGGTAGACTTGATCCTACGATGTATGTCTGATGAAAGCCTCCCTTTCGACCTCCGGGCTTCTTTTTGTCGTCTGATGCTACACATGCATGTGGACAGAGATCCTCAGGAATCTGTGGTACCTGTCAGATATGCCAGATTGTGGACTGAAATTCCTACGAAGATCACAATTCATGAGTGAGTTGAAAGTGTTTCAAACTAAAGTACAAAAGCATTTTGTAACGGTTAGTCTCAGAACAAAATGGTTGTAGACGTTTAATGTTGACAGAACATGTATGTGAAACGGTATTTTGTTGCAGAGCACAGAGCTATTAATTATTGTTACTCTTGGAAACTTCCATGGATAGTTTTACATGGAAATACTTCAGTTTCATTTTTCACTGTGTTCCTATATGGAACAAGCTGGGGAAAAACGGAATGGCCTTTTCTCAGACCAACTGAACTTGAAGTAATCCAACTGTGTCTAACGTTACAGGTTTGCTAGGCTGGAACTCAGTTTTATACTTCAAGCTCAACTGAAAGCCACAGCTGGAAAGCCAGAATTTACAGTTAGGTACAGTTATTGTCCCAGAAACAGTTCAGAGAGGCTTTGGCGTCCATCCAGCAAAGTACTTAAGCATGTGTTAAATTTAAGTATGGGGGAAGGGCCCATTGACTTCAGTGGAAGCCCTCTCTGGCTTAATTGATTTGATGGAGCAGCGCCACTGGGCTAGACCCAGACAGGGAGTATCTGGCTGAAGAGACAAAGAGGAAGAAGCATAGCAGTGCAGCAGACAGTATTGCTTCTGTTACTGAGATGAAGGACTGTTTTGACATATATGAAAAATCAGTCCTGGTTGGTAGTGCAAAGCGGGAAGCTGCCTGTCCCGAGCTGCATTCCTGATCTGCTGTCTTCCTTGCAGAAGTAGTAAACTCTGGCTGACGGGTAGAGAGGACAGCTGAGACTTAGTGACTTATTGAATTGCCACAGCAAGATTTAAGAGTGCTGTCTGCCAGAACTGAAGTATTTTCCTGTCTCTGTTATCCCCGTTCACTGAAACACTTCCTGGTAGTGTTGGAAGGAAGGTTTGTGCATCCTCTTGCACAAAAGATTCTTGTGTATCTATGCAGAATCAGCTGACCTCTGCCCCGTGTCCTTACAGAGAACTGACAGTAATTTTATAGCATTGTGTTTGGTTTGTTTTTAATTTAGTGACAACTGATCCTGATGTTAGAGGTGTTTAATTTTCCTTCCTTCCTTGCCTTGCTTTGTAGGTATGATTCTTTCACAGACTCTTCGAGAAATGAAATGAAGAGGAAGTTTGCGCTCACTATGGAATTTGTAGAAGAGTACTTGAAAGAAGTTGTAAATCAGCCCTTTCCTTTTGGAGACAAAGAGAAAAATAAACTTACATTTGAGGTACTTCTCAGCTATCTGTGTCCTATTTACAGTATTCCTCCTCATTTTAGCTAAGTTGACGTTGGCTCTTTTTGCAGAATAAATGTCGGTGCAAAACGTCCTAAAGAACCACCAGTTCCTAATTCCAGTATTCTTGGTGGTGACTGTTACTGCAGAAAATAATATTACTGTCTGCTGTCAAACAGATGTATTTTTCCTTCCTTCTCCTGAGATGGTTGCATTTCAGTGGCGGGAGGGAGGGATATGGGTGTGGGTGAATGGCTGTATGACCTTTCTCTCCACATTCGCGAATTAGCATGCAGGGATTCTTCAATATAAGTAAGTACAATTCTCTGTGTAAGATATGACACTAAAAGAAATACTCTGAATAACCTAATCCTATGTTTTAAATATTGTTTGAAATTCCTGACAGAAACTTTAGATAGGCCTAAATCTTCTAGGCCTTCCTAGGTTCTTCCTCTAACCTACCTCCCAAGGTTTGTCACTCCTGCCTCTGGTCATCTGAAATCACCTCCATTCAAACTTACCACAGTCGTCTTACTCTTCCTCTGACTTCCATCTTCCCTGTAGCTGCTGCCTCTTTAAACAATTTTCTGGAGACTTTCTTCTCAGTCTTATATATTTGCCCAGATGTAATTGTATCCTCTCATGCCTTCCTAAATCTCATGTTGGTTTTGCTCTCGATTGTAATTTGACTGACCAGTTGTTTCGTCTAACTCTGAAAAACATTTGATGTCACTGGCCTTAGTCCAAGGCCCGTTTAAATCAGTGGAAAGACTTGTACTAATTTGAATTCACTCTAGATCTGGATCTCTGTGAAAGCTGCTGTGTGAAATGCAACCGTATTGCACAGCCAAATACCAGAAAGGTTGCCAATGCTTCCTTCATTTTTAATTTCTTTTTCTCATAGGTGGTACATCTGGCTCGAAACCTCATATACTTTGGCTTTTATAGTTTTAGTGAGCTTCTCAGACTGACCCGGACGCTGCTGGCAATTCTAGATATTGTTCAAGTTCCTATATCATCATACTTCGAAAGGTTGAGCAAGTTTCAGGATGGAGGTGAGAGAAGCAGCAAAGACTGTTATTCCAGTGTGTAATTCATTATTTAGGTTGGAAATAATTTATGGAACGTCTCATTCATCTTTCAAGGTTCTTTATTCACACATAAACCCACCTGCAGGAATGTATTGCAGGATACATTAAGATGGTCGACTAAAAAGGAACCTTTTTGAACAGACCTGCAGACTTCATGACTTGTGGTTACTGTGTTGGTGCTGCTGCTCCTTTGTTTGTTTGGAAGTGAACTTTCACATCTGGATCTAAGCCTCAGTGTCCCTTGCCCTGAACATCCCAAGCAAGTGCAGATAGCATTTGCCTGGGCACAGCCATTATGATGGCTCATATGTGGCACAAGTGTTTATTAGTTCTCTTAGCACTTCACTTAAAGGGGGAATAAGATGTTACTCATCCCACAGCTGCAGAAGCACCAGATGGAAGTCCAGATGAGGCCATCCTCCACGTATGTTTGTCAGTTTAGAATATTATTTTTTTAACCCAGACCAGAGTGCCTATCTGACAACCCCGGGACAATACGGTATATCCAGCTGCCTTTTCTACCATGGCTTACAACTGGGTTGAAGAATGAGCATGCCAGGAAGGTACTGAAACTTAGCAGTTTAGTTTTCCTGTGTGTGTGGAAGGGAGGTGTGACAGTTATGTGGGCTGAGGGTCCAGGAGACTGGCTGGTGGCAAATTCTGTTTTAATATCTGGCTGGTGTAAGTGTCATTGCACTGCCAGTTGGCCCACAGCACCGAAAAGGATGAGATGTCTTGTTTGAAACAACAATTATTTTGTATTTTCTCTGGGAGGCCTTTTCCCAGCCTTGAGTTTTCCTAATCATCATTTTGCTCAGTCACGCCTCCAGATGCCCCGCATGACCATGCCATCCTACATAACTTTTTTCTTCTTTGAGGTTCACAGACTCTGGGGAAGTGTAGACTGTCATTGTCATCTCCGAGCCAAGAAGTCTTGCATGTGGTTTTCTTGATCTGTCCCCTATCACTGCCAGTACGCTTTACTGAAAGCCCCTGAAAGTCTTTCCTGCAATGCTGTGCACACTAAGGCATGCTGTAGCTGTCTGCAGTCCCTCTACAGCACTAGAGAAAGACTGTATGTTCAGACGCTTGGAACTGTGTTTTCCTTTTTTGTCCCTGAAATACTGCATTGCAGACTCTGTTCTTAAATGGCTCTGTACACAGTTTGACTCCAGATAAAATCTTGGCATATTGGCAAGATGGAACATACAGATGTGGTTCTTCTGTTTAGTTCTCTGTCTGCTCAAGTCTTTAATCCTCATTATACATCTCATTCAATGTTTTTGCTCACCTTCATTACCCATAAAATTGTGTTTCATCCTTAATTCCCTTTTATTTCTGTTGAAGGGTTTCCTTTCAGTCTACATAGGAGAGGAAAGAACCCCCCAGTAAGTGCAAACAGACCAGCTCTCAGTTATACTCATTTCCAGAGCAATTCCATGCAAAGCAATGAATTTACTCTGAAATAAATGAGCGTGAAGGAATGCAGAAAGTGTCACCGCTATGCAAATGGAAGCTCAGTAGCCTTGTTAGTAACACTCAACCATTAACTGGAGCCTTGTTGGAAACTTTTGTCACACATCTGGTTTTGTCTCACATTCTTTCAGCAAAAAAGGCATGGAATAAAGGTGGGAGTTTTTGTATGTCTTTGATTAGCGTCGGCCTTTATACAGGTTCTTCAAACTTCTTTCTTGGCTGTAGTTGTCTCTATGGATGTTTATCTTTTAAACACTGGATCAGTTGAGGTCAGGATGTGACAATCCACTGATGTTCTTTTGGAAATGATCTGTGGGTTGATTTGGTTGGCTTTGTTGTTTTTT
>RSEF01000001.1:83120954-83189710 GCA_003993805.1 Himantopus leucocephalus | reverse complement strand
TTTTTTCCCTTTTCCTGCTAACTATATAGTTAGAAAGCCCATTGCTTTGGAGAAAGTTTTTTTGCTAGCTCAGACTGTTGTCAATTGTGTCTGCCATCTTAAGGGAGACCAGAGACAGAGATATTGGCTGTGCTGTCTAGGCTTAAAAATAGGCATTGGAATTTTGCTGACGAGACACAGGTGTTCTTATGTTGAAATAGCTATAAGACTTGCTGGAGAGGCCTTCTACAGTCTTTGACAAAAGAAAAGGATGGCCATGTTTGGATGGTCATATCTTGTCTTCTGATTGACAGGTCATAAACCACATGAACTGTGCATTCACTTTGCAGTTGAGACAGAATGATCCTGAATGTTTATCTGCTATGCCCAAGCATATTACCGTTCCTCCTCCTTTCTCTGAGGTGCATACTCACCTACCCATGGGCAGCATTAGGCTATGAAGATGCATATGTCACAAGGATGCATAATTTAGAAGCAGTTTAAGCAGTTTTGTGACTCCCATTCATGATTTTTGAGCGCCCAGCTCATAGAACTTCATGCCCGAAGAACATATTTCGTGTCTGAAAAGCCTATTACTCAAGCAATACAGGGGAGTACTTTTCGTTAAGAAAAACCACACAAAACCCAATCAGCATTAACTTCAGTTGCAGATTAAGATTAGAGAGGGAACTCAAGAAGAAAGCACCAGGTACAGTAGTTGCTGACATTCCGGAGGCCACTGCTGTGGCCGAAATGTCAACTGTTTGTAAACTCTGCCTTTGTTTCATGTGGAAGCCTGCTGGTGAGGAATGAATCAGACCATAGCGGCAGGAGTTTGGCTGCCGTAAGTTGCTCTAGTTCCTGGGGCTGTGAGAGTTTGTGTCAGCTGAGTATTTGGCTCCACTCTTTTTTTTTTTTCCCTTTCCCTCCCAACTGTTGTTGGGTAGCAATCCTTTAAAATCAGCCCTGTGGCTGTCTTGGCACCCACATCCTGATTGTGTCTTTGCTACAAGGTAATGAGGAGGTTTGAATGAGGCCCTAAACACGCAAAGCCCTTGACCTGCTTGCGTGCTCTCTGCCTTGCTAGGTGTCACTTCGCCGTAGCTGAGGTGCAGCGTGTCCCCAGTGAGCTAGAAAGAGCAGAGCCCGGGGGATTTGCTGGCTTGTGCTGTAGTGTTGTTGCCTGCTTCTGTGCCCAGTCTTTTCAGACTTCATGAACTTGTGCTGGAGCCCACAGTAAGGTGCAGTGCTTATGTTTTCTGTCTGAGTGGTGGTGGTGGGCTGCAACTTACGTGCCTCTGCATGTGTCGGGCTGTAGATGATGCTAAGGATAAGCGAGTCCTGACTTGAGACTGGGTTTGAGCCTGTGTTTGATAGGGAGACCTTGCTGTATTAGGGCTGCAGGAACAGGCCTGTGTATGAGATGATCGTGTGTCTTAATGCTGTTCTTGTACTTTTTTTATCTTCTGGGGGAAGGGGAAAGACCCAGGGCTCTGATTCTACAGCGCTTTGCATCTTGTGCAGTCACTTCGACCCAAACAAGTTTGAACCCAAAGGTACTGATGTTACCTAGATCCTGTGGAGTATGGATCCACCTCATCCAGGATCCACCAGGGATCCTGAGGAATGAACAGGCCAACGGAGAAATTGGTCTCAGGAATTCCACCTAGATCCATCCTCGCTCTGACAGTAAGGATTGTTCACCAGGCAAAGCTGTAGGTATACATCGTTTTTCAATTTTATAGTGCTTACAAGATTGTACATCAAAGGTTCCCCTTCCCCTTTTACACAGATATCCTCTCTCTCTGTTATAAAACTAAGTTGTTGAGAACATCTGTTAGCTGCTTTATCTGTTACCTGTCTTGGCTTTTTATTGTCCCTTTTAACTTACAATACTGATCTCTTAGGCTATTAAGTAAAAAGGATTACAATAGAAAGTAACTCAGCCTGTTTTTTTTGTGGTTTTTGAAAATTTTCTAAATAGTGTTGAAATTTTCTAAAATCAGTATGGTCCATTGATTTTTTCGTAAAGTGTTTTCTTATTCACAACTTCCATAAAATACAGACCGATGGATTGTTCCCTGCCCTTGTTCAGGATAGTGGGAGCCCTCCCTCCAGTCAGTTAGGGGTGAGGGTGACTTCTTCCTCTCTTTAGAGGAGGTCATATTCTGCTCTCCCAAATCTCTCCAGACTGTGGCAAGGGTCTTACTCCACAGCATCCTCTCTGGCAGGTCCAATACTTGCAACATTCTTATCATACCTTTGAACACAGAGAATTGCAGGTAGGTGTCCCTCCAACAAATTATTGCTCTAGGGATGTGCAGGTTTACACAGCTTCTTTCTTAAGGAAAGTTAGCTTCCTTGAGTTGCAAAACTTATTACATTGATGTTCTTTTTTTTTTTTTAAAAAAAAGGTTAAGATTTTACCTGTTGTAATTTTGTGGGTGTACTGTGAATTTGTGGAAGTAAATTATTATTATTGGAGATTACAAAAGTTGTCGGGTTTTGCTTTTTGTTTTTGGGTTTTGTTTTTGTTTTTTTTTAATCCATCCAGTCAGTGATCACAAACGTGTAGGTGTTAGCTTTAATTCAGTAAGAACACATCTTTCATATTTTGAGGTTAGAGCTTTGAAGTGTAGCTCTAAAACCCAGTTTTGACAAACACTGAAAGCCAGCCGTGATGCCTGGGACTGATGTTTTAATGGTATAAAAAAAAGTGTTTAAATTTTATCAAGCACAAGGGGCCTGATCCTGTAACTCTAATATAGGAAAGTGCTACTGAATACCAGCTTGGGCTCTGTGTATTTTAATTTTCATCACTATCTTATTGTAAATTTACATGGATTAATATTAAATGGATATTTAACAGCAATATTTGGCAATAATTATGCCTATTCAGAAATGCAGTTCATTTTCAGGTTCTGGGACAAGTGACTTGAGAATAAGTTTGACCAGATGGAAAAGTCATGTAATTCCTGTTCTGCAGCTGTAGTAGATCTAAGGTGGAAGCTCTACAGAAGTTAAGAATTTTGGGTGGGATCTATTTATTTTACATGATGGGTCTTGCATTTTAGGTTTTTTTTTTTAAAAACTATTGATTTCCATGGGAAACTCAGTGCTAAATAAATTTGGGGACAGATAGGGTATACTGCCTTTCCATTATTGACATTGCTCCACATCATGAAATCTGTAGTCAGGATTGTAGGAATGAGTAGAAATATGTTAATGGTGAGGGAAAGAATGAGGTGGGTCTTGGCTGTTGGAAGCCTGCCTGGAGTTGTGCACCCCAAATTGAAACAACTCAATTTACAACCAGAGATCTGGAATCTTGTTCCCCGTTTAATATTTATTTCTTAAATAGATCCACTTATTTCAGTAAAACCGCTTGCTAAGTAAGGAAGTATATACGACAAGTGTTGAACTGTTGAAGCAAATCTGCAAAATGGGATGTATTTTTAGGCTTAGTGGAAGTTGCATGAAGACTTAATTAACCTTTTACCTTAAGATGTCCTTTTCCATCCTTCACTTAAATTTTGACTCACGTTGATGGCTGAGGTAGTCCTTGATGTTCTGTGTGAGTTTCTCGGTATTGGGTCCGCAAAGATTCTGAAAAGAGCCTTACATTATTGTTAATATTATGCCTTCATTCCTTTAAAACGCTTGATTTTAATGCCACTGTCAGTTACCTTAACCAGAATTAAATTAGCGTGCATGTAGTTTTCAGGTGTGACCTTATTTGATGAGGACAGATTGGGGAAAGCTGGCTAGAAACATTTGTGAGATAGGATCCTGGAAAAAGAAAAGATGCATATTTTTGGAAATGCTTCTTACCTAGATTGCATCCTAAAAATGAATTGACTTGAAAATCTTGCAGCCAACTCTTTTTTTCAGTGTCTTAACTTTGAATCATTTTTGAGGTTATTTGAAGCTTTTTTCTGTTTCTTTTTTTCCCTTTTAGATTCTAAAAAATACGAGGTTTACAAAATATATTACCTGTATCCTAAACAGGCATTTTTTTCTTAAGGAGACAGGGAGGACTTCATTTAGCAGTGCTGTCATTCTGGCACCTTTCAAGAACACTATAATCTCTTGCAGTTTTAATTAAAAGGTAAAGTCATTGCTTTCCTAATAAGTGCACCCTGCTGTATCATTCCAGAGTCAGGAGCCAATCTGCCTTGTCCAATACTGGTTATTTATTCTCTGTGAATTAAAATGCACATCTTTCTCTAGGTGCGATTGATCTTTCAAATAGCTGATTTTAGTCCAACCATGCAGCTACAGCATATGTCAGGTCTGAAAGATGAAATGATGTGGTAGTATTAGCAGGCAAGCTACACGTTTGCCATGGAGATCGGTGCTATTTAGTTAACGTTGTTTGGGAATGAGAATAATGGCATGCAAGGAAATACATCCTTGAATTTAGGCTGCATATGTCTTGGGATGCAACTCACAGTGCTGGGCGCCAATTTGAAAATTGGTGGGACAAACCTAGCTTATCTGCAGAGTATGTCTTTCCCTCCGAAGCTCTACATAAATGACTACAATTTTCCTGAGCCAGTGTCCACTGACATCAGTCTTTCAGCTCCCCTCACTTCCACAAAGGAAGCCTATGCTCAGTCTTCATGAAAAAAAAAACACCCCAAACCCCATCAGATTTTAGAAACGACGTATAATAAGCTCCAGTAGTTCCTGCCTCTGTGATTCTCAAATGAAATGCATTGCGCATGAGTGGCTCAACAGATGTCTCCTTTCACCTGTTCAAACTGGTAGTCAAATGTCCCGGCTCCTTCACGTTAGGTCTGGGTCTTTAGCTTGGTAGCCTATCCCTCCCGTAGACCGAAAGGACTAAAGATCTGTCCACAGGTGTCCTGAGATCATGGAACACTTCTTTGAAATATGTCATGAAAAGCATGACCCCTACGTCCTGCTGCAAGCTTTGCTGCTTGGGTTGTGATGTACCCCGAAGGATTCGACCCTGGTGGGGGTCAGAATGGGGAAGCCCTCACTGTCTCCCAAAGACTTGGGCACTGGTGGGTTACCATCTCTCTGCAGAGGAACGCTTGTATATCAGTGTGTCAGGGGACTCTCGTTCAGTCTGCTGTCCCTTTGATACAACCTGGTAGTCTGCTTAGTCCCTTGGCTTCAACTGAGAAAGAAGATAGGTAGTGTTTCCCCCTTGGCTGCAAGTAGAGATGCATACTGCTTAGAAGCACCAGCGAGACCACTGCTAGAACAGGGTTGAGAACAAGGCTGGACCTGCCATTTCTATTGTGCCTGTGGGTCCTCTGTGACCAAGAAGGACCAGATTTCATCCAGGACTATTAGAAAAGACTGTATTGTTTCTCAGCCTTGCATCCATGTCTGTTAGCTGCTCTTTTGTCTAGTTTACAATTTGAAATATCTTCTTGAGGCATACTTTGATTAGCAGAGCTAATGAGGCAGTGGCAGACTGGAGCAATAATTTATGCCAGCAGTTTACAAAAAAAAAAAAAGGGGGTTACAAGAGAAAAAAGATTTAACCCTTGGGAAAGTTAGCTGTGTTAGTCACAGATGTCTGTAGTGAAGCAACTGCTGTTCAGTGCAGAATATTGCCAGACCAAAGGGGAGGTCTGTCTGGGAGTTTAATTCTCTGGCCTGGACCATTTCTCTTTCCTCCTTATTCTTTCCCTCATCATGAGACCTGTGCATTAATGTGATTCCAGAGACCGTTGCTCTTCTAGGAATCGATACCCGTTTCATAGATGTAACTCAGCTAGGGGGCTTGATTCCCATGATGCTTTTCACCTTCAAGGCCAGCATGCTGATATATGTATTTTTTCCTTTTGTCTAATGTCCATGGCACGAAAACTGTATTTTTGACACTTCTTTGTGGTTTTGGGGATAGACAACATCAACAGAACCTGCAGAATATTAGGAGAAGGTGAGGTTTGGTGGAGTTTTGCCGTGGCCGGGCGGCGGTCAGTTTGTATGCAAAAAGAGAGGGCTTGTGGATGTACTGTAGATGAGTGGAGGCTGGGTGACCAGGTGTACTCAGGGGATGGGTAACAAATGTATGTGCATTGCATATTGTGGGGTTTTTTTGTTTGTTTTGCCTCATTAGTTCTGAGGGCTGTATAAAATGTGTAAGTGACCTCACCTTCTGCCCTTAATGTCATGCATTAGGTTTTCTGTGAGGCTTACCTGAGGTCAGTTAGTTATTGAGCGATGAAAAATGGTTTAATGAAGAAATAAAATGTGATTCTTGGCCTGTTTATGGTAGGTTCTGCAGTCTTTATGAGCAAATTCTGTAGAAAACCTGTAAAAATTAATACCTCTTTCACAAACAGAGCTGTAAGGCTTAATGCTTCTGGCAAATAATATATAGCTCTAAAGGGCTTGAAATAAAATGTGTTCCTTTAGGTACTGAAGTGTTGTTATTATATGTCTTAAAAATGGCTATAACTTTTCACGCAGAAAAATTAAATTGCATGAAGCAATGTAGCCGAATCAACAAAGGCAAAGAAATGTAGAGTTAAAGCTGCCATTGGGTTTTTAATTTAGCCCTTGGTAACTAGATATTTCTGCGCATATGGTTCCCTGGCAGAGGATCCCCAAGGAGTCACTGGCAGTGTTGCATGCTTGAAGATGGCACCGAAACTTTAAGAATCTTATGGTGGAGCAATAGTATAGGTCTCACTGAAATCCACAGCCAAGGCTGTTTGGAGTCAAGGGTCCTGTTTCAGCAGTCATGGGGAAAGTGACTGGCTGTTATAAGTACTATCTTAAAACCTGGTTGAACGCACCTACACTGAGGCATGAGCTGAGACAAGGTCAGCTTTGCTGAAAACTGACTTTGATGATGGTAAAAGTTTTGGACCTTCAGCAACATGCTAATGTCGCCGTGAGCTTGGAAACCAGCCTAAAGCTTCCCCAGCTCACTGGCAAAATTCAGTTTTGCCTCCCCAGAGCTATAGTTGGTAAAAGTTAATTTCATGGGAAAACTGAGAGTGGCTGAGGAGGACTGAGAAGGCTTTGGGACTTCATCAGGTTGTGGATGGGGAAGGAGGCCTGAAGGGCCGTGGTGAAAGAAGTTGGCATGGCAGGGAGGGGCTAAGTAGGTTGGTGGCACATGCTGTCTGGTTTGTGCCCTGCTACGTTGGAAGGGAAATGTTTTCTAGGAGGTGTTTGGAAGAAGTTGAAACATCAAGTGTCCTAGTCAAAAGCACGCTCAGGTTTGACGACATCAGGGAGTTGTCTCTATAACTTAATAATTACAGAGACAATGCGAGAAATGCCACATTTTTGCAAAACCTTTGATTTGTCTCCTTCACACCCCCTTCCTTTTTATATAAGCAAGATTGAAGAATGTATTGGGTTTTTATGGATAAGTTAATGAAGTTGTTGGAGCAGTGTATGCATGTCCATTTGTCTTTTCTGGTCATTAAGTACCAGATTTCTTGAAGAACTCATCATGTGTCAGCTCCTATTTAGGTACTTAGTTTCCGAGCATCCAGTCCTTAATGATAGCTGCTGACTGTTAAAATACTTTTGAAAATATAGGCACGTTTTACGTTTCTGAGTAGGGAGATGAGCACTGTGGAAAAATATTTGAGCTAAAAATGGCTGAGCAGTTTTGAAAATTGAGTCCTAGGAATCCATCTTTCCTATACCTGTGTTGAGGAAGACTGAACAATAATGTTAATATGAGCAGACTCGGTCCCTCTGGCAACTAGGTACCAGATCAGGTGCGTATAGTTAATTTTTAAATAAACAAGGCTGCAAGTCAGTTCCCTGGTGTCTTGAGGATATCTGTGGAGCAGAGGGCTACTTGCTGTAAGGGTATCTGCCAGCCTTTGAGGCTGTCCATTGTGGATTCACATTCAGCTACCGCACGGTTCTCTGCGCTGTTTGTAAAACACCTAAAACGCTGTGGGTACTGGAGAGCAAACTGAGGACGCTGCACAGGAATTGGCTGGGAACAATTTGGAGAAAAGGCATGAATTGCTAGCTGCCTTTGATAGTTGTTTTTCTTTCTGGGTATGGTATTTTGTCACTTACCATCCATAGTGTATTACATAGCAGATTGTTGTTTACTTTTATATTCGGCTTTTAGAATTTTTGCAACCAGTAAATGACTTATCAAGCAAATATGTTTATGTAGAAAATGAAGTGTCAAATTATCCACTGTTTCGATTACTTGGGTGGTTGTTATTTTTTTCCCATAATTGACTCCTCTGAAAAGTCTTTCTTCTCAGAGAGGCCGCTGTGTTGTCAATCGTGCCAAATTGTATGAGATTATGTGCTACAGTTTTGTGACAGAAACTGATATTCATTAGGAAGTTGTGATCACTGTAATAAAAAGTAATGAAAAGGAGATGCACAGTTGTCTTTTCAAAACACGACAAGCATTCTCTTCTTTCCTCTTCTTTCAGTGCCTGTCAGTCTGCAGCTCCTTTAAATTGCCACTTGTGCCTACAGTGATTTCACTCTTCCATTGGCTAATCTTGTGAGACTGTACATTCAACAGGAGGCATTTCTAATGGGTCCACTGCTTATGGAAGGCTCTTGGCACCTGACTTGTCTTGGCAGAGGGAGAAGCGGAGAGGAAGAATTGTGGAGAGGAAGGGAAAATTGGAAAAATGGAAGAAGATTCATAGAGATTGCCTTGCGTTCTTTTTCTCTGTTGGTCAGTCACAGCTCTGAGTACTTTTGCAATGGTTTGCCGGTGAGGGAACTGGTTGGTTGTACGTGCTAGCACCTTACAACATTGCAATGGCTGTTCTCTCCCTGCCATGCCTCTCAGCCATACATAAATGTTAATACCTTCACCTCTAAAGAAGACAACAAATGATGGAGGTCAGCAGGTTAAAGTTGGCAGTACCATATGAAGGCACAGATCAGGCTTCTCTGCAATTACCTCTAGCAAAGTGCACACAAAAGTAATGAGGGTTCCCATCTACTTGCTATCTCTCCTGATTTAGCTCAGTTAACTAGCTGAGGCAGTTAGTTAATTTTTCCTTAGGCATTGGTATTCAGGAAGCACCTTGGAGCTGTAACTGAGACCAGAGCTCTGTTATTTTAGTCGTTTTGTGCATATGTTCTAAGAACTTAAATCTCTTTTATTGAGCCAGTGTATTTTGTCTTGCATTGTTGCAATGCAGGGCTTAGCTGACATGCAGCCAGTCGTTCTTTAAGCTGCAATAACCTGTCTGCATGCCTTACCTTAGACACTCATACCCTTTCCTGCTGAGATAACTGTATTAAAGCCAAGACAACACAAAAGCAGAACAAGAAGAAACAACTCACTAGCAAGACTGCTGCTGGCCCCTGATGTTTGTGAGTGACATTTAAATCCATGGTTAACATGGTCTGGACTTCCAAGGCTGGACAGGTAACACTGAGCACCATGAGCGCTGATTACTGGGGGATCTTCTCGAAGAGAAGCTACTGCCTACTCTTTATGTACATAAATGATCCTCATGGCTTCTTTCGAAGAATAGAGCAGTTCCTCCCTGTGTAGAGATGCAGTCATCTGCTTCATTGCCATGCACGAATGTGCTGGTTGGCTGCTGTCTACTCCTAAGAGATGGTTACATTTCATCACCCTACAAAACATAGTTGTTAAAATATCTTTCCTGAAAAGAATGCTGAATTGCTCCAGTTGCTGTATTATTTTCACCCTGGGAACATTCTCCCCAAGCCTGCTCTGAGTTAATTGAAACTAATAGTCAGCATCAGGCAGTTAGTTAAGAAGTTTTCCAAGATGGGTTTACCCATGACACCTTGTCTCACTGCTGTTATTGACAGAAATAATGTAGTATTGAGTCACTACCCATTTCAGCTGTAAATACTGAACTGGATTAAGTAGACTTTTCTCTCACTAAAATCCTTTACTATAAATTAATGAAATACAATTTGAAATGGCAGTGATAATAAGTACCACCTTAATCCTCCTTTGCTTTCCTGCCTCTAGCTGTTTAGATCAGTCGCATGAAGGTCAATAGTAAAGGAGTGTTGTGGACAGAGGGTTTATCCTTGTTACTGATGTTGTTGGGAAGCAGCTTCATACTGCTCACTGGTTTGTACCATCTTTTACCACTGGTGTTCTGCAGGTAAGGGGAAAGGACAGCAGTCGTCTTGTTGCTTTTTGTTTCCTAGATGCTTTTATAGGCTCCATCATCACATTAGCTGAGTGCCTTACAGTCTTTGTTATATCAGACCCCTCACTGTCCTTTTTAGAGATGGAGAAAGTAGTCTCCTCATTTGTGGATGTGGTCCTGAAATGCAGAAAGAGTGACTAATTCCTTGGTCATGGAGGGAGCTGAATCCCATCCCCTGCGATGCCTGTGTAGCACCCCAGTGATAGCTGAGAAATAAGCAAGATGTATGCTCCAGGTAAAATCCCAGCTTGCTTTCTCCAGGAACGTTGGAGAAAGATCCACCCAAGACGTTGTCTGGCTCTTTGTCCAAAAGACTCTACCTTTTTTGTTAACTTTACACAGAGTGGACTTCAGTTTTGAAAGGTGGGCAGGAACTTTTCAAAATAAAGTGGAACTCTGCCTCATTTGGGACAAACTGCTGTTGTATCTAGTTTTCAAGAAGAATGTCTTCTGGACTTGTCTTAGATTTAAGTTGTTTAATTATCAGCTGGTAACCCCATTGACTCGACTTGTTTTGTAAAGAATTCCTGAGCTTTCCAAACAGCAGTGCCTGTATTTATATTCACCTCTGTACAGCTGAGTGAAAGGGATTTTGAAAACATGTTGTGAGAGAGAGGATGACGACTTCTCAGCTGAGATATAGAGCAGGGGTGTTACAGGCCATGAAGCAGCTGCACAACCTGTAGGTCTTGTGGGCTTATCAGTCAGCATTAAGGACAGGATGATATGAATGAGGTCTTTTACTGCACACGGGAGTGGCGGAGAGAGAGAGGGATCCATACTGTGTTATTCCCCAGCTGTTTTATTTGATTTGAAAGGAAAACGCACCATTTCCATTTTGCAGCAAGAAGGATATTTGGAATTATTTTAGTTGCTTTATGCTAGTGTAAGGAGTTCGGAGACCTTTCTGTGTCTACCAAATGTGAGGATCTAGCCCTTAGTTTGACTTCTAGCTTTTTTTTCCTAACATCATGCAAAGTCAGAAATAAATTTTTTTTCCCTCCTTTGTAGGGACTTGAAGTATTATTTTCAAAAGACCAATTCAGAGTGATTGCACACCAGACTGGATGCCGAATGGGACCTCAAACGTGACACTAACCTGCCTCATTCACTTTGAAAAAGCAAATTCTTTGTGTGTTTTCTTTTTAAAGTCAGGGCTGAAGGCATCCTCTTTCCCTGCATGCAGTACTTGAGCTCTATGGATTGAAGAAAGAAGGGCATAAGAGGAGGCTATTGCTAACAAAATAAAAAATAGCTTTGGCTTTTTACAGCAGATTATCTGGGAAGAGGGTCTCTTCAGTGTGAGTAAAACTTGTCACTTGCATGGTGATTAAAGTATACTAAAAGACACACAAGAACTATTCAGGCTTACCTCAGCAAAGCTACGTTTCCTCCATTCTTTTGTTTGCCTTTGGTGTAGTCTAGGTCTTGACACCCTTTCTGCGAAGAGATGCTGTCATTCCCTTCCTTTCCTCCGTTAATTCAGATCTGTGCTTTGCAAGAAAGCAAACTAATTCATGTAGGTAGGTAGGTAGCATGATACTCTCATTCTTTCTTCTCTCCACCTGCGGAAGAAGATAGTCATTGATGCACCGAGATGCTTTTCATATCAAAATTCACTATAAAGAAAGACCAGTATAAGCTATGGGAACAGATGGTATTTCTTGGTAGATTTTGCTGAACTGGCATCAGTGCTAGGTACCATTGCAATTAGACTGCATGAAGTTTTTTGCCACATGAGTGTAAAATAATTTTTTTCCCCCCCAGGTACAACTTATGAAGGGCACTGTGATTACAGATACTAGTTTGACCTTCAGGATAGCCTTCAGGGCCTGACATTCTCCTGGGACTTTTTTGAAGGGGGATGGTTGCCTTGTTGTGTCAGTTGGCTTTGGTTTGCGGCCTGTCATTTGGACCACGTACAGAGATTGATCAGACTTGCACAGCCTCAAATCTTTACTCTCTCTTAGTGTGACATATAAGATACTTGGATAGCCTCCTTCCAGCTTCTGCAGTGCTAATAGCAACCTTACTGTCAAGCACACGTGTCGAGTCATCACGGGGAAGACATCAGTGTGGAAAGTAAGCGTGGAAAATGAACTCCTCCCGTGTGTCTACAAAGCAAGGTCATAAACTGCAGCAATAGATGATACAAATGAAATACCAATAGAAGTTTTCTAACAATAAACGTAGTCATCGCTTGCCTAGGGATGCTGTGTGATGTGGGATATGCAATGCTTAAATATTCTTAAAAACACGTTAAACAAACCTCTTTCAGAAATGGTCTTAGAGGTAGATAATATGCCTTCAGACAAAGGAATGGATTAGGTGAACGACTAAGATTTCTTTTGCTCTACTTTTTATGATTTCTTGAACACGTTAACAGAGCTGTGGAAATATTTTGACATCTTTTCCATCTGTTGACCTGTAAGAAATGATCTCTTGGAAAATCAGTGTAGAAAATTTGTCCCTCAACCATTGGGTAATTTGAATGAATTCCTTCTCCTGAGTTTTGATCAGAAATTGAGGACTTATTTTTCAATATGCCTGTTAAGACTGTAAAGGGTTTTGGCGACATGAATGTATGTGTGATATACAGCTTTGCAAGCAAGCTTTACTTATGGCAAATATATACGTGTTTTTGTTTAATGCATAGGAAACAATGTTATGAGGACCATCCATGGTGTAGGAGAGATGATGACCCAAATGGTGCTGAGCAGAGGATCTATATTTCCCATCAGTGCCCCTGATGTACAGCCAAGCATCCACCCAAGCAAGCAAACCAGCACCTCAGACAATGAAGATGTGATCGTAATGGACACCAAACTGAAAATCATTGAGATTTTGCAGGTAATAATGGCTGGCGGAATATTACATAGCAATCATTTCACAGTTCTTTACTTATTCGCATAGTGGCAAGTTCTGTTACCTACATTCTTACTGTTCACTGGGCTGTTCTTTGTGAAAATAACACTTTGATATGAGGAAGAATACTCCCCTGTGTGAACAGTTGTACAGTTGTGGTCCTCACTCTGTTACACCTACTTCACTTCTGAAGGAAATAGATGCTGTAGAAACTCTGTCGCTATAACTGTGAAAAGGGAGAACTTTTCCTTCAATCTGCCTCACTAATGTTTTCTGAAGACAGTGTGTCTGTTTCCAGTCTGATTAACACTCATTTCACACTGGGGTAGCTTGCTTGATATTAGTATTTTACTCTTCTGTTACAGTAGTTTGATGAAGGGCAGAATTGGACCTAGACCCACTGAAATCATGCAAGTCCATGCACTTTTGAAGTCCGTTTCAGATTTCCACTGTTAGATTGAGAATAGTCTGTGGGCTGCTATGATTTTCTTCTAGCTGAACTGACAAGCTATGTGACACTAGCTTGCCTCCTGAGATATAATTTTCACTTTGTGCTATTAGTAAGTGAAGTGGCACACATTTGTTCTGTATATCAAATCCCAGTTTCTGCAACATTTATGCCCTGAAGGAATGTTTCAGTGTTTTCTATAAATTCTGCGGATCTGTTGGTACCACTGTCTCTTTTGAAGGATTCCATTTGTTCTGACTGCTTGTAAATGAGCTAGATTACCTTAATTACTCGTCATCTGAAAGACTATCAATTCTTACAGTATCCTCAATACTGCATGCTTTGGTTACAGAGCTACTTTAGTTTAAGGCTTATAGTGAAGGACAGAGTGTTATGAAGTTATATCACCTAAATAATACCATTCATGTGTATTGCTTCTCATTTTCCTATGTTTTTTGACTGAGTTTCTCTCCATACTGTCTTGCTTTACTGGTTGATGCCTAGAGAATGCTTCCAGGACACCAGCCTCGTCCTGTGCGTTCCCTGGCTGCTCACAGGCAAGAGAATCACATTTTGTCTCATCCTTTCCTTTTTCACGGCATGTCCAGTACAAGAGGCCCCAGGATTGGAGAGAATTTAATCCTAATTTGTTACTTAATCTGTGGTTTATTATTATTATCAAATTAGTGCAGATTAGTAAATTGTCATATGTTGGGTGAATCATAGTAAATGTGCATATATATGATCTTCGTTCACAAGAAATAGAAAATAATTCAGTTCTGTTTAATATGCAACGAAGGAGGATTAATTTAAATCACCTTACCTTTCATTACTGTGCTATTACCCTAAAGGCGAGTAAGAATATTTTAGATTTATTGTATTATCATGCATAGCTAGTACAATGGTGATTAAAACTATTCTATTCTAAGAAACATTTCAGTTTATAATAATTTAATTCTCAATATATCCTCTTATTCCTTTAAGTAAAGGCATTTTTTACTTAAGAGTTTCCATTCTGCCATCAGCCAGAATTAAACAGATGGGCTGATAGACTTAGTTGACTATGCGTGGATTTGGGAAATTTTTATTTTTAAAAATCTTGCTTGTACAATTATCAGGTAACATGATAATGGAACCAAAATAAACCTGCCTTTTTCCTTTTTTGTTCAAAGATTTGAAAGAAAAGATACTGTTTCTTGAACTGGCATTTTATTTGCTTGTAGATGGTATAGTCCTGGTCAAATCCTATTACAGTATTCTGGGTCTGGGAAGCTTGTCTGACTTTAGTTAGCGATCAAAGAAACAGGTTGCCACCATTTGCTAAGTCATCACCTGTCGCCTGAGTCTTGGTAACTTAACATATGTGCTTTCATCCCCGCTGATTGTAAAATATGTTAAATGATCTTAAACCTGTTTCATTGTATGCTTGCATTTACTGTGGGCAAGGAGCGTAAGCGTGGGAAACACGGAAACTCAGTCAATGGGCAGTCAGTTGTTGAAGTGTCGGATGTATGTGTCCTTAAATTGGTACTAATGTTTCCAGCTGAAAGATGAAATAATTGCTTTCAACGTGGGCTTGACTGTACTGATCTGGCTGGCAGGCAATGAGGACAAGACAGTGTGCTGGAGCCCCTGGACAAATCCAGTCTGCTTCTTAGTATTCAGCAGTCGATAGGGAAGGGCTCAATATGTCTCAGGATGGTCGGAGTGGTGGAAGAAATCACAGAAAATTGATGAATGTAATGGATTCTTTTTTTTTGTAGTGAACATACTTACTTAAAATAATTTACTTAATGATTTACTTAAAATAATTTACTTAATGATTTACTTAAAATAATCACGTGTCGCTGTACATTCCACCCCAGAAAAATCCTAACCCATGCTACCAAGTGGCAGAAGAAAAGTCTTAATTAAAACTTCTTTTCTTGTAGTTTATTCTCAGTGTTAGACTGGACTATAGAATATCCTACATGCTGTCTATCTATAAAAGAGAGTTTGGGGAAAACAATGAAAACGTTGATTGCTCTACAACATCCCCGCCTGACACACCAGGGATTGCCTCAGGTAAACGTCGCTATAGTATTGCAATGTAAAATAATTCTGTGTAGGCTACTGCAAACAATGAGCTCAACTACACCAGAAAGATGCATGCTGCTTAAAGTTGAAAAGTGTGTGAAAAAATGAAAATTTTGAGGAGCCCCATAAAAATAAGATTTTTGGTGGCCTGTCCTCCTCTAACAAAAATGTGATTCTTTTTTTCCCCCCGAGGGCAATTTATTCTCTTATTTGTACTCTTCCCAAAACACTGCACGATGACAAATGTAGTGGAGAGTATATCACGAAAAAATGGTTGGGGTTGGATGAGGACAGATTTAAGCGAGGTGAGTGTGGCATGGGAATGGAGTGGCTTTCCTGGGAGCGTTCCCGTGCACCCAGAAGTGCTCAAAAGGCTGACGGCTGTTTGTGTGACCACTTGCAAGTAGGGGAGAATTGCTTTTAGTTGGAGGTGCTGTATAGCAGAGGGGTGGCTATGGAGTACTGAAGTCTTAAGTATTAAGGTATATTAAAGCTATCCTAAAGCAAAATGATGGTGTCGTAAATGATTTGGTTTATGATAAATATTCTAAAGTGCCTGTGTCTGCTTTGTGGGGGTTGGCTCATTTAACAAAAAAAAATTTAACCGTTTCATATTCTTTGTCATTTGTGGGTCATTGGTGGTGATTTGCACAGCTCCTAGCACCGTGGGGCTCTGATTCATCAGCACAGTTTGGCTCTTCCTCAGTAATAGTAATACACAATTTTACTCTGCCCCATGTCCTGTTTCTTCCATACTACTCTTGCAGATAGCAAATTTTGCCTACTTGAGGAATGCATAGTTAGACCTTTTCGTGATAACGTCTGCTTTAAAGAAGGCCAGAGTTCCATTTTGCTGTGCAGATTAAACAACGATGACTGGCCTTTTTTTTTAAATTTTTATTTTATTTATTTTATTTTTTTTATTTTTTTTTTCCCCCAGCAATTGTTCCTGACATAGATGAAATTGCAGCTCAGGCTGAAACCATGTTTGCTGGCAGGTATATCCTCTGAAGTTTTACCTCTCTACATATATCTGTTTGTTCACATTGACATTTCTCATGGATGCTCTCTGTTTATTCTGTGCTTGTTTTCATACCCCTTTCTCTTCCTTTGGCTGTTTCTTATTATGTAACCTATACATAGACAGAGAAGTGCCAGAAAAGACCTGGATTTCAAACAGGCAGACAGCCCAGTTGGTATGGATGGCTGTGGGACTGGAAATGACCATCGTCTTAGCTGTAAGAGAGTTGGTAGAAAGTTTTTGTCATGTTCCCAAAGGCAGCTGGGGAACGGTGTACAGGTGTATTGGGCTAAAACACACTAATTATTTATTTATCTTATAATGCCTCACATGGGTACTTTTTAAAAAGTACAGACCTTTTTCTGGTGTACCTTATGGCTGTAGCCCCAAATATCTTGGATCCGTAGGTTACTGTGGACCCTCAGGTCAACAAAGTGGACCACTTGCCATGATCTTCTGGGCCACCAGAGGCCTGTAGATCGCAAGTTACGCTTGCAGAGTTTTGGAGGTGATTTCAGCTATGCTGTGAACAAAAAAAAACCCACGGAAAATATCCACACTGGAGAGTTATTACCATTATCACTATATTGGTTTAATTTTACGGGTTTTATTATAATTATACCAGTAAAAATGAATTCCATTTAGACAAAGCCATAGACTTTAAAGTTTTTCTTGGAGCTAGGGAGAAGGATCTGCAATACAGGCACTCTGATCTTTCCTCTCTGAGTCCCTTATGTGTTCTCAGTCTTTACCAGCGCAAGCAATGCCTCCAGTCCTCTCCCTGAACTCCCATAATGTAAAACAACACACAGCCCTTGGCATCTGCATCTTTAAAATGAACAGAGAGACTGAACAGTTTCTTGGAAACATTATTTCTGCTTTGATATGTTAAGCGTAAATCTGCTTTGTGCCGTTCCAGATTATAAATACGATTCCAGAAATACGATGCTTTTGGCAATTCTTACTATTTTTGAGCTTATTTTTTCTTAAATGAAATTCTAATAGCAGCTGAAAAGGGAACGAGTGAAAAGGAAAGGGCCAAATTAATCTCTGATGAAATGCTGTTTACTTCAATTAATTTGGATTGGGGATGAGCTTGGCACAACTTATCCAAGACATAAATGAATGTTTTTGCAATATGGACTTTAATCACAATATTTGACACATTTCATATATACTTACTTTCATTCCGTAGTGTCCATCCTGCTACAAGATTGCTGCAACAGCATAGAACTGTAGGATTGAAGTCTGTATAAAATGTTAGTGATGTTTATATTTTCCATCCTGCAGCATATTTGATTTGGTTTTAAGAGCTCCGTCAAATGAAGATTGTGCGTACAGGCATATTTATGTCAAAAGCTTTTATTTTTTCTTATTTATTTTACTTTATTTGGCCATTTTTTCCCCATTTCTGTTGCAGAAAGGAGAAGAATGCAGTTCAGCTTGATGATGAAGGGGGCAGAACTTTTTTACGGGTCCTTATTCACCTCATCATGCATGACTACCCTCCTTTGCTCTCAGGTGCTCTGCACCTGCTATTTAAGCACTTCAGCCAGAGAGCAGAAGTTCTGCAAGCATTTAAACAGGTATGGATGGTCATAGTGTTATTCCAAGAAACTGACTGTGGGGAAAGTCTTTCCAAAGGCTGCTTTACTTATCTAAATTGCTGTTTGTAGCATGACAGTGTTAATTTCCTTAGAGGTCCAAATTCAGCAGATTTTTTTTTTTTTTTCGTTTCATTAGAGTTGGCCATATGCGCTAGTGTATATTAGAGTTGTGCATCCAGGAATAGTCATTTCTGGCATTGCGTCCATTAGTGAAAATGTAGGTCCGTGGCGACAGCTGGGACACAGGCATCTCACAGCGAGACATGATGTAGTGATCCCTCAGAGACAGAGTTAGTAGCTCGTGTTCTGCAAGCAGTGTACCGGTGTCCGCAATAAGACTCTCCTGTCTTCAGGGCTGCTTCGGCTGGGTATAAAGCTTTCTTGTTATTCATGGGGTGTTTCTAGTTCTAACTCATGTGTCTTTGCATTGTGCTCCGCTGCATGATGCAGGTATGTCCAAATAACAGGAAGAGAGTAATAGAGCCAAGCCTGTTTTCAGCTTTTATACTTTCTGCTTGATAACGGTGCATGTGCAGGCTCCATGTGTCAGTGGATTAGGATGGGGAGATCTGATGTCATGGGGCTGGATGACCGAGACATCTCTGTTACGTAACCCTATATAACATATGTTGATAAGACCATCTGATGCTTATTTCAGGAGTTTGATAGCGTGTTGTCTCATCGTTATGTAAGATGTGGAGGTTTCTCTTGTTTAAAAACAGATGAATGATAAAGACCTGGAAAGCTTTTGTTTAATGTTTTTGCAGTGTAGCATAATGGCCTCCCACCAGATGATTGGTAAAGTTAGGTCGTGCTGGTTAGTTGCATAAATAGCTGTTATTCCAGGTAAGCAAGCACTGAGTAGCTTAACGTGTTTTCATAAAGGATGGAAAATGCTAATTGACAAATAAACAAAAAAGACGGTAGAGAACACAGAATATGAATGTCTACGGATGAGCAGCATTCATAAATTCTGTAAATTAACAAGGTTTTACCAAGCTAAGAGAGAAGATGATGAAAACTTCATATTACAAAGTAGTCAATATTTGCCTGCATTAGTGATTTTTTTTTAAAAGAATGTCTCTATCAGTGTTCTTATCTGCCATATGACCATAATCTTTTACATAAGTGTTATTTCTTAATAGTGCTTACTGATTTACTGTAAAGATTGTTGTTATTTTTTTTAATATTATCTTCATTAATAATCTTGGTAGAGCAAAGAGCGTTACAAAGAAAGGAAATGTGTAGATCACGCTAAATCAAGAACTACAAATAGCAGTGAAAAAAACCCCAGATAATTTGAGCAGTACAAAAAAAGAAAAAGTGAGATTAATCTTAGTAAAAGGCAACCACTCATATGGTGGGATATTACATGAACCTGAAAGTCACTTTGTGAGCTATGTTCAAACAAGTTTTTCTAAGCTGGCCTAACACTGTTAAAATCTGTTATTTTTCAATATTTGATTATGGTGATGTAAGTGATCGTTAAAGTTGCTGGCCATTCTGACATTTCTTTGCATGTCCTGATTCCTTGTCATATCATCCTTTTTTTCTTTTTCTTGTGAAGTACTGTGCTGACGGGATAAGCTATTTCTAACTGTACTGCTTTAATACCATGTAACTGTATTGTTTTAATACCATGAGGATCATAATCAGTGCATCAGAGCTAACTGTGCATAGAACTTAAGAGCTTGTAAATGTATGCTTGTGCTGAAAATGTTTCGCAGTGGATTAAAGAAGGCGAGAGAATTTTGTGAGTGTTATAACTATCCTGTTTTGGGCAACTACAGTCTCCGGCTCTGTTAAAGGTTTTTGATGAATGGTGGCTAAAAAGCCTGCGTATGCCATGTTTCAATTTCATAGGGAAGGTTACATAAAGCACCTGAAAAGAGGGGCTTAGAATGGAAACTGTCAAGCAAATTACCCAGGCGTAAGTGCTGGTGCTACTGCTGTAATAGCTTTACAATTTTCTGTGTTTCCAGGTTCAGTTGCTGGTGTCTAATCAAGATGTTGATAACTACAAGCAAATCAAGGCTGATCTTGATCAGCTACGTCTGACTGTAGAAAAATCAGAATTGTGGGTTGAGAAGAGCAGCAATTACGAGAGTGGAGAGGTGGGCGACAATCAAACCAAAGGGGGAGAAGAGCCAATGGAGGTGGGTTTAAAGCCTTTGCTGTTAGAATTGTTTCAATATTGATGGGTAGTTTAATGAACAACTGCGAATTTGTGGTCTGGTTAATCAAAGTAGCAAAGTGAGAATGTGCAGTATTGTGGCTGAGCTTTAGGAATAGACAGAATAAGGAATAAAACCTCTTTTATCAATGTGTTCAATATTCTCTCCTGCTGCTTTCAGTAACTGCATTCTTAGATCACCGAGCTGCCTTCCTTTCTGGCAAGCGAGCGAGCCTCAGTGTACGGCATCGCCCTGTGGCCAAGGAAGTAATCTAGGGATCACATGTTGGCAGTTGTGTTGACTTGCTGGAAGAAAGGAGGAGTAGGCAGTATTTGTTCCTACAACTAGGGGAGAGGAGCACAATCAAACTCATATTTTCAAACTTCATGAGTAATTGCGCTCTTCACCAAACGTAAGATTGACCTAAGAATATTGAGATTTTGTAGACAAACTAACATTTTTGGGGGTTATTTTTTTGACCCTTGTCATACCACATTCTCAGGATATGTTGTGATTTGAGAAACTTTAGGACTTGAACCTAGAACCACGAAGACCTGACTTTTTTTAAAAATGTAATTGATTTTTTTTTATTTTGTTTTTCAATGAAAGCTGAGGTCCTCATGTCCATGCCTAACTCCAGTATGAGTCTTTAAGTGTTGCAAGACTTGGTATGGTTGAGGTTTGTGGCACAGCAGTAGGTAGAGCAGGCTTTCCCACAAATATTTATTCCCACTTTTCCATTTTCATCAGAGGAAGTGGGGAGAGATGAACAACTGCGACTTCTGACACAGCACTTTCCTGGTTCTCTTTCGTGGTAGAGTCTTCCCTGGTGGCAAGAAAATGGGCAAGGAAGCCACCAGGGGAAGCTTGGTAGAATGCCAGGTGGAGATTATACAGCATTGCCAATGCAATGAGGAAAAGTAGAAACCATTGAGAAGAGACAGGATGTTTGCTGGTATCTATGACGTACATTTGGCCTTTCAGATAGGAAAGCAGATTTTAGGAGGCTTCGTACAGGTGAAAATCCAACGCTTCAAGGGAGAATCCTGATGTCTTGGGACAGTGTAGGTCCTACTTTTTCTCTGACATACTTTAGCTGTCAGAACTGGGGAGGAATCTGGACTTTATGAGCTTAAGTATGTGGGATTTCCTACTTTCTTTCTGCAAGCATAGTAGGAAAGAAAATGTTACTTTATGTATTTAATGAATCGAAAAAGTAATGGGGAAACAGGATACAGAATTGCAGCAGGATATTTACAAGGGTTTGTAGCTATAATACATTTTAAAAGTGTAATAAGATCCTTTTTATTCCTATGGGTAGCCCTGATAGCAAAGAAACTCCAGGAAGAGTGTGCTTGAAACAGAAGCATCTTTAAAAGTGATATTTTCAGTGGGTTTTTTTTTTCCCCATGAGGCATCTGTGGGTCTGTATGGATTAACAGTGCTTCAGTAGACGCACAATATTATCTCTGGCAGATCTGAGAATGTATTGTATCAGAACAGTAACATGTAATCTGCACAACTGGTTAGATCATCTGGTGGTAATTCCATGAGAGCTGCGCCAGGTTACAGTAGGTCAGAATCTTGTCCATTATTTTTTCCCCTGTTAGACTATTCTTTAACAGTCAGGAAATGTTTTTACCTGGCAAAACTACTTTAGATAGTGAATACTCTCTTCGAGGTCTTAAGTCAGACGTAAGAGGTGAGGTGCTGGTCATAATCTACAATGTGTGAAGCAGGTGGCTCACTTCAAGCAGATAATCATCCCTGTGAGATCCCATGCTTTCTTGGAATGGATGCTGGGTATTCAGTACTGAGCTGGATGAACCTCTAGGTCTTTAGGGAATATGCTTCATTTTCCTGTGCTTACTTTTTTCCAAACAACATGAAAGTGCTCACAAGGGCTTAAATTACATTCCAGAACAGTCTTACGTTAAGCCCAAGTTTCTGTCCTCACCAAAGCACATTGCAAGATTGGCATAAGAGCTTTAAAAAAATCAAATATACTTTTTTGCCCTTAGGCTTCTGAGTCTTTTTGGGTAATTGTTTCCACCTCTCTATCATAACCTGGGAGGGACTAGAGACTTACTTTTTTTTTTTGCAGTCATATGACTCCAGAAATAGGATTTGTAGAAAGAAGAGGGCCTACAAGAAAGCTGGAGAGGGACTTTTTACAAGGGCATGTAGTGATAGGGTGAGGGCTAATAGCTTCAAACTGGAAGAGGGTAGATTGAGATCAGATATTAGGAAGAAATTTCTCACTATGAGGGTGGTGAGGCACTGGAACAGGCTGCCCAGAGAAGCTGTGGATGCCTCATCCCTGGAAGTGTTGAAGGGCAGGCTGGATGGGGCTTTGAGCAACCTCTAGTGGGAGGTGTCTCTGCCCGTGGCAGGGGGGTTGGAACTAGATTATCCTTAAGGTGCCTTTCAACCTAAACCATTCTATGATAAGTATCCAGAGTTCTCCACAGGAAAAACAACAAATCTTACATCCATGCAGGATCATCTTGATAGGAACTGGAGATCAGAATTATAGGAAAGAGTGCTTAGAGTTAAGTCAGATACCATATAGGATTAGGAAGAAATGCTGAAATTGATCTCACATAACTGAGCCTTGCTTGAGAAAGGAAAATCAGATAAAGCCTGTGAAAGGAGGACTCTCAGGTGGAGCTGGAATACAGTGGAGTGGCATTTATAGAGCTTCTCACCTTTGCCGTCTGCTGAGAAAGTTCAGCGAGGTCTCAAGAGTATGAACTTTCAGCACCTTTTAAGTGCCTGCTGTTCCCTTGCTCTCCTTCTTTTCTGGTCTGTGGCAGTTTGCTTTGGTTCTGGCAATGTTTATACAAACATCTCCTGAAACATCCTATATAGGTTGAGATTTTGACCTGAAACTTCTGAGAGTGCCCCTCATTCCCCTGGTAAGTCAGTACAGCCTGTGGAGGTCAAAACTGTGCCGGCGCGACACTGACTAATGCCTTGCGCAGCTGAACTGCTGAGACGAGCGAGACTCTTTCAGCGGCGGGGAACTGCTCGGACTGAATGCTGGAATCTGGGCCTCCATTTGGGGGCTAGAAAGAAGGGATCATAAGGCTGATGCGGAGTGCTATCCCGGGAATTGTATGAGTAGAGGAAGTAGTCTTTTTTCAGGAAATACCATTTCCTAAAGGTGGGGTACTCAGATGAGAACCTTTCTCAGCGCGAGCTCTGTGACTCCCTGTCCCCTATGGAAAAGTGTGACAGAGAATGTCTATCATGGGGCATAACGAGGCAAGATATGCAACTGAGTGCCTCTGGTATCCCAGTGGTGTGATTATCTCTTGATAACCACATCCCTGGCATACTCTTATGGGTTCCATAAACAGGTTTTTATTTTCTTAAGAGAAAGGATAGATTCAGCAGTTTAATGCTGATCAGCACTTCCAGATAAGACATATAGTTCACACGGATTGTAAAACTGCTTTGATTGAGGAAGAATGCTGATAAAAGTAACAGGTAAATTAATCTTGGTTAACCCACAGTCCCAGAACAGAGGAGGGTGGTTAATTATAGCAAAGAGCCTGAAATATCTTCCAAAGTATTGATTCAAACAGCTAGAGAGAAGGCAGCATGCATACTAACAAACCTAAACAAATAAAAATCCACTGTTGTTGCATAGATCAACAAGACCAAGCTGAATAGCGGAGCTGACACTGTTATAAACAGCTTCCATGGCCAAGTGGTGCAGCTGTTCTTGCCCCACTGGAAATTAGGACCAGATGGGATTTATAGAACTCCTCATCTTCACCATCAGCTAAGAAAGTTCAGAGAGAGGTTTCAAGAGGTATAAACATTCAGATTGGCGTGCACGTGTGTGTTTTAGCATAATTCTCTTCTCTAAAACAGTAGGAAGTTTGAGGACACAGTGAAACTCAGAAGCACACCTGTTTGGTTCTTTTTTAGGCTATTACACTGGTTTACATCCTTGTGGTTATGCTGTGAGGCAGTCTTGAGATCTGCTATGCTTTTTCTATGTGCTTAATTATTTCAGCATCCAAAGTCCAATCTTTCAATTCTTTGTGTTTCCAGTTAAGAAAGGCTTACCATAGCTGGCAGCAGAAAAAAAACACCCACTGCTAGTATTCTAAGTTGCAGTATTTGTGTAGATGTTCTTCCGTGTTTTGATTGAGATATGCATGGAAAGGTGCGTGGGTGTTGGCAGTTACTTGCTGACTTGATTTCTCTTATTTATCATACCCAGCTGGGGCTTTCTAAGAGCCAAGGCCCAGAGCATGTGGCGTCATGACTGGATGTTGCAGTTTAACATAAGGTTCTCATTTGTTTTTAAATCCTTTCCTGCATCATCCAGGGATAAGGACAGAAGTGTCCTCTTCATGGGAGGAACATGTCTAATTTCCACATGCTACTTGCTGCTGTACTGCTGAGAACTCCACCCTACTTACCTCAACTACAGAGGTCGTCTTAAGCTCTTTCTCCAGAGTTTTTAATGTTCGTGTACACAGACTTTGTAATCTTTCCAGCTGTATTGGAGATTTTTGGAACAAGTGGCGGCTATTGGAATACACTTATGGTCCCTGTTCTCATAGTATCTAAACTCCTTGGGACGTCTAGTCTGTGATTGGAGGACATAATCTTTTTTAGGAGGATCAGAAGCATGAAGACATAGAGTAATTGCCTTAAATCACGTTGGAAATCTGAAACAAAGGAAGGACTTCAATGTCAATCTTTTTACTCACTGGACCAATGGATAAAGAATAAATAAGTCTTATTCTTTATTATCTGTGTTGTATCTGTTCCCTATGAACTGCTGTAATACTTCTTCACTTGCTATTATTAAATACAATTATTTCATGTTGAGGAAATTGCAATAGATCTCCACTTGTGTGTTCTTTGTTACAGGAGTCAAATATTTTGAGTCCAATAGAGGATGGGACCAAAAAACCCCAGATAGACAGCAATAAAAGCAATAACTACAACATTGTTAAAGAGGTTGGTATATTTGCTCAGAAACTTGCTTGACATTCTTTTTGATAAGTAGATTTAGTAATTATTTTGAAAGAATATATTTTTGGGTTTGTGTGACATGACTGGTTCTTTGCTTGCTTGCCTGCTTATTTATTTGTTTATTTATTTATAGATTTTGATTCGACTCAGCAAACTTTGTGTTCAGAATAAAAAATGTCGGAATCAACAGCAGCGATTGCTAAAAAATATGGGTGCCCACTTGGTAGTCCTGGACCTTCTGCAGATACCCTATGAAAAGGTTATTCTCGTAATTTTCTTGGTAAAGAACATGAACTCAATAAAGGGAAAGGCCTCAAGAGGCCCAAGAATCAACGTGTGGGGGTTTTTTTAAACTGAATTCAGTCATCTATGGTACAAACATGAAATGATGATGCCATTTTCTACCTTAAGAATAATGCGTTTGGGCCAAAGTTTAAATATGGCTGCCTGCATAGAACAGATTTTATTAAGAGCTGAGTGTTTACTGCCTGAGGTGCCTGGATATCACTGCGCTGTCATCCCATTCCTGAAGTAGGCAAACCTTAGATCTGCAGTCACTGCACAGTAAGAAGTATTGATTTAATGGAGCTCTTGGCAGGGTATCTAGATTCCACTGTTGGATTACTGATGTGAGTGCTGTCGTAGATACATAAGATGGACAAAAAGCTTTCAGGGATCAAGTCTGAAATAATTTCTTTGTTTCTGCGATGGAAGCCTCTAACCTAGTTCCACTTGCAAGTTTTTCACAAGATAGTGTGATTTTGTACCGATTTAGTGGCATTGAGCATACAAATGAATGATCCAGATAGCCTTTTAAAGAGCACATCTTTCTACATCTTACAGGAGGCATTGAGAGGAGATGAAACCTCTTCTGGGCTACATTTTCCTGAGCGTTACCCACTAATATTATGATATAGACACTGGGTTCAGCTATCTTTAGTAAAATAGTGCTCGTCCATATAAGTGGTTTGTCAAATCACAGAATACTATATGAGAGGAATATAAAAGGGGGATGAAACTAGACATATATTTGTGTAGGATATGTGTATGAACAAATATCTGGTTCTGTATGTAGCTATATAAAAGCCAAAGCTTTTCAAAAGCTTAAAATCAATGCAGGCTAGAGAGCTTCTTTTGAAAATCAAGCCACTTAGCACTTTTTTAAACTAGGAAATTATAATGCATGAGGAAATCTTATTTTGAGTTTGTGCTCTTACCTGTGACTCCCTGTGGTCAAGTCGATTCAGAGTAAGGTACAGCCACTAATGGACTCTGAAGGAAACTAGATCAGTTGCTTTTGCCAGAGGGGGAATTCCTTCCCTATAAAGGCTCAGGAGAATTGGTTTGTTCCTGGCTGAATTCACGTGGTGCGGTTTTAACAAGTATGTTTAGGTACACCCAGCTGATTTCGTTTGTCTTTTCTTTCTGCAGAGCGATGAAAAGATGAATGAAGTTATGAATCTAGCCCACACTTTTCTTCAGAATTTCTGTCGAGGAAATCCTCAGAATCAAGTTCTCCTCCACAAAAATCTCAACTTGTTCTTAACTCCTGGGGTAAGTATTTCATTTTAAGGGGAATATTATAACTGGAAGTAAATTTGGACTTGCTGAAAAATGGCAGTGTTAAATAAGTAATATCATTAAATAATGCCCTCTCTGCCTTCTCTTCTCTGTCCTTGTCTTTTCTCCCTTATTGTCTTCTCTTCTCTCTCCTGTCTTTTCTCCCTTATCGTTGCTCTTTATGTCATTGTTTTTAACGTTGCCATTTTAAAAGTGGAAAACAATATTACCTGTGGGGTTTACTGGAAGCATCTATGAACACATGTCAAGTCATCACATCATGTTTAGCTTGACTCTGATCTTATTCATCCTAACTCACTTGCAGATGGACTATAAGTCAAGGTCGAAGATTCTCTGACTATGCTGTCATGAAGCTTGTGCCAGCAGAATCAGACGCATACATTTTTGTTGATGATGCTTCCATTTGATTCAACTAATCTAAAATTTGATCTTTTGTTAAATCATTGTCTTTACAATAAACCTCTTTGTCACAGTCCCTTTGTTGATATATGTATGTGTGTGTTTATAGATATAGGTGGATAGAATGACACCTTGTTCAGTGGCAGACCTACTGAGAAAATCCTGGGTTTATTAGAAAGAGCGTGAGTATTAGGATTGTAGACCCCTGGCCTGCATACATTAGGAAGCATTTGTTCTGTTATTTTTTATATACGCTTTTTTTGTGAAGCTAGTGAAAGGCTCTGAGCTGATGACAGTGGGGACCAGTGCCCAGAGTCCATCCTATCCAACAGTGGCGCTTAACTCAGATGCCAAGTATGGAGCCTGCTTGCACTTGCATCTCTCTTCTTTTGAAATTGATCTTCTGATCATCTCAGTTATTGTGCTTTTGATCACATTGTGGAGCAAACTTGGTGCAGATTCCTTTCAGATGATGCTGAACAGAAAGGGATATGATAGGAGCACACCTGACCCTCATAAGCCTTTAGTCCAAGGGACCAAACTAGAGCAAGTTTGAAGCAAAAGCCCTGAGAATGCATAAAGTCTGGATGCTGGGTCCTCAGCAGCAACCCTTTCTTGCTACAGATCTGTTCCTCTTGTACCCTGCTACTCACCGATAGAAACATAGCCTTAGGCTCCTTCTGTAGTTGATGTGGAAAGAGATGTTCTCTCAGAGAGAGATCAGACTGTATGTGCAATGATTTGCCTCCTGGAAATGCCTGCCTCTGTCAACCACAGAGGGAGCCAGAGGCAGCTAATCATCTTATTTGGTTGCCTCAATGCAAAGTTAGGTGGTGAGTGGGATGAATGTGGTCTTGGTTGTCTTGTATACGAAAGTCCCTATAGAGTGCTCTAGCACTGTCTGTCTTCACCTTCCACATGGGCACAGATTTTGTTTACATCCACTTTAGGACCATTTTGTACTCATAGGAAAGTGTGAAGAAATCCCATCATAAATGAAAGCTGGGCCCTAAGGTCACTGGGCTGGTGCACATTGGACTTTTCCGGTTTCCCTTTACCAATGTGCCTTTCCCTAGTCTAGAGTCCTGTGAATCTTTCAATCTCAAAATAAATCTGCTCTTCTTATAAGGCTGTTTTGATTTTAATCTCTCTAGCTCCTGGAAGCTGAAACCATGCGGCACATCTTCATGAATAATTACCTTCTGTGTAATGAAATTAGTGAAAGAGTGGTGCAGCACTTTGTACACTGCATTGAGACCCACGGCCGTCATGTGGAGTACCTGCGTTTCCTCCAGACCATTGTGAAAGCAGATGGCAAATATGTGAAAAAATGCCAGGACATGGTAATGACAGAGGTAAGTGAAGGGTTCCTATGTTAATTACTCCTGTGATGTCTTTTTAACACACTAGTATTTTGAGGTTGCTTTTTCTGCTCTTGATACCAATGGGATATAATGGGATCATCGCTTTAGAGTTTTAAACGGTATCACAAATAATGAATATTTTAGCAGACGTTTTGGGGAGTTTAATCTAATTTTGTAAGGCCATCTGTATAACTACTAGAAAGAAAACATGAGTGTTAGCATGGTGATACAGAGATGTCTATTTGTAGATGATGTAGCATGGAATTCTCAGAGTTACATAAACCTTCATTTTCGTGTACTGTAATTTAGGATCCCATTTACACACCAAACTTGCCATGTTGTGGCATGGTTTTGCCATATAAGAGGCTCTTACCTCTATGGATATATCTAAGTAGTGTTGTAGAGCACTTTTTTAGCGCATAACCGTATAAAAACTCTAGGTGCTAGTTTCTGCTTTTGTTTCTTTTGTTCCAGAGCATTGCTGTGGGAGTCAGTAGAGCTACTGTAGCTTTAACTAGCCAGATTCGGAGTCTGACCCGGTGAATTCCACAGGGTGGTTTGTGGACAAATCTTTATGCCAGTAAAGTTACTAGGGAAATACCAAATTGACTTCTCTTCAATTAGGATTTGATATATAGTGTGTATGATAAACGAAGTCTTCAACTTGCAGACACTCGTGCATTTAACTGTAATTATGTTAACAGTTCAGTGAGATTAATAAGTGGATAAAGTTGAATACAGTGAAAAGTCCAGGTAGGATCAGAGTCCAAGGAACATTTTTCTTTACTTTGCAAATTGCATTTTTTTGTTTTTTGGTTTTTTTTTTTGAAGAGACATCTTCACAAAGAAAACAGAGATAAGCTGTAGTTCTGGTATGAACAAAACTAAACCCTGCTGAAATATGATTCCACAGCAACAAAAAGGAAACTTCTAATTAAGAAAATAAAGATTCAGCCTACATGGATAACCTTTAATGGAATCCACCTCAACCTTTTCAATTTGACTGAAGTGTTTTAACATGCAATATCATTTTCAAGCCTTTGATTTACATAATTCAAACAGTTCTTGTGCCTTTGTGCTTTTAGATTTTTTTCCCTTCCACCACAGCTTCTTGTAGGTTTTTACGTTCTCATCAAAACAAATTTTTAGTTTTTTCTCAATTTAAGTCCATTTTGTTACTGACCTATAATAACACAAAGATAAATTGTCATACTACATTTTCAAGCTGAGTGCATGATGAAAATCAAAATGAACTCGGATGTGACATTCACATCATAGGTCCTGCAGGAATTTGCTGGGGGGAGGGAGCTGAGGATCCTCTTTTGATGACAGAGGGTAAGATGACGATCTGTTTTAAAAAAATGTAGGAAATTACAGGTAAGTAATTACTATTTGTTAGAAAAGGATGCTAATAGTGAAATTTGAATGGCACTTGAATGGCAATCCAATATAAAGGGAACAGTGTAGCCAAATGGTTGGAACTTGCCATGGAGTCAGGACAGTTTCGCAGTAGACAACTGAGATGTACTTTGTGACCTTAAACAAGTAGTGTAACCTTTTCTGTGCCTCCAGATGGGGCATGTAAACAATTTACCACGAGACAAGACAGAGTATGAGTGTACAGCATGCCTCAGCTACTCCTGTGTTTTCTTTTACCCACGGGAAGTATATTGTAGCTTATTCCTGTTTACTGGGAGTAAGGGATAAACTGATCATATTTACGTGTTTTAGAAAGTGCATACAGATGAAGGAGCACCATTGCGAAAGAGTACTTTCATAAAATACGCTGAGCGTTGCCAATCTGGCTTATTCGCTTGTTCTCATATCCTTGGTCCCTGTGTCTGTAGACTACTAGTAATGATGTTTACCAACCTGAAAGGTTCCTTAGGGCACTTTTTCTCATTACAAGCATGCTTTGAGGTGCCTGGAAGAACAGCACCTATCAGTGTAAACGTTATTACAACAGGAAACGCAGAATTTACTTTTGAACCAGATCAATGTGGCAGCCGAGTTTTCTATTATCTATAGTATTCTGGAGTGATACATCGCAGAGCATCAACAGCTGCTCCAATACTGGCCAACTTTCATTATAGTTCTGTAGAGTTCTTAACTCGTTGAAAATATACTTTAATGGAAGAAAATGCTGCTGGGGGTTTTGGGTTTTTTTTGTGTTTTTTTTTTTTTCCCTATCGCTGAGCTCATGATGCCCAGTAAGTACTTTGGGTAACACTGGATACTTCTCTTCCTTTTCTGCTTTTAAAGGGACATAATTTTCTCTGCTTGGGTCAATGTTTGGATGCCCTTTGCAAATCACATTTTAAAGCGGATAACTCGGGGAAAGGGATCACATCTTCTTCTGTCCTTGCATTTACGATGATTACCTTGTCCCCCTTAGCTCTTCTTGTGCTGATGCAACATCATCTGCTTCGGTGTGTGGTTCCTCACAGTCAGTATGTAGCAAGCATGCCATGCAGCATCATGTTTCACAAGTTCCCCATCTCCTGGTATTTCTTCCTCATTCATTAGCGATAAGTACATGAAAGGATGAGGGGTCAGTGTGACTTGGTATGATAAAATATCAAGCAATACTGGTGCAGATTAGGTCTGGATTTGACATGAGAGTGCAACTCTGGGGGAACTTGGAAAGAGTCATCTTCCCTCTCCTCTGTGCAAAATGTACACAAGCGGAAAATAACTACAGGAATGCAGTGAACAACTTAATAGAAAGTGACAGAGCACGTACCTTCCCAGAGGGCTTGGTGTGGATTTTTTTTTTTATTTTGTATGTGAGATGTCCTAAAGCATAGTATTCCAGACATCAGTATTAAAAAGTTAGATCAATTTTCCAACATATTGAATATTCATATTTTCCCTATTTTTTTTGCCACTGAAAGCAATGAAATTAATGTCTGGGTCCCTGTACTGTCTCCTTCCTCCCTCCCCAGAATTTGTCCCTTTAAAAACTTTTTTCCTGTCCTGTGGCTTGTCCAGAAAATGTCTATTTTGAAAAGTCATGAGTAGAAACATTTTAAAAAAACAAAGATAAATGAGAAATAAGACTTGCAGGAAAGACTGAATTCACAGTTCACTCCATCGAATTGTAAAAGTAAGCAAGAAATTGGGAAAACACGATCAGAAAAGTTGTAAATTCAAAACTTGAAATGTTGACACCGTGGAAAATGTAATGAAATGTTTCTTGACTTTTCGTACTTTTCAGTTCCTCTGGGAGAATAGTTTTCATTGCTGCTCTTGCTGCTTTCCCATTTCTCAACAGCTCCACCGACCTTTATTTCTACCCTTGAATTCAGTAAGCTAGGATTCCGCGTCATGTATAGACTTGCATATGTCGAGTGCCTTATTCACAAAATATGTACGGCCATTGTGCTGCCGAGGTGTGTTTGGTACTAGGAAGGGTTTCTGGGAGCTTATTTTTCACCCGCATTATGCTTAAAGCGAAAGTGATGGAGAGAAGACAGGACTATTGTCTTGTCCCAGCTCCACTCGAGCTCACAGAGCAGCGCTGGCAGTAGGTGTATTCACTGCCTGGGAGGTTCAAACCAGGGTTAGAGAAAACTTTTCTGTGAGATATGCTGCGATGAAGCTGCCAGCATCCACCTCCGCTCTGGATCCTCTTGAGATGAGCAATGCACTTGTGGCAAAACCAAATATTTGTCACATGCACCAGTTTTCTGTTAAATGGAAGTGCTGGCATGACACTGACAATGTCAAGACCCACCTGCCAAATTTGCATAGGTTGGGAAGAATCGTCCTTTGTTTCCGATGCTGGGCAAAGGCACAGAAGAGGTTGGTTACATTCTGGGTGAGCCACAGGCTTTTTGTGTGAGGTAGCACAGAAGATTTAATCTCTCTGCACCTCAAGTCCCTGTCTATAAAACAGGGATAATAATGCATCCTGGCCTCACGATAGCAGGTGAGGGTAATTAATTAACTTCAAACAAACATTGAGATAGTAGGAATAATAGGGATGGCGTACCGTTTTAGGTAAACACAGAGCTACATAGAAATTAAACTTCAAATTCACTGTGCATTAGCTTACTCCTCGGTGAGTTATTCCAGATTTACACTTATGTAGGTAAGAGCAGAAGTTTGCCTTGGATATTGTTTCGACATGTGCATTTGGTAAGCCACATCAGAGTAATTTTGTGTTTGGTTGTTTGTTTTTTTTTTCTAGCTAGACAGTCTTTGCATACTTAGGGTGCTTAGAACTTTGTGGTACCTTTTTCAGCTGATAAATGGCGGTGAAGATGTGTTGATATTCTACAACGACAGAGCATCGTTTCCAGTCCTACTCCAAATGATGTGTTCAGAGCGAGATCGAGCAGACGAGAGCGGACCCTTAGCGTATCACATCACTCTAGTGGAATTGCTAGCGGCTTGTACAGAAGGAAAGAACGTATACACAGAGATCAAGTGCAATTCACTCCTGCCACTGGATGATATAGTGAGAGTTGTGACCCATGATGACTGCATACCTGAGGTAAGATTCAGTGAATGAGGAAGCAGACTTAACATTTTTAGAAACTCAGAAAACGTTTTGTTGTTTATAACATACTGACAAGTTGAATATTTGCACAGAAGACAGGCGGGAAACAGGTGATGTTTGTTAAGGTGAATAAGCGAGAAAGGAGAGCCAGTATTTTCTTAAACAGAAAATTCCTTGTCCCTTATGCTTCAATTGTCAGCTTTTTGGGGCAGATGCTTTGTTTTGTTTTCCTGGGTTTGTCCAGCCACTATCAGAGTTTAAAGCTCTGATGACTTCTGGCCGTAGCTGCAAAGACTCAGCTGAGTGGTTTGTCAAGCCAAGGTTTTGCTGCTGCCTGAATTTGTTGGAAATGATGGGTAACATTCTGGCCATGTCAAGTCAGTGGAAGTTTTGGGTGAAGTCTCATTTTATTAAATTCAGTTGCAGTCCAGCAAATGTTTTTATTCACTGCATATCGAGGCCCAATTCTGCAGCTACTACCGGTCGTGCATCAGTAGGACTGTGATACCTCACGCTGATCAGAAGGGGAATATTTGTTTGCACCAAACCTGATGTGATCAAAAGGAATCTTTTCACAGTCTTTGCAAGGAGCTTGCTCTGGCCCTGTGTATCGGTCGGATGGATTTCCGCAGGCTATCTCTTGGAAAAATGTGGCTCATTTCAACAGAACTGGGACCTGTAGAAGTAAAGACTCCTACCGTACTGTGAAAAAGTCCCCTTGTGATCAGCTGATTCTTTTCTTAAAAAGAAAAATGTTTGCTGTGCTCAAAGTTCCTCCTAACATTAATTTCAACAGATGCTAATTAAAAAAAGGCCCAAACAAATGAATCTTAAAAGTCTTACAGGAGTTTTCTCCTGACTGCATTAAACATATGCAACTATCTCCTCTCCTTTGACAGTGCCAAGAAATTTTCTGCGTATTTTCTGTGTATCTGCATATGTTTATATTTAATCTATACATTTCAAGCACTGGATATCCATTTTTATGATGTGCACATGCAGACGTGTGATGCAGGAGAGGAGTGAGGCTGCAGCCCTCCTGCTAAGCCCTGTGCTGCTGTGGCTGCAATCCCAGTGCTGCACAACCTTTCTCTTCCATTTAGATCCAAGTTACACCCACACCGAATGCAAGTGCTGCATTAGGATTGTGGGAATATAGGGACTGCAGTCCCAGCTCTGCTGAAGACATTTTTTTTTTTGTATTTAGCAAGCCTGTCACGAGGCATCAACCCACAGCAGTCAACTGGCAAGTGCAGGGGTGCCCTGCATTTTGACAGCTCCTGGCTTTGGAGCCAGGCCCTGGTAGTGTTGATATCATTTAAGTATCAGATTTGTTACTGGTTTGTTTTCTGGGGGTTTCGTTGTTAGAGTAAGAGAATGTTTGCAAAACCTTTCCATTTTTCTTCATGTGATCTTTCAGTAAGTACATTAATGCATTTGTTGCTGTGCTTCTCCTTAGATCTTCAGAACTGGACATATGCATTATTACTGTTATTAGTGTTTGTTAGTGCTTGAAAAATCATCTTTATTGTTCAGTATTTTTCCAGATAGAAAATGTCATGTTAATGGCTTTTACTGTTCCATTTCATATTGTTTGTGTTTCTGCTGTTCCTACAGGTGAAAATTGCCTACGTTAATTTTGTTAACCACTGTTATGTGGACACTGAAGTGGAAATGAAAGAAATCTATGCCAGTAACCATATTTGGAAGTTATTTGAGAACTTCCTTGTTGATATGGCAAGGGTAAGCTTCATGAGACGTTAAATATTACACTATAGTCATAGATGGCAACTGAACTGGCAATAACTTTTTTTGGTGAACTTCTTTTATTAACTATTTTTTTTTCAAAGTTGACAACAGAATAGGTGGAAAGTTTTTTTAACAAATGGTCATTTCTGTGTTATTTATCATCATTTAACCTGCTAATTACTAGCGGTCTTCTCTTTCTAAAAGGGCATCTTGGACGCCATGTTCTGTTCTCTTTTCTTCCAGAAAAATAAATTGGATGCATGTAGAGGGTTGAGAGTCTGTGTACGTCTTCTGGGAGTGTGTGTTACACGGCATTGTGGTGGTGACTAAAAGAAACAAACCCCACATCTGTAATCTTCTTGCTTTACTCTATTAGTACAGTGAGGATCAGTGATCAAGAAGTTCTTTGGCTCATGTTCCTTCTTTCATCTCCCTTTTGCCTGTTTTTGTCTTTTATTCTGCTGTCACTACATTCTCACCGCTGATGCAAAAGGCAAGTGTAAAGCTATGGACTTTCAGAATACTAATTCATATATAAACCATCAGCTGCAAGGTGACGGGGCACAGTTAGTACCGTAGGCATTCAGTTTCTGTGGACCCTAGTAAGCTTCATGGTGTCATTACTTGTTGCAATAAATTTCAAGTCAGAAGCTGAATTAAGCTTGCGTTCCCTACTATTTTGGAGGCAGAAAACGAGGGAAATCTTATGACTTCCAGAAGGATAAAATACAATAGTAGAGCCATGAGGGGAAGCTAGTGTGACATAATGATTACAGCTTACATTACATATCCGTTTCTAGGAGGCTAATGCTTCTTGTAAGAGCTTAATATTAATACCAACTAATGGAGTTGCTCTTTCTGCTGAAGAAGTAGAACCACAGGTTTTTGGTGGCTGGTGCACTGTATTTCATTCTTGATGCCGGACAGTATTTTGAAGATGTTAAAGAGCATATTGTCATAGTGCATGCCTGTCTTCCCAGTCCACAGTCCATTACATTTTATAATCCTTACGTTCTCACTCCTTGCATTCTTTGTTTTGTTGAAATAAAGAAAACAAAGGTAAAAGAATCTCAATTCAGTCCTGCAGCAGACATTTACCCAAAAGTAATAGTGTGCCACAAAATAATTTCTTTCAAACCTATTGGGAGAAAATACCATTAATTATGGCAAAAAGAAGAATAAGTGCAAAGACTTCTGCTGTATGATAGAGACTGGGACCTGTTCATTTCTCTGTGAAACAGAAAACTTATAAATGGTTGCATTTTTTCCTTTTTTTCCTGGGAACAGGTTAAAACAGGGATGTCTGTGCTCTCTTTTTTTGGTGGTAGCCATTTCCAGCAGTAATGAGACCTCTACAAACCCTGTTTTCTGCTGTGTGTCTTGTCTCTGTGGTTGTGTTCTACAGCTCATTTGAAAATGAAGATCAGAAACCTCCTTGGAGGGGGATTCTGATTTTTAACCTTGCTGGTTTTACCCTGAGAAGTATTTTCTCCTGTTTAATTTCCTTTTCTGGTTGCCCTTTCCTGACGTGTCCTGGCCCTGACCCTCCTGACAGACTACCCTCCCTAGCCCTTGAACGTGACCAATTTTTCTTTCCCCTTGGGCCAGAAGCAGAGATGTAGAAAGAGGGCTCTGTACACAGTTCCCTTCGTGAGCCTGGAGAGAAGCTGCACCGTGCCAAGTGACGTAGAGTTGTCCTGATGCTAGTGACCACTGAGCTTGTTTTCATATACCCTTCTCATAACAGAAATTAGACACCGGGTCTTCAGAGGTGAAGAGTGAGTGTATCATTAATGCTGTATTGTGTGTGTCTGTGCTGTTGGCACCGAATGGCAAAACGCAGGTTTATTTTGCTCTCCTGCAGAGCCCTCAGGGCAAGTGCCTAATTAGTCCTTTTAATTTCCTGGTTAACGGCTAAAAGAACTAAAAGAGCATGTCACAAGTGCTCTGGCCTGTCCTGCTCTTCAGCCGGGTCCCTGTGGGTAGCCGTATCTTCCAGGTTATTGATTGTATTTATTCAGGTTTGGTTTTCTGGGGCCCAGGCAGAGCCCGTGTGTTATAAATACATCAGCGTTATGTAGCTATCAGGACAGTTAGAATGCTGTCAGCCTCATGAAAGATGTTACAATAGCTTTCAAAGCATTTAGAAAAAGAGCCCTTTGATCCTCTGTGTTCCAGTGAGCTAAAAGAGATGCTATTGCGTGGGGGAAGGGGAAATGCTTTTCTTTTTGCTGCTACAAATGCCTGTCGCTGGGTGAGTTTGTGAGCTTTGAGTCTGAGTCTGTTATTAGAGAGCAGTAAGGTGAAAGATGGAGAGTGTTATCCTCAGGTTGGATTCTTCCCTTTTTTATAAAAAAAAAAAAAGTAACTGATTTTTTTTGTCTGTTTCTGGATCCAGGAAGGAAATATTTAGTCCCCAACTGTCATTCTCTTTCAACAACGTGATACATTGCAGAGCAGGCATAAGGCGGATTCATGTATAAATTCAGTTTGCCAAAAGCAGTCGCGCTTTCAAAGACACCCTGTTTCTACAGTTTCTGCCAACCTACTTTCTCCCATGTATGTCTTAAAGCGTTGCACTAAGCAAAGTGGGTGCTGCTGAAGGAGAGGCTTCCCTTTCCTGCGTGTGGCCCAGCCTGTAAGTCAGCAGCTGTAGACTGAGCAGGATTAAAGAAAGAGCCAGGATCTGACAGCTGTAAAGTCATCCTGGCTTTCTCTGCAGAATTTTTGAAGTATTATTCATGTGAGTTTCAGTCCCAAAGCCTCTTAAGAGGTTTTTAAACACTTCTTTCTCAATCCTCATCTCCGTTTCATGCATTTCAGGTTTTTTCTTCCACGGGGAAACATCTTTCAGTCCCCAAAGGGCAGAGGGATAAGAACAAATGAGAGGATTTCCAAATTTCTTCTGCACTGGGAATTTTTCAGACCGGTGTTGGAGCAGAGCAGCATCCCCACATATGGCTCTGCTTTTTAGGCAAGCGAAGAGAAAAGCTTAAAAGTGTTTTGGAATTTAGTTTTGGCAATTTCTGAATTCACCGTGCTAGCACTGCACAGCTCCCTGTCTTCCCATTGGGATCGCGAGTGCTGAGCCTCAGAGCTACTGTGGTTCCAGCCAAAATTGGCATGCAGATTAATTAAAAGCAGAAGAACTTCAAGAGGCTTTTAGTTCTATGATTTACTTTTTTTTTAAAGTTTTGATTATTAACTGAATCTGTACCTCCATGAGGACTGGGGGTGGTAGTGGTGTCATACTTCTCCCAAAATTGAAGGGCTGAGGAGTTTGCTATTTCGGTTCAGCCACTGTTGCTTCTCTGACCAAGATCTTTCCTTTCCTGGGGTGAGAAAAATGCACCATGTGGGGGCATGACTTGTTTATCTGACACATTTTAGAAAAGCAGACAAGCAAAGCTCCTCCAGATGCCTCATTTCTGTAGGTCTCGAGTTTCTTTGGTTATTCCTCTGCCTACCATATGACAGTGCTTGTGTTATACTCAAAATGCTTCTGTGTTCCCGTGAGCTGTATCTTCCCCTGAACATGGGTGCTTTAGAACGTCACATCAGTAACCTTCCTTAAAACACTCCTGGTGAAATTGCTGTCTCGTAGTGTCTTAAGTGTGACAGTGGCAGTGTGTGATTAGACAGCATGTTTGCCCTGTGTGAGATTCAGGTGCTGTGGGTTATCCTTCTGCTCCTGTCACCAACTTCTCTCTGTGACCTTAAGCAATTCACTCAGCTCCTCTGGACTTCGGTTCCCCATCAGTGAAGCGATGTAATGGTAAGTATGTACCACACAGGTTCATGACTGTGTGTTAAATGCTCAGATTGTAATGTGAAGGCTACCCCAAAAGTCTATGAACAAAATAAATTCTGCTCTCGCATAGATTTCTCAGAACATTACAGTAGTCTGTGGCTTGCATAGGTGAAAGAGAGAACAGCTTTGCCTTTTTTTGTTAAACATGACTAGAACTACTTATTTAAAGGCTGTTGAAGAGGTATGTTTATGAGTGTCTTGCCTTTCTCACCATGTTTGGCTCTCTAGAGACTCCTTTTAGTACTGTTTCCACTGACGCATGCAAAGTCAAAATGATTCTGTATAGATGTCCACAAATGTTGAAAAGAAATAAAGAAATAAAAGAAATACTGAAGGATGCAATCCACCCCAGTATTTTTTTCCTTTCTTTAAGCATGACATCTTTATGCAGCAACAAACTTTTAGTGTTGTACCAAAGGGTGTCTTCAGGAATCTTTTGTACAAATCCTCCCACCATTTAATCATCCTTCTGTGCTCCAGAGTTGTCCCAGTACCATCCATTCTCTTCTTTCATTGTTTTTAGTTTGTCTTTTGTATTTTCCCCATGTGGCTTTCCTAAGTACTGCTGCCTGTCTTACAGTTTACAGTCCTAAAGGCTATTGGTATTGACTATGCTATTTCCTTTCCTTCCCTCTTTTTTTAACATTTTTCCTGCAAATGACCTTCACCTTTGTCACCCATTTGTGGTGATTGATTGTAGAGAGAAGTTAAACGTTACATGAAATCTTTCTAACCTAATGTGTTTATGTCTCATCTGTCTCTAAAGCCTCTTCCAACCTAGCCCCACAGTGGGAGGAAAGGGCCCATTTTCTTCTTGAATCTGTCTAAATGTGTAAGTGGCATGCAACGTGCTGGTTTAGGGGGATCTTTTTTCATGGTGTGGGAAAGAATAGACAGCCAACCAGAAAGAGCTGGTTCAGAAGAGAAGGGGATTCAAAAGACAATGTCAACCTCCAAGAAGAAAGATAAGCTATCACAGATACAACTGGAACTCTTAAGATAGTTATCTCTGATAGGTTTTGTACAAAATTGTTCGGTTTTGTACTAAGAACAAATATTACATGTGTTGTAATAAATACAAAATAATAAAGCTTGCTTATTTAAAAGAACTAAATCTAATTGTTTCCTCCTCTGTCTTCCCTGTAGGTTTGTAACACAACCACGGATCGTAAACATGCAGACACATCTCTGGAGAAATATGTCACTGAGCCCGTAATGAACATCGTGAGTGGCTTCTTCAATTCACCGTTTTCAGATAACAGCACCAGCCTCCAGGTAAGCAAAAGAGAGACAGACAAATATGTAATTCAGACCATTAACGAGATACCTTCTGCTAGCCAGATAGGAATGCTGTATCTTTACATCCTCCTGTAATTTCTCTGTCCCCTCTCATGCCACTGGCTAGCAGTTTAATTCCTCTTTAAAACACTTACTTTTAATTTTTACCCCTTACAGCTCTGAACCATCAGACAGCTCAATATGGTCAGATTGACTCCTGGCTCTTGTGAGTTCATTGGAGGGGGGTATCTTTGCAGAATCAAGGTCTATCTTTGTATTTGTGTGAGGAAAACGCTTTGGTCTGTGACACATACCTGAGAACCGGGAATACTTCTCTGTCCTGCTCTGTACTGTCTTTGCTTGCTATCAGTGGCAATCTGAGGAAAAGCTGCATGATTTGGCCTTTTTAGGGGTGCAGCATTGATTCCTGTTTCCTCCAGTCCTGAAGAGCAAAGAGAATTTAATGGAATTGTAACTTGAGTCTACGAGCTGAAAACCCCTTGCATGTGGTTTATGTTGTGTCAGACCCTAAGGCAGTTGTGAGGAGATGCTAAAGGGTAAAATTCCATGTTTATCTTTTTGTTTTCAGACACATCAGCCTGTTTTTATTCAGCTGCTGCAGTCTGCTTTTAGAATTTACAACTGTACCTGGCCAAACCCAACGCAGAAAGCCTCAGTGGAGTCATGTATCAAGACTTTGGCTGAAGTGGGTAGGTGCCAGGTTTTACTTTCATTATTGTTCTCTGTGTTTTAAGATCAGACTTACTTGAGGTTGCACAGTTTTGAATTTGACTCTACCATCCTGAAATTGTGACAGCGGTGATTTCAGAAATCCCACTTTCTGAGGCTAAATGCTTCCTCCTTTTATAACCCATTCAAATCTGTCCCATCAAATAGGGTTGTTAGGTGAAACCTGTAAGTCAGAGAGCTGTTTGCTAAGTAAGCAATGGTTGAACTTTACCTCAAGCAAGTTATGATATTAAAAACAACATAAGCTATGAGAAAACCTGGGCATTTCTAGTTGTGCTGGGCTACATTTGCAGAAGCTGTTGTAAGCAGCGGCGTACAGCAATTGTGCATCGGAGAGCACCCATCATTTTTCCCCTCGGTTCCTAGGAGGTGCGTTCATTATTGTCAGTCATGGTCCTGGGCTTGTTAAGGTTTTGTCCCATCAGGGAGTTGGGGATGGAAACTACAACTGTGCCACTCCATAGCTTCTCTGCTTACTCCTCACCGAAAATACATTCTTAAGTTAAATTTCTGTGAATACAATTTTAAAGTCTTCTGCCATGACAGAAAAAAAAAAGATTGTTCAATATAGTGCCTAAAAAGTCAGTCATTCTGATTACTTGTAGAATAAGGTTCTGCTCAGTGTGAATGAAAACTGAGTAGAGGCAGAGATATATAGAAACTGGCTAAATTGTATTATTGGTGCAATTTTTAAAAAGTTTTAAATAAATAATGATAAAACAATATGAGAGGGTCGCTTAACCATCTGCAGCATCTATGGCATTGCAACAATCGACTCTAAATTTAGATTTTGGAATAGGTTTACAGGAGTATCATTTAACATTTTAGCCAAAACATCTCATTAACTTTTTGTGTGAATAAGAATAAGCAGTTACCTAAAAACTTAGCATCCTTCAATTGTTTTATTTGTTGTGCAAATGATTTAATTATGGATCCACCTGGCAAGAGAACTTTGGAAGTTGAAGACTTATTTCCATTATGCTACAGCTACTACAGTCTCAAATAAAGCTCTAGCCCTACAAACCCTTGTTTATGTGTTTCATACTTATGTCCCTGCTCTTCTCTGGCACTTCTGCAAAGAGTCATCGATAAATTACTTCCTTCGGGAGTCTGGAAAAAGGGGGAAGAAGTAGGGTAGGTGAGAGAGTATTTTTGAGACCAAGCATGCCCTATTTGTGCTTCCAGACAGCTCGGTGTCTTCATTTCTGTAGAGCTACACCTAAAATCAAATTCTAGCTCCAGGAGGTCGCTGTGTTATCTCACTGAGATGAGGGTATTTGGAGACGCCTGAGCATAGGGCCGAGACAGCGAAGCTGAACTCGTCCCCACAGCAGCCTGACAGGGAAAGCTTGGGTCACCTGAAGGGGCTGGCAGCTCCAGTTTCTTGGCCAGGTGCAGCAGCATGTGAAAGGGCTGGTGGTCTTTGGTAGGTAGTGGTCTTTGGTAGGTAGTCGTCTGTGTGCCTCTCATTCCTAGGGGAGCCAAGGGGAAAGCCCAAATGCAAGTCACGGCTGATGTCTGGAGTTTTCTGCAGATATGTGACTTTGTTCCCTATTTGGTGAATTCGGTTTCTACCTCCGCTGTAGTATTTTCTTTCATTCCTTTTTCTGTTTTATGGAGGTGGTTTACAGTTGGGGATTTTTTTATAAGTATGCTCTTGTGCTGTCTTATGGGTCCAACCTTCTCGCTACTCTGGCTTCCCACCCATGGGGCACTCTCAGGCGTGGCAGAGTGGAGCTGAGCTGCTGGCGAAGGGCATCACCCCATGTCCTCCTCCTCTGGGCCTCCCCTGCAGGGGCAGCAGAACCGGGAGGCTGGGCATCACCTGGGGGGGCCATGGGCTGGTGGCCCTCAGAGCTGCCCCCTGAAAGCACACGTCAGCATGCACGTTGCCGGTTTCCTTGTCCATATCATAACAACTGTTTAAGGCTTCATCACTAATATCAATATCGAGCATGGTGAAATTTTATTGTGTTGTCTTGGCAAATCAACCGCACATTTTTATTTGGTGTTCTATTTTGACAGCGCAGAAGGGCAGTATAAGGGAACTGGTGAGGGGGATTTCCCCAAAGAGCAAGTTAGCCCGAGAAGCGGAGTTTTTAACAAACAACACCCCGTGCAAAAGTTTGGCTGGCTAGCGGAGATTTTAACCACCTGTGATACTCACTGTTTTTAGGCACGGTGCCAAACGTGGCTTGCTGGGGCTAATTGAGTAGGCCTGCTCCGCTCTGCTGAAAGCTTTGGAAAAACTGCCCCAGCTGGGGGTACCAGAGGCTTTTAAAATCGAGGCCCTTTTGTGATTACAGTGTGTGCCCGGTGCCTTTCTCTATCGGGTGTTCCACCACACAAAATGGTGCTTCTCTTTGAGAAGGCAGAGGTTTCTTCCACAATACAAACAGTGCAGCCTTTTTTTTTTGCCTCTTTTGCTGGCTGTGTATGTGGACTAGGTTTGGATTTTGGCTAGGCGTCTGTGAGCACTCTTCTGCCTTTTTTTNTTTTTTTTTTTTTTTTTTTTTCTGACTTGAGAGTCTGACAGCTTTAATGTTAGGGCCTTCATGTTTCACAGCAGGGTTTAGAAAAAAAAAAAACCCTAGAAAGATTTTGCCTATATCAGAGAGACAGAGTATTGGACAGATTTACAGCAGGGACCAAAGACTTTTGATGGAAAATAAATGTAGTATAGAGTTGAAAGAACAAACATGATTTTTTTTTCGTGTCGTAGCCCTGGATTTAGAAATGAATCTCAGCAGGAAGAAAGATCATACACAGATTTCCCAAGATATCAAAGATCCATATAATAATGCACTTTTAAAAAGACCCATTTCAGAGCAAGTTTAAGCAATGTACATTCTGCTCAGTGCTTACTAGTTTGTTGCTGGCAGGTGGATGTAAGTATTGCCTCGAGCTCATTACATCTATCTTCTTATGAGCACTGCAAGAATGTGCATTATCTTCCAGGTCAACAAAAGGATATGTTGCAGAAGCTAATTTCTTATAACCCTGATACTTCAACTCCACTTGACCACTGGGGAAAAACTTCATAAGCTTTTCAAGCTTCACTTGCTGCTTTGTCTCCAGGCAGTTATCTGCCTCCAGTTCAGTGAGAAGCATAGAAGTTTGCTTGTCTTCTTCAGCAGACCCCTCTGTGGCTCCAAGAGATTTGGAACACAAAGATACCAACGTGCATCAGGTTTTTATTGCCCAGTAATTTGGCTACCAGGCATGAATAAGAAACACTTATGAAATAATATATGTATATTTATGCATCTTGTTCATATAGAATCCTGAGGCAGATTATCACAATAATGAGAATTAACACATTATACATGTATCACTTTTGCTTTTTTTCTATTATTACATAGGACTGAGCTTTTGCTTGAAAATATAGTCCAAAAAATGAATGAGCAAACCAGCTTCCATCTCATTGGTAAAACAGCTACAAATGAAAAAATGTTTAAAAGGTCCCTTGATGTTTGGGAAAACAGAGGAACTAAGACCTCTAACAGTTTAATTTATTTCAAATGAATTCATTATCAAAGGACTTTCAGTTCCTACTTTTTATATTCTTTGCAAGATTGAGAAGGGTGGAGGCCAGTCTCAAAGTTTGCATTTTCGATCATCTACTGTCTTTCCATATGGTAATATTGGGGAATATCACCTGTCCTCACAACTAAAGATCTGGATTGTATATCTTAAATTGCATTGGAGCAGGGTCTTTCTCCCAGGGCTGACCAGTCTTTCAGGACCCATGGAAAGAACTGTCTTTGCTTCTTAATTAAGTCATGATTCTTAAATCTTCACCCTTGAGCATTAGCTTTCTTTTCTGTTACAAGGGTGAATCTAGTTGTATTATACTCTTGTCTCTGTAGTATCCATCAGCTTTCTGCCTTATGTTTTTACAAATTGCATCTTCCCTCTGACACTGTGTGTGTATCCCAAGGATGTAGTATGTGTATTGTTGCGCTGTTACCACAAATAATGAAATAATTGGAATTTCCCAGATGAGTAAACAGTGGCAGAGAGAAACCTGCATTTTGTTAGACTATTTCTCTTGGCAAACCCTTTAAAAAAATTCGTTAGCAAGCCAAATTACATTAGTCACTATCGGATTATACTCTAGGATGCTGTGCAGGAGAAGCAAAAGGAGAACCCTTGTTTCCATGCTGCAAAATTGGAGGCGAGTCCTGTAAGATTGCTGTTTCGTAAGTTCAAAACTGGAACAGGTACAGAGGAAGTACTACTGTGATGGTCAGGGGAAAGGAGGACTGTATTACAAGAAGAGACTACAGGAGGCCCATGTGTTTTGCCTAGCAAAACAAAGGCCTCTGTCATTGCTCTTTAAAAGTACTTAGGAAGATAAATAGTCTTGAAGAAGAGACATTTAAACTAAAGGACAGTGCTGACCCAAAAACGACGGGACATAAATTATGCTAGGTTGTAAATAACCTAAATAAATTTAGACTGTAAATCAGAGGTTTGAAACCAACTTTGGAAGAATGTCCTTGGTCAATGGGCCGAGAGAAAATGGAGTGAGGAGGGATGGCAGAAAAGCTAGCTTCATTTTTAAATGGGGCTTGATACATTTTTCAAAAGATATTAAAGAACATGGGTTGTCTGTACAGAGAGCAGATGGTCTGAAGGGAGTGGTGAAGTCCTTTCTAGTTGGGTATTTATTGTCCAATTTCAGCTCACCAATACCCCTTTGTACAGAATCCAAAAAACTCTCCTGTGGTGCTCCTTGACCATGCTTTTATGTCCTCTAAAGCCCTTTCCTTTTCCCTGACAAATTAGAAACAGGAAACATTAAACATAAAATCTAGGTTACGTTTTGTTGCTTCTTTGGAATTATTGTGTGTTTTTTAATGTCCATGTAGATGAACTTCCCTATAACAATTTTTTCAGCCTTGAAAATACTTTATTTCACTTCCCATTTGAGTTTTAAAATCTTTTTTCCATTTTATAAAAAGCTAGACCTTCATTTTCAATTTTTAGTTCAAATAAAATAATTACCCTGTTGTTACTTTTTTGACAGCAAGAAGAATACATTTCAGATGAAGCACATATTTTATTCTATTTTAACTGTTTGTGTTTCCCTAATTGCAAGAAAAATTCAATGATGATCTTTTTACAGACTGATAAATATTTTAGCGTAGATTTTCTGTTGGAAAAAAACATCCAAGTGAAGGGTGCGAGATTGGCAGGCTTGTGTCTTGTCTACACAAAGCTTTTATTTCCTTTAAAAAGTCTTGCTGTTGCTAGCATTAGTGTCTCTCCATCCAAATGCATTTGTTAAGCAGTCAGTAAATGATTAAGGAGCTGGAGGGACTGATTTATGGAGCAAAATTAATTGAACTAAATATGCATCGCTCCGTTAAGTGACAACTGGGAAGTGTGGGAGAACATGATACAGCTGTCTGCAACTACCAGAGGGGCGTAAACAGCAAGGAGAGTAAAGGCTTCGCAGCCAGGTACAGCTGTGGCTTTTTTGTGACCCAGATTGCCCGTCACGCTCCTCCTTGAGGTGCTCTAAGGGGTGAAACGCCGCGTGTCCCCCGGAAAACCCACACCGAGGATGGTTTAGGGTAGTGCAAAGTGCATTAAATAGCTATGAAGCCACTAAATACTGTTTTATTTTGCATATACTACAAAAGCTAATAGAGTGAAATTTAAAATTAGGGAGCACTAGGTGGGAACATCAAGGAGAACAGCAAGCTTCCTTATGGCAAGATACGTTACTCTGAAGAATGGGCTTCCAAGGAAAATTACAGGCAAGGGCTGCTTCCTGGGTATCCTTAGTCCTAAAATGATCCTGAAACTGAGGTAGGGAGTATAGTGAAAGGACAGTGCTTCAGCAAGCATTCCTGAAATAGGTCCTTTTACTTGCAGTTTCTGTGCTTCTGTGAAGAGAACTACATGCAGGTAATTTAACAAAATACATCTCAGCCCATTTCAACCCTTCTGTTAGCAGCTGGACTGGGCTCTTGGGACTTTGCTGGAGTCCAGCTCACTTGTAGAGTGCGGCTTGATTTTTAGCTACTTGATTCTCGACATTAATGTTGCCCTTTACTTTTGAGTCCCCATCTCAGAGTACTTTTTCGTAGTTTAAACAGTAAAGGAGGAGAAAGCTGCTGATGCACCGGATACATACAGAACCATCCAGCAGAGAGCAGAACTTTTTACTGTGACCTGGCTGAATTTGCGGCACTGTGCTGCTCACCCTTTCCACGGGTACCGCTTGCTCGCTTGCCTTGGCTCAACTGTGGCTATTGCTGAGAGCATAATTGTGAGTAGCAGATTGAGAGTTAGTAGTGCAAAGGATTTCCCAGCAAATCGCATTTCCTCTGACACTGGCAAAACAGCGCAGTGTATTCAGGGTGTAATTAGCCCTGTGCAGGGTGCCCTAGGTAGGAATTAAGCAGTATATAAGCCCGCGCTATGCCCGTCACTGCAAGGCAGAATTTACTTTAGCTGAAGCCATGTTGTAGTCCATCATGGTAAGTATCCTGCTAGATACCTATGGTACCAGTTCACATACAGCCACGTAGCATGCTTTTTTCCCCCAAGTTCACTAGTCAGATGGAAGTCAGAATTTTACCCCCTCCTGGCTCCTTTGTCTACCAGCTCTAACCCTACTTTGCAAGTTTAAGTGCCGTCCAAAAGTATTTCTAAGTGGAACAAAAATAAACATGCTTTTAAATATTTTATGTTCATACTTTAAGGGAGATTGACACATTTTGAAGAGGAAAGCAGTCTACAACACCTAAATTAAAAATAAATATTTATGTTCACATTTGTTCATCAGCTTTCCAAAATGTAAAAATACGTTTCATGTTGTTTTAAATAATGAAATGTGAAACAAATGAAAGATAAACTTTCTACAAGCTGCAAAGAAATAAGAAGACAAAGGCTTTGTTTATAGCTTAGACTTCAACAGTGCCCTTTGACAACTAATACAAATCTTAATTACAAATGGAATTATACATATAAGAACTGTTCAAAACAAAGGAGTATTTTTTTTTTCCTCTCTCTCTGGTTTTCTTTGTGATAGTTTTAATTAGCTGCAACTCTTTGAACAATCATACTCCTTGACTGCTCCTCAGACACTGATGGAAGTTGTTAACTTCAAATGGCATCTATAGGACTGGAGAAGTCTGGGTTTTCCTCTGAACAGCATGCTCCCCATTGCTAAATTTATTCCTGGATATATCAGGATTCTGCATACATACCACTTAATTGAGAAGAGAGCATTGTCCGATAACATTCCAGTGATTGACATTAGGACAGAATAAATTGGATTAATAGGCTGCAGCACCCTGCCCACACTGGCAGAACTTTAATGGACTCCTGTAATAAAGTAAGCAGCAACAGGGCACATGTGTTTTGAAAAATAACCCAGTCAAATAATATGGAAAAACAGTCATTAGAAATAATGGCCAGCCATATATGGTATTTTCCTCATGATAATCAGGAACCTTGCCTTCAAAACAAATAGAGAGTGGAAAGGAAAAGTCAATTGCCAGTGTGGAAACTGCTGTACATCTGCTCCTGAGGATTCGTATATGGTTGTGGGGAAATGTGTCTTCCCATCTTGACCTAAGAAAATTTTTTTTACATCCCCATGGCAAACTGTTTAAAAGAAAGTGCCTACCAGAAACAAAATAAGAGGTCTCTCTTCCATCCCAGTTAAATGGCCTAACCCACAGGTGGAGGCCCTGGTCCTGCATCAGGATAAACCCTTGCAGTGGGAAGAGAGGAGGACGCCCCGCACCCGCGGGAGCTATTAAAGGGATGAGGACACGCGTGACACAGAGCACTCTTGCCGTAGTGTGAGATTGGGCGTTGAGGTGTCACAGCCTGACTTAGGTTTATAATAAATGCTGCCATTACAATATAGTACTCGGGGGAAGAGGAAGTTTCTGCCTGGGATCCGTGACTCACCGCGCTTGGCAGCACACGAGCCTTCATTCATCAGGGCTGTATGCCTGGCTCTCTGCTTGCACGTACTCCGGTGGGGTTTGATGCATAGGCTGTTTAGCAAAGGAGGGCATCTGTTGTCTTCGCAAGTTCGGGACTTAAAAGTTGTCTATGTTTTAAGAACTGGGAGGGAGGGGCAGAATATTTTTTTTATGCCTTCTGCTACTGTGGAAAGCGTGTGTGTTAGTGCAGAATGGTGGGGAAATGGCTCAAAGAAACGTTGTGCAGAACTGCAATACGGGCTAAAGCTTTTCTTAAAATTCACCTTGTTTCAATAAGGAAAACTGGAAAATTAGTTATTAGTAGTCATTATTACAAATGAATGAGAACTGCTTCTCCATTTTACTTCTAAGTTTTTCTTAAATGTAAACTGTGCCATGGAAATTAAGTGAAGTGATGTAGAATACAAAGCCTAATCACTGGAACGTGACCTAATCTTTCAAACAGAGATATGGCTGTATCGATCGCTTGTTTATTTGTTGAATTGCAGACGACTCATGCTGAGCCATAAAAGAATGTCACTCTGATCTCCAGTGGAATGTGGAGATGCAGCTAACACAAAGATTTTCATGGAGGAGAGGGCAGATACCTTCTAACATTTTCTTTCAAATGGCAGTTCAGGATGCAATAGTAGTTTAAGAATGGATGCTCTGTAAGAATTCATGCAAGTGTTTCCTCAGTTGTTTTTTTCTCTGATATCCTCTCTTTTGTCACTTCCTGCCCCTCAAGTCTAAAAAAAAATGATTTTTTTTAACTACTGGTTAAATTTGTTTAAGTATCAGTTAAACTATCACATGTTTATTAACTATCGGTTATATTGCAGTGGCATCCAGGAACCTCGTGGTTTAACAACCCTGGCTGTCTAGGAAACTGAAGGGAGAGAGGAGACAGTCTTTTTCAAATTTCATTTGTATGCACTTGGTTTCTCAAGGTCTTCACAAGAGAAATACACAGAAAAGCAACAAATTGCACTTGGGATAAATTGGCTAAATGTGCATGTGTCCACTAGAAAGAAGAATTTTTGAATATACTTCTGAATAGAGTAAACCTAGCTGTTGAAATAGTAATGAATACTCTTTTTGTTACTCTTATTAATATCTCTGGATCTGATTTTTTTTTACGTTAGTAAAAAAAATACTCTATTTTAAAAAATATACTCCTGTGCCTGTGAAAATATATACTGGAAATCATCCTCATCTCATTTAAAGTGGTACAGTTTGCTTTCTTTAACTACATTATGTCTGATTTCCACCAGCTTAGGTTTTTGATCCTAATATTTAAAACTTGTTGAAGTGAGATCCCCCTGCCCCTTAACTTCAAGAATATCAGGATTTTGCATACCATGTTCTTCATAAGATTTTCATGGTTTTGCCACTGAAAATATCTTCTTTTTTCTTCCTATTAAAGCAAAGAACCGTGGGATTGCAATTCCGGTGGATTTGGACAGCCAAGTCAACACCTTGTTCATGAAGAGTCACTCTAACATGGTGCAGAGGGCAGCCATGGGGTGGAGAATGTCAGCCCGCAGTGGACCTCGTTTTAAAGAAGCTCTTGGTGGGCCTGCCTGGGATTACAGGAACATAATAGAAAAACTACAGGTACAAAAAATAGCAAATGGCTCAGGCAGTAGTTGTCGTAGTGCATTTATCTAATATGTGCCAGATGTGGAAAACACCAGAGATGATAGATTCATTTTATTTTTAGTGCTGGATTACAGCAACCTTTGCACTTCTAAGTGGGGGGAGCGGAGGGCTCAGCTCTTCTCTGGCGTTTGTTCAAAGTGAAGCCAACATGCAGGGCCTTTTGATTTGAATTTGATCTGAGTTCGGCTCCTACAGAAGTCAAGAGAGAGGGGTAGGAAGTATGTAGTTTTTCCCAAAGTGGTTCGCAGAGAAGGATCTCCTTTCTGCCTTTTCATGGTCACATGTCCTGTTTTGACTGCAGAGGGGGTTTTAGGAGCCCTTATGCCAGATTTGTGTCACTGGAGAATACCTATAAGGTGGAGATCACCTTGGGCATGTAGTGGTTGAATGACATCAGGAGTTTATGAACTAAGAAAACAGTAGGACCCAGACAAACGGAGAACCCCTGAATACCAAGGAAGCAGCACCTCAAGGTGATACACTAACACCACGTATGACAAGCAGTGTTTTTCCAGCACACCATCATCTTGACTTTTGCGAGTGGTTTGTGGGCATTACTGCAGAGGAGAAATTTGAGAGAGAACAAGGTAGATAGTAACAGGCACCTTCCCTCCCCCTTGAGGAGTGGCATGACGAAAGGCATGAGGTTGCTTTACTGTCACCTGGGTTAACATGGGCTCTTGCGGCTGGCTGTCAGAAGTGGGTCAAAGAGCCCATTGCACAGTATTCTTCAACTCCACAGCAATGCTATTCTGGTTTTCTTGGCCGGACGTAGTTACAAATTACATTCTTCTTCTTTTTCCCTAGGATGTAGTGTCCTCCTTGGAGCAGCAGTTCACTCCCATGATGCAAGCTGAATTCTCGGTCCTGGTTGATGTGCTGCACAGTCCAGAACTTCTTTTTCCTGAGGGGAGCGATGCCAGAATAAGATGCGGTGCTTTCATGTCCAAGTAAGTGGTGTAAGGAGAGGCCCATTTGCTTCTTTGCAAAAGGTGGGAGGGAGATAAAATTTTCAACAGGACTTATGTCTGATTTTCAACAGTGACTTAAGCATGTAGGTGTCTGAGTTCATATTGAAAGCTTAAAGGGAGGTCTTTTGTTGCATGTTTTATGTTTCTCAGCAGTTTAGGAGTCTGGAGACAAGTAGAGCAAGAGGTTGCTTGCCTTGCCTGCCTAGAAATTGAATGTTAGTAGCTTGTTAAAACTGTGACAGGCTTAACCTACTCCTGTTTTCTTAATGGGCTACTTTTGCTATTAAGTTTCTCCAAATCTACAGCAGAAACTTAGATTTTCCATGGTAGAATTTTCAAGAATTCATACTGTGGCGGGGTGAGGTGCTCAGGGCTAGATTTTTTTTTTTTTTGGTAAAGCAAATAAATCTTTTGATTTTTACTTTAAACTGCCAACAGCTCTTTTAAAAATACCTTTCACTGGCACCCCTACCTGGTCTTGAATTATTAGATGTTTTATTTGCAGTCTGTGCAGTGGACTAGAGTCTTGCAATTTTTTTATTAGTCCTCAAGTGAGATGCCCTTGCTGCCCTTGAGAAATTATAATTTAAACAGAGGTAACTTGGGGGAAATGAACGCATTTGGCAGCTCTCCTGATTCCTTGGCTTTTTGCATATTCTGCAGAGGCAGTGTTATAACAATATACTTTATATGTTTGGAAAAATTAAGTTAAATTTTGAGTTTGTCCCATCCCCTCTGTCCAAACTCATTTCAAAGTCAGCATCAAATCAAGTCGAGAGCTGCTGGACATGGCCCACATAATGCAATAAACAGTTTTCTGTTTTATTTAATTAACTTCCACGGCAAAGGAATGCTTTGCAGAGCTATGCAGGAATCCCGAGATAACGGTGTAACTCTTTAAAAATATTGTTAGTACTGCAGGCCTGTGAGCTGCATTGTTTTGGACTCATAGCTCATGAAATTGGTGAAGATGACGGTGGGACAGTCCTGCACAGTGTCTCTACTGAGCCCAGGATGGCATTAGCGCACTAACTTAGCAGTGATCTAATCAGTTCTGTTGGGTTATGGAGCGCTGGTCTACATATTGCAGTGTCATCCCTCGCAACTCTGTTTTTGGTGTCTGTTTGTGATTTAGGACCATTAATGGTGCCATCTTTCAGTGTAAATCCGTGGTCACAGTGCTTTGCTGTATGCTGATCCTAGGCCATAATTTGATGAACGCTGTTCTGTCCGCTATAACCCAGCACTGGCACTGATGGAAAAAAAAAGCCTGTCCAAGGCCTTCAGATTTCCTCCTCCCTTCTGTTTTCACAAACATTTCTCCAGCAGTGAGGCGAACCGGTCCAAGGACTTGGTCCACACAGAGACAGAAAGGCTGCTTCTGGTATTGGCTTAAGCTGACTGAAACCCAAACTCCCATCACAGTCTTGGTTGGGGTCAGAAATGCACCTTCTTTTCTGACTTGGAACAGTCTTGTAAAGTTGTTGCATGAATGTAAACGATGGTTATGTTTCATCCAAATATCTGCATTTCTGAGTGCTTCCATGTAAGGGTTTTGGGGATCCTTTTGGCTGGATGCCATTTGCGAATTATATAATAAGTGTAACCATCATCAAGGTTGGAAGGTGTAAAGGTTGTAGCTTTTAAAGTTTGCAAGATGCATGGGGAACACTGGTTACCTTGAAATAAAGGTTAAAATAAATACATGGTTACCTTTAAATAAAGCAAGGATGAAATAGCAAGTTTGGATCTTAATCTGGAAGCACTCGTAAAAAGTGGATGTAGAATTCTGCCTTCTGTATGGGCAGTAAGATATGCAAATTGACACAAAGAACTCACACCACCTTGAAAGTCACATTTCCTGTTTAATTATGATTTCTCTTGTCTACTTTTATTTCCTTTCCTTAAGGAAAAATATAGTGACAGGCAATTTTTGCATAAAGAAATTGTAGTATGGCTTAGCAACAATGTGCAATGCTCTTTAAGGTTTAATATTTTATTTTAAGGTTGATTAATCACACAAAGAAGCTAATGGAGAAAGAAGAAAAGCTCTGCATTAAAATTCTTCAGACGTTACGAGAAATGCTTGACAAGAAAACTAACTTTGCGGAAGAGGTACTGCTACCATTTTAGTATTAAATATAGAACTAATAGCATGGTATTAAAATGTTGGCTCTGGGACAGTAACAGAATCTGACATGATTTCAATTTCATACATGTTTTAAAGATAACGTGGTGTCTTAAGAACAATGTGGTAAGGCAGGAAAGTAAGATTGGAACAAAAGAAACTATCTGCCTTACACAGTTTTGTATCAGGGACTTGACAAGAGTCAAGGCAAGGAAGATGAAATGAATTAGCAGTAGTGAGTATTACTATGTATGATTATTATCTATTGGATATCCTGTATTTCTGGAGATTAGTCTTCTTATGTCACATCTGACTTCATCTCTCATAAGATCAATTGGAAATACAGGGATTTTTAATTGCAAGCGTACAGTTTTTCCTTGCTACCTGTGGTGCCAGACTTTTGTACTCCATACACTTTTTAATGCTCATAAATTTGTGACTGGAATACGTAATACTTAAGCAGAGCTGCCACTTTTGGGGAGAAGTGACATAGTCTGTACTCTGCAAGTGTCTAATTATTTCTTGAACTCCTCTCTCTCCCCTTATTGCCCAGTTTTCTCTTGCAAAACCAAATTTTTCAAATACCTCTTTCATCTTGCCTGTGCCTTTGTGTATCAGTAGCTAGATTCAGATTTACATGTCAGCTGTCCCTTCTTCTTGAGCCTGATCCCTGTGCTTTTTGTGTGGTTTCCTCTCATCCGTATTTCTGAGTATTCCCCAAATTCTTTCAGTATTACTCACTCTTAAATATGAATCATAGCGCTATTATCTAATCTTTCAGTGCCGTCATTTTCATTTGTTCACAGCTGACATGTTTAGTCAAGTATGTTCATGGATTTCACTTTACCTTGAGAAAAATCATTGATTAAACCCCAGTGTCACACTGTTTCACTGTCTTAGGCTTTTACACCCAAATATTTTCAGATGTCTAAGCAACAGTGCTCATTCATGTTATTGTACCTGACAAAATTATGCACCATTCAGATAGACTAACTATGAGATTCAATCTTAACGCCAGTCTATCCTTAAGAAAAATAGTTTGTGGTAGTTAAGATAGCCACGCCTATTTCTGGGTGTTTGAGATTTTACTTTTAAAGTTAAATGTTTTGGTCCTGTCATATGATCTGATAAAGTACCAACACACTCGTTTCTCTTTTATGATAGTCGAGCCATATATTAGAAATGGGAAATATTCACAGTGTCTTTGTTTTGACTGTATATTGTTTGTTTTGATTTCAACATATGGACACGGGAACATATTGCCCAGGCTTCTAAGCAACTTGCTAGACAGGATTAAAAAAAAATTCTCAAGGCAGAACAGTGAAATGAAGACAAAGGCAGCAACAGCAAAACATCAGCCTTTCTTTATGCAAAGCCAACCACTGCATACAGAGAAAACCAACCTCCTCTTCACCTCCTGCTTGAAGAAAAATGTGGCTAGGTCTAGGCAGACACTTTTTTTTTTTTAATGTCATAACAAGAATTTTGCAGGTGAAGCAGATATTATTCTTCTTAATTATTATTCGTACTTATTCTAATAGCTTGCTGCGTCCATGATGCCACTGCATCATATGGAAATCCTAATTTGCTTTTGTAACTGCATGCTATGACGAACTTTGCCAAACCTCTCCAAAATAATTGCATAGACCCACCAAAAGTTAACATCATCTCAGGACTACAGGGGAAAAAAAAAATCAATGTTTTGGTCTATGACTTAAAACAAGCTAACAAAAAATTTGCCTCTTTCAATTGCTCTTTGTACCCTGTTGTGGATAGTGATAAAGATAGACGGAGTGAAGCCACCAGAGGGAGTGTGCTCTATTGGTATGTAGGGGCTCTTCACCCAGCCAGGCCAGCCTCTGGTTCTCAGGAGTGGACGTAGGAGGTGTACGCCCAGACGCCTCGCGTGACCTCCACCATCTCAGTAGGGCATGGTGGGTGGAAGAGCTCTTCAGGGAACAGAATTTCTCCCTCGTGCTTTCTCTTGAGTCCTATATATTTTACACTGAGGAACATAATGAATCAGTGCAAACAAAAAATGAGTAAACAAGCCTGTATGGTTTGCAAGTGCTACTCCAGCTTGCTACTCTTATGAGTCACTGTTCATGGTATGGACTTCAGAATAGTAAAAATAGCACAATGAATAGCCTCTTGTGCGTGTTTCCAACTTTTTTTGAACTGTAATCTCACTGCCTGCAAAGTTATTCAACTATGTTATGCAGCTACTAAAAAAAAAATTATAGGACTAAATACGTAATGGTAATACCAGAACAAAGCCACAGAGGGACACATGACATTTTGACAGAAAACTTTTTTGTTAATCACCCATCATAATGTATTTTGTGTCATAAATTTGACAGAAATGGTAAACCTCCAGTTTCTGTAGACCTTCCGACAGTGAGAAACAAGGAAGAAATAATGAAATAAAATTTGTTGCTCTTTCTTTCTCTCCCCTTTACCTCCCGCAGTTGAGATCCAGATCTGGGAACCTTGCCTTCTACTGTCTTTATCTTTCATTTGACCACTGGGAGGTTGCCTGTTTGATTGAAGGAACAGAAGGAAAAGATAGCTGTAGGTGCTTATTTCACTGTTTTTATGCCTGTTCCTGTATCCGCTCTCTCAACTCTATTGTTGTGCCTCCCCTTGCTGGTGTGTTTCAGCGCTGTTCGTGCTCTCCTGCCTCCATCCTCGGTTGCCCTTGCAGTCAGCCTTTGGGGCAGTGCTTGCTTATGCATTGTTTTGCTTAGTGCCGCAACATCTAATCATGTTAGGAATCAAAGTTTAATTTCAGAAGTTTGATTTAAGGTATATAAATGACACATAAAACCTCTTGCTCATTGATTGGCTTTCATAAGTAATTGTGGGTGATTATTACAATCTCCTGGGAGTTCTACGTTAAGTCCTAGTCCTATTTGTATTGATTAGGTAACTAACTGGAATGAAACTTGATCTACAGCCCCTCTTATAGAAAGCTCTTCCAGAATAGTGTTAAGACACTTGGGTAAAGCAGTGCGTGGAGGAAGTCGGCATTGCCTCTGTTCAGACAGTTGCTGTGGTATAGATAAAAGCCTACTTTAGACTGACTGTTTAAGAAGAGAAACAGGGGAGACAGAAAGGACTGTGTGTGGACTAGATCTGCCCCATCTATGTTTTTTTTTTTTTTGTTGCTGGCCATTTTTAAACCCAGAAAGATCTTGGTCTAGAATTTTTGAATTTTTTATGCAAATCTTTTTTTGTTTGTTTGTTTGGTTTTTTTTTTGTCCTTCATCATAGTGCTTGATTTCAGTTTAATTTCTGTGTGAACGCAGCCTCTAGACCTACTTCCATGTCTCAGTTTGAATCTGGGTAACATTTCCAAAAGCACCTGAGACACGTAGACCACTGATGCCTGTTCACTTTGCAAATGACTGGAGCAGTTTAAAATCTTAGCATTATCTTGCTGCCCTGCTGAAAGCAACTGTCACTGCAACGGAGCTGGTGGGCCAGGAGGGGTGAGTCCTCCCAGCTGCTTCAAAGAGGGTTCAGAAGCTTAAATTAAACCCACCTTCAGTGAATTGGATGAAGTTGTTGAACTCTGACTGATGTGTGCTCGTATGGCAACTTCTTAACTCACTCCAGCTGCTGGCACGTCAATGCCTTGGGCATGAACAACTTTCTGATTTCCCAACTGTTCTTAAATGAGGTCAGCATCTCTGGGGGGAAAAAATACTATCTCTGATAACATGTGTATATGACGAGTTTAGTGTAACATTATTGGGTGATCAGAGTGCTAATGGATGATAGTGCATTACAGAATATGGCAGAATCCAAGGCTGTACACCCTGCCAACTGGTAGTTTCTAAGGGAAACACTATTATAAATAGATCGAACCCTTCAGTATGGGTTACTTGTGCTTCAAAACATAGACTTTATACTTTCTTCCTGCTTTAGGTGTTGAACTACGGTATAAATAATTGAAACTGCATTTTTAAGTGTCAGTAGAACAAAGACTGTGTAAGCTGCTTAATTGTCAGAAATAAGTAGTTGTGCTTTTTGCCTTTTTTGGAAAAACTCATGAAAAATGTTGTCTTGCTCTTAGACGTTTGCACTAGCTTCATGATTTAAAATCATAGAAGTAGCCTTTCATTTTGCAGCGGTAATGTTTCTGCATTCCGCTTTAGATATGAAATGTAAGCTATCCTCTCCTCTGTTTTCAGCAACAGCACCAAGTATACACGTGAAAAAATAGCTCCAGTGTAAATACAAATGTATTTTATTGCTGTAAGATGTAGTCCCTGATATGGCCGCTATGAGCTCTTGGTCATTTTGTGCCAGAAGACCTGGAGCTTTTCATGTGGAGCTGCTGACAAAACTCCAATGAGTTTGTCAAGAGCGATAGTCCAAGTTCATGAATGTATTGATCTACCCGTCAAGGTGAAACCAGTGAGAGCTGCAGATCTTTTTCTGCTGGGAAGAATGGTCTCAATGTATCTTAGAGGCCAGGAGATGTTGCTGGGAGCCACTGCAGTGTCCCAGGGTTGCAGCTCTTTGAATCAAAGACATTCTCAATTTAAACTGCATTCTATTCTATAGCCTCATCTTTTCAAGATTATTTTACTTATTTGCATCTGCGAATTAGGCAGCATTCAGATAAATAGCATATGTAGTTAAAAATAAAAGGGGAAAAAAAAGAATAATTCTGAATATATGGGGCTTGCTGAATGTATTATACCTTAACCCGATGCTTATTTTAAATGGAAGGACGGGATCTAAAATCCCTTTGTGTTACTACTCACATTTTGGATTAGTGGCACTGCAGGCATTCTGAAGAATTACATTTAATTTTTCACCATTCTGCTGTCTGTTTTATTTGTGCTCATTTATAAAAATGCCTATGCACTAGCCTTTTTTTTTCCCTGTTGTCAATAGGCCATTCTCCTCACTAAGCTCAGTGTGGCTGTAAGGTAATAGGGGCTTAGAAATACTACAGAAGAACGTTTAAGCTCAATGCTGTTTATATTGAATTTTTAAAAAAATCACTTGAACATTTCAGCTGGTAAAGGACGTTTTTGCAGTATCCTGCATTAAAAACTCTCTCCTTAGCAAAACAGCCACAGCCTGGGGAGGACTGGAGGTGCAGGGAGGAAGAATGTTTGGTTACTTCTAGCAGTGCCAGCCTGATTGCTGTGACCAGCACGTACATCTGCTATGGTCAGGAAGCCGCTGTTGTGGCTTTGTCGTGACAGTTAAGTGATGAAGTATGGCAGAAAGTTCAAATGCTGCTGGGACAAACCCCTCCATCTGCGCGATGGTTTATGCGAAGGTGGTGGTCTGTTGCAGAACTGAAGCCTGCACTGATTCACTGCAGTGGAGGACTCAAGCTTTGCTATTGCTGCGAATCCTCTGAGCCAGTAATTGCAGCGGCAGGAGCATCAGAGCTTTCAGATATGCAAGACTAAATGCTAAATGTGGTCAGACCCTTAAAGTGTGGTAATCTCTCATTATACCCATACGCTGACATTTTACAAGCCAAAGAAATAAAACCTACAGAGAAAAAAGACCAAGGCAGTTTCACTTTTCCCCCCTCTAGGCTTCAAGATGGAATAATTAAGCAAAGAGATACCACAAGGCACGTGATGCTGTTGTTTGTACTAGCTAGGTGTTGTTAGCCATAGTGCTTAGTGCCTCAGGCCATCAGCCACTATGGCATGTTGTTATTGATGCACGTTTCTGGCGCTTTGACACGTGGTATCAACTAGACTATTCAGAAGTAGCATCCTGCATCTTTGCGGTATCCCTTATCCCTCCCGTAATGTACATTGTTCTGGACTAAAGGGAAATACTGCTGTATGCTGTAGAGGACATCCCCCAGATATTCTGCTGGGTTTCCAATCACGTACATTTATAGAGAGATTTATTTTGTTGCTACTGCAAAAACCTGTAAGTACTTGGTATATGAAAAGCATGACTAGTTTTTAAGGGGAATTTTATTTTTTTGTAAGTAACAGGCACCAGATATTTGATCCAGCTTTGGACTGTCATCTGCTTGTGTTCAGATGCCCATTCAAAGCCACTTTACTTGGGCCAGTCGCGAGATGCTTATAGTGGTCTGTGTCACGGATAGTTTCAGGCAGAGTGCATTGCTCTTGTTGACCTGGACAGGAACTTTAAACTGAAAGTCATACATCAAGGACAGGTAGGAGACAGCACTTCTGACCTCTTATGAAGTGTAATGTCCTGATCTAGTGGAAGGCAAGAGCACTTTAATCTGCTGCGGTGGGAGTGAAGCACATGCCCAACTACTTTTCAGGAGTGGGTGCATTCATGATTTTGCCCTCTCTTTTATATGTATAATTGTTAACTGTCACTGTGATCCAAATATATTATCTCCGGAGACTTAAAGGTACTTTTAGCTTAGGTAATAGTTGAGTGAGCAATGGTGTTCACTACTCACTGGTACTTACTCTTCTTTGTTTCAAAACCTTGGTTATTTTTTGTTTGTTTGTTCTCCAAGTCACAAACAAATCTAGTGGCAGGACGCCAAGGCTGAAAAAACACATGGTTGTAAACACATTTCCTCTGAAAGATTGTAGCCTCTCAGCAGCTCATATTTATCAAATTTTAAGAATACGGTATGTTGTTATCCAGTTCTGTTTCAGAAATATTAAGCCCCAAATCCTGAATCATAAATTGTTTTGGAACTTCTGTCATCTTTCTTCTAAAGGAGCATCTGATACTATAAAATACTTTTTCTGTAGATAACTGATTTAGACAGCATCAGCCAAAACAATAACAAACTGGAGTAGCTTGTTCGTTGTGCTGAACTTCAAATGACCAACTTCTGCGCTGGAATTTCCCTTTTATACAGTGTATGTGACATAAGGATTCTCTTTGTTTTCCCCTTTTTTCATATCAATTCCTTTCTATGGATCTGATCTTAAGAACAGCAAACCAGCAAGAAGATCTTAATGGCCTGCAAACTGTTCGGCATCCTTCTCTATTAATATTGCTTTTAGTTAAAAAAAAAATGGAAAAGAATGCAAAGGAACAGAGCTGTTTAACAAATGAAACCTTCAGAGCTTTGAATATAATTCATCTCACCTTAGTCAGGTACAAAATTCACGGAACTGATCAGAATCCTTTACGTGAATACCATCAATTGGATTTTATTTTTGTTGTTGTTTTGAATACAGGTAGGATGGATTTCACTAAAGAATCAGTCCATCTAGAAGTTAAATTCCATGCTCATTTATAGCTACTTAAATCAAAATCTACATTATGAAGGCATCAGGATCAAGGTTAGATTGGCAAGGGGTTAGGTAAATGACCAAGGTATGTTGTAGGTTAATTTGTAAAATGAGTCAGCCGTTTTAGCATATGGTTCACGTCTCCAGGTGTGTGGAGTTTTGTGTGAGGATATATTCCTACGAATAAATATAAATATTTATTTTAGATTATTTATTCCTATTCCATCTCTTTTTTTAATTAGCAGCGTATTACCTCCATGGTGGAGTTGTATTAGAAGATAAATATTTGAATGTGCGTTCTGTGTCCTACCATATTGTCTTAAACGGAGTAGATGTTCTTGCTTAGAATATAAAGTGTCTGATACACGTCAATGCTCTCAGAGTTACTTAATGTGAGGCAAAACCGAATTCCCATGGCCACCCTAATTTTAGTGGTTGGTGCTTGTTTAAAGTATCCAGTTGACATCCCCAGAGGCCCGTGTCTGTGCTTATTCACAGAGCAGGAGCAATTTGCATAGGTGCAATAGGGGTTTTCGTACCCTGCCTGTCTGATGCTGGGAGGAGCTATGCACAGGTGAGAAGGGGAGTTCAAAGAAACGTGTGAGTGAGAAGTATGGGGAGAGAAACAAATGGCAGGTATCCTGAAGTTTGGATAGCTGCAGTTTTTCTTGGGAGTCAGGAGAATAAAACGGCATAAACCTTTTTCCCGACTGAGCCTGGAGGATGTTTTTCCCCACACACCTCTCGCTCCTTTTTAAGTATTAGTTGCTATACAGAAAGTCCACATTTCTGAGCAGTTTCTGCATTGCTGCTGGGTAACGTTTATAATTTTTACTGGTGAGCACAGAGGAGTGCTGCAGTATCACAGAGACCACTGTGTGGCAACTGTGGACTTTTCAAAAATGTCTCCTGTCTGTGGGAGCAGGTCAGCTGCTGCTGCTGCTTCTGCACAGCTGAATTCCCACAGCAGTCAAATGTCTGCAGTCATGGAGGGGGCGAGAGAAAATGTCTCCTTTGGTTTTGAATTTCCTTGGAAGGGGAAAAGGGTTCTTTTGTTTTCTGGGTTGGTTTTTTTTTTTTCTGTTGTTGTTGACTGTCACAAATTTGCTGTTGCTTTATTTAATATGTTTGAGCAACAACCCTGTTTGTACTTTGCAGTCGCACCAGAGATAGCAGTGAGCAGAATTCAATGCATTGTATTAAGGATGGCCAATGAATATTTATGATAGACCTAGGGAGCCAGTAATAAAAATGAAATCGGCATGATGCCACTAGAGCCAAATCTTTGATCTCTGTTTTAAGAGAAAATACAATAAAGCAGGGGATAATGGACTCATTATAATGGAATGGTTAGTTATGGTTAGTTAGGGCAGTGTGAATAGGTTGCATTACGTAAACTGCTTTAGTCCAAGATTTACGATTCAGAAAAGTGTTTCAGGAACCGAGTTTCTACAAAAAAAAAACACCAAAAACATCAGTTTATGATATTATTTGGTTTAGTTAGTCCAATCAGAAAGAACTAAAGATACAGCTCTTTCAGATACCAGGATGAGCAATGCTTTTGCCTTGCTAGGGGAAGCAAAAGCCAGAAGAACCTGCAAGGCCCATCTACTCAATCGCTTTCTGTGCTTCTGCTCCTCCTCTGTCACCCTCTGAGCAGGTAGGGAGGGGTGAGCGTTGCAGGAAGGCGGAAATTAGATTCTACTCCGAACAGACTGTCTTGCTGGATACCAGATGAGAGGGCACACTTAGGGTTATCAGCAGAGAGGGGAATGCTCAGGGTTCTGCATCACCCAGGAGGATGCAAGGGTCCTGGCTGGAGATATATGCCCCAGCTGGAGCCACCTACCTCCACTGCAAGCAGGCAGAAACTACTGCAATATGCTGAAGCAGCTTTAGGGAAGCCTAATGAAGGAGTCGGTATTTGACAGGGACAGGGAGCAGGAGCGAGTGAGCTATTTTTCTTTTTAATGGTTGCAATTACTTGCTTAACACCCCTGCCACCGCACTAAGCAAGACGCAGAGGAGGGTTGATTCCAGGCTGTAGATGAAAGCTGATCTTGAAGTCTCTGTCTAGCCAGACATGAGGAGGAAATGGAAACTCACTGTTTTCTGATTTGTTTCATACTGATGTAATTTCTAAGGGACTTCATCACTAATGACATCTGGCAAGGGATTAGTCCATAATGTGGTCCAACTCCCCCCCTCTCCCCCTTTTCAAGAAAAAGAAAGTATATGCTATATTGAACTTTGGAAAACAGCTATTAAGCAAACACAGTAACTGCTTCTGATAGGATTTTTTTTTTTTCCTGATGAGGATTTTACCCAGCATGTTTGGCCTTGGAGGAGTGCCTGGATGGTATTGCCAGCTGGAATTGTCAGAGCTGCTTTGTCTTCTGTCCCAGGAAAACAGAAGCCTGGCGGGCAGTCACTCTCGCTCTTATTTCATATCCCTGCTTAGTCAGAGTTGCCAACCCCAAGCACTGAAAACCCTGAGTCAGGCCACAAACAAATCACGAGATTTGGCTTGAAAATCATGAGATTTTTTAATTACCAGTAGTTTATTTGGGATTTCTTTGAGTCTTTAGCGTGTCTGTTCTTCCAATTTTATTCTACAAATCTCAGAGCTTGAAATATGCTTTACTGAATTATGCATGTGTTTGTTTACTTAAATGGAAGCCAGGTACATTTATGGTTACCTGACCTCTGGAGTTTGCGGGGAAAAGACCAGAATATCTAAATGATATGCGTTGACCAGGCTGCTCAATGAGGGGCCTGTTCTGGAGTTGGTGATTGCCCTGAGGATTATGAGCTTAATTATCCTGGTGTCACTTCGACCCCTAGGCTTTTTGCAGAGAGCTTTTTTGTTGGGCACAGCCTGAAAGTGTTCTTTCAGTTTATGGCAATGAACACTTTGTGCAGGTTGTGCCTTGTTTACCTTGCAACAGCTTTTCACGGGCAGCATGTGGCACCTTGCCAGCGAGGCCCGATTAATCCATTTTCTTCCCACTGCAGTTTCGCCATCGCTCAGGCCTTGCTCGGAGCACACACGTGCAAAGGCTTTCTGCTGTACACAGTCACGAGCGTAACGTGCTGACACGGCGTGGATGTCAGCGAGAGGCTGTGCTGGCTCTGAGCTGGCTGAGCTGTGAGACAAGGAAACGTGCTCTGAAGGTTTGGACTAGTGTTGGTAACTCCAGATGCAGAGCTGTCACTTGGGGTTGGGGAGAGGACCTCATCACTGAAAATTCCTCTTGGCAGAGTTGTCCAAAACATTTTGTCCCCAAGTACTGAGCAGTTACACTCGCGATGTCTCCTTATATTCCTTTTTCCTGCAAGCCTTTTATTCCCCCACCCCCTTTTGTTATACCTTCCTCCTCTTTCATGCAGAAACTTGGGGTTTTTTACTCCTTAATTGTATATGATAGCGTTTGTGTCCCATTAGCCCCACATCCAGTAGGGCTGGATGCTAGTCTCCCCAAGTGCCAAAAAAATTTAGATAACCTTGACTCTCAGGTTTTTTCAGTATGAATACTTCTTACTGACTTCAGGGGAACAAGAAACTTTGCTTGAACCAGGTGTTTTCTCATCTACGACCAACTAGAGATTCTCAGCTGTAGGGTTCCCCCGGGCCACCCTACTGGGTGCAGTTTAGCCGTTTAGGAAATCAAACTCTTCTAAATATACAAATATTTGACTGTGGCTCTCTAAAAATGAAAATCTTTGCATTTAAACAAATGCTGGAAGTCCTGCATGTTGTTGGGAAGTTCTTCCTCTTTTACTAGTCGGGGCAGTTTTTTCAGAGAAGCTAGAAATGTTGCTGGAGAATAGACTATGCAGCCTGAGTTCCCTTGATTTTGCGGAGACCCATATTAACTAGGATGCTTTTGTGAGACGGAGGAAATAACAGTGGTAATTCACTGCTAGCAATAAAGTGGGTGATGGTCAGTAAATTTACCCTGGATGGCAGAGCAGATTGTTCTAGTTATGTCACAGTCTTTTATTAAATTTGTCCTGGTTGTTGCTAGCATTTTGTTCATGTAGTCATTTTAATCCTGACAATAAAACTGACCAAAAGGACCTAGAAGGGGCCTTTTGAAAAATGGAAGTTGAACAGTTTAAGCTGTCTTTTTCTTCTTTTTCTTCACATTTAAGTATTCTTACAGTGAGTAACATCATCCATGGGAAAACCTCAGATTTTGTTATTTGAGTTTGGATTTTTGTTCTGATGCTGTGTGGAAATGTTTGCATGAAAAAAAAAAAAAAAACCAAAACAAAAATCCTACCACTCAGCCAGAGTAACAAGTTGAAGATATTACTTGGGGCTGTGGTGTGCTTAGTCAGAAACGAGTAATTTCTATTGCAGAAGTATGGGCAAAGCGCTACCTATTTCTGCCTGTGTGTGCAAATAACCTGCTATGCCACACAGCCAAAGGAAACAGAGTCAAATGAGAGCAGCGCTGGCTGCGTTTGAGCATGCCGAGCACACGCGTTGAGCTAGGATTAGGAGGTGGCAGATGAACTGGCTCCTTCTGGAGTCCTACCTGATGCTCTGGGAGGTTGTTTAGAAGGCTTTGCTCTCCGGAGTGTGGTCTGCAGAGAGTCACTTGACTTTAAATGAAGCTGTTTATATAAACAGATTATTTCCATACCTATGATACTGAAAGAGCTTGTTTTAACTCAGTAGCAAATTCTAGCATATCAGGTAATCTAAATACAGGTCTTCTACTTCTTGGGTTTTTTCTTCCTTTTTTTTTTTAAGAAAAAAAAAAGGGAAGTCAACTAGTTGATATATACTTTAATTCAACGTGTAACCTAATCATTAAACTCTAAACAATTTGAAACTGGAAAAAAAAATCCTTTTACTTTTTAAATCTATCTCTGTCTTTCCTATTTTTGCACATACTTTTTCCTTTTGTCTCTGTTTTGTTCTGATTTTTAGCTGAAGAAAGACTTTATTTGAGAGCAGGAAAGGAAGTGTTGCTGGGATAATGTTTTCTTTTGAACTAGCCAACAGTTTATGGCTTCTGTGTCTTAGGTTCAGTACTTTGATCACTATCTGTCTGTTTTGCTACTAAGCCCTATGTAGTGTGATTTTACTACTGAGCCAGCTGGGGCTCTACCCCACGCAAGAACTGTGAGGTAATAAAATCAGAGTAAATTAAAAGTGTTTTCTCAAGCCCTCTGCACAATTCTGAACTATTAATTTCTCACTGCAGCTTTGCCAGCTGAAAAGTAGCTGCTTTATTGCCCCGGACTACACTGTGCACGTACATCTCCATCTTCCAGCAGGGGCCTCCAAAGCCACAGGAGGTGGCAAACCAGCCGCTGGGCAGCTGCAGCAATGCACAAAGGGGCTCTTTCAGAAACGTTCTTGCTAGAAAAGCACATGTGCTGCTAAAACAAGTTACAGTGCCCATCTGACTTGAGCAAGAGCCACCCTGGGGAAACTGTCTTATTTTTTTTCTGAAATTGGTGAATAGATGTATCGCCCTAATGCTTGTTTCTGACTTGATGGACATTGTGTTTGGGCCCAGGACTAAGTTCATTCTAGATTTTTCTGCAGTGCAAAGGGTTGCTGAAGGACAAGGGAAGGGAACTGATCTCCCCTCTGACGGGCTACTCGAATGCGGCATCTGTTTTTGCCCTGAGTCTGCTGCCCAGTGAGGTACCATCGGTGTGGACACGTGTCAGTGCAGCTGAGGGTACTTTTTAAGTATCACAAGCTAGCTCCCGTTTTGGGCTCCTCTCCAGAGCACCGAATGACTCACCTTCAAAGGAGGTCTCTCTGAAAGTGGAAGCAGGACTTTGCGTATGACAGTGCAGAACCTAGCAGTTGGCAGGGCGCCCATTTTCTCCTCCTTAAATCAAGCAAACAGTGTGCTCCTGGGCTTTGTGAATGAAAGATTTGTTGAAAAAAATGGTATGAAGTCTTAACAAGCACTGATTTAGTTAGCTTGGCTGTGGATTATCTACATAAATTCGTGTTCTTAAGTTGGCTTCTACTGGGAAAAAGCACGCTTTTTTAAATTTGCTGAAATGTTGGCATACATGAAAAGACTTACTTCTTGAGTCGTACAGACTTCAGAGACTCTTCCTGCTGTGTTGGCCAACTTGACTTGCAATGCCCATTCTCCTGAAGGAAGAATTCTGGGTCAAGGCGGCTCCAAAAATCCGCAGCCCAAGAGGGTGATCCAAGAAAAGACAAAGCACAGGGACTTATACGTAGTACCCTCCCTTGCAAACCTCCCTGGGGTATGCAAGCACTGATGCTGAGCACGGGTGGAGTGGCTAGCAGCTTCCAAGTCAGCAAGCTGGATGTTGGTAGGAGACTGGCACAAGTTGGGATGTGCATTAACTCTGCACTCCTCCCAGCGCTCAACTGTGGGTGTTAATATTTAGTGATGCAGACCTGCAGATGGTGACACTGGTAGGAACCCCTTTGCCTGAAGCGCATCCAGTCCTTGCCTTTTGACATGGGGAGGAGCGTGTTGAATCATAGAATTGTTGAGGTTGGAAGGGGTGCTTAAGATCATCAAGTCCAACCATTAACCTAACCTGACAAAACCACTTCTAAACCATATCCACAAGTACCATGTCTACCCTATTTTAAAGGCCTCCAGGGATGGCGAATCCACCACCTCCCTGCGCAGCCTATTCCAATGTTGGATAACCCTTTCTGTGAAAAAAATTTTCCTAATATCCAATCTAAACCTCGCCTGGCTTAACTTGAACCCATTTCCTCTCGTCCTATCACTTGTCACTAGGCACAAGTCACTATATTTGTGACATAGATTTGTGTACCTGTGTTTTATCCCCATCCACTAATATAGATCCATTATTAAATCGTGCCAGCCTTGTTTGTGGAAAATCCCTCCAGGTGCGGGATACGCTGTGGTGCGGTCAGGATGCGCCAAGTGGGAGAGGGCCGTTACCCAGACCTCGCTGCTCACGCTCCGCCGCTGCTTAGGACGAACGCGGCCGGGCACGGTTGGGCGCAGGCGGTGGACGAGTAGCGACCCGGCGGCGGTCAGCCGGGTCGGGGCTCGCCGGGCCCCGCCAGGCCCCGCACACCTCTTGCACAGCTGCGGCAAGCGGGAGGCACCCGCGGCGGGGTGCAGGTGGCCGCTTTCTGGCCACCTGGCGAGCGGTGCTGCAGGCTGCCACCCCCCCTCCCCGGTAGCCCGGGGTCGGCATCGGCGGCGGACGGCGAATGCAAGGCGCAGGGTGTCATCCTTCGCTACCCCGCGCCTCCCGTAACCGCCGCTTAACGATTTAACGAACTGTTTGGGCCGGAGGGAGGGAGGGAGGAACGGTCCCGCTCACCGTTCGCTCCCCCCCGCCCCCAAACACGTGACTGCGCACGTGAGCGGCGTGCGGAGCCGGGCCGGGAGCACACGCCGGTTCCTGCCGCCGCCGCCGGTGCCGCACAGCCGCTGANCCCCCCCCCCCCCCCCCCCCCCCCCCCCGCCCCGCGCTTCCCCGGGGGCCGGCGGAGGCGGCACCGCGCCGTTATGTAACGCCCGCAGTGTCTGGCAGCGCGCGGGCCGGCGTCACGTGCGCGTCGGCGCCGCCGGCCCTGAAATTCGATTTGGATTGCTCCGAGGGGCGGCATGAGATCGGCTTTCCGCTGTGAAGGCACCAGAAGGGGAAAACGGGCGGATCTGAGCCGCGCACGAATTGATAAATCGCCCTCGCCGCAGCTCCTGGCGGGGGAGGGGGGACCGGGGGGGGGTGGACGGGGATGGTGTGCGCGGCGCGTACCCCCACCGCATTATTTCAGCATTATGTAACCCGGCTTGAACCGCAACGGCAGCGACAAACGGAAACAAACAGCGGCCTCCCCTCCTCCTCCTCCTCCTCCTCCTCCTCCTCCTCCTCCGCGGGGCTCCTCTTCTCACTCCAAAACACTAAAAGGTGGACGGGCAGATCGGAGACGAGCCTTCAGCCCGCGGCGGGGGAGGGGAACCGCACGAGCCATTATCATTTAATTTAGAAATTAAAACAGAAACCCACCCCAGACCTCCAGCCTTCCCGGTGCCGGGCGGACGCGGATTGCGAGCACTGG
>RSEF01000001.1:83107660-83120854 GCA_003993805.1 Himantopus leucocephalus | reverse complement strand
TCCTCCTCCTCCTCCTCCTCCTCCTCCTCCTCCTCCTCAGCCCTCCCGTTGCCAAACGATGACAGGGAAAACGGTTCGTTGGCCCTCGGCGGAGGGCTCCGGGCCTCGCCCGCTTCGCCCCGGCCTCTGAGGGCGGCGGTTTGGCAGGCAGGGGAGCTGAGCGGCGCCTCAGGTTGTCGGGGTGGTTGGCAGGTTGTGTCGGCGAGAGGCTGGCGGTGTCGGCGAGAGGCTGGCGGTGTGCAGGCGCCGGAGTTTGCGCATGCAGGTGGCCTGTTAGGACTTTTCATAAATTATTTTCTGGGCGAGACTGCCTAGTGGCGTTACACAGGGGTGTCTGTACGAAGCTGCAAATGTTCTCGCTGTAAACCTCTTGCCTTTTATCCAGTTACCTGCAAAAAAGAAGGTCTTGTGACTGCAGGGGGGGAAAAAAAAACAACCCACCACCGAAAAAACAAACCGACCATGGAGGAGCTGGGCCAGCTTAAAATTTAAGCGACGATTTTTATTTATAAGCAGCTGAGGAACAAATGGACATAACTGAGTTGAAAGAGAAGCATTCGTGATTTCCCCCCATCCCCACCCTGCCACATTCACCCCATCTTTTCTCCAAAGTATGTTTTGAAATTTCATCATTCCTCCTCTGATGGAAGCTAATGTTCATTGTCTTGCCCTTGAAAAGAGTAATATTGCTGCCCAGGAGCTGCGAAGAAACCAAACCCTCTGAAATTTTAAGCTGTATTAAATCTCCTCTGCTTTCTAAGGGCCCGAATATACTGTTTACAGGCAGTCTGATTGCATGGCAGTCAAAACATTTTCTTCTTAAACATTTCCCCTGCCACCACTGTGGTAAGAAAATAGCCGTTTATAAAGCTGTGCTTGCAACAAAATCCAATGTTGTTTGATAAGATCAGGTATACAGGTTGTGCATTTGGGGAATCTTCAGCAAATCATATCACTCTGTATGATACACATTCTATTATCCTGTATTTATTTTATTTCCAAGAGGAAGTTATTGTTGGAGTAGCTTTTTTTATTAATGGGCATTACAAAATGGGGTTTTTTTCTGGTGTTTAGAGGTTTTTTTCTTCCTGTCTATTTCTCTTCCCCTGTTCTTTCACTTCGTCTCTATATACGCAGTTAACATACCAATGTTTAAATATACATTGCGAGGTGTAGTTACATAACCCTGTCTTGCAAAGTGCTGAAAAATGATCCCTGGCTTTATCTTCTGACTATGTTTTTAAAGTAACAGTTTTTGAGTATAATCTAGCACTATCAAAAGACAGAGGGAGGCATGCTGCAGCTACATAAAGATCATTTTACACAAATCAGAATAAAAATAATACAAATTATACCCCAACAAATATCATATGCTACGTTTCTGCTAGCCAGCAAGTCTTAAATCCAGAGTGCATAAATGCGTTTGCTAACGAGTGGATACTGAGTTGATTTAATGAGTTGGTGATGCAGTCGGTGACTGCTCATTATCATCAGAGAATTTAACTTGCTGCAGCAACTCGGAAAATAAATGAGTATAGCTCAGACTGGACTGTGCTGTGAGTGAATTGAGAACTTTCCTTTATGCAGCTTTAGCAGTCTTGGGTTGTTCCTGCTTCGTATTAACCATTCTGAGCTGTATTTAGGATCCTTTCACCATCCATCGCTACTCTATCCGAGGAAGGGTAAGGAAGTGGTCCCAGACCCTGCTTCTCATAAGCAGAGGCAGTGCCCAGACAGGCAAGCAGAATCAGAGGTCTTGACAGCTGGAAATTAACAACATGGTCCCTCTCAGAATAAATGACCATTCTTCTCCCAGGCTGTGGTGAGGGAATATTAGGACCCTGGTTATCATCTAACAGGCATTACAAGAGATAAAGGAGCTCTAAAGGTGAAAAAAGCTCTGAGTACAACTTGAACAGGTGAGATCGCTTATGAATGAGAGCAAGTCAGGAGTCCTGTTTAGCTCTGCTAAATAGACTTGGTATGGTGTTGGACTGGTCAAATGAAGACAAGTTGTTCAGTAGTCACTTACGGAAAGAACATAAAATCATCACATTTTGATGTTTTTTGTAGGGCTTCATTCCTTAGGTATCAATATGCCCTCAGAGCTGTGAGCTAGTAGATACCGCAGAAGCACAGCACGTAAGCAATAACAAAGGAATTTGTTTTATTTTGGAGTTGGTAGAAAACCAGTGTCCCTCTAGTTTAGGATACAGTGGAAGAGGTTTGTGTGTTTGCACTTCAAAACAAAAGTTCTTTATCCGTAAAATATATGATTAAAACGGATTCATTTTCTCCCTCCCTGGTGCAAAGTTTTAGAATCTGGTTCTGATTGCTCGTGCTTTGCTGCTATCGCACGATTTTTACACAGTGCTGGAACTCAGAGATGTATGTAATGAAACTTTAAAACTGTGTTGAGTTTTGGAAACAGTCACCTGTTTGTTTTTTTTTTTTTTTTAAAAAAAAAAAAGCTAACCTACAGAGAATTTCAAAANAATTTCAAAAATAGACCAAGTCCTCCTGGAATTCAATTACAGATGCCTGCCAGCTGCTTCCCCTGCCTGGGACCCACATTTCTAGCTTCTCTGTTCCTCTGGATGTTCCTTGCAGGGGAACAGCCTGTGTGACATGACTGATGAACAGACAGATTGGAGAGAGAAGTGCTTGGGTATGGACTCCCCTGCCATCCCTCCATCCCACCTGCTGCTTGGGCTGTCCTTTCATAGTCACGATTTGAGCTGTGCGATTGTTGTACAATGTGGATACCGGCTGTGCGGCTACTGCTGGGACTAGCACTTTATTCTCATGCTATGTGCAATGACTTTTTGAAAAGCTTTTTATTTAGGCCCTGTAGCACTGCATCTTACAAAAAACATTATAAGAATCCCATCTTCTTGGATCTGTATTCTGGCTGACTTCACAGGCACACATTACATCCCCCATTTGCTAAAACACTGAAGTGCAGACCCTGAGCAAAACTGCAGGCTTAATTTTCCCAGAAAATATATGCAGATTGTAATATATTTGCTCATAAATGCATACACTGGATTGTCCCATAATATGGGCCCTGCCCTTAAGGAATTGTTTCCAAACTTGTAGTGCAAGATCAGAAAAAAAAATAAAAAATCTGTGCTTACTTATTAAATTACATGTACTGTCTTTTGTTGTGTATCATCCTTATTGGTCTGGTCGCAGATGATTCAGCTGTCCGGTTCCAGGAGAACATTTTCCAGCAATGTTGTTTGGATGTAATCCTTTTTCTGGTATTGTCCTGTTTTACCCCCATAGGCTTTCTGAGTGTGTGTGCCCATCTGTGTGTGGCAGTGGCAGGAGCTTTCCATCCAGTCTAGCTGTCTGCAGGATCTCACTGGTTCTGTGCTGCCTTGCTCTCTTGGGTATCGTTTTACTCTTTGATTGGGAAGAATATGGTTTGAGGGTTTGTGGCAGAAATTCATTTACTAATTCATAGGGGAGGGAGGTGGGGGAGGGGAGGGAAGGGAAATAATTCTTTGGTACAGAACAACAATTCTCCAAGGACATAGTTACAGCATTTCTTGTTAAAGTACAACGTGTTTGTTTTCAAATCGTGTAGAAAATGCAGTGATTCTGTGGCTTAGGCTGTTGCATTCTTAACACACAGCTATGATGCTGGGGCAGATACGGCTGTTCCTGGGCTGAGCAGTTCCCTGCTTCATGTCTGGTCCCACTGATTTCAGGGGAAGCTGTTTATTCACAGGTCTTCACGTAACATGACGTTGCTGCCTGACAGCTGGAAACCTGAAGCTGAATGCTATGTTTGATTTGAGATTTCTCAGTGATTTTTAATTTTGATGCAGGGATCCCTGCAGAACTGCATTTAATTAAGAACCTGATCCATAGCTGTTAGATTTAACTATGGGATGTGCCTACCCTGCATTAGGAATCCCTAGACAAGCTCCACATTAACTTATTAACTAATTTCACTAGCAGCATTGTGCAGCTTCCCATTCTGGTACTGTCTTGTTTTGTGTTTTCTGAGGTTCCTCACCTAGTGTTACATGGATGCATCCGCAGGCTCTCAGAAACTGAGTTCAGATTTGGTGTTAAAATCAAGCAGTTATTTGCTGTTTGACATGTAGATATATTTTTTTTTTCTTCATAAGATTTTAAGTTAGGTTAAAGGTCGACGCTTCCAAATGTTATTTTTAAGTGAGTCCGATACGTGTGTGATAAATGTGGTGAAGCTAATGTCTGAGAAGCAGAAGTGCACATAGCAAGTCACTGGAGCTGACAGATTTCAAAGGGCTGTAGCTGGTTGTGTAAGCCACTAGCTTGGATGATTTGATGTAATGCTGTTTCCAGACAGTGTGGGGATTGCATGTGCCAGTGCTGTGTGTTGCCAGACAGAAACCACAGCAATTCACCCTCAACATAATTACCACCTACAGCAAGGCTAGCAGCTTTTAAATGAGGAGGAGTGGGATTCTTTCTCTAGGAAAACACCAAGGAGTTTATGTCTTGCTGTAAATATACCTAATCTCTTCATTAGAAGGGCAAGCAACAGCAGTAAACCTCAGCCAACATTGCACATAATGAAATATTTTTAAAATACTCTCTTTGATGTTAAACTGTAGCACAGGCAGACTCCAGAAAGATCACTTGGTGCTTCTTGCAACTCATACAGCGTTAGCAATGGTGTTGGACATGCAGCATAGCTTCTGTTACATGTGAGGCTTTAATGTGCATTTTCAGTACCTTGTTTCCCTCCGTCTGGATGCTAAGATTAATATTGTTATAATTATAGCTCTAGCCATTTATAGGCTTCCTTTGGATGATTGTTTACTTAAAATACCTAGGAACGTTGTTAGAGGGGAAAATACCCAGTTAAAGTTTTATATTTATTCTTTACTTCCTTTTCTTACCTACTTTAGTCGTTCTTCTCATTAATACATTAAGAATCAAATGACTATTGAGGTTGCTCATGTGTGGATGTTGGGGGGCAGTTGTGTCCTTCATGGCGTACAGACATGCAAGAATAGATACTTGGGGTTGGATTGCTTTGCTGCGCTGACAGGATCAACAGATCAGGGCAATGTAAGGTGGCTTCCTTTGCACCTGATCCAAATCCCATTAAATCCAGTGAAAACATTCCTAATGATATCAGAGCCACGATGGGATCACTCCAGCCATGCTGTCCTTGTGCCCTTGCTGCTGGCATTGCCTGCTCGGTGTTCGCTGTGGGCTGGTGTCTGGATTCCCCTCCTTTGTTTTAACTGAGCAGCATAAAAGGATCAGTCATAACAAGTAGGAAGTTTTCCACCCCCGCCCACCAAGAAACTGGTCTTCACTACTTTAGAGGTTTCTTGGTCATTGCAACTGCTCCGCACTGTCACAAAATTAAGATAGCTGTAGTACAAATGTGATGGGGAGAGGTTAGATCAAAACTAAGGATTATTTTTTTGCCAATAACTCTGGCTACGTGGAGACCTCAGCACCCACACTGCTCTCAATAAGTGACGTGGGCCCTTGGCGCCGTGTTACTTTCAAATCTGCTTGCTTAGTTTGCGGGTAGAATCAGTTACTTTGGCATTTATGTGATCTATATTATTGCTGCTTGTAATTATGGGCACAAAGTCTGATATCAAAAAAGCGGTCTCTTGTGGTGCAGACCTAGGGTATTAGTCATTTGGATGAGGAGAGTTTAGTTTTTGCTCGTGCCCCTTTTGCATTTGTACAGTGTGTGCCGTGAAGGCTGAAAGATGGTTCTGTGCTAGCAAAAACTTAGGGTGCCTGCAGTGCAAAATTTACTACAATATATGGAAACTCACCCACTACCAAAAACATCTGACAAAATGTGGAAGGAGTCCTCTTTCCTCTGTTCGACAGGTCTGCAAAGAGTTGGAGGAATACATGTTATTTGATTATGAAACATTGTAGGTATGCACATCTGTATTCAACTGAATCTTATGAGCTGAATGCACCTGACAGGCACACCTGTCTGCATTTGAGATCAGCTCCAACTTCTCTGCATACTTCTTAGCTTGTAACTAGTAGCTCTTCCAGCATGTTGTTTAGCGGCTGTGCCATATGAAGGAGTTTGACCATTACAGCTTCGTAATAAATACATCTGTAATCTTGTTGTAGAAGAATCTTAATTAGCGATGTAAGAGCCAGCTATGAGCACCGCATTCGATCCATGTGAGCTCCTAGTTGTGGGATAGTTTATATTATCATAAGTCTCCTTGAGATAGATTTTTCATTCCCTGAAACGTAACGCTAGGCTCACCTGCACCTGAACTTCTTTTGTATATAATTTAATACCAAAAGCAGGAGAAAGCGTCTCAAGTGATTTGCTGTGAACCTTTGCGCTAGGTGAAGGAGGAGACAGATGCATTCACTCTCTGAAAAATGGTTGACTGTTGTATCAATAGATCAGAGAGTTTGGTGAACAGGGGTGAATATCCTTTGCCACTGTTAGACACAGTGGTATGAAGGAGATTTTCTTTTTCTATTGAGACTGCCTGCCTGCTTCCCAGGTGGAGTGGTATTCAGGCCAAGAGATGGGCTTACAGTCATGAAGCCATACTTGTCCAGCTAAGAAATATATGGCATCTCTTAACTACTGGAGGCATTCAGTGGGCACACAGGTTACTGCCCAACAGGTACATTTAGCATCTCCCCAGAAAGATGCAGTGATCTTTGAAGGCTGTGGGAATACAGTATAACATTTCATGTGAAATAGCCGTTCTTTAATGTCGTCAGCATGCGTGATACCACAAACCCCGTGGTAGATATTTACAGAGTAACTTGTGCTGTTAAAAGGAAACTTTAAAAGGGACAGCTTTTTGTAATCAATAATTGAGTTATTTTAACTCTGGCTGTGTTGTCTCCTGCCTGTGTTGTGTTGGCTCAAGTTTGGAGTCCCAATTTAGGTAAAGCTTTAGGCAGGAGGACAGTATTCTGAGACAAGCTGTCTACCTGCAGGTCCCATTGTCATCAACGCGAGCCAAGGACCATAGCATCTTTCAGGAGCGGACCGTAAATAGAGGCCTGCAATATCTGGCCATTTCTTTTCAATCCTGCTTTTGTCTTTTGCTTTATGATATAAGTTTTACATTCACATGTCAAGAAACAGATCATAATGGTTATCTCGGAATTCATTGTTATTTTGCAGTGTTTTTATGAGGCCAGTAGCCTAATGCTGCAAAGTTGTTTGTAATGTTTAGCTTCTACACCTAAAGCAGTGAGGTCTCCATGGTAACTGTCTCGCCTGTACATGGTACCCCAGGCTGCCTTTTCACACAGGTCAGAGCACGCACATTCCCAGATACTGACTCAATTTAGTCTGCCTTAAACATCAGGTATTTTTAAAAAGACACTGTCTCTGACTTTTTTTTTTAATAGGATTTCGTATTTAATTAGCCATTTGAGCCTCTGCATTCTGCTAGTGAAAGCAATATAAAAAGCCTTTGCCACTGTAAATGCATCTGTTGCCCAGACCTATTAAAATTAAACCTAAGTCTTGTGCTGAAAATGTTAGGGGCTTTGCAGCAAGGAAATTTCAAATTAAGGTTTCTACTTTACCACCAAAGAATCATCCTCATGTGAAGTTTACAATAGCACAATTTCATCTACGTCCTCTGTCAGGTACTCAGTACACTTAGTTTCCTTTGACTTGTCTTGTAGTTGAGGGTGCTCCAGGATTAGACTCTGAAGATTATCCTACTTCCTCCCCCGTGTTCTTGTTGATTTGCAAAATACATGTTAATTGAAGATTTGTTTCTGTTCTAACTTATAATGATTTTTTTTCTGTTTTCTGAGGTACTTATCCGCATATACCAAAGCCTGAGGAACATTCTCTGCAAAACTGATGCTGTGCTTGGAACTTTTTTCACCTGCCAGCCTAATCCATCTTAAGCTCGTCCTGTCCTTTTTTTCGACATAACTTTGCTTCATCTTAGTTTGTTCTGTCAGTTCCAATGCTTTTGCTATAATGAATCATCAGGTGTGTTTCTTCTGAGTGTTCAGGTTAGTGATTTGAGTATGAAAGAGGAGAAACAGGCTCAACTTCTAACCAGATGCTTCTTTCCCAAATGCTTGTTTGCCCTTTTCCAGTCTCCTCCAGAGTCGTTTTACCAAACAAGGAGGCATGATTACCAGAGTTACTGAGGGGGAGAAGCTACAAATCAAGTGTAACATGTATTTTAATGTGTCATTGGTACAGCCAGAGGACAGGGAGGAAAAAGGCAAATTCAGAGGGGACAAGAAGGAAGAAAAAAGATGGAAGACAGCAAAGCAGGAGAGACAAAATCCAGATCCTCTCCTGGTCTTCTACATCATCCCTTCTGCACCATATAAATCTGTCAAGCTTTTGGCTGAGTCTCAGCAGCTCTGGGTGCCACAGCTAGAATACTAATACTTGTTTCTACATATAGTGAATTTTAGGCCAGAGAAGAACATTAACTATGTAGGAGGAGGCATCTACGTGACACTCCATCCTTAGTAGTCAAAAAGCCATTTCATCATCAAGTGGGCTTGCAGGGAGACAGAAAGGTGCTTAATATGTATAGGAAACCAATTTATGTAACAAAGTCATTGCAAAGTTGTAATTAATCAAAGGAACTAAATAATGGTGACATTCTGGGCAGTGTTATTTAGGGCTAAATGAGGGATCTGGTGTTCATAGGCTGTCATCAGAACTGAGAAGTCTGATGCTGCGGCTGTCTCTGCCAGGCAAAGGCATTCTTTAATGTCTTAGAGGAGGGTGAGGTATTTTACACTTTGTTAGTACAAGAACAGAAAAGTCATCTATGGGAGGCAGAAGGACACGTTTGGAGAGTTACCTGGCTGAGCAAGTGAGTGTGGGTATGCAGGTCAACACCAGCAGAATGTCTCGCTGAAGAAGGGAGCCTAGAACTTCTCTCTAGGAAGCTGCCTTTTCTTCAAAAGCTAAAGTGTTTCTACCTGCCATCATTTTTATATAAACCAGTAATATGTTGCTAAGCAAAGATGAAGACAGATAGACGAAATGCATACCTTTTTCATGTTAGGATTTTGGTAACGTACTCTCTTGTTATGGCAATTCTGCTTTTTGCCTGTTGAATGTAGGGTTCCAGCTGATATTTTGTGTCTCTATAGTGCTCTGCTCTGGGTGTCTCCTCATCAGAGATTTCATAAAAACAATTTTTCTCTTGAATCTACATTGCACCGCACTGTTTTTTGGATCCAATACAAATAGACTTGGTACACTTCATGTTCTCTTTTAAACACATGCGGATTGCCAAAGAGGATCAGACCCGAGGATTAAGAGTGCTGTCTCTCTGTGTGGCCATCACCAGATGCTTCAGAAGGTCTAAGAATCCCCACTGTAGACAGAGTTGAAATTTTCTATTCTTCCTGAAGTCTTGGGATAATCCTTAACAGTAAGATCATAAATCTGTGGCCCCTAAAGCGTGAGATTTTGTCTTCTTTCCCATAGTTGTTGTTTTAACATTTGCTATTGTAACTGTTCCGCTTGTTGTCTATAGAAATGCCCAAATCCTCTTTGAGTCTTGCTGAATTCCTGGCCTTGGTGACTTCCCATGGTAATGAGTTCTGCCACCTAATTATGTGTTGGTTAACAAGTATTTCTTTACCACTTTTTCATTGACCATCTTTACATTCCATTGAACGTCCCTTCTTGGTGGGAGAGGAAACAGGAATTCCCGACCTCCCCGTCTCCTCACCATTCATACTTTTTTTGTTCTGCTGTCACATCTTTTCATCTCTTTTCCAAGGCGAGCAATCTTAATCTTTAAAACCACAGTTTTTCCACACCTTTTTTGTGCTCCAAGCGCTTCTCTGAACCTTCTAGGAGATGGTAGCCTGTAGAAAACACAGAACTTCATATGAAACAGTGCCATTGATCTAACTTATGGCACTAACTTCGTCTATACTATTTCCCACCCTACTCAACCTTTTAATAAGGTTTTCACAGAGATATGCTAACTAAATGCAGCAGCAATGCTGCATTCAGAACAGAGGATTTTACTAATAATCAGAATAGCCTGAGCTGTGAATTATGTAGCCCCTAAGATTGTTGTTGGGTTTTGTTTTGTATTCATTGAAAGCACCGACTGCCTGGCATGTGTATACAGTCTAATTCCCAGTTGTTGGAACTGTAAAGTTCATCTTGGGTTTCATAATGCCATTGAACCCTAATGTTGGGATGTTGCATGGCATTTATCAGAGACATGTCATTAGTGGGGATATCGGTACTCTTGAAACACAATAGAAAAAATTGCAGTCAGTTATAGGACTTCCAGAGCAGGTTTTCTGCAGGCTCACCGTCAATCTATGCTGTACTTAACAGCTCTAAAGAAGCATATGACATTGTATTTCCATAGCTACATGCTGTGCATGTAGGAACATTCCAGTGATAATATATTTCTCCTTGGAAGCAATAGAAATTTAGGCATTATAACGGCAACAGCTTCATAATAAATGTATACTAAAATATATTATGATGAAACAGCTACTGCACATGTGCAGCAATCTTATCTCTGACATAAATAACTCCGCAATTTTAGCAAATATTAAATATAAAGCGGCAATTTAATATTATGGGTGAACAGCTTGCATATTAAATTTTATATAAACATGAATCTGTCTTTTAGTAGTGGGAATGTGAAAAGCTGAGACAGCCTCATGAAAATGTGTCTTCGTCTTCCCCTTGTCTCTAACTTCGAACAGCTGATGTAATTTCAAGCAAATTTTGGTCATTTTTTCAACCAGTTCTAGAGTTGCTTGAATTTTGGGTTGGCTTTTTGTTTTTTGGTTTTGGTTTTTTTTTCTGTTCAAACTAGAAGAGAAGTTTTTCCTGCTCTTGTGAAACTTAGCATTTAGAAATTGCAGTTACTGCTAAAATAAGATGACAGCTAAGAAGCTATTGAGCTCTGGCATGACAGCTAATATACCTCCAAAAGTTATTAAAAACAAAATGTTACTCTCTTAATAATGTTTCAATTTCATTCAGCAACTTTGGCTAATAGAAACGGTTTATGAAACTTCTGCTGCAATGTTACGCAAAGTCAGAATTATTTCCATGGGACTCTTCAAAGGATATTATTAGGTTTGTGTGTTTGAACTGATGAAATCTTAGACTCAAACAGTAGAAAGCTAATATTGGCCTCTAATTTAAAAGGGAAGATTGAGAACTGCTTTGAAAACAGAGCAGTTTTCCCTGGTAAAAGATGCCTTCAAATATCAGAATGTCTGTCTCATTTGGAAGAGATGCTTTGTTATGAAAACTTCAGATACGCCAAGAAAGACCAGCTCCAACACCAAGTCACGGCAGTTTTGTGAATCAGTAGATAAAAGCCAGGATATACCCTGACTGCCGCTGGACAGGTGCTTAGCCCGCTCACTTATTAATGACATTAATGGGAGTTGAGGAACTTGGCCTAACCTAGGTCTAAACCAAGACCTGATTCCTCATTCCTGGGGAGTAAACCTGCTAAGAGCTTTTTTCCAGCCTCCTGAGGAATTCAGCGGTCAGGTTGTCCTAGATCCCGGCTCTTCCACATGGCAGCACAGCCTGTGCCAGAAGAGAAGGAGAGCTCAGATAACTTCTTCAATAACTTCATTTTAGTTGTAAGATTACCATTTCTCATACCTTGTCAGGGGGTCCTTTCCCATTAGGATGGCCTTACCTCATAATCCTGAGTCACCATTAGTTCTTAGGCTCCATTGTTGGCAGTGGATGTGCTGATTTGCCATTTGACGAAGAGGCGATACAGTGCTTTGTGACGATAGCCAAGTGTCAGCAGCTATGTCCTTGCCTGAGAGTCAGTAGCAAGGACCTGAGCTCCTCTTAGCACACAGTATCAACAAATCTGCTGGAAAAGGTTGCTTAATACTTACTTGATATATACCACCTCTGGCAATCAAAGTCATGAGTCAGGCTCCTAAAAAGGATGAAATTATTTTTATTTGGTTTCTTAATGGTCAAAACCCCAACAACATGTTTTAGGGTTTTTTTCTTTCTTTTTTTCTGGCCTTCTGGCTCTGGCCACACAGATTTCACATTTCCAAGTACTATTCCTGGGACCAGGAGCACTAGAAATTATGTGTGTGAGGAGTGTGTGTGGTTTTTGTTTTGGATATTTTTTTTAAATGTGAACTGGAATTTTCATACAAGCACGTAACTCTAGGTGCTGAACTTAAAGTGCAGGTCATCGTGAAAATGGTAATAGAACTTGCAGTGCTGGCATTTATGGAAAGTTCCCAATTAAGTTTACTGGAAAATTATTCAAACTGCTTCTTTTTTTTTAAACTAGGGAACATGGATTATAAATATTTTCAAATTATCCTTGTCAAAATGGATAGCTAATAAAGACCAAGTGCTAGATTTGTAGTGTTGTCTGACTTTTCTCAACTTTCCTGTTAGTCTGAATGCCTCCTAGTTTCATAGATATAGTGAAATCAGTGCAGTAGCTGGCTTTGCTCCAGGTGGGAATTGTTCTCCTCTGCTTAGAAATGAAGGAAGATGTTTTGTTTTCTTTGCCATGCTGTGCAGTATACAGCGAAGGGAGAATCTGCCTATCACTGCAATTGGCACTTAGGACGTCTCATGCTGTATCTTGACCCCATCCAGGCTATTCTTTTGAGCTGATGTGTGCTCATTTTCCAGCAAGGTAGATGCTAAGACTGTGTTTCGATATACCATTGATAACACTGGCAGTTTAAATATTGCTGTTGACCTGAACTGCCACAAGTTTGGCTTCCTATAGCTGTTTCCGTTTTGCTGCACAGATAGGAGCTGCTTAAATATGTTTTGACCAGCTGTTTTCCTTTGTGGTAGCCACAGTCTATGCCAGACTGTAGGACTACAAACTCACTTGGCCCAGCGTTGTATGTTGGCCTTTCAAGAATTTAAAGTAAATTCAGATCTTTCCTTTTAAGCTATTTAAGGCCTGATTTTATGCAGTGTTTAAGCACCCAAAAATGCAAGTATACTTGGAGGTACACACACTACACACCTCCCCACATTTTTCTCCTTAATGCCTGAAGTCCAAGAAATCAGCAATAATTTGGTATCTGTTTTCATCTGAGAATGCAAGGAGCAAATTTGCTGACGACGCAAAACTGGGAGGGGTGGCTGACATGATGGAAGGCTGTGCTGCCATTCAGCGTGACCTGGACATGCTGGAGAATTGGGCGGAGAGAAACCTTATG